>OZ022562.1:53135352-53864217 GCA_963991005.1 Barypeithes pellucidus | reverse complement strand
CAATTGCATTTTTACATATTAATTTGCGAAAATGACCTATCAACATTTTGAAATATTTGATATGATATCAGCTTATATTGAAAGTGCAAAAAAGCGCAAATGTTATTTTGTTCGCTATCCGGAAAGACGGTAACCATTTAAGGACATATTTCAAACATTCGCGATGATTCCCGTTATTTTTTAACTTAATCTAAATCTTCTATTCGTTCTTGTAATTTACTTTTGTGAAGATTTTTCAATTATTATTGATCGTTCTGGCTTAATTGTTATTGTTATTACGTACTACTACTGATTTTTTTATTTCAAATTAATAGTTGTATTAAACCCAATAAAATTTGATTCTTAGAGCCAGCATTTCTTAAGATTTTTAAAAGAGGCATTGAGTTTTAATAGCATAAGCTATTATCGATATCGACGACTATCCATATTGCATACAACGTGGTGCAAGATAAGGAGGGCCAGTACAGGGATCTCGGAAACCGTAAGAGATACGAAGTCGGTTAAATGGAGGTAAAGTTGCGGATTTACGTGCCTAATAATATGCCGTTTAGAAAGTTTTAAAATTCCGAGTAGTTCCGGAGATATCTGAACAAAAAACGAATTCTGAAAAATCGTTTTATTGTTTTCCTGGTTTTTTTTTTTGAGATCGAATTATAAAGTAAATTGCCCTTTTACATTGCCACTTTTTCCGCTCTATCGAACAGTGACAGTGTTAATTGTTTTGTAATCCGAGTCGTCTACGAAGGGCCATTATCAACTTTATTTTTTTAAATATGGTCCTGTTTTCCTGATATTTTAATTTGAGAGCTATTTTCTTCCGAATGCAACGATGTATGACATATTGTGGTTTAATGGCGTTTCGAGGTTTTTTGAACAACATCAGGATATTTTGGGATACGATCCTGGATTCTCCTAATTTTATAAATAATATTTCATAAGTAAGCTCTAAATTTTTTACTTATGTTGAACTAGTTCAATAAATAACAAATAATTAATAATAAACCACAAAGAACAAAATACAGTAACATTATTCAAACTTCTGTTGATTCGGGGTTAAAAGGAAAGTAAGCGTTAAAAAAAAAAATTAAGATGGTGACGCGTGATTTGTTTCACTTGACTTTCCCATTGTGATCGTTTGAAAAGCGTTTTAAGAGGTTTTCTGATAAAGGTAGAAGATGTTATTTGTAAAATTAGGAGAAATACAGGACCGTATCCCAAAATATCCGGATGTTGTTCAAAAACCCTCGAAACGTCATTAAACCACTATGTGTCATACATCGTTGCATTCGTTGCAAGTGGTAATACAGAAGTGCAATTTATTTTAGAATTCGATCTGAAAAAAACCCAGGAAAACAATAACAACGATTTTTCAGATTCGGGGTTTTCCGGATATCTCCGGAACTACTCGGAATTTTAAAACTTTTTAAAACGGCATATTATTAGGCACGTAAATGCGCAACTTTACCTCCATTTAACCGACTTCGTATCTCTTACGGTTTCCGAGATCCCCTGTACTGGCCCTACTTATCTTGGACAGGTTGTATAACTCGAGAGTCATTTTAATTATCGATAACATCTTTCGCTCAAATTTTTTTTGGAAATTGTACTCAATGATCGCTTGGACATGTTTATTCATAGATTAAATCCTTGAGCTTCGCTCTTGGGATTTAAACAGGATAAACATGCCAACGACATATCGTTGAATTTCCAGAACTAAACTTTTCGTGAACATGAACAATTTTATCGATAGAAAACGAGCTCTAGTTATATTACCTTCGATTATTCTAAAAGGTTAATAACTTTTCGCAGCTAAAAAAATTCTTACACGTAACCTAAAACAAGCAAGCAAAATAAAACCGACAATGTAGATATGTCGCGGGGCCGAAATCGCTAGCCTTAACCCCAGGCAGGAAATCCCGCTGGCTCAAGCTCAAAGCAGTAATTTATAGTGTGTTTACGTGACTCGTTACGTCAGTTCTGCCGATATTTACTGCACGGGTGCGACGTCGAGACAGCCATGCAGCGCTATAAACAGTGACAAAGTGACTCTATACCTGATCTTATCAAATGCAATGCCAGACATGCATAGGAGGAAAGATAGGAAATAAATTAGGATATACAATTTTTTTTTTTAAATAAAATATGTGTTACTGGGAGTCCCATTTTCGATACTTTTATAGGGTATCTCCGTAATTGTTAGTCCTATCAAAAAAGTAATGGCGAACTTATAATGGTAAAATCACAATTTGAAAATTTTCCCTCGCTTAAGAGATACAGGTGAAAATCAAAAATTTGACAATTTCAAAATTACCTTATATTTTCTTAGTTGAAAGAGATATAGAAAAATGTTTTATACAGAAGTTTCTTTATATTGATTGTTGAATAATCCGTCGTTTTCAGAATAATTATACGGGGTCAGGTAAAAAAGTTATCGGACCTAACCTCATTTTTTTAAATGGAACATCCTGTATATTTTATTCTAAAAAGATACTATTTTAAATTCTCCTTTCAAATATATAACGTACCATGGATGATATTGGTTTCATAGGCGATTTTTTAAACTTTATTACTTTGAAACGAAATAAGAGTCAGCTTAATTTAAAAAATAACGGGAATCATCGCAAATGTTCGGAATATGTCCTTAAATGGTTACCGTCTTTCCGGATAGCGAACAAAATATAGATTTTCGTCATTTCGTCGTTTTTTCCACTTTCAATATAAACTGATATCAACAATACATATAAAGAAACTTCTGTATGAAACATTTTTCTGTATCTCTTTTTACTAAGAAAATATAGGGTAATTTTGAAATTGTCACTTTTTTGATTTTCCCCCGTATCTCTTAAACGAGCAAAAATTTTCAAATTCAAGTGGAACGTTAAAGTGAAAACCCGAACGTTCTATCTTTGATAATAACTCTAATAGCCCCAGAAAGTGTCGAAAATGGAACACCCTGTACAGTGGGAACAAATTCATTTAAAACTCAGTTGTTTTTTTTTTCGAAAGGGCGCTCAGATATGTTAATTTTTTAAACTATTGTTGTACGAGTGAAAATAATGGAAAAAGCTCATGTCCTTATCTGATTATCATTTTTATTTCCAAGTTATAGCAGTAATAATTACAAATAAACAAAGATTCATTTAACATTTAACATTTATTTTCTTAACATTTTAACATTTTTAATATATAATATAATATAATGAATAGCAAAAAACAATGATAGACACCTAGGTGCAAGACACCCGACTTAAATAACTCGAACACCCAAAGTTGTTTTTAAAAAAAACAATTTATTATTTAAATTTTACAATTTAAAACGCATCGACTGTATTGAACAGAATCTGACCAAAGAGTAATCTTAATAACTAAAATAAAGTCGCATCTCGGCATGAAATGCAAGTCAAGGCTTCTAGGAATGATGAGCCTGGGAACTGCTGAGCGTGTGGATTCTGTGTATGTAACTCCCGTATGTGCTGAAATCTAAAATTAGACATATGTATATTATTATTTTGTATTTTTATTTATATTATCTATATTATAATTCTATGTGATACACGTTCCTGAAACATACCCACAATCCTTATTGATTTAGTGAAAAAGTATTGAAAACTTTTCGGTATTCCGATAATCATACTGATTACATTTTTACTAACATTTTTTATATTTAAATTGATTTTATATATTATCTGGGAGTAGATTTAATGATTTTGGTGCTAAGTAATCCATAAACTTTTTATTGGCGGTTGTTAAATTTTTTGGTAATTTAAATTTCTTATTAGATTTAGTCCTTGTTTCGGTGGAGTGATCTACATAGTTTAACTTGGTCTTACGGCGATAAACAAAATTACATATACTGCTAATATATAAAGTTCTCATATTTACAGTATCCTCCGAAAACGATAAATCTGTTGGAAATCTTTTATTTTTTTTTAATATAATTTTAAGAATATATTTTTGTGTTATATTTAATTTATTAAGTACTGTGCCATAGGCACCACCCCAGACAATTATTCCGTATATTATAAGCGACTTCACAAATGCTTTATAAACCATCACCAATGTTTTCTCATTTAGAAACTCCCTTAATATATCAAATTTATGTATGAGTCTACGTATTTTATTAGAAACATAGTCAATATGTGGACTCCACTTCATAAATTGGTCAACCAGCACACCGAGATATTTTGTGTGGGTTATTTCAGCAATTCTATCATTACCGATAGTAATATCTGTAAAATTGGGATGACCAGCCCTTATTAATGAAGAAGCTATGTAATTTGTTTTATTTAGATTAATTGATAGTTTATAAGTCTCCAACCAACTCTTAACCAATTTAAAACCTTCTATTGTCTTATTTTTAACTTCTTCCCAATATTTACCAGTAAATATTATAGCCGTGTCGTCAGCATAAGATATAACTGTACCTCCTATATTTTCTGTTAAAAGAGCACTAAGAGAAATGATGAAGAGGATCAGGCCCAAAACCGTTCCATGAAGTATAAAATAAAAATCAATGAGTTTTAAAAATTTTTATTTTACCACACAAACATTTTAAACAAAAAAAAAACTTAACAGAAGTAAAATTTATTTACATTATATAATTAGTGAAATTAAAAAAAATATAGCTTCTAATAAAGAGTATTTCCTCCTCTGGCCTCAATGCAAGTTT
This sequence comes from Barypeithes pellucidus, assembly GCA_963991005.1. Taxonomy (NCBI): domain Eukaryota; kingdom Metazoa; phylum Arthropoda; class Insecta; order Coleoptera; family Curculionidae; genus Barypeithes; species Barypeithes pellucidus. The sequence continues at coordinate 53,859,548 of OZ022562.1, read as the reverse complement.
GAAGATGACGCCGTACGCTGTGCGTAAGGTGAGCAATCCGTTCTTGTGGAATAGCCTGCCATAGCAGCGACGACAAGCTCTTGGAGAGTTCTAGGCTGATTCTTCTAACGCGAACTGCCCTAGAGAGCCTGTCCCAAGCATATTCTATCGGGTTTGTTTCGTCAGGGGACAAAACAGGCCACTCCAAGCGATTGATTCCCTCACTTTCTAGATATTCATCCACAGCTATACTACGATGGGACCGGGCATTGTCGTCCATAAACACAAAATTGTTACCAACAGCCCCTTTCCACGTTCTAACATAAGGATGTAGAATATCCCTAATGTACCTGTCGCCAGTCATTGTGCCTTGAACGTGGACTAACTCAATACGCCCGTCAGACATAATACCTGCCCAAAACATGGCGCTTCCTCCCGCGAATGGAGGCAAGGGGCGAGCATGGGCAAGTTGAGCGGCTCTTGTTGATTCTCTCCAAACACGAATCCGGCGACTATCGTTTACCAGAAAATTCTGGTCTCGTCGGAAAATAGGACATAATTCCAAAATTCTTCGGGTAATCGAACGTGCGTTTCAGCCCACTACAGTCGATGAACTCGGGTTTGTTCATATCGTAGTTGGGGTACTCTTACTGGTCGCCGACATCTTAAACCGGATTCAAGAATTCGTCTTCTTAGTGTAGAGACGGATACGCGAACTAAAATTGCATGCGTAACATTTGTCTGAAGTTGTGGGACTGGTATAGTACGATTTCTCCGAATTGTTAAAATAATATAGCGGTTCTGCTGTTCGTTAGTAATACGCCTTCTACCACTTCGTGGTCTGTCTCGCACAGAATTGGTATCTAGATAGCGATTCCATATGCGAGAGACATCACTTTAAAAAACCGCTATTCAGCAACAAATCTTTGAGACTGACCTTCTTCAGCTAAAGCTACTATTTTTGCACTGTCAATTTCAAATATTACTCGGTGATTCATTTTTACACACTGAACCGAAAAATTTAACTAAGCGCCAACAAAATACAACACTGAAAATGTTATCTTAAACAAATGTCTTGATAAAAAATGTTTGCTACAAAAAATGGTATCGTTTTAACTGATAAACATAAATAAACATTTAAAAAAAAAATCATTCCTGAAATTATCTTAACATGCCAAAATCAATGTGATGCAAAACTTTTGATTCTATGTGTAGTTAGATACCTAAAAAATATTTCTTATGGAATACAAAACTTACACAAAGCCTAAACAAATACGTACCTAAACTTAATTAGAAAGTGAAAATATAATCCTTAGTATAATAATAGAAGCGGAAAATATATAAGTAGATAGAAGCAAACGCAAAACCTGCCTCGTATATTTTGCCAAAAGATTAAGTATAAGAAATTATTTTCGGTTTTGCTTAATATTCCTACCGCGTTGATAAGAAATTTCAACAAACTTTTGGGTAAGTCAAATCCACGGCGTGGTGTATTGTTCATCCGTGCGGAAATGTTTCTTTCTTATCTGTGTTTCCTGGAATGTTGCAAGCTAAAATTTAAACAACGCGTTTAACGTCAATATGTTGGGAAAGATTAAACGATATTTTTGAGTAATCTCCTATAAGAAAAAAATGTTTTTCTACTCTACTATACGGGGTGTTATGAAATTGACTTATTATATTTAAACCGGCAAATCCTGAGATGAAAATAAATTGAAGAAAAATAACCATAAATGGCGCTTTCAATTATTAAGCGAAATATACACTTTATATGAAATCTCAAAATTTACGGCGCCGCTCCTGAGAACCTTCGCGATCAATAGTTTATTGGGGCAGTCTCGAGGTTCAAAAGAAGTTAGCGCATTATAGGCAATGTTGTCATATTGCAACACAGGCATATGTTCAGTTTTTGACAACAAGACGTCTTTGACGCGCGTTATCACTTCTTTTTCAAACTTTTTAGAGAAAGAAAATTACAATTTTAAGATACATACTCTCTTACTTTGGATCTTATTTTAATATAATCCGTTTTATAATTAAATTCCATTAAAAATAAAACACAAAAGTATGTTTTTCAACAGAACCAATAGTAGATAATATCACACAAAATTGAAATCACATCACAACATTTATTATTATGAATTATTTCACAACAGAAAAAAAATCGAGTACTGCTACAACTAACAAAACGTTTAAAATTCGTATACGTCAAGCACGTGGAACAGCGTCATTCCACCCCCGAGTCTCGAAACATACTGAACAGCCCTGTGAGACTGCTTATGAAGCGGACCGAAACACGTAAGAAGGCCTTGGAAGTGATGCTAAGCCTACTCTGCTCCATACGCTCACAAGTAACCTACTTTTATCTATCTATTTTACTCTATCATTTAAGCGTCATTATCAGACTTACTTACAGTTTATATGATTGTTTATGCAGGCGACTTGATCCTGGTCATATTTGTCTCACTTTACTGAATTAGGCAAGGTTGCTGCAGACAGAGACAGGCATAGAATGCGAACAGCACGAATTGTTAAACAAGCTAACTTTCTTCGTCTGGCGGGAATTAAAATCAAGCAAAATCTGATGTGATTTAAAATGGCGAAGAAGAAGCAGCAGTTTTCACGAAAAACTTCGTTTCCTTTTTGGTGCAAGTGAGTAATTTGTAATTGAAATATTCATTTAGTCATCTTTACTGAGAGTAAGCATCAATAATAATATCTGTTCCTAAATCATATGTGGCCCAAAAATATGCTTGGACTTGAAGCTTGAAATATTTGCTAGGACCTAGAGCCCATTTGAAGATGGTAAAATATTTTATGCAAAATATGATTTACTTCCTATTTTTTAATAAAACTACTTACAAGCTTATTTCTGAAGTTTAATTTTTCATTTGTAGCTACGTTACTAGTTTAAAAAATGATATAAGAGTGTGTAAGGATTATTTTAAAGTGATATTTACAGCTTAAAACATGTCAAAATCCTAATATTGATTTTCACCACTTAGTAAATCAAATAAAAGGGTTTTGGATGTTTTTTGTTGGTTAAATGCCACTTTAAAATATTGACAGTAATAAAAATTTGGACAAAAGTGACATTTGAAAAGCACGTGCGTTTGTCAGCTGATGCCAGACGTAATGGATGCCGGGTTTGTTCGTTTGTTCATATTTGCTTCGATTTGTTAACACGGCTGTTTGTCTTCTTCCTGTTTATAAGTATTCGTTGATACTGAAGGAACGATAGTGGCGCGCGGCCGGTATCCAAGCAAGGGCGAGACACGCGGTGTGATCTGGCATAGTATACTCTAGTAATCCCCATTGTTGCTAAGTGAATCCAGATAGAACGGCGCGACAGTATGCGTAAAAAGGGTTTTTACCTTAGTATTTAGATATTCGATTTAAAACAAAAAGTATGTAGACTTTCTCTAGGACGCCCAAGGAGTCACCCATTTAAATATAATCAGTAATTTCCATAACACCCTGTATTTATAAGAACCAACTTATAACGCACTGTCTACTGTTACGTAATGCCTGTTACTTAATATATATTTATTACGTAACAGCTCCACAAATCACATTACCCGTGATATGCCAGAACCGTCACTGTTCCAATAGATTTTATGCAAAGTTGACTGTGAAATCCATCGGGTCGCCTTGAGAATTTAAATGTTAGGAAATTTTAATTGTCAACATTTTTTATTTGATGATTCTCTTATTGCTAAATAATTTGTCGAAGTACGACACTCGCTTCGCTCGTACCGTAAGATTCGAAATCGTGTATAATTGGCTTGGTATCACTATTTCTATTTAAAATACTATTCTATCATTGATTGAGGAGGTATTATACTTAGCGTCTGGCTGGTTTACTTACTTACAATATTTTCGAGCTCGATTGCAGGGGCCTCGACCCGTCTCGCTGGTGCATTCCCCGAGCGCTGCGTGGCTTGCTATTGAAAATATTTAATAACTACCGATCTAATAGCGGTGCCACTTTTTCGTAAAATGGGTTTTGTATAAATAAGAGGACAAAGAACAAAATGGTATTTTTGAAAATTAATTTAACTTGGGTGGCGAGCATGTTAAAACTATTTAAACAATTAAATTGTTATTATTTACAACCATGCATGTAATAATGACATTTCACCTATCTTTGAAAGGTCGAAAGTTGACGTTTTTTAACTTTTATTTTCCACCCGGGTCGAAAGTAAATTATTTTTTTGTAATTTTTTTAAAAATCGATATCTTAAAATAATATACGAACACACCAACATACCACTCATTACACAAATTTCACTACAATGAATTTATTTTTTTATTTTTTACAATAAACCTAATTACATTTATAAAAAATAAAAAACTAACATGGTTTTTGTTTTACTTATTTACATTACATATTACATTGGCATTATTGTAGGCAGTCACTGATATGCTGAAGCATTGAATATTGTGACCAAACCGTTGATATCTTCTTTGTCTTGGCATTTTCACTGAAAGTAGTAGTAGCGCCGACTCAGAACCAGGATTTTGAATTTTGTTTCTCGTACACCATTCTTTGAAACAGTTATATGCCTTGTCATATCTCGGGCGGCTTTTAGTTGGCAGAAGATTTTCTTCTACAATTTTTCTGCTTCTCGAATTTCTGGTGGAGTAGCAGCAAAATCAAATTCCTCATCTGAGCATTTTTCTGTTGTTAAAATAATATATTGTTTAGTGACATGGAAACCATATTCAAAAATTCATATTTACCATCTTGATGTGTATTATTACCTACGTTACTTTACCACCTGCGGTTATTTGAAATTTCTGTCTAATTCTTCAATGGAAAAGTCAAAATGACATTTATCGTTTATTAATAATTTTAATTCAAAATAATAAGCAGTGGCTGTTAGATTTGGTTATAAATAAAATAGTATACAAACCTCGGTGAAAAGATTTACTACCGACTCTCTCGACAGGAATGAAACACTTTTCACCTCGGTCCGTAATATACTATTATTTTGCATTTGATCACAATGACAATTATTTTTATTATACTCCGGAAGCTAACGTATCAAAGTGTAAATAAAAAAGGACCGACATTAATTAGCGTGTGTTTGAAAGTCGATCCACTCATTTGGAAAATATGGAGCTTTGAAATACCAACAAAACGAAATATTCGAAAATCGATTTAATTTATTATTAGTAAAATTAAATCGATTTTTGAATTTTCCGTCGAACATTTCGTTGATATTTCAAAGCTCCATATTTTCTAAACGATTGGATCGATTTTCAAAAATTAACCAGCAATATATAGAGAATTGAAAGTACTTTTCAATGAGGTTGTTGACCTCAATTCCCACTTGAACAAATTTTACTTTCGGTTGGTAATGTAAAAATCAAAAATCACTATGTTTTCCACCAGACTTGCGTTTCTAGTAAATGTTGAATATCAGAATCATAGACACATTACCAACAAATTATAAATGAAATAATTCGTCCGATTAATTGACGCCATTTAGTGTAATGGTTAACCCACAACAGACATCCCACTAATTTCAAATAATAATTTTCCACAATTTTTATTAATATTTAATTAGAAATTTTGTCGGACTTCCGTCGATATTACAAAATGATATTTAATTTACCGTTCACCGTTCATTTCTTGTTTTCGGGAGGAACTAATTAATAATTTCAGAACGGTAAGTGGATAATCGTGTTTTTGACATTTATTACTCAATATTTAATAATTGGTTTTTGCTTTCTAATTATTATTATCGGTTTTATACGACCATGTCTTAATTTAGTATATTATAAAATAGCAGTGTCATCCTTTGAGGAGGTTCCTGCTAGATGTCGTGAGAGTGGATTAAAGCCGTATTAGAATCGGCAATTCTTCTCTTGCGCCTACAATGGCAATTATAATGGCACGTATTCATACGAAGTAAACCATTCTGGATCAGCTGGCGCATTGCCAACAGTTAGAACAGCAGTTGGTACTGCTTGAATAGCCATTAACTGTTCATAGCTGCTTCGACCAAATAACAAACAGTTAAAAATAACAGAATAATCCACCTCTACCCAGATTTGCAATTATAATTGTACGTATTCATGCGCAGTAAACCGTTGTCGATCAGCAGGAGCATTGTCAACAGTCAGAACAGCAGTTGGTACTGTCGAAATCCCTAAAACACCCCAGAATTAGAGATGGGCAAGTCTGTTCATTATGATTACCAGTTAAAGCAGCTACTGCTATCGCTTCAGTATCCATTAGCTGTTCATAGCTGCTTCGACCAAATAATAAACAATTAAAAATAACAGAATAATCCATCTCTACCTAGACTTGCAAGCGGCAATAGCAATTATAATTGCACGTATTCATGCGCTGTAAACCATTCTCGATCAGTAGGAGCATTGCCAACAGTTAGAACAGCAGTTGGTACTGTCGAAATCCCTAAAACACCCCCAGAATTAGAGATGGGCAAATCTGTTCGTTTTGATTATCATTTAAAGCAGCTACTGCTACGACCGAATAATAAACAGTTAAGAATAACAGAATAATTCATCTCTACCCAGACTTGCAGCGGCAATGGCAATTAAAATGGCGCACGACCCATTTCTGGCGATGCAAGATTAATTGCGTCAGATGATCGAGAACGGTGTACTGCGCATGATTCCGTACAATTTTAATTGCCGCGAGGCGAAAAATTGCCGACTCTAATACGGATTTTAGTATAGTATAGTTCAAAATACAGGGTGTTTCAGGAAGAACGCTCAAACCTATAAATTTTTATTCTTTAAATTACAGAAATAGGTTCTGATGGGTTTGTATGTGATATTATTTTACATTTTATGACATGGCGGACTACATGTTGCCACTTTGGATTTATATTCAATATGGTAAGCCTGTACCAAGTCTGCCGTAGACTGGATAAAAATATAGACTTTGAGTCACTTCCGTCGATTGCTTGTTTTTCCGAACCAAGACATATCAAACCGATCAACTGTCACAATGAAAACAGAAACGGACAGAAGATAAAAAGAGATGGTGATTCTATAGATAGCAGTTTTCTAGATCCGACCTTACAGCTAGACACCTTAAGTAATTTTTATACAAATTCCAAAATAATTCATGATTTTCAGACAAAGACAGGAAATGCTCCAAATTTTAAACAAATATATTATTTGTGTACCGTTTCCCGTGCGGAAGTTAGCCATTAAGAGAAATAAAATATTAATGAAGTAAATTTCAAAACATTGTTTCGAACTTGCATGAAATGCGAACAGGAATGTTTGTTTTTGATTTATTCGTGTCGTTTAGATTGGTTTGAAGAATAATGGATGAACTCAACTTCGATCGGCTCATTGATATTTAAAGTAAACGGGTTATTTATCGATTGGATAAAAGTTATTTATAGTACGCGTGCGATATGAGCATTATTATTATCTCGAGTGGGAAATATTACCGCACCAAGAGTATACAGATGGAGGTGATGTAATGCCACTAGTGCTATAATGCGTCACAGTCCAACTTTCATGTCTCACTTTATAATTACCATATTTATATTAAGTGATCGGCGGACACCGGTATTTGAGTTGTCGATGCCGATGCCGATACCGATATAATATACAGGGTGTCCCAGAATATGTGGGCTATCTCCCGGGTTCAGATAGAACACCGAACAAAAACAAACCGGCACAATAATCTCATAAAATCGCGTCTCATGAACACATCTAAGTACCATTCAATCTGAATTAGTATTTTAAAGTGCTACTGTGTAGACAAAAATACGCCCTTATTGTCTGAGTGTTCTGGGAAATAATGCATTTAACATCTAAAAATTTTAAAAATAAATAACACGTTGGTTCCGTCGATCGATATTGAACTGCTGGACTGGGGCACTGCCGTCGCGACCAAATAACTTAATAATTTAAACTCGGGTTTAAGTATTAACACACAATTTAACACACAAATCTGCGTGAAAAAACACTAGGAAACCGGCCGGCTTCTTTAAACAGCTGATCTTGGACAATCGGGTTGCCTATTCTTTACGCGAGTGCAGCAGCTGGAGTTAATACTTAAAAATACAGCCTTGCCACTTTCGATGTTTTATAAGGTTATATTCATAAAATGCAGAATTTCCTTCAGTAATACTTTTCTGTATAATGATAGTCTCGGAAATGGCAACCGCGCTAGTTGGACGAGACTATTTATTTTCAAAGGGGTTGTCCTGTCTTTATTTCATCATTCTTCTTCAGTGAAGGATTAATAAGTTTGATTAGCCCATTAGAAATGAGAGTTTTTATTATTTCTGAATTTCTATTGCGAAATAATTTGTATCCTATAGTGCTGTTGTTTTATGTGTACGGTAGGTTATTGTAAAGTGTAATTATGCGTTAGTATTTATTGCTTTTGTGTAATCTAATAATAAGTGCTAGTGTACTGGCACCTGGATTCACTTCTATTTGGATACTAGGTAAACTAAATATTATTTTTATAAGAATCTAAAGTTTTACATTTTTTACACAGTTGGCAACATTGGGCCTGAACATCTGTTGATTACACAGTTTGGCAATGTAATATGATCATATATGGATGTGCCGAGGAGTAACCGGGTGGGTTTAGGGGTGAATTACCCCACTTTTTAAACGTTCGATTTAAAAAAAAATATATGTAGCGCTTCTCTAGGACACCCCAGGAGTCACCCATTTAAATATAATACGTAATTTCCGTAACACCCTGTATAATATCAATATATTCTTTTTCGTTTAAATGCGTTTATCGCTTTGTGTCAATTTACCGATTCCGCAAGTGTCAGAAAGAGCCTCTGCTTTCTAAAGATTCATGATTTTTTCCACAATGAACGAAATGATTAATTTTCATATAACGGCGAGCATGAGATTGGCATTTCTATTTTCTTCCTTGTGTGGGAAAGATTAATTTCGACGCAAATGTTGAGAGAAATAAATAAATGATATGAGCATTGAGCACAGCGCGATGGAAGCAATGAACCTTAAAATTTTATTTAATTTAATTGAATCAGCCAGTACCTACTTGTTGGAAATAAACTAATATTGTGGGTTAGGAAGAAAAACTTATGTTTAACTTAATAAATTTGAAATATATTGATTAGAAATAGTATATTTTATTAATAGTGATTTTTCGATTAATTGTTAACAATAATTCAAATACCCATCTCCAACCAAACCCGAACCAACCTCGATGTAATAATGACATTTTCTTGAGACACCAGACGGTGAAGGTTAATTTTTTACAACGCTCAAGTTCGCTTTATCTGCACCGCACTAACTCCATTCTAAACAAACATAAATAACATGGCTTATTCCTTTATTTCTGCAGTTCCCTTTTCCACTATTTTTGCCTCTTGAATATTTTTTCAGGGTTTCTGCCACTTAACTCTCTTTCGAAACGTTTGCCGTCATTAGTGCGTTTGCTGTTGTATTTATGCGGGCGGAATTATATAAGCTCCTGGTTTTACCGGCTTGTTGATTTTTTAACTCTGGAGTGGATCTTGATGTTGGTTTCATGCCTAATAAAACTTGTATAACTAGACGTAAAAATTATTTTAAAAAAATTTATTAATTTGTATTGCTTTATATTTAGAATTTATACTGCACCATAGCGAAGTATCTTTGTATCACGAGAAGTGTATGTCACAAGAAGTGTACGTCCCCTCGCATGGTATAAATAACTAAGAGGTATGGTTCCACGCCGATGGAGACGTGGCTTGTGACGTCACCGGGGAGTGATTTTTGAAGTCTCTTATGGAGACATTGTTGTCAGCGTTTTGAACTCTCTTTTAAAGATATTAAAAGGTTTTACGCATTTAATTGTATGTAAAATGAAAGAATAATATCATGGTATTTAGGTATATTTATTTTATGAACATACAACAATTATGCTCAAATGCGACCTAAGTAGTTATAAACAAATTAAACAATTTTTTTTAAGTAGTTAATCTCTCAGTGAAGTGAAATTATGAAGAGGCAAGAAACTCATAGTCTGCTTCAGTAATTAACTAAACAATATTTTAAATTCTATACATGTTCCGAAGGCAAATATTCTCATCAGCTTCAGTGGAAAATACTTAAGAAGTAACAAAATAAATAAAACCGTATCCATTCTAATTTTTTGTTATTATCCTTAGAAAAGCGGAAATGCCTTATATTTCTATCAAATTTCTTTGCCTGGTTATTCACATCACAACCGAACACAGCGCAGCTCATTTTATGAAAATTCAGATATTTATTTTAATAAACACACAAGTAAATAAGAAAATATTCTGATAACCTTTCAAAATTTCCATAGGAAACTACGACAAACGTCACTACTTGGCCAGAAATTGATTGAAAGTAATAGGTTGACGGTTCGACACCTAATAGAATAGTAAAAAATGATGCCGGAGTAAGAAGAGTACGAAGAAACGGTCGTTACTTACCTATGATATGGGGGCCACCTCCAGATTGAACATAAATTTCATATGGAGGAGTCCCACAACAAGAATGATCATCTAAAAAATTGTTAAAATGCTAATGGATATATTACAATTGTAAAAGACTGACAACGCTGGTGGCAACGAGCAGGGGTCGCCGAGCAGCTTTGGCTATCGTCGACCGGTTCCGATGGCGCGGCGGTTGTTTTAAAAGTTTGTCGGAATCTCTTCTTATTTTAGTGGTATTTTAGCTGTAATGTGTGTTATATTTCTATGAAATTAATATACGTGAATACTTGTCATACATTATTCTTTCCTTTCATATACCATTAAATGCTTAAAACCTTTTAATACCTTTAAAATAGAATTAAAAACGCTAACACCATATCTCCAGAAGAAATTTTAAAATCACTCTCTCTGTGACGTCACTGCGCGCGGCAGACGAAATTGGAACGATTAGATATCTTACCTTTAGTTATTGTATCATGATCCCCGCGCTATTTCGCCTTGGGGAACTAGTCTTCAGTGACGTACAACAGTTGTCATCCCTACCTGAAATGAGGATGGGGGTGTTTTCTGAGAAATAAAAGAAGGCGGTTCATGGTTAATACCAAACTAGCTATTTATTTAGGTCCAATGATTGGTACACTACTGTTGCAAAACCTTACTTCTAAGCATTAAGTTACTTATACAATCGCCCACATTGGTAGGGCAAAGACTGGAGACTGGTTTGAAGGTACTAGTCTAAAGCAGTGTTCTTCAACCGCCGGTCTGCGGCCCAGTACCGGGCCGTAGAAATTTTCTGCCTGTCCGCGAAAAATTTCGGTCAAATCGTATAATACTATACAAATACAATGTTTAATAACAATATAATATTAAAAATGAATGTATTACTTACCAAATATTTATAAAACAATGAATTATAGAAATACTGTTGAAAAAAGTTATTTTCTAACAAAACACAGCAGAAACTATGGACGCCGCTACTAAAATGGCCGCTAGCAACGACCGCTCGTCAACAAAAATAGGTTACGGCGAATTATGACGGCCTGTTCTTCTCTAATGAAACCAAGTCTAGCTCTTGGAATAGTCGCTTACAAGAGGAAGATGTAGAAATGTTTTCTCTTTTGGATGAATTTTTGATTGCTGCGGATGTGAACACGAAAGTCATATTTAACATAATAAAGCAACATTTAAGAGCTTTAGCTGAAAATTTGAATAAGTATTTCCCAGAAAATGAATATGCTCGTAAGGCAACCTCTGGATTAATAATCCATTCTTGGAAGATATAAACTCATGTGCACTTGATCTTCATGAAAAAGAATTCTGATGCCACTCTGGTCTCCAGACATAAAATGTACTCATTGCCTCAATTTTGGATATCGCTAGGAAAAGAATATCCAACTTTGAGTTATAAACCTATCAAATTATTAGTAAATTTTTCGACTTCCTATTTATGTGAAAATACATTTTCACCAATGTCTGTAATAAAAACCAAACAGAGAAACAGAATAGATGTTAATGCAGCGCTTCATCTCTCAGAAACAATGCTACAGCCTCAAATATCGACTCTTATATCAAAGAAGCAGCAGCAGATATCGCACTAAAAAATGTAATTGCATAACATATTCTATAATAAAAAATAATATCTACAAGTATATTGGTTTGTATTTGTCTTAGCTTTCAGTTGGTCCGCGAAATATTTATCCTATTTTCACCGGTCGGCAGGTGCAAAAAGGTTGAAGAACACTGGTCTAAAGGGTCCGCGAGGGGTTCTGGCCGCTACTGCAGCCTCTCGATCTTTTGGACAGAACCCGAGTAGAGAGAAATAGAACACCCGATAGTCGCTCCTCTACTTCGTACAACGATCGTTCTCGCTCGTCTGCACCTTGTAAATTCTACGCGCTTCGTATCCAAAAACCCAAGTCATCCGCCTTATTCTTTTTAGTTGAACGTACCAATTTGTTCTAGTTTCTCGCAGTTGCTGACTACAGTATTTAAACGGATATTTTATAATGTTTCTATGTGTAAAATTAATTTTAAATAATTTTCCCCTAATTTTACAAAAAACCAAAATATTTCCCCTTAGGCAGAAATTCCACTCTGTTTTTACGTCACAGGCTTTTGATCTGTAATATAGAGGGTGCGTCGTGAGGAACGGACCAAAATTCAGCAGTGTATTGTAAAAGTGGAAATAATGTAAACAATCTCATATGTCCTAATCCCTCTATTAGATCGGTAGTTATTAAATGTTTTCGATCGCAAGGCATGCAAGAACCGTTCTTATCATACAGGGCATTAAGAAAAAAGGGGTCATGAGTGTCACAGCTAGTCCATCCCTGCAGCTCTGAGTAATTCAAAGTCAAAGTTCAAGTTCAAAGGTCTTTGAGTCTATCCTAAAAGATCAGATATGTGAATACTTTGAGCGGTACCACCTGTTCTTCCAGGGTCAGTATGGTTTTAGCAGCCACAGATCCACTACCCTTGCAATCAACAACTTAATTGACTATGTAACTGAGGGCATGGAAGAGGGCCAGGATACTTTTGCATCCTTTTATGAGTTAACCAAGGCTTTTGACTGTATTTCTCACGACATTCTGATGCAGAAACTCTTATCCTATGGTTTTGATCCTGGTAGTCTCTCTCTGATGGGTTCGTATTTTTCTGACCGTACACAGTATGTCTCATTCAACCGGGATGCTTCTCAGCAGCGAAGGATTGGGCATGGTGTGCCCCAGGGTTCAGTCTTGGGCCCGATACTGTTTCTAATTTACATTAATGATCTGCCCAATTTTCAGCATGGTTCAAGACTGGTTCTTTTTGCTGATGATTCAACCAGCATTATAAGATATAGTCCGGGTGACAGTCTGGCGGATCTGGTTGGTGGAACTAGGGAAGGTATAGAGAGTTGGTTTTTGGCGAATCAGCTCAGTCTCAATGGATCTAAGACACAGAATCTAAATTTCTCTCTCCGTATGGGAGTTCCTGAGATGCAGTGTGACCGGCATGTGAAATTCCTTGGAGTTTTCCTTGATCCGGGGCTTACCTGGCGGGTACATGTGTCTCAGCTTTGTGGTAAGCTCTCTAAATCTATTTACCTGATTAGATCATTGTCTCAGTGTGTATCGGTCTCGACATTGATGACTGCTTATCATGGCTATTTCGCCTCCCACATGTCCTATGCTGTCCTAAGCTGGGGACACTGTGCCCATGCAGGGAGGGTTTTTGGGCTACAGCGTAGGTGTGTGCGTGTGATTGCAGGTTTGGGGTGGCGTGACTGTTGTCGCCAATCGTTTAGGGAGTAGCAAATATTAACTTTTCCCAGTCTGTATATTCTTAGTTGCTTAAATTACATCAAGAAAATCATGTCTCTTTTTTCACCCATTCCGACCGGCATGGTTACCCTACTCGTGGTCGAGAGGATGTGCTCCCTGATTTTCACAGGCTTGCGAGGACAAGGAGGGGCACGGACTTTTACTGTGTTCACTTTTACAATGTACTTCCTACCCATATTAGAGGGCTGGAGGATGGGCTGTTTCACACCACGCTCAAAAAATATCTTATTCTTAAAAACTTTTACTCTTTTGAGGAGGAACAATAATTTTAATGACCTAGTGTAATTGTGTGATTTTCTCCCTTAAATGTTTCTGTTTGTATACTATTTTAGGCTTTTATTGTGTGTTTTTACAGCTTTTAACGTATTTACATATTTTTAACGACTAATGTTGCCTTGGTGTAGTGTTATTGTAAATGAATGTTTATTTATGTAGACTTTTATATTGTTCAGTATCTTTTCTTTACATATGACTTGTAAAAACACATTACGTGTAATTTTATGAATAAATTATATCTATCTATCTAATTCACAACAATTTGTATGGCATGGATAGTTATTTGAAGGGCCTTACCTGGTATAAATCATATTAAACAAATTTAAATATACCTGGTGGTTCAATAATTATGTGTAAAAAACTTGCTTCCATTGGAGCTCTTCGGGAGCCCAAATCTCCGAAGAGGAGGCCTATACGAAAAAAGATTATGTGAACTTATAGTACTCTTTTTACTTGTTTTCGTCACTTCCGGGAGAGTTCCCACATTTTTCCAGACACCCTGTATAGGTTGTAAAAAAATTTCGGACGATTGAAAAATGTCAAGGTTAGAAAGTGTCCAGTTAACCGCTAATGACACGTTTAAATGTCTAATAATGTCGCATGCTGAAACAAACATACTCATAAGGTACATTCGTTATTTTCAGGTTACTCCGTTTACATTAGCTCCAAGCTCTTCGTGGTTTGAATATTAAATTTACACTTTCGTGTCATATAAATCATGGAAGAAGTAGGTATTTGGTGTTAAATTTACCGGATATACCATTGTTTATACTAGATTACGTCTGATTCATGCGCTCAGGGCTAAAATTAGATAGTATATCAACCGCGCTGTCTTAAAAAGAATTTTAAAGTTTTGAGGGTAAAGTAGGTTTACAAGGAACTCTTTTACTTATTAGTAACGAATTTTTAAAAAATTAAAGGGATGAAATGCACTGTCATACATTTTTTTTTGGCAGGTGTCATTAAATTGCTGTTTAAAAATGTTGCTGTCTGTGGGGCAAACTCCTCATAACTTTCAAGGTTTAACCAATGAAGAGGAGAGTTTTATTTTTTAAATAGTAAATACGTCGAAAAAATGTTAGAATATTATTATAATATACTCACCGGCACAAAATTCCGCCACCCTGAAATTTTGGTCAAGTTTGATATTTTATAACTTTTTTATTTTTTATGCGATTTTCATGATTTTGATATCAGTTTGTAGATCAATTTATTGTGTATTTCCTTCCTTATTTAAAAAGGTAATATTTTTCGATTCGGCTATATTATACAGGAGTAAATCAAACTGTTGATTTTTGTCGTAATTTCAAAATAGCCTGTTGGAAAATTGAGAAGGGTAATTTTATTTACATACTGTTTCATCTTTGATGTATTCTAAATATTTCGTTCCTTGATTCATTCAATTATCTCATTTATGCTGCGAGCTGCAAAATGTTAAATGAAACGATGTTATTTTTAGAAAATGCATGTCATGTACCATCTTGTATTTCTTGAGATCTAATAGCCCACCGTTACATTGAGGAAATCCTCCAAGAAGTTGTTGTTTCATTTGCTCCTTTCATTTGGAAACGATTAACATTAACGCATGATAATGCTAGACCTCACGTTGCACATGTTGTGAGCGAATATATGGATGAAGTTGGACTTCCAAGATTGGAATGTAGCCCGGATCTCAACCCAATCGAACATCTTTGGGATTAACTTAAATGGACTTTTCGTCGTCGTCCTGTACCACCATAAACCTTGCAAGATTGGCGCTGTCAAAAGTATATCAGGTTCAAGAAAGAATAAGTAACCTTATTCGCTCGATATTACGAAGACTCCAAGCTGTCATTGCGGCGAGAGAAGGAAATACACGACATTTAAATTGTTTTTGTTAATTAACTTTATGATATACCTAGTGTTTGGCTTTGTTGATGAAAATAGGCTTCGAATCAGCGTTTCATTTCAAATTTTGCAGCTCGCAGCAGAAATGAGATAATGGAATGAATCAAATATCGAAATGTTTATAATAATAGAATACATCAAAGATTACAAGAGACAGTATGTAAATAAAATTTTTCAATTTTCCTACAGGGTATTTTGAAATTACGATAAAAAACACAATA
Organism: Barypeithes pellucidus; assembly: GCA_963991005.1. Taxonomy (NCBI): domain Eukaryota; kingdom Metazoa; phylum Arthropoda; class Insecta; order Coleoptera; family Curculionidae; genus Barypeithes; species Barypeithes pellucidus. The sequence goes on along the minus strand of OZ022562.1, from coordinate 53,843,423 downwards.
AACGGATCTACAAACTGATTACAATATCAAGAAAATCGCATAAAGAAAAAATATCAAACTTTACCAAAATATCAGTATGGCGGAATTTTGTGCCGGCGACTGTATATTATAGAATATTCGAATATTAGCGTCCTTGTTTATAATTACGTTGGTAAAGTCACCTTCCGTTTACAATGAAAATAGCCAAATAGATTGAAGACAAAAATTATCAGAAGTGATTCAAATTTAGTTTGTGAACATAAAATTACAGTAAGTACAAACAAAGATATTGTAAACTACAGATAGAAAAATATACATTTCTAACCTACGCAACTAGTACAAGTAGTCTTTCTCACCTCTTTTGGTGATTATTGCAGCATAGCCAGATTGACATATTTACCCAAAAGGTATCTTGCCAAATCCCGATTAAAAATTTCTTAGTTTGACAATTACAACTGGTTTAAGGTTAATCCGCAATTGCTCTTAAAACAAATTTATTTCCCAATAACGTCACTATAAACTGTGAAAACGCGATGAGAGATTTTTTAAGAAAATACCATTATATTAAAAGTATGAAACGAATCTTGAACTAATCCCTGCACTCTGGCAACATCTATTTCTATTTTACTGCGCTAGGTTTCGGACCCCCGAAATATGAATGAATACTGATCTCGTAAACACTACAACGTTGTCGGTATGATCTCCCGGATTGTTTATATATTTTGTTTGAATTGTTTTTTTTCTGATTATTGGTAAAGAACCGTCTTTATTATAAACAATCATGGTGCATTCATGTGTAATTTATAAAAGAGTGGGTCATTTAAATAAGAATTTATCTTTTCATCAGTATGGTTATATTTTAATACTTAACCACTTGATATAACCAGCCTTCAACATTGTTGCCATTCAGCCAACCCAAACAACTTTTCGGAGGTAATTACACTAGTGCCTAAAAGTTTTCGATAATTTTGCATGAAAGCGTATTGCCTAAAAACAACAAGAGTTCATTTTCATATTTTACAAAATTTGAAAATGAACGAATGTTGTTTTTCAAAGGAAATACGCTTAAATCCAAATTATCTAAGAATTTTTATGCACGAGTGTAATTTATGAAGAAAATTATTCGAATTAACAAAAGTTAAATGCAATAATGTATTATAAATTTTACTTTAATAATTATTAATAACGCAGTTGTAATAATTAATATTAGAATCTCTTGAGGTTGGTTCCGACATTTTCGAGCAACTAGGTTCGGCATTTATATCTTTGTATTCCTCACCATTTTGTATTTTCATGTTATAAGCCCAGTCTTGAAGTATGTCCGCAAGCTTTTTAATCTAAGTCTCCTTTCTAAAAACATACCTTCTATCTTCACAAAACATCATAAATTGACGCCAGACATATTGCTTGCTATTTTTAGTGTTTTTTGGGACACTCTGTGCGATCTTTTCTTGAATAACTTCGATTGATTTCTTTTCAAACGTGACATTTTTTAAATTAAACTCGGAACAATGAGAATGTCAGACTGACATATTATTCCAATAATGGCGTTGTAAGAAGGTTACTATGGTTTTGCGTTCAATAGCTAGAGGGGTTGTTTTCGATAGCTAGGGGTATTGTATTCGAAATTTTTTAAAATTCGATCAATAAATGCCATTTTTCGATATTTTGTGGAGAAAATGTGAAATTTAACAGTTAACAACATTTAAATACATCATTTTTGGTTTTTATTGAAGCAAAACCGTATGGTGAGTAAAATTTTACCTAAATTGAACAATACATTTTTTCCCATATGGTTCCAACGTTAATGGTAACACTGTATAAGCTCGCTTGTCCTGGGACACACTGTATACTTACATGTAAAATATAATTTTAATTAGTTTGTTCTGGTTTTATTTTAAAAAATTTTCCATTCTATTTTTGGCAAGAAGAACAAATTAAATACGAAATATTTTATCAACCCTTCTTGTAAAATTCAACTTGATTGAGGTTCACCAATCCATGCCGCCAATCTCCATAAAATCCACCATGTAAATGAGGCAATTAGAGTCGAAGAGAATGGTCTCGGTAGGTGGTATATTTTAGCGAGAGTTTGTAAACTTTTTTCAATGACTTTTCGGTCTGACTGCTAATTAAAGGAAATTTGTTATTTCAGTGGAAAAATTTTAAATCAATGTTTAAATTCAGGATTTTAATAATTTCCTGTTAAGAGGATCCAACCGCAATTATATCAATGAAAATAACCCCATGTGGTATTTTATTTACCCAGTTACGAGACGTCAGTGATTCTTAAATGACTATCAAGCTATTTGGTCAAATTTCATATACGTTTGACTTCAAGAAGACCATTTATTATGCTTACTTGAACTTATACTTTGGAATATTTCACCAATAATTTGAACGAAATTGACCAGACCCGACCAATACGAAGCGCTAGAAACATTTCGTCTAAATACTGCTTGACCTGATGAGGGGAATGTGCAGGAGCTCCATCGAGCTGAATATCGAATCATATTTATCTGGGCGTTAACAACATGTCTACTCCACTGGAGGTTGCGTCAGGGATGCCGCAGGGATCTGTGCTGGGGTCTTTACTTTTTGTGATGTACGTGAACGACTTACCAATGTTAAATATCTCTGGAAAGTTCATTATATTCGTAGATGATGCAACGATTCTGTTGCATCATATAGATATCAGCATCCTAGAGGAGATTCTAAAGGCTGATATTATTAAGGTTAAGGATTGGTGTGATGCAGATAAATTGTCGCTTAAAATTGTAAATTTTAGGTGTTGTATACATGATATTCATTAACATGATCGGGTGATTAATAATGTGGGGGGGGGGGGGGGAATACATTTTTGGGGCTTTTAATTGATTCTAAGTTGAAAGTCGATGGTCATTTATTGAGTTTAAATGCAAAATTGGCTCCTGGATGCATTGCGAGTAGTGTCTCGTGATTTAAAATTTCCAATAGTTCGTAATGTCTAGTCTGCACTATGGTCTCACTTGAGATATGGCATCTGCTTTTGGGGTTCTTGTTCTTACTATCTTTTCAACAAGGTGTTTAATTTAAAAAAAAAGAGCTATTAGATTTTTATGTTGGGCTAAGTCCAGAGATTAATGCAGACCGCTATTTATTAAGTACAAAATTTTAACTGTTGCTTGTCTGCTGATTCTTGAAACGGTTTGCCTTATAAGAAGAAAGTCTATAATTAGAATTGCTCTAGCATACCCATTGCGTAACCTTTGGCATTGCCGATTCCGGACTCAGCTCTGGTAAAGAATTATTTTTGCTACAATGGGAAGAAACTCTTTAACTCTCTCCCACTGAGTATCAGACATATCCAGTGTGACAAGAGATTTAAGAGACAAGTAACAAGACTCCTCGTTGCAAAGGCTTATTGCACTGTGGATGAGTTTTATAGTGATACCATCCGTTAATTGTTTTTATTCTGTGTTATTGTTCAGTGTAATGTGAATGAATTGTATATTGCACTTTTTAAACTTTTTGAGTGTTTTGTTTTTGGGGGAGAGTGTGTAATTGTGTTATTTTACTTCAGCTTTGTCAACAAGAATTTGTTTCTTATGATAATAAAGCATTATTGATTGATTGATTGATTGATTGATTGAATAAAGTTGAATTCTGAAATATATACAAATATCCTCTTGTAGTACTTGTAATGTATGTTGTAAAATATTCAGTAGTGCTGTCCCTTGAGGCGATTACCTTAACTGAGAGAGTCAATTTAATTACTATGAACCATACAACATAAGTTGAAGATGCGAAACAATACCTGAACAGTATTAATCTATTAAAGTACACAGTAGGGGGTAGCCAACTAATTGAAGTACGCGGCTGTATCTCGGAAACCCTCCATCCTACAGCTTCCGGATAAAAATATTTATATGAAAAGTTGCCAAGAGAAATTGCAGGAAATTATTTGCGAGTTTATAGGACGGTCGCTAGGAGGCGTAACCCTAATAGTAATTCTTTAACAGTCGATTTCTGTATAATTTGCTTAGATAAGGTATATTGAAAATACTTACAAATAAATATCTCGTGTATCATGATGAACTTTGTTTACATACTTTTTTCTCTAACCCTTCAAATAAAGTGGTGATGGTAACGCAAACATTGATTTGGAAAAAAATCAATATCTTTGGAACGCCTTATCGCCTTATTAAAATTATTATTGGCCAAACAATGATATAGGCAATTTTCAAATTTCTGACGGACATTTTCAAAAACATGTTGTTTTAATTTGGCAGCTTTCGGTAATGCGTTGACGAAGTTCATCCAAACTGTTAGGTTGGGGAGTGAACACAATAGTTTTTAAATGGCCCCATAGAAAAAAGTCTAATGCCGTCTAGTCAGGAGATCTAGCAGGCCATTCTATAGGCCCTCTTCGCCCTATCTGGAAACTCGTCGTCTAGCCATTGCCGAACCGGAAGAACATAGTGAGGAGGAGCGCCGTCTTGCTGGAAATATATTTCAGCCTCATCGCCTTATTAAAATTATTATTGGCCAAACAATGATATGGGCAATTTTCAAATTCCTGACGGACATTTTCAAAAACATGTTGTTTTAATTTGGCAGCTTTCGGTAATGCGTTGACGAAGTTCATCAAAACTGTTAGGTTGGGGAGTGAACACAATAGTTTTCAAATGGCCCCATAGAAAAAAGTCTAATGCCGTCTAGTCAGGAGATCTAGCAGGCCATTCTATAGGCCCTCTTCGCCCTATCTGGAAACTCGTCGTCTAGCCATTGCCGAACCGGAAGAAATAGTGAGTCTTGCTGGAAATATATTTCAGCCTCATCAAGTACAGGGTTTCCATCGTCTTCGATTTGGTTTTCAATGGTTTCAGTGATAAGCGGATTGATGGTATTTTCCAACATATCTAAATAAATGCCTTCATTTAAATTCCCATTAATAAACAATGGCCCAATCACTTTGTTTCCTAAAATGCCTGCCCATACATTAGTTTTTTAGGGTTACTGAGTATGCCCTTCTACAAAAGCATGAGGATTTTCATTGCTCCCATTGAGAGAGTCAGTAACTAAATCTCGAGACAGTAATGAAACTTTTCACCGAGGTTTGTATACTATTTTATTTACAACTACATCTAACATCCACTTCGTAGTATTTTGATTTAAAATTACTAATAAAAGATAAATGTCATTTTGACTTTTCCATTGAAAAATTATACAGAAATTTGAAATATCCGCAGGTGGGAAAATAACGTAGGTATAATACACATCACGATGGCAAATATCATTTTTTGAATATGGTTTCCATGTCACTTTAGCAATATATTATTTTAACAACAGATAAATGCTATCAGACGAGGAATTTGATTTTGCTGCTACTCCACCAGAAATTCGAGAAGCAGCAAAAATAGTAGAAGAAGATCTTCTGCCAACTAAAATCCCCACGAGATATGACAAGGCATATATCTGTTTCAAAGAATGGTGTACGCGGAACTAAGTTCAAAATCCTGGTTCTGAGTCGGCGCTACTAGCTTATTTCAGTGAAAATGCCAAGACAAAGAAGATATCATTGATTTGGTCACAATATTCAATGCTGAGAACCACTCTATCAATTAGGGGAAAAGTAGACATATCTAAACACGCAAAGCTATTAGCATTTTTAAAGAAGCAAAATAAACGATACGAGCCGAAAAAATCGAACACACTGTCTATGGAGAATATTGAAACTTTTTTGGAACGAGCACCTATGAAATCTCTTGTTCAATCGGTATTTTAGGCCAAAAGGTTGACCATTTCTATATTAACTTGATATTTTATACATTTGTAGGTCGCATTGGTTCGCAGTTGTACGTTGGTGTGTTCGTATATTAATTTGAGATATAGATTTAAAAAAAAATTACAAAAAAATAATTTACTTTTCACCCGGGTGAAAAGTAAAATTTAAAAAAACGTCAACTTTCCACCTTTCAAAGATAGATGAAATGTCATTATTACAGGCAGGGTTGTAAATAAAATACTAATCGCTTCTTGCCTAAAACTCATCTTTGCTTCTATTTTAAAAATAACTAGTGTCAAATATCTGGATAATTTCGCAAATATAAATATAATACAACGAGGAATCCAAGCTAATGGTGGCAAGCATTTTAAATAGAAAGTCAAGTGGTAGAGAAACTGGATAAGATACGAAAAATGTGCGAGAGACAAAAAATGTAGGAATACGGAATTGGGATAATAGGAGACTAAGCCATGTTATTTATTTTAATAACGGAGGAGATCCGAGAGTTGTTGGGGCTGAACTTTTTTTGTACTTGATTAAAAAAAAAACGGCCAAGTGCGCGTTAAACTAGCGTGATTTTGTATTCTACATATATCATGCTGTGCTGACGTCTATGAATACAGACAGGGGTACTAGAGAAGTTTAAAAAAAAAATTTTTGTCATACCGACTTTAGATCGTCAGAAATAAATGATTAATCTTTACCTTTCGAAATTGCAATTGCAATTAGGAAATCAAGAACACTGCGACTCTGACGACAAAAATGCCATTTTCATGTAGAATTGACCGGTTATTCACATGGAGAAACGTAAGAGTCGTGCCACTTTTTTGTAACAAATTTAACATTTCAGTCGGCGGATCGATAGAATAACTTTATTTACTTAACTTACATATGTGGTTTAATATCCTATTGACACAAGCCCAAATTGAAAATAATATCTAAAGTACTTTCGGAGATACACCCTGTAGGAAAACGACGATGCAATATGTTCATATGGACTTTCTTTTATTAAGGAACAACTTCTATAGAATAGATTCAGCAATCCTATACAGGGTGAGTCGGAAGGAATGAGAAGACCAACCTCAAGCTCAATGGTTCAAACTTGGATAATGGTTCAAATTTGAACAGTGACTGGAGTAACTTTTATATAAGAAATACCAATAAATTAATTATAGCACAATTTTAACCTAAACTTTTAGTAATAATTATAAAAATTTGTGTAAAGCCCAAAATATTAAGGTAAAACCCTTTTTTGCCCAAATACTGTCGCGCCGCTCCATCTGGTTTTAATTAGCAATAATATAGGTCACTAGAGTAAACTACAGTGATGCCAGATCACGCCGCGTGTCTCGCCCTTGCTCGGATAACCGCCGCGCGCGTATTTTTGCGTATTCGGTAACGTTGCTTCAGTATATTTCGATACTCGGGGTTGGAACGACGCTGCCGAGGGTCCCATGTGCCTGATGTATACGAATTTTAAACGTTTTGTTAGTTGTAACATTACCCGATTTTTTTTTGTTAATTCATAATAATAAATGTTGTGATGTGATTTCAAATTTGTGTGATATTACCTACTGTTGGTTCTGTTGCAAAACATACTTTGTGTGTTTTATTTTTTTATGGAATTTAATTATATAACGGATTATTTTAAAATAAGATCGAAGGTAAGAGAGTATGTACCTTAAAATTGTTTTGTAGTTTTTTTGCAAAAAGTTTGAAAAGGAAGTGACAACGCGGGTTATTGCTGTCAAAAACTCAGCACGTGCGTTTACAATTCTGTGTTGCATTATGACAACACCGCCTAAAATGCGCTGACCTCTTTTGAGACTTGAGACTGCCTCAATACATTATTTATTGCGAACGTCGGTCAGTAGCGGCCACAGAAATTTTCAGATTTCATATAAAGTGTATATTTCGCTTAATAATTCAAAGCGCCATTTATGGATATTATTCTTCACTTTATTTTCATCTCAAGATTTGCCGGATTAAATATAATAATTCATTTCCATAACACCCTGTATGTGTGGGTTTTTTTATTTTTGTTAATATCTCAAAAAATAAACTTTTTAGAGAAACCCTGGCTACTATCTCTAACGAGTCCAGTTTTTACTTTCTTGATAAGGTAACGCATAACAAAAATACAAGGGGGTGACTAAAAAGCGACGATTTTTAAAATCTAACTATATACTCCAAGAAAGTGTCCAAAATGGAACACCCTGTACAATACACTAGAGTTTAGTCCACTCATCCCGATCCAAACTGTAATTAAGAATGTCTTGAAGGTAGCTATTACTTGTTCCTATTTTCCTTCTATTGAAACTATTTTTGGAGACAAATAAAACCGATTATTTCCATTAACTGTCAAATATATTGTTTCGACAAATCAAATTCTTTCATTTGCACCGTTCACATATGATTATACTGATAAAATTTTTATGTTCCTTACAAGTGATAAAACTGTCTCATTTGTCCACAACATTTTTAAAAGCGTTTCTAAGTGGGCCGAGTACTTGAGAATGAGTTTTAATAAATGTCAAGTTCCAATAACTTTTTATTTTAATATATTATGCAGATTATTTAGATTTTCATTATTATTTACCCAAGACAATCGGAAAACTACTTTAATGGTAGGATTTAAGTAAAAAATGCTCTCCTACGGTTTATTTGCCATATATTTTCCTATTTATATTAGTAGTAGTAGTAGTAGTAGTAGTAGTAGTAGTAGTAGTAGTTATAGTATACGTGTTTTCTTTTGAAATTCTAGTCACATAACCTTAAACTTACGAAACGTCAAAAGGTTTGAAGTCTAGAGTAGAGAACATAAGCTGGTATCGATATCGGCGACTATCGATATTGTATATATTAAAAGTATTTCTCGAATTTGAATAGGGCTACAACCAATCGGTTTACTTCAAAACTTACACTGCAGTGCCATACCAACCTAAAAGTGCTGGCGGCCAGGGCGAACAAGGTAGATCTATTGTTGGTCCCTGGTTATTAAGTTGAAATAAGTGATGGGTCTGCTAACAGGCCACTGCCACTTGCGAAAACACCTTCAACGGATGGGTATAAACAACGGATCCATTAAATGCAGACTCTGCGGCAAGGAGGATGAAACCGCCTCACACATAATATATCGCTGCGTAGCGCTATCTCGTAGAAGACAAAATATCTTCAGGAACATATAACGTGGTGACAACCTCCCACATGACTAGCTTGGTAGAAGATTACTGGACCTCATAAAAGGAACAAATATTTTCTAACAAGATCGGGGTACACAATAAGCCGAAAGGCTGCAGTGATAGAAGTTCGGGCCTTTAAACCGACCCCCGCCTTTAACCAACCAACCAACCATTTCTCGAATTAGTATAATATTCAATTTAGGTTCTGGAAGTAATCTAAGTAATATAACTCGAGCATCAGTTTAATAATGAACGATAGAATTTTTCATTGTAATACTCAAAATTTTGTTTGTTTTTGGAAATTTTACTCAATGATCGTTTGGGCATGTTTATTCATAAATGGAGCTCGAGCTTCGCTCTCGAGATTTAATCATAATAAACATGCCAACGATATAACGTTGAATTTCCAAAACAAACCTTATCGTGAACATTAAACATTTTATTGATAAAAAACGAGCTCTAGTTATATTACCTTCGAATAATTTAATTAAAATGGCCATAAACGGAACCAAACTTTGCATTCTTTGCCGCATTGCCTAAAATCCTATAAAGCTTGAGCTGTAGTTCTATAGTTAAAGTTTCCGCGAATGCTTTCTGCAACACAAGGCCTTAATCTCTGCTTGAATTGACTGAGGCGCGTATCCTGTTGATGCGAGCTGGAAGCAAAGCCGCCGGCTCATCCTGCTGAAACTCACTTTGTGCAAGCGACGCATGAACTAAAACTTAATTTCTTAGTAAACTGAATACAACAAATGGATGTAGGCGAGGTATATTTCATTTCATTAGTTTACGAGATGTGCAAATAGAGATTCAATTTGTTCTTTTAAAAGAAGTGGCAACTTGAAAGTAGGTTTTAAGGTTTGGCTTGACGTTAAGGCTACCTTAGATCAGGTCTAAGGGTTGATATTTGAATGCTACCTTAAGTTTGACCTCAGCTATTGTAGCCTTAACGTTATGATAAACCTTAAAAAACTAAGTTTTAAATTAATTTGAGAGTCAATTGACGCGTTAAGTGCAAGATTACCACGTGTTTAGAGTTACCTCGAGTTGCGATACTCTTGGGCCAGTGCCTGACCCTGATATATCTCTAATAGATTTAGTTTAAAAAGCAAATTATTCATTTTTAAGTAAGATTTATATTTTATGCGCTACCCTGTACAATTAGATGTGTCAGGACATACAGGGTGGTTGATTAGTGCGAGGAAGTCAAATATCACCGTTCTTAAAAATATCGAAATTTATTAAATACAAAGGTTCTAGGATAAATAAAAGCGCACATTTTAAAAATATTTTTGGATATACAGGACGCTCCAAAAAAGAACGGGGCATCATATAAGTAATTTTTTTTTAATTAGTACCCTCCCTATTTCTTTTTGTCCCATCGAATTCGGCGTAGAATTTTACATAAGATATGCTATTTTATTTTGGTGATTTATACGACGTTGCCAGATTATTCAATTTTTCCATCATATCAAAAAAATTATTTTAAAATATTACTAGTTTAAACTAAAGAAGAAAATTTTATATTTTTACAAACCTTAGAGGTGTCCGAATAATTTTACTAAAATAAGCATCAATATCGTATACAGGGTATTCTTTACATCGGTACAAATGAAGCAAGTAAATATTACTTGATTTTTTCAAATTTACCCCCCTGTATATTATTATGTCATTTTACAGATAATTTCAACCTCTTTAAATAGGTAATTATAATAAATGCTCTAAAACGGAACGTTCTTTTAATGGTTGGAGGCACTTTATACACTTCATCTTTGACGTATCCCCACAAAAAGAAGTCCATTTTTGTTAAATCTGGAGATCGATGGAAGTGGCCATTGAAATGGTCCACCTCTACCTATCCATCTATTAGGAAATTCATTGTTTAAATGTTCATGGATTGCGGCCGTATGGTGGACTGGAACTCCATCATGCAAATAACCACATTCTGTCTTTTACAAAATTTGGCAAATTATTTAACAAGCGTGGTAACTCATTTTGCAAGAAATCCAAATAGACTGGTCCAGATACTCGTGTTTCAAAAAAATAAGGACCAATGACATAATTTCCAACTATTCCACCCCACGCATTTAGCGACCATCTAGTTTGACTGTGAGGTCTAATAAAATGTGGGTTGGCGGTTGCATAATAATGGAAATTATGCCTATTGACATTTCCATTTTTATGAAATGTAGCTTCGTCAACGAACAATACATAATTAAAAAAATAACTGTCTGGTGTATTTTTTGTTGAGCCAATTCACAGCAAGTAACTCTGGTTCCATAGTCCTGATCGTTCAGCTCTTGCATCAGTTGAATGTGATATGGGTGCATTTTATTTTTGGTCAAAATATTTTGGACAGCCCAACGTTTTACATCTGTTTCATTGGAAATTGTTATTTGGGAGATATGGGGATTTTCAGTTACTTTCAGCAGCCCGATTAATTAATTTTTTTCTGTATTAACACTTTTAGTTCTTTCAGTTTTCTCATATCCTACTTTTCCCGTCCGAGAGAAACGATCAATTAATTTATCACATTCTTGGTTGCCTTCTATCAGGATAAGTTTCCCGATAAAGCTTTGTAGCAAGTAGACAGTTTCTGTCACTTGCTCCTAGTATGAAAACTATATCGACTAATTCGTCTGTAGAAAAATTCATAGCGTGTCAACAAAAAATTCTTTTTGATCTACAATAATTACCTTAACACCGTAAAGTTGTTAATCAAAATATGTCAGAAATTTAAATTCATGATTATGATGACAGTACGAATTTTGTTTATTTTTGTTTAACTAATGACCAACTTATTGAAAGAGCCGATATTTTTATATTTTTTAAATAAAACATAAAATATTAAAAGAACGTTACGTTTTAGAGCATTTATTATAATTGCCTATTTAAAGAGGTTGAAATTATCTGTAAACTGACATAATAATATACAGGAGGGTCCATTTGAAAAAATCGAGTAATATTTATCTAAAGATTGCTACATTTGTACCGATGTAAAAAATACCCTGTATACGATATTGATGCTTTTTTTTAGTAAAATTATTCAGACTCCTCTAAGGTTTATAAAAATATAGTAATTTCTTTTTTAGTTTAGATTAGTAATATTTTAAAATAAATTTCTTTGATATGATGTTTTTCGAGAAAATTTTAGGAAAAATTGAATAATCTGGCAACGTCGTATAAATCACCAACATAAAATAGCATATCTTAGTAAAATTTTATGCCGAATTCGATGAGACAAAAATAAATGGGGAGTACTGTTTAAAAAAAATTACTTATATGATGCCCCGTTTTTTTGGAGCATCCAAAAATTTTTTAAAATGTGCTATTTTATTTATCCTAGAACCTTTGTATTTAATAAATTTCGATATTTTTAAGAACAACGGAGATATTTGACTTCCTCGCACTAATCAACCACCCTGTATACTGCTCTGTCAGAGAAAATATTAAAATTGGTTTATTATTAACGAAATAATAACGACATTTTAATTAGGACGAATTGAATATTCGATAATTAGTTGGCGCATTATATTTAAGCTTAACCTCTTCTTGCTTTGACAAGAAAGTTTATTAAAAAACATATACTAGAGTAAATATTCCTGTAAATGCTGGGGAGTAGCACAAGTCCATAAGTCTATGATGGAAGTCTTTGATGCAAGTGAAAGGAAAGCCGCTCATTTTGCAGAAATGCACTTTATACATTCTATTCACGTCAACTTAAACTGAATGCCAAATTGACTGTATGTAAGATGTATTTCGTTATATTCGCTATTTGTAAAGTTGGTCTAGTGCTTGATAAATATTTAATATCAACCTCTTAAGATTTGTCCTGCTCAAAGATTTAGTTAGTTATAAGCCGCTCTTATGATGCCAGTGCAGTTCACGGCATAATTGCAGTAGGTAAAAGAATAAATTGTGAAAAGTAATTAAGAAGTGTTACGATTTGTCACAAAAATATTGCTGCCTGATAGTTAAAGCGACAAGAGTGCGAACTTTTGTCTAGGATTGATAAAGAGAGGAATATAATAAGCTATATTCTTCATTAAGTTTTATACAAATTAACAATTATATAAGGCGATTGGTCAGAAAGCACTGTATGGCCCTGTATAAAGTCAATGTATCATTTTTTTTATAATCAAAATATAGTCGTCATTATTCAATACACAAATGCATTATAATTAGTTTTCTTCTCAAAAAGTGGGAGACTGAATTGTTTGTGAGTTGCTTTTAGCTTAGATGTTATTCTTTATTTTATTTCAATATTTCCTATCGTTCGTTCTCCGTTAAACGCTCGGTTCTCAATAGTAATCGTCAGTCACAAGCCTGGATTATGATTGAAATAAATGATTGATTGATATGAATCGTTAAGGATGATTTTATTCAATGCTTTTTACTGATTCGATCATTGTGATCGAATCATTCACGATTGGCACACTTCTAGCAGTGATCGCGATTACTCGATCAGCATCCAATAATGTCTATGAAAATGTTTTAAGAATCAAATAATTACAATGTCTCCAGGCATTTTTGAATATGACAATCAAACAATTGGACCAGAAAGTACAATGTCCACGATTTTTTAGGGCTAAGCAGGAGCTAATCTTGTTGAATACATTTTTTTTATGATCAAACACCAAGCACTATGGGAAAAATGCTTTATGGCACTCTGGGAGTGGTGCTTGTGCGAATAAAGCAATTCACGTTGGTTTTGAATCGTTGGAGGTTATATTTGTTTGAAAAAAACGAACTCGGGAAGGTCGATCCATAAGGATGAAGTCCTCCTGATGAAAGAATTCTTAAATAATGAAGTTCGAGGAGTTCTAAGCTTAACCACATATGAATGGGCGTCAGTAGTTAATTGTATATTTCTGCTGTTCGCCGCTCTGGGCGGAATTAAGAGGGCTAAGTCACCCGAGCACTTTCCATGGAGATATCTGTAAAAGAGAGTCAAACTCCCAACCTGTCTTTGATGTTCTAGGCTGTCGAGGCTCTTTGTCAGCTCGTGGTCTCCGATCAGATGAATGACCCTCCTTTCCATGGAATTCAGTAGCCGAAGAGTACGTTTGGGTGCAGAGCTCCAGACATGAGCCTCTAGTGATGGTAGAATCTGGGCTTTGTCTAGTATCCAAAGTTGTTGAGCTGTGTACAACTTTTTGGTTCGGACGAGTACACCGAGTTTCTGAAAAGCTATCTTGGCGATTGCCACAACGTGATTATGTCAAGACATATTTCCTCCCAGATTGACGCCCAGCAAATTAATAGATATCCGGTTCTGTGATGTTAACCTCATTCGAGGAGACTGCTGCCTGCGTTAAATTCGACTTGGTTACTGTCATGCTCAATGGCACTACAATAACAGTTACCGGTTGAAGGACCGGATAGGAATAAAGTAGTTGCTGCAAATCATGTGTATTGGAGTGAAGTAGATGGTAACTTTCCTGAGGGATTATTATTATGGTTGTTTTTTATGATCAAACACAAGGACTATAGGAAACATCCTTTTAGGCACTCTGGCAATAAAGCGATTTACGTTGATTTTGAATTGTCGGGAGTTATATTGGTTGGGGAACAAGACCTCAGGTAGGTCGTTCCACAAAGATCACATCCTCCAGATGAAGGAATTCTTAAACAATAAAGTTCGAGGAGTATACTAAGCTGAACCAAATATGAATGGTCATGTCAGTCCTATATTTGTCCTGGAAATATCTGGACAAGAGAGTCAAATCGCCAATCTGTCTTCGACGTTTTAGGTTGTATAGCTTTTTGGTCAGCTCCGATCGGACGAATAGCTGTCTTTTCGATGGAATTCGGTAGTCGAAGAGCATGCTTGGGTGCAGAGCTCCATACATGATAACAGTATTCTAGTGATGGACAAATCTTTTATTCGAATTTCTTAAGATTGTCAATTTCCCCTTTTAACCATTAGTCCTTACAAATATTTCAGCATTAAATCCAGTTATTTATTATCGCTACATTATATTATATTGATAGATACGTAGATGTAAACGTAGAGCAACTATTTACTGATTTATTAATAATTCTATGTATTGTGGCATGAATAAAAATGCAAATTATTAAACCCGAGGTTACTTGAAAAGACCTAAATGCAAAATAAATCTATTTTATCTCCCCATTTAATGGTCTCTGGGTAAAGGAATCTAAACCGAGGCTTGTTATAATTATGTTATTCCTAAACTCTCTTATTATCTTCGAAACACAATGTTCTGTCGTTATAAATTTTCTTGTAAACAACCTTTTTAACGTGATATTTATTTTATCGATTTTAAGCAGTTCGTGGATTAAAAATTTGTGGCGCTCAACTACACTGCGCTTATTTTAGGAGAGCCGAAAATTTACCTCCACTTTGATGTTTTCTATTTTCAAAATTTGTCGGTCGTTTTAATTGATTTTTTTTCTAATTGGGTTTAATATCATTGCCTTTATTGTCTTGTTTAAATAAGTAACTTAAGTATTATACCGGGTGTTATAAAACGGGTGTGTTTTTTAAGAAAATTTACATTCTGTGGAGTATACAAGGCATTAAATATTATTGCAGATACAGCCAATTGACAGTGTCATGTTTCCTTTATACAGGGTGTCCGCTAATTAATGGTACATGGAAAAACCAAAGACTCCTTACGTAAAAATATTAGGATTGAATTATACTTACCTATATCCGAAAGTCGATATTAACTGAGATACAGGGTGTTAAAGTTAAAACCTCATTTTTGTTTTTCTCTGATAACTTTGCGAGAAACCAACGGTTTTTTAAAAAATTTGGCAATTATGTTTTAGGACGAGAAATTGATTTTTTTGTGAAATTTTAATATACAATATAGGTTTATTTATTATGCCATAACTTTCTTGTGCCTCAGTGTATTAAGTTTTTAATGAAAATAATACTTTTCTCATATTTGATAAGGGGTCCTCTAAATGGAGTGCTTCTGGCCTCTGGTAGTTTAATCCACTAAGATAGTCCAATTACTCGGGTAGACACTTTTCCTGGAGTTCTGGCACAGTTTATTTCACACAGCTCTGGATTTTACTGCTCGCAAAATTATCTGTTATGGTTAGGTTTTGCGAAAGAACGAACGAATTTTGCCAATGGGTGTAGAAGATTTCCCAGTGTCAGTCCTTTTCTTATGTAGATGGATGTCCTTAACCTGGAAATATGGATCCGGCTCGAAGGACCAAAATGATAAGGGGTCCTCTAGGTCCTTACCATTTGAACGGAATGGAGGGTGTTTCCATAAATCGTGGTCGGTTAAGGAAAAACACTGCTTTGAACTGCTACAACGTATATTTTCTGTATACGGGATATAATGGTACATAATGCACAGCCTAATCATAGTTCACCCTTTTTACACAAAAAAAAACTTTAATTTAACTAACACTAATAACTGACTAACTATATTTACATTTGTAGAGCATGAATGTCACAGAGGTACTCTATGATACGCAAAAGAGAAAGAAATCGAATGTTTGAGATACGCGGAGTACCGAACGCTGGAATTACTAAAAAGTAGTAAACGAAATATCTACTTCCCGATATACGGGCGAAAATAGAAAATTAGGAAAGTTATGAACTAAGAACCATCGACTGTCGGTTCCAAATAAAGAAGACGTACTGTTCCCGATATACGGGGAAAAGGAAAATAGAAATTAAGAAAGTTATGAACTAAGAACCACCGACCGTCGGTTCTAAGCAAAGGAAGGGTACTGATCTTATTTTTGTTTTCAACATCATACCTGGTTTAACCCAACATTTAATTAAGGGATAAGAATATGTAGATGTCATTAGGGAGCGGTCACTTAACAAAGGAAAAAGGGAAAAAAGGTTCGTGCGAAACTATTGTTTGTGTAGACGTAGGATTGAAATTTGGAAAGCACGTCTACTTAGTAATTGAAATTATACAGACAGACATATTTTATAATGCTTTGTACCTATGCCGATAATTTGTTATTGTAAAAGATCGAAGGAATATTATTATACTTAACAACCCCTGAACAATATTTATTACATAAAAAAGGTACTAAGTTCAGGTCGCCCAGAGTTACCGTTTCGGAGATATTTGCATTTAAATGGTTTAGTGAGCCCTGCCGAATTACTATTAATTTGCAAACAAAATTGTTTTCCTAAAGTAACCTATGAGAAAACAAATGAAATTTAGAGATGCAGTTGCTATGAATCCTCCATGTTGTTATTTGTTTGTTGACTATTGCAAGATAGCTGTGTGAGAAAGTGTTTCATTTTTTAGTTTATTGTAAGTTCAGTAACAATGCCAAGACACAATTTGAACGCAGAAATGCGGAATATGTTGTGTGTATATGCGCAAGAAAACTTTAATGGATGATGGGCCTAGATACGATATTCGGAATTCTATCCAAATCGAAGAAAACCTGATTTTAAGATCTTCAAAAATATATACAACCTATGAGTCTCCTTTCGAATGCGTTGGTGTTAGGGCCAATATTTGAATGTTACCTTAAGTTAGACCTTATCTAAGGTAGCCTTAACGTTAAGATAAACCTTATAACTGTATTTTAAATTAATTTTACGGTCAAGTGATGAGATTGAGTGTGATGAAAGTTAAAGAGAACTTTAATATACTGTCAAACTTGTATTAACCATAACTAAGGTAACTTAGAAATATCGACCCTTAATTCTGTATCGCAACCACAAGCTCTTTCGTGAACTAGCGACAATCAACAGTCAGACTCTTTAAAAGCTCAGTTAAAGCAAAAGGTTAGTCGCTTCACACATGTATTTTGAAAACTTATGTCATTTATAACTATTAACAATTTTTTATGAAATAGAGTGGATAATACCTGAAGCCTATGATGTTTGTAAATTTTTTTAGGTGCTTTGTTCAATCCCGTTTCATTTAATAAGCAAAAAATGTGAACATAAAAAACGAGAAACCTTTTTATTTCTATTTGAGCCTTGATATGCCACAGAACCGGGAAAGATAAATCAACATTGACAGTAAGCTCTTTTGATAAATCACACACTGGATCAACAAAATGAAATCCATGTTCGAGGCCTTGTTTACAAGGAAACCGCGTTACTACGGATAAAAGGCCATGTCTCCAAAATAATGAGACGTTTTGTAAAATATCGGTTGTAATTATTTCGATATGTTCTGTTCTGGCTTTTCTCTATGGGAACGTTCTAGGATTCCGTTACGTTGTTCAATTCTAGGCGTAATTGTCAAATATTACTATAGTCTATTCATTTTACCAATTTGGGAGAATAAACAAACATCGGCGCTAGATGCATAAACTTATTGCTATTGGTCAATAGGCGAAAAAACTTTCTAACACGGTCCTAGTTCAGTGTAGGCTATTATTTCAGGTATATTCATGCGTAGTTCGAGATTGTACTGTTATATTGTCCTTAATGCGACCCTGTGTGCTGTTCACGTACTCGTCGCGTGAATTTGTTTCGGTCATCTGAATTGGGAAAATGAATAGATTATAGTAGTTTATAGTATATCAGCCCATCAGTTGCAGGAAAAATGTATCAATATGGCGGTACAGACATTAATTAAATATTTGGTTTATTCTAATTTATTACACAGGGAAAGATGCTGGCTATTTGGTTTATACAGTGTCATGAAACCAAATAACGTACATACAATAATAGGCTAGACCGTAGAGATTTTTGCCTTACAAAATGTGATGTAGGAACCATTTTTTAATATGTTGTTTAGGGATAGATCATGATCAAAAATTCAAATTTTCTATGTTTATTAATGTTTCTTGCCACCAATTACATAATTATACTAATTTTTCAGGAATTGTTGTAAAGTTAAATTAAGATCTTTTACACACCACCATGAGGTTGACCAAAATAGGACGTTTTCTTTTTATTGTGGTGGTCCTATTCCACATATTAGAGTTTACAGTTACATTATTGATAATGCAACAAACCTCCTCCTAATATAGATTAGGATGTTCGTCTTTTAGATGGTTCGGGTCGATTTAGGTCATCATCCTCTACTATTACTAGTACTGAGAGTATTATTTTCCTTCATGCGTTTAGTGCACATATATAAACAGTATATTGCTAATACCATATGTAATTATGTCCACGCCATGGGCATCGAAGGGAGCGTTGTGAGTTTGCGCATTTCGGAAATTTCCTTGTGAAAGTCAACATTCGATAGGACCGGATTTCAACTTTTTTAATGTAAATTTCACTGTAGTTAGGAAAAATATTGCAATCAAATAATGCATCGAAATTTCGATTTAAGACAGCGTTCCATGCATACGATTTCTGACGATATGATGATCCGACGGTGCCCTGATTGATGTAAACTTTTGGTGCCAAATTCCGTCCGAATATTTGTAACAATCGACACGATGAGCTTTATTTCAACTTTCATCCGACGTCGCATGTTTCTTAACCTCACTTTGTCTAAACCAAAAATTAAGAATGACTATTGACTATTTTGGGAATTATTATCAGCTACTAATGCACCAAATTAAAAATACATTAATTTTAAGGTTAGGTAGTGACCACATATATATTATATTGTATACGAATCTCTCTTTTTTTACAAGCTTTTTAGTGAAATTCGGTTCCGAAGATCGGATAATGTCATAAGCACCAAATTTTCGTATATTGTACCTTGTTCCTGAAATATTTTATACCTGGTATTGATCCACGACTTTTGCAGAAAAGCACCATGCACTTGTGTCCTTTCATCTTAATCAAAACACTAACCTACCAAACAGCAAATCGAATCACCACAAATTAAAAACTCATTTATCAAAAATTGTTGTTAGGTAATAAAAGTTTATAAGCACTAATATACCGACAACAATGTGGATGAACTACTCTTTATTCTGTAATTTGAAAAAGCATCCAGAACCAAAGATGGCGACGAATAACAAAAATCAAATAATTTCGGGTCGGTTCTGACGCGATCGATAAAATTGCTACCCAACTGCACCAGCTCAATAGGCCCGCTCCATCACCCATAGCGGGGACACTTTCTGTATTTTGGAACGTTCGTATTGGCAATATACTGTTTATATATATGTGGTTTAGTGGCTGCGACACGACATTGTCCCTCTTTAACCAAGGAAAAATAAGATTTTTATCGCTTGTTCGGAAAAATCCACAATTCAATACCATTATTAACATCTTCAAAGATCAGAACGCCAAACCAGAAGACGTTGAAGACGCTGGAGTGAGCGCTTTCTCGTTGCTTATGTGGTGGCGATATGGAAAAAGAAAGCTTGGAAGAAGTCCGCTACCAATCTATCGTAAAATCAATAATGAGAAATAACTTCAACCTTGCTTCTTTGCTACCAACGGAAGATAAGACTATATACACCTATACAAGTTTGTTGTAAATTCAGTTAAAAAACATCTGTAAGCAGTTAAAGAAATCGCTTATAAGCATTTAAAATCGACCTCGATCTGTGTAGTGTACTAGATTCTATTATATTGATAGCAATATTAGCATACATGGCGGCTTTAATTTAACATGCCAGGCTTAATATTATTAAAACAAACACGGTGTCAGTATGAGACTTCCGTCATGCCTGGCGGCAATTTACAACACTCCTTGTTAACTGGAATAACATGCCAAACCTTAGGAATTACTTGTAGATTTAATTAGCGGTCTATTGTTGATTTTACCGGTAAACTTTGATACCTGCGGTTTACTTTTTGTTCATACGGAGCATTTTGTCACTCAAGCTTCATCTTCGTGCACTTAAGATTCTACTTGTAAATAAAATTGATATTTAATCAATCATTACTAGAAATAATCCGATGATTACAATTAGGGGAGTCGTTCCGGTAGTCGAAAATCCCTTGACGAAATCCAGTAATTTTTTTTCCAAATCGATAAAGTAGGATCCCCTCGACATTCTGAAATGATTTGTGTAGGGCGTCGCATGGGGGGGGGGGGGCACGTCCCGTAAATCTAACCTACAACGGAAAATTGAATATAACTCAGCCGGTTTTGATGCTACAAAAAAAATGTGAAAAGTAAAATTGAAGAGCTTGACAGAGCGCGTAAGCTCGAATAAACCCGATCCCGATATCTCAATGAGTTCGCGCGAATTAACGCGATTT
This sequence comes from Barypeithes pellucidus, assembly GCA_963991005.1. Classification (NCBI taxonomy): domain Eukaryota; kingdom Metazoa; phylum Arthropoda; class Insecta; order Coleoptera; family Curculionidae; genus Barypeithes; species Barypeithes pellucidus. The sequence goes on along the minus strand of OZ022562.1, from coordinate 53,822,398 downwards.
TCAACTGCAAAAACAATAAACTTTCCTAATTGCCCCACCAATCCCATCTTCCGGCCCATCAAAGTACTCGGTAGCACCCGTTGATTCGCGAAAAAATTTTGCCCCAACTCCGCCCCTTCTCGAGATATACTTAATTAAATTTTATTGTTTTTGCAGTAATCGCATTAATTCGCGAACTCATTGAGATATCGGAATCGGGTTTGTTCGAGCTTACGCGCTCTGTCCAGCTCTTCAATTTTGCCATTAACTTTTTTTGTAGCATCAAAACCGGCTGAATTATTTTCCATTTCCCGTTGTAGGTTAGAAAAACCACCTCGGGAAGGTCGTTCCATAAGAATGAAGTCCTCCAGATGAAGGAATTCTTAAATAATGAAGATCGAGGAGTACTAAGCTTAACCACATAATGGATGGGCGGCAATGGTTCGTCGTGTATTTCTGCTATTCGCCACTCTGGACGGAATTAAGATGGCAAGGTCAACCGAGCACTTTCCATAAAAATATCTGTAAAAGAGAGTCAAATCACCAACCTTCGATGTTCTAGGCTGTCGAGGTTCTCCGTCAGCTCGTGGTCTCCAATCAGACGAATCGCCCTCCTTTCGATAGAATCCAGTAGCCGAGAACAGTACTCTAGTGATCGTCGAATCTGGGCTTTGTATAATGTCAAAAGTTGTTGAGGTGTGTACAACTTTCTGGTTCGGAAGAGTACACCAAGTTTCTGAGAAGCTATCTTGGCGATTGCCACAACGTGGTTATGCCAAGACATATTTCCTCCCAGATTGACGCCCAGCAAATTAATAGATGAAGCCAGTGGGATTGCGTGTCCTTCCATGACTACATCCGGTTCTGTAATGTTAACCTTTTTAGAGAAAACTGCTGCCTATTTTATTACTTAATATATTATTACTAATGAATTTTGAATCTTCTGATTTTCAAATAATATATGAGAGTAAGTACTAAAGTTTTTTTTACCAATGAACATAAAGGAATATTTCGAATAATTTGCATTTAATTTATAAGATTTTAGCCACATAATTATCTTTTCCAAATCACTAATAGTTGAATGAATATTCTTCTAACGGTATACTAATATGGTATCATCAGCGTATATGAGTCTTGAGGTGCCCCACATTTCATTAGTTTGTATGCTATTGGACCCCTCCCCCCCATTATAAAAACCGTATTTCTTAAAAGCCGTTGGCTAAAAATCTCAATAGGAACGTTTTATCGAACTAATACACACGTAAAAGCCTCGATTTCTCATCGATGTGGCCAAAAGAACTCTCCCTATTCATAACCAATGAGCATAACTATTCAAGATATATGCCAATGGTATTTTTTATTCACCCTAGCCTTCAGACCCCGCGTCCTCACTGGGAAAACAGACCTAAGCAATCCCGCAGGAAGGAACGAATGCTTATTTTAAAAATGTACGTATTTCCGTATATACTTCGGAAACACAAGCAAAAAATGGGGGAAAATGTTCTCCTAAGTGGGCAATTTAAGAAATAAAGTCTTTGAAAAGGAACTTTATTTCTGCCTGCTGTTTCTGGAGATTTTTGAATTTATGGTATAGGGAAATATTCAATAGAAAACCCTTTATCATATTTTCTGATTTTACCGATCATCCGTATATAAGGGGTTTCTTTGTATCGTTTGAATGACTCTTGTATCCCTTTATAGATGGACACGGTCGCATAAAGTGTCACATAACGTTATTTCTCATATAACTATCACGTAATGATTTTGAGGTTGAAATTCGGAAAGTATCGTTGATTAAATACAGCTTTTAATAATCACAGGTTAACATCGACCAACAGTCCGAGTTTCTAGAAAGTGTTGAACAAACAAGTTTTGACCACCGAGATCAACACCAAGTGGGTTTTGGGACACTAATCCCTAAACATCTCCAGTCACCTGAAGATGACAGGATATGTTTACCAGTTGAAACGTTGTGTTATGATTTAATAAAGATAGTGGAAGTCCAAAATATGTCTACCACTCATGATACAGCATTGTCTCTAACCTTCAAACAAGCATTAGTCCCTACATTGAGAACGTCCAAATCGAAGTACCTGGCATCTTCTTGGATTTAAGTTGGGTTGAAATTAGTCATTGATAGATTTCAGGAACGATCGCAACTAATCAATCATTCAATCGATATTTTGTATTATGGTTGCACATGACATCAACCTTAATATTTAAAGATCTTCTGTTATACAGGGTGTTATGGAAATGACGTATTATATTTAAATGGGTGACTCCGTGGGTGTCCTAGTAAAGCGCTACATATATTTTTTTTTTAATCGGCCGTTTTAAAAGTGGGGTAACAAACACTCTTACTCACAGGTCAGTCCGCGCTACTGTACAACATTTCACCCAGAGCCTATGACAATGTTGCCAAACTTAATGTAAGACTGAAATTCCATATAAAATTATAAAAATAAATTATTTTCTACTTACTTGTATTTACCCTTATATCTAAAGAGCGAGGAAATCCAGGCACAAACACAATTCTTTTTCATGGGAACACTCCTGTAAACACTTTATGTACACACAGTAATAGTGAAACAGAACCGATAGTTAGCTTTTGGAAATACAATAATAGAGATTATACTACAGATTATTAGATTTTATTACACGCGACGAAATTTGACCTTCAGAAGAAACTCGCCAGTAAAAACAATAATCAAAGAATATTTATGGACGGGCAAGATACACGCGCCAACCGAAAACCGAAAAAACATAGCGGATTGCTGAGAGTGTGTTGGTGATGAACGAGAGACAACATACCCGGCCGCTGGTTGGTCTTCAACTAACAGTCCGAAATCGTGCGGCGCTATATGAACACAGCCGATGTAAGGCGTCAAGAGGTCATTGGCATTTGATCTAGTAACGTACGTGCCTATTTCAAACTTATTTAATACTATTCCATATGTTTTTTCGGGTTGTTTAAAACATAGTCCGGTGCAAATGTTCTTCAATTAATTGTACAAAAAGTTATTACAGAATGGAAAAGTGTTTAAATTATTTTATTTTGTCTAAAGAGTTTAAGGTGTACATATGACAACACCGGCCAGAATTCCTTGATTGCTTACATGTATCGGAGTGCCACACAGGTGTTTTTCTGGTTTGGCGTCAGGTCACTTTTACCGCTGAATGAATTGAAAGCGCCATTTATGGCTATTTTTCTTCAATTTGTCTTTATCTCAGGAATTGCCGGTTTAAATATAATACGTCATTTCCGTAACACCCTGTATGTATTCTGATATTTTTACAATATAATGTAATTCGCATTGGTTGACATTATTCTAGAATATAGTCGTTATTATTCAATACACAAGTGCATTATATTTCTTTCTTCGAGAGTGCAGACATCATTGCAAAAGTCGAGGACTGAATTGTTTGTCTCTGTTGCTTTTAGCTTAGATGTTATTATTTATTTCATTTTAATATTTCCTATCGTTCGTTTCGCATTGAACCATAATTAGTTTGCGATGCTCGGTACTCAATAATTACCGTCAGTCACAAGCCTGGATACTACGATTCAAATAAATGATTGATTGATAATAATCGTTAAGGATTCGGTCATTCAATGCTCGTTCGCTGTGATGGAACCATTCACGATTGGCAGAGCTCTAGCAATGAGTGGAGACTTTAAGTAATTGATCGAGGATATTCAATCAGTTTCCCATAATTATTTACTAAACATTATATTTTGTCTATAAAATAGTGTCTTGAGAATCGAATAATTCGAAAATAAAATTTCTCCAGGTACTTTTGAAATTGCCAATCAATGATGAGACAATTGGACCAGAAAGTATAATATCCATGATCTTTTAGGGCTAAGCAGGAGCCATTCTCGTTGAGTACAGTTACCTATTGATGTCTATTTGAATGTTAACAGGGTCCACAGGAACAAAGTCGTCGCTGCAAATCATGTGCATTGGAGTGAAGAAGATGGTAATTTTCAACACCTGATGGATTATTATTAAGATGATTGTTAATTTATGGTCAAACACCAGCACTATAGGAAAATTCCTTTAAGGCACTCTGGAAGTGGTGCGTGTGGGAATAAAGCGATTCACGTTGGTTTTGAATCGTTGAAGGTTATATTCGTTGGGGAATACAACCTCAGGAAGATCGTTGGTAGATGGGTTGCAGTAGTTCGTCGTGTATTTCTACTATTCGTCATTGTAGGTGGAATTAATCGTCAATCGAACATTTCACCTTCTATGCTGTCGAAGTTCTTGGTCAACTCGTGGTCTCCGATTAAACGATGGAATCCAGTAGACGCAGAGTATGTTTGGGTGCAGAGCTCCAGACATGACACCCAGTATTCAAGTGATGGTCGACTCTGGACTTTGTAGAGTGTTAGAGTTATTGAGATGTTGTTGTTTGTAATGCTCTGTTAGAGAAGATTTTAGATAGCTATAGGGATTACGAATAGGACTAAATTTGTATCGAATAGCGTTTAAAACAGTCTAAGCGTCTAAAATTGAGAGCCAATTATGGTTCATGCACTACTACAATACAAAAACCTCATGTAAATATAGAAAAGATTTTAAAAACTATTCAAAGGAAACAGACTCCTTTTGCTATCTTTGTTTATACACAGTGTGTAAAAAGTCCCGGAACAGTCAATTATTTCAAAAATGGTGCACAATATAAAAAAACTTTCTGTATAAAAGTTGTTGGTCTTAAAGAAATTTATTAAACTTAGATCCCTGTAATTATACAGGGTTGCTCAAAAAGTCGTGGTAACCGAAACTTCATTTTTTTTAAATGGAATGACCCTTTTTTGATCACATTTTCTGATTCCTCTAAACATTCTAAACAACAATTATAGAACATGTCATATGGCTAAACCTATTAGTTTTAGAAATAATTTGAGTTGAAGGACATAAATGCGATAGGTACGATATTACCTTTTGCATTGTTTCGAGTCGGCTCAAATGTTTTACGTTAAAATTAAAAGAAAAACAGTAAACTCGTGTAAAATGAACCTCACTCAAGTTGTGTCAAAATTTTAATAACAACTAAATTATTAAATACAAGCAGTAAAATTAACAATAACTTGAAACGAACAAAAATAAAATTAAGTGTAAGTCGTTATTTAATTAAAATTCTAGTACCAGCTTATAAAAATGCAAAAGGTAATATCGTACCTATCGCATTTATGTCCTTCAACTCAAATTATTTCTAAAACTAATAGGTTTAGCCATATGACATGTTCTATAATTGTTGTTTAGAATGTTTAGAGGAATCAGAAAATGTGATCAAAAAAGGGTCATTCCATTTAAAAAAAATGAAGTTTCGGTTACCACGACTTTTTGGGCAACCCTGTATAATTACAGGGATCTAAGTTTAATAAATTTCTTTAAGACCAACAACTTTTATACAGAAAGTTTTTTTATATTGTGCACCATTTTTGAAATAATTGACTGTTCCGGGACTTTTTACACACTGTGTATAACCCGCTTTCGAGAAACATTTTTATGCATGATTTTCTGATGAGGATTGCTGAACTGAACGCACAAACAAAATACATACATTTTTAAAATAAACATTTGTGTTTTTTGCCGGAATAAAGGCAGCCTTGGATTTGTTTCCTCAGTCGAGAAATGAATAGACAAACAAAAAGGAGGGTGAATGGAAAGGAAGAGTCTTATGTTAAACATATATTCCGTATAGAGTCTATTTTCTAAAACATTTTTTTCACCGCAATCTTATTTTTTAAAGGAATGTTTGAAGACTGAACGGAAAGAAAACTTAGAGTTAAATTTACTATAAAAATAATAAATCTAACCATAATTTATGACTCTATATGTGACTGGAATGACTTTTTCTACTCCTATATTAGTATGAACCTACTTACGCACTGACTATTACGTATACAGGGTGTCCGGGAACATGTGGGAAATCTCCCGGATATGAAGAAAACACGTGAAACGAATACTATAGGTTCATATAAACTTCTTTCGTATCGGCCTCCTCTTCGGAGATATGGGCTCCCAAAGAGCACCAATGGAATCAAGTTTTTTACACATAATTATTGAACCACCTGGTATATTTCAATTATTTTTTAATATGATGTATACCAGGTAAGACCCGTCAAATTACTACCCAAGAAACTGCTGTGAATTACTCACAGCTGCAGGGACGGACTAGCTGTAACACTCATGGGCCCATTTTTTTAACGCCCTGTATGATGAGAACTTGGGACAATGTTTTTTACATACCTTTAACTATTGGCTAAAAATTAAGTACTCTTTATTCATGTCGCTAATCCTAACCGTTTTCGGAAAAAACGTCTTTTTATTTACACCAGTCCCCTAAATTCTCACGGGTTAAATATGAAAAACAGAATTTTGAAGGTTGAACATATTTTGATCGGAACAAAGATGTATCTTTTACTGAAATACGCCAAATACATGATGTACATGAAATGCCGTTTTTTCGAAAACGGTTAGGATTAGCGACATGAATGAAGAGTACTTAAGTTTTAGCCAATAGTTAGGGGTATGTAAAAAACATTGTCCAAAGTTCTCATCATACAGGGCGTAAAAATAATGGGCCCATGAGTGTTACAGCTAGTCCGTCCCTGCAGCTGTGAGTAATTCACAACAGTTTCTTGGGTAGTAATTTGACGGGTCTTACCTGGTATACATCATATTAAAAAAATAATTGAAATATACCAGGTGGTTCAATAATTATGTGTAAAAAACTTGATTCAATTGGTTCTCTTTGGGAGCCCATATCTCCGAAGAGGAGGCCGATACGAAAGAAGTTTATATGAACCTATAGTATTCTTTTCACGTGTTTTCTTCATATCCGGGAGATTTCCCACATGTTCCCGGACACCCTGTATATTACGTATCAATTCTACAAATCACATTGCCCGTGATATACCAAAGCAGTCAGTATTTCCAATAAATTTATGCAAAGTCGGCTGTGAATTTCATCGGGTGGCCTTGACAACGTAAATGTCAAGAAATTTTAAACGTCAATATTTTTAATTTGTATATTTTTGGGTAAAGTATGAGTGCCTATGATATTCGGATTGAGGGAACGCCACGGGAAATTACATTGCAAGTTGATTTGGCAGCAAATAATTTATTATTAGTAAAATCCAGGGAGTGGCATGAAAAGGTTTATCAAAAATGTATTGTGTGTACTGATAACCATGTGAGTACCGACTCAAAATGTTTTATCAGCATATTTCGATCATTTAACATAAAAGTACAGTTTGTCGTTTCGTTCTGTGGCTACCAAAACTATTTAAAGAATGCAGACGAGATATTATCGATGTTGTCAAATTACTTACCAAAAATCTAATAAGTTTAAGGAAATTTATTATTTATATCTGCTATGAATACAGAATTTAACCTAATAGTAAAATATAATATTATTATTCATGCTGAAAACCAGAGATATTTTGAGTTTTAATTAATATGTTCACAACTCACTAACTTTAATTACCGGACGAAATTAAAATATTAATTGAATTATCTGTTTATTAGCAAATCTGACAACATGTGAATATGCATTGACTCCAAACATTTAGTCGATTAATAGGATCACTTCCGCCTCTATTTTATTTCACAGCATTAAACAGAGACAAAACTATGATATGCAATTGATTTGGACACGCCTCCGCAGACATACGCCAGACACATGGCACTGCTATGCGCCAGACGCTCTATGATTTTTGACCAGCGGCAGCGAGCGGTGGAGGTTACGTGTATTATATAATTAATAGCGCAAATAGTAAAAAAACTTCGTTGCGTTTTTCTTTGTATTGCAATGGAATATATTCGTGGAAGAATTTTACATGGCCAATCTCGGGAAATTATTGCTAATTTTTATAATGCTTGTGATGAGGAAGCCAGAAATAATGCATTTAATTTGCCGTTAAAATGAATTTTGGACAAGGGTCTCGATGTATACAGGAGCTGGTATTAGCTTGATTAAGAAAAAATCACAAGGAAGATGAAGCAAAGCAAATAATCCTGAAAATTACCCTCATACATTAAGCTAGAGGTGTTGTTTCCGATTGATTACATCGAAAACAACCCCTCTAGCTATCGAAAACAACCCGCCAAGTTTTTATTGTTGATTGACAAAGATAATTACTAATTTTTTTAGTTCTTTATTTAAAAGTTGTAATATAAAGTTGTTTTAACCATTATTCGAGTAATTTTCTCCCTAAATTACACTCGTGCATAAAAATTCTCTGATAATTTTGCATTTAAGCGTATTTCCTTTGAAAAACAACATTCGTTCATTTTCAAATTCCTCCTCCTCGGAGTCGGGCTATTTCGCCAAAATATGAAAATGAACTCTTGTTGTTTTTAGGCAATACGCTTTCATGCAAAATTATCGAAAATTTTTAGGCACTAGTGTAATTACCTCCGAAAAGTTGTTATCGTCTCCCGACAAGAAAAGGCCTCGTTTATCAGTTATAGACAAATTAAAATTTGACTTTAGTGTAATAAGACGCATTATCGAAACGTTCTATCTAGAAATTTAAAACAGGTATGTAAATTTAATTAACATATATATAATAAAATACTTTGTACTGCTTGCAACAATAATAACAGTTACGATTACGATTATCAAAATAAATACCGAATTAAGAAGAAAACATGAATTTATTAAGGCCTATCCTCAAATATATATACAGTGTGTCAAGGGGAAACATTTTTATTATCGATTTTACGACCAAAACCCATTCTTTATAAAAAATTCTGCTTGTTTAGACTTTTAGTTTATAAACAACATTGTTTTATAGATTTTAGTGTTTTTATATTTAATTTTAAAATAATAGTAGCACACCCATGGATTGTCCCTATGACCTGTTGGCTTCCTACCCCCTTACGGATACCGCGTAGCCTCAGATCCGAACGCTAAGCTATAAATAAGTCGTAGGAAAAGTATAGTACACAACTCGAGTGGTAAGCCTATTTTACACACTCCCTCGAAGTCGCTATGCTCGTACCGTCAGTTTCGAAATCGTGTGTATATACATCTTCCCACTCTCGGTATGTAATATACTACTATTAGGAATGCCCCAACTATAATAATTTTACTATATAGAAATGTTTTGAGTAAAGACAAAAGTCAAGGGCATAGCACAAAACAGGGAGACGCAAAAACGCACAAACTTTGTTCTTTGCGTTTGTTCAAAATTGCCAAAAGATAGAAAGGTTGTACCAGTATCGGCATCTGCGGAGTTCTATAATTCCGAGCGACTTTTGCCTTTTGTGCTATGCACTTTTGACTTTTGTCTTTGCTCAAGACATTTTTGTAGATTCACTTCTAAATCAGAAAAATTCCAACTTATCTCAGCATACTTTCCCTGACTGAAGAAGATGAACTGAAACTCGAAATAAGCACCAAAGTTAACAAGATATCGGACCAGAGAATACTTTTGCTTCCTTTAAGTGTCAAAAGATTTGCTTTTGTGGTTCCAAAGGGTCGAACGCGTCGCGAATTTGCAGAGATTTGCGAAATCCCAAAGGAGTCCCACACTTTTGCTCTGATCAAAAGGTTTCACACGAAGTGAGTAAGCTGGGTAAAACAGGATTCACCAAAACCTTGTATTTAAATAAAAGTCCCACTATTGTAGCTTTCGACCTTTCAGGTCTCATCAGTTAGGCTAAGAGCCTAAGAGCTAATTTGATTATTAATTTTACCATAGTCCTTTTCCCTGAATATGAAAAAATAACGATTTAAAAATCTCTGTAGGAATGAATTTCAGCCGTTGTGGACATTTGTCCATATGAACTTTTCTTCACAAAAGTACTCTATATTGGCATGTCATTAACGAATACTCTGTTTACCCTTTGCAAGCAGACTAACATATTTCGACATTTAAATATTAATAAGAATATAATATTATCTAAAATTCAATATTTGCATTTGCTCAAGTCACGACCCAGTTTCCATCATCCTGATGTTGGTTAAGGCAATTAATTAAGTTCGTCGGTAACTTTTAGTCTTGGCATGCTATTTCATGTTAACGGGGGAGTTGGGGATGCCCCCGAGCTACCCGGAAGTTTCATAACATAACAGCATCAATGTATGTGTTTACACGGCTAATATTTGCCGAGGGCGTGTCAAATCATAACTACTTATCAGTAAGTATAAACATATACGAGATATTCCTTGGTTTAATTAGCAGAAATGCCATGATAATAGTAGATTATATCACGAGTCAATAATGATAGTTATTATTCCGAAGGAATATATACGAACCAAGCCGCGTTGGTTGCGAGGGAGTAACATTCTAAGGAAGAATGGCTGTGATTATTGCGAGTAGTATACTTTACTTTATCTACGACAAATTTATTAATTTGGGATTTTTATTTAATGAATAACGTTATTTGTCAATTACACTAAAATTAGTGATAGTACAATTTAATAAACTGAATTCGTCGTGAACTATCATTAATTCTGGAAGAGTTTCCAATACAAATATTTTGAATTTCGATTGATTTGGGTAGACCCCTGCTTACCTAATATTGAATTTTTGCAAATTTAGAAGTTCAAATGTGTTTATGAGAGCTGATCTAGTACAGGGTGTCCCATTATCAACACCTGTATAGGGTATCTCCGTAATTGTGAGTGCTATCAAAAACTTAAAATGGTACAATCAAAATTTGAAAATTTTCCCTCGCTTAGAGATACGGGGAAAAATCAAAAAATTTACAATTTTAAAATTACCCTATATTTTCTTAGTTAAAAGAGATACAGAAAAATGTTTTATACACAAGTTTCTTTATATTGATTGTTGAATAATCTGCCCTTTTCAGAATAAATATACGGGGTCAGGTAAAACAGTTATCGGACCTAACCTCATTTTTTTAAATGGAACACCTTGTATATCTTAATCTAAAAAGATACCATTTTAAATTATCCTTTCAAATATATAACACACCATTGTTTCCTAGGCGATTTATTAAACTTTATTACTTTAAACCACAGTAGACCATGAACCAAAAGCTAATATCATAGAAACAACTATGTTGATTATTAACATTTAACGTCAATTTCCTCATGATTGACTGCATCAAATGCACAAGAAAGATAATAATAATAATAATAATAATAAATGACTTTATTGTAAAAGATTACAAATGGCGAAGTTGAGGCCCAGCCTCCTAGCTTAACCTAGATATTAAGATTAATACAGACCCTATAAGTTGATATACTCTAACTGCCCACTATACGCATAAAATGCAGAATACAGCAAGCAGTCAGAGCATAATAAAAAAAGAAGGAATACAAAAGACAAAAAATAAGAAAAATAAATAAGAAAATATAAGACAACAGAAAAATGGTAAATTATTACAATTCATATTCTTCTGACCGATTCCTACATAGAAAATGAACCCAATAGAATTATATAAAGAGAGAGAAAAAAAAACAAATAGATAAATTTATAATTTTTGACACTTTCACACCCTTACAAAACACACTAAATTCTAAACCAGAGAGATCAGGATGAGTATCCCTACAAACTACATGAATCTATCTATCGAGGCTTTAATTAGCCTCCTAAATTTATAATCTGAACACAATTTTAATTCTGAGTCGACTTTATTATATAATTTCGCTATATTAAATGAGAAAGATCTTTGAAAATAATTTGTACGATAAACTGGTGGGGTAATAATGAGTTTATGACGCAGATCCAAATTATGCGAGTCATATCGAAATTTAATTTTGTTATAGAGATAGTCTGGGCACTTTTTACAAATAATTTTATTATATAAAGTGAGTGCATGCAACACCCGTCTTTCATCCATTCTTAGCCATTCAAGTTCACGCAACTTAGCAGTAACACCACAATCGTACTTTCTAATACCACCTATCAGCCTTACACAACAATTCTGTACTAATTGAATACGACGAGCATCCTCACCTAAAAGACAAGGACCATATACAACATCTGCGTAGTTAAAGTGTGACAAGACCAGGGACTCGCACAGCATCTTTTTCAGCGAAGCATTAAGTAGTTTTTTCTGACCATAAATTAATTTCAGATTGCCAAATGCTTTTTTAATACAACTACTAATGTGCGAAGAGAATCTAAGGTCCTTATCTAACAATAAACCCAAATTCTTTGCAACATCAGACAGCTTCAACTGAATGTTATTCACACAAATCTTAACACGATCCGCGTATAACTCTCTACAATGACCTTTTCCAAAAAATAAAACTTGAGACTTGCTGGGGTTCAGACTTAAACAATGGGCATGGGATATATTCAAAAGAATATCCAGGTCAGCATTTATTTTCCGGTTAGCTTCATCAATGGCATCAGGTGAGAATGAAATATAGATCTGCGTGTCATCCGCATAGAAGTGAACTGAACAGTGTTTTAGGTGCGTATAAAATTGGGATGTATACAGAGAAAACAACAATGGACCAAGTATCGAGCCCTGCGGAACACCACACGAGAGGCTTCTTGCTTCCGAGAAAGTTCCATTAAGGTTAACTATCTGCGTTCTATTTGTCAAATAGCTTCTAACTAATTCACAAGCATGACCCTGAAAACCGAGATAACCAAGAATGGCGATCAAAAGAGCATGATTCAGTGTATCAAAGGCTTTGGTATAATCCAAAAGGACCAGCGTTGTTAGGTCTCCACGGTCTGTAGCCGAAAATATATCATCCGTTACCTTAAGTAATGCTGTAGAGCAGCTGTAGTTAGCCCGAAATCCCGATTGTATTGACGGCAAGACCCCACAGCGCGTCACATGATCCCTAATCTGGTCAAAAAGAATCCGCTCAATGACTTTCGATAATGTAGGTAATATACTTATTGGACGCAGATCCTTCAATTCAATAGGTGAGCCAATCTTTGGTAAGGGAATAACAGAAGCTGACTTCCAGGAATCCGGAATCGCAGATGTCTCGATGCAGAAGTTTACCAAATGCACAATAACAGGCATAATCACAGAGCAGCAACGAAGTAACATGTCTATGCCCAACTGATCGCTGCCAACAGCTTTCGATTTCACAGAGAAAAGTGCCGATCTAACTTCATCCAATGTTGCCATCCTGAAATTAAAATCCAAAACATTTTCCTTTCTATTATTCAAATAAAAATTTAAAGTATCAGAGTTTGGATTAATTTTATCAATATTTACAAAATAATCATTAATTTTATTTACATCAGCAAGATGTTCCGGAATAGAAGGAGAGCCTTTCCCATATAAATTGAGATTTTTCAATAATTTCCAGTTATCTCTCGTATTATTCATCCTAACCCTCTCTTCAAGGAAATCCCTCTTCTCAGCTTCACGAGCAGTCACAACATAGTTCCTTAATTGTTTGTAATACTCTCTGTTCTCTGTCGTTCTCTGTTTTTTCCACCTAGACAATGCCCTATCTCTAAGTTTAATATTATATTTTAAATTCGGAGACATCCAAGGAGCTCTGCGCTTGGTAATTCTAACAGTACGTCTCGGCGCATGACAATCAAAAATATTCTCCAGATACCCATTGAGTAAGCTAACCTTCTCATTTAAATTGTGCTGATAATATATATTATCAAATGGAACTCTCTCTAAATCAGTAATAAAAAGATCATTATCAAAGTGTTTATAGTCCCTATATGTATGATAGAAAGGTTCAGGTTTCATCACACACAGCTTAAGGCCACACTTAACAATAAGATGATCCGACAAAACAACGTTTGAATCTACACTGAAGTCACCAATTAGACTTTTGTCAGAACAAATTATGAGATCCAAGAGTGAATCAGAAGCAACTCTCGTTGGCTCAGTAATGATCTGCTCTAATCCAAAATTATTAAGCACGGATAAAAAACGGTCAACATTGTACGACTCCAAGTCTAGCATATTAATATTAAAATCACCCAAACATAAAAAGTTATCACACTCAGACATAATTTGGCATACATTTTCCTCAAACTCCGTCAAGAAATCTGTAAAACCGACAAGAGGAGGAGCTCTGTACACAACACCAATTGTATTATTAATTTGATTTAATTTAAATTTGATCCAGAGTTGTTCAGCTTGATTTACATTAAAATTATCTAAGATAGAAAATTTGATTGAACTCTTTATATAAAATAGAACTCCTCCTCCCCGACCCCCATTACGATCTCTCCTAACAGAAACATAACCATCTATCCTAATAACCTCATCCAATATCTCTCTAGTAAGCCAAGTTTCAGTAACTGCCAGTATATCAATTTTATTTGACTCGATATAAGACCTTACTTTAAACAATTTAGGCACCAATGATCTTATATTAACATGAGCTACACTAAGATTATTAGCCATCGAAAATCTAATAAATATACAGTGCATGTAATTAAAAATTTAAAAAAACGAAAAATAGAAACACATTAAGCAATTAAACTGTCTATCTGACTGGAGGTCAATATTTTCATTACAGCCCCCTGATCTGTTTTTCTAACAAAAACATTGCCTTCCTTACACCATACATACTTATACCCATGTTTTTTCAATTCTCTGGCCTTTTTAAAGATATCACGAGTATGCTTAGGTAGGTCCGTATTGAGAAAAATACTCCTTGGAGGATCCGCCGTAATATGACACACCGAGGTGTTTAAAGCAACCAACTTCTTCTTTTCAAGCACCTTATCCTTAACATCCTGTTGCTTGAATATCACCATGACAGGTTTGCAAGGCTCCTTGCTTGGTAAAACCTTCACCTCATAATCATCTTCAGGAATTTCATCAAGCTTCAATGCACTTAAGATTTTTCTTACATCCCCCTTGACATTATCGTCACCTTTAATACCAACCACAACGATATTCTTCTGCCTCTCAGACACGTCCATGGAGGGTACTGCAGTCCTTTTCATATGTATAATTTCTTGTTCCAATTCCGATACTCTATTTTTAAGACATGTTTGTTCCTTTCTTAAGCACTTATTTTCATCCTTTATCTTTTTTACGTCCTCCCTTAGATTTTCAATCATAGTGCCGTTAAAACTAACAGACTTCTGCAGTTCATTAAACATACTTTTCAGAGCATTCAGAAGTTCTTTATTGGTAGGCTCAGGGATATCGAAGATGTGAACAGGTTTATCTGAGGTTTTAATTGATCTTCTACTCAGCCTTCTATCCACATCCTCTTCCCTATCAGACTCACCAATCACATCCCCATCGCTTTCACTGTGAATACATCCATCGCACAGCCACTTTTCGGACGTCTTACGTAGCTCATAGTCTCTAAATTCATCATCCGTCAACCCAGTACAATGTTTGTGGAAAAAGCCCTGACAATCACCAGCACACTGCATCTTGTATTGTGCTTTAGTAATATTGCCACGGCATGCATTGCATACTCTCACAGATTGTTTATTTTTGATTTTTTTACCACCAGCCATTTTAATTTAAAAATAAAATAATCTCCCAAGTTGCCTCTCAAATATACCAAACAAATCCAAGTCCACACCTGTTCTATTTATGCTACGGTCCAAAGTTCATTCAAGACCTCATCGAAAATTAAGAATGGCAAAAAAGATGATTCCCGCAAACATAAACAGACAGAGCTGATAAGAGAATCCTATAAGGTTAAATATTTAATTTATTCCACCATTGCTGGAAATCTTGCACTTTGTTCAGACTTTTCATTGATTGTGAACCCTTTTCATAAAGGCACTTTCACGAGTCAACAGAGATTTATCCAATCAACAGAACAATACTAATTACACAAATACTTTCCGATTTTAACCCGATAAAAATGGCAAAAATCGCAAGAGCTATTATTTATACGACTTCACCTTGATACTTCACCTATATATCGAAAAACATACCCATCACGGAGTACTCTTATCCAAGGAATCGACTATCTTAGAGTGAAACTCATATAGGGCAGTCTCAGTACTTTTATCAATCGTAAATCCATGTTAATACGGGATAAGTAAAAGGTATGTCTCTTTGAAGCTAGAATTTCTGATATACGTTTTTAAACTGTACCTTAAGTTCTTCGTTAGTGCTTAGTCCGATCTGCTTCTCTTGTAATGTAACGTCCGTGTCTTCAACTTCACCATATGCATTCATTATCCAGTGGTGTATTGCCAGAGTCACAACATCCTCAAACCTAGTTTTAAAATCTGAATAGAGGAAATTTAAATGTTGAATGTAGATTGAAACGTCATCTTCCTTGCAGTTTGTCTGTGACAAATTGGGAAAATTCCTTAAAGTCAGTATAAGTACGAGTCTTCTTCGCTGTTTTTGCTAAACTCTGTGACAAGATTTTCTACTGCGCGTATGCGGTTAACTTCATGATATTGGTACCATTATATACAAGTTTTTACAAGTGAATAACTAATACACAATTTTATTAAATATACTAAATTAATTACTATGTAATTAAATTTAATTTAATTAATGTATAATTTAATATTTAATATAATAAAATAGTTGATTAAGTACTGCATAGTGCAACAAATCTTCATCTGTATGTGGATTATTGCTTAAATGAGATCTACTATCGTGGACCCCCATTTACATCTGATAGACCCCATATATTTTTTTCTTCGATTGTCCTTATTTATCCTACTACTATTTATAATAGTATTCATCTGAAGGTGACTGGAGTTGTTTACCAGTTGGAACGTTATTATATTAAATAAATAAAGACAATGGAAGTCCAAAATACACTTATGAAACCGAATAGTAATATCACTTTGAAGTAAATTATTTCACAACAGCACAGGAAAAGAAAAACGGTAGTGCTACAATTGTTATGTGTTATTTATTAAGTCAGAATTACAAGTCGTGGGCAAATACGTGGGAATTCAAGGGAGACCCGCGCCGAACACGTGTCCCTCTCGCGTATCAAGCGAGACTGAATCGCAGCGAATCTAAAGCGTTCAGGAGTTTCCATCGACCAAGATCGAGGCACGCGTTGTGGTTTGGTATCACCGCTAACTTGTTAAGTGAAAACAGTAGGCCATGGTCATGTTAATAGAAACAAACAAAAACTTTTGACAGCTATTCCAAATATATATGAGATATCTGTCAAGTTTTGACCATTTGCGTTTGTTTCTAATAAATTAACCATGTCCTACTGTTATAAGTGACGTAAATTACTAAAAATATTGCGTTTTAGGATCGTTTTGAATATAAATATAAAAACTATACATTTTTATGCAGCCGAAAGTATGCTTAATTAATTAAATAAATAATATATAGGGTGTCTCATTTAAATTTTTTTTATTTTGGTTAACATCTCAAAAATTAAACTTTTAGAGAAAAATTGGCTACGCAACTGAACTTGTGAACTCTCTAACAAGATTGGTGGAAACTGAACTTGTTGGAGAATTTTACGTAAAGTTCAGTGGCCTAGCCAGTTTTCCCTAAAAAGTTTAGTTGTTGAGATTACAAAAGTAACATTTTTTAAATGGGACACCCTGTATATTATATTTTCAGTTAAATTAAGCATACTTTAAGCTTTACACAAATGTATAGTTGTTTACATCCATCCTCAAAATGTTACTTTTGTGAATATCTCAAAAACTAAACTTTTTAGAAAAGAACTGGTTACGTCACTGAACTTTGCGTAAACATCTTTAACAAAATCAGTTTTTACCTTTTGATAAATTAGCGAGTAACGAAGATACGAGGGGTATCTAAAAAGGGAGTATTTTCAAAGTCACCCTACCCTGGAGATTAAAAATTAAGAGACCCATACCAATTTTGATACCGGTTCATTGCGTTAAAGACTAAAGTGAAAACCGCAACATTTTATCTTTGATAATAACTCTAATACCCCCTAGAAAGTGTCGAAAATGGGACATCAAATAGGTTGGTCGGTTTAAAGGCCTGAACTTCTATCACTGCGGCCTTTCGGCTTATTGTGTACCCCGATCTTGTTAGAATATGTTTGTTCCTTCTATGAGGTCCAGTAGCCTTCTACCAAGCTTGTTATGTGAGAAGTTGTCACCACGTTGTATGTTCCCGAAGATATTTTGTCTTCTACGAGACAGCGCTACGCTATATTATGTGTGGGGCGATTTCATCCTCTTCGCTGCAGAGTCTGCATTCAATGGATCCGTTGTTTATACCTATCCGTTGAAGTAAAATCCCTGAAACTTCAGTATTTCGGACACATAATGAGGAATCCAGATCGATACGGGCTATTACAACAAATCCTACAAGGTAAAATTAGCACCAGGAGAGCACCTGGCCGAAGGAGAATATCTTGCTTGGCAAATCTTGGAATATAGTTTGACAAATCATCAGCAGAACTCTTCCGAATCGCCATCAACAAAGTGAGAATAGCCATGTTGATAGCCAACAACCGGAACGGATAGGCAATTAGCACGGAGAAGAAGAGTTGAAGGTGTTTTCGCAAGTGGCAGTGGTAAGTTAGTTTCAGTATTTATAGAAGTTGAATGTGGTTTGAAATTAAGGGACATGATGATGAAGTTGAGAAATAGGAATTTACAGAAAATAGTCTATTTTTATCTAAGGAAACATTTTTCCAGCGCCAACGTCACGCGTCTCTGAAACATGTTAAATTATGCACATCCCTTCTTTACCCCTCCCCCGTAGTTTATTTATCCGATTCTTCTACATCGGCTTACATTTTTCATTCCTGTTTTGGGCTAGCCATTCCTAACTGCCAACACAAAAATACGTACATTTTAAAAATAAACATTCTTTTTCGCCGAAATGAACGCTCCTTTTAGATTTGTTTTCCCAGTTAGGATTTGAGTAGACAAATAGAAGGGTGAATAAAAAACGACGGGAAAGGCTAATGCCAAACATATATTTTGCATTGTTTGGATTATTGCCGAGAGAAGGGTATTTTATTTTACCTTTTAGCTTTTTTCGATAAAATATTGCTAGTCTTTTACATCGGTTTGTCGGGAACGATAAAAAAATATATTTTGTGTTTGGGCCTTTTATAAAGTTAATTTATATACTTCTATAGTATAAAATAAAATTGTCCTTTATACTATATTAATGTCGAGACTACGTCAGTTAGCCGATAATAAATTTACCGAAATAATTTGGTCAATTAGCTCAAAGTCAGTAGGACGAATACGTCAACTACTCAATTAGTTCAATCGACCGAATAAGTCAATTGACCAAATACGTCAACCGATCCAATACGCCAGCCGATAGAATACGTCAATTGACCGAATATGTCAATGGGCCGAATACGTCTATTGTTGACCGAATATGTCAATGGGCCGAATACGTCTATTGACCCAATACGTCAATTGACCGAATACGTCTATTGATCGAATACGTCAATTGACCGAATATGTCAATGGGCCGAATACGTCTATTGACCGAATACGTCAATTGACCGAATATATCAATGGGCCGAATACGTCTTTGACCGAATACGTCAATTGACCGAATATATCAATGGGCCGAATATGTCTATTGACCGAATACGTCAATTGACCGAATGCGTTAACTGGTCGAATATGTCAGTTGGCCGAATTTTCTTTTTCTGCCACAAATGTTTATCTTCACAATGTCAAAAGTCTCTGCTTATGTATTATAATCTTTCTACTGAAGATTGGAGAAAATCCAGCATATTCTCAAAAATTCATGTGGATATTTTGGAAAACAATTTTATTTCATAAAAATCCTGAAATACGGGTCAATTAATTATACAGGGCGATTCACGACGAGCTTTCATTAGAACTTAATGGAGAACTATTGAATATCTGTTGCTGAAACTTTAGGGATCGATATGCTCTCTTTAACTAAAATATTCACATGTTTTTGTCACAAACTGCCAACTTTCGTTTTTGTAAATACAACATAATAATTTTTATTACATTTTTCGATTAAGCGTTAAATACTAAGCATATTTTATAGAACATGTTTTTGTCTGATTCTGTTAGTTTTTGAGATATCTGGAATATTTGTAATTATTTGGCAAATGCATGACGATGAAATAATCCATATAATTTTTTTACCTTAGCTCTTGGACTAAAAATTGTTCTCACCGAATAGCTAGAAGATCATCAGGTCTCAAAAATATTTCAAATCGGCAGAAAATATACAGGGTGGTCACAATTCAAGCTTAATTGTGAAAGAAATCAACCATTAAAAACTTTCTTATTTTAAATGGAACACTCTGTATATTTTTGTTTAATTTGATGGCAAATTAGTTGATCATTATAAATAAATAATATTTACTGTTCTATACCTATCAAAGCGTTTTCTCAATAAATCCAATTTTATTCTTGTTCAAGTGTGCTATGAAAACAATTGTACTTAGGGGCTGTATACTGATGTAGTGAAGAGATGCTTAATTGAAAGGGTGAGGGAATCATTTCAATCTCTCACTGCACAAGAAATTAGGAATGCTACAAGAAATAGTATGATGAAAAATGCTTGGAAGTAAATGGCAATCATTTCGAACATATTTTAAAAATATAATCAAAAGATATTAGGTATAATTTTCAAACACATTTTTAATTAAAGGATTTAAAGTTTATAAACTTGTTTCCTTGCTATTTTTTAAAAAAACAATATTAAATTAACTGCATTTTATTTATAAAATCAATTAAGAGACGCTTTAGAACGTTGTATTGTCAAGCAATCAATCACTTTTCCTCCGTATATACATCAGTATACAGCCCGTAAATATAATTGTTCTCATAGCACACTTGGACAAATAGTATTTTCGGAACAAAATTGGATTTTTTGAGGAAACGCTTTGATATAGGTGTAGGACAGTAAATACTATTTATAAAGAACAACTAATTTGCCATCAAATAGAACAAAAATATACAGGCTTTTTTAATGGTTCAATTCTTTCACAATGAAGCTTGAATTGTGACCACCCTGTACCTTTTCTGCCGAATTTGAAATATTTTTGAGACTTATTGATCTTCTAGCTGTTCGGTGAGAATAAATTTTTAGTCCAAGAGCTAAGATAAAAAAATTATATGGATTATTTCATCGTCATGCAATTGTCAAAAAATTACAAATTTTAAATCCGCATCGACAATCACAAGAATAACGATAGAATAAAATTCCTTGTAATGGAAGAATAGGGATCAACTGTTTTTGGGTGATTGTATTCGGATATGTTTGCCGTCTATCGCTCCTATACAGTTTTGAAATTCCACTTTGATAAATATTAAAATAAATAATATTTAACCCGTAAGTACTATGCACGGGTCCTAGGGACCCCCAGGCACTTTTCTTCATTGACATACAGCGCCATCTTATGAGATATGGCTCTAACTCTTCGTGTATTTTCTAGTTGACGCGTAGTTGTTTTAGTGTTGTACTTGACGTGTTACTGCTTACACGTGTTTATCCCAAAGAACGTTTATTGGGTCCCTGGGACCCATTCATAGTTTAAGTGTCACTCTTTTGACAAAAACGTGAGTAGTTGTTTTTTATTATGTGTATAATATATTTTAACAATAAATATACATATTATATAGTAAAAATAGAAGATTATTTATAACATACACAGAGGCGTTTTTAACTGTTTTATGTTGAATTTTCATGATAACCAAAAAAATAATGGCGTCATTTATTTTATATTTTTTTAGCGATATGTCCCGCAGAGGTCTCTCAGATGAGGAATTGGCAGCTATATATAACGACGATGAATTTTGGAATGAATTGCCCGATCACGATGTTGCCGATGAACCATCAAATGCTTCGGTACTAACAGTAGACAACAGAGAGGACATTGTAGGGCAAGTTTTAGATCATGCAGATCAGAGTGACCAAGAAGAGGTGGATCAAGAAATTTTTAGCGACCATGACACTGCCAGTGAATTTTCGGAAGATTCAGGTGACGAATGGAAGCCTAGTGAGGAAAATAGGCATACAAAGCTTAAAACAAAACAAACCGTTAACAGCGATACAGAAGAAGATGAAGAAATTGAAAAGGGATATTGGTATGGAAAAGATAAAACAAAATGGGCCAAAAAAGCACCTGTTGAGCGTAGAACTCCAGCAGAAAATATCATATCTTTTTTGCCAGGACTTTGTGGTCCAGCTAATGATAAACAGCCAAGAGATCCATTGGAATCCTGGGGTCTTTTGGTAAGTGACGAAATGTTAGAACAAATTGTTGTCTATACCAATCAAAGAATTGCCAAAGTAAGAACCAATTATGCAGCATTTAAATGTCGCTTTCAGTCACGCCAAAGATATCGTCTTTCATACATTAACGACACAAGTCTTAACGAAATTAAAGCCTTTATTGGCTTATTATATCTTCAAGGTATTTTTAAGTCTAACCATGAAGATCTCAGGGCTATGTGGAGTACTGATGGCACTGGACGGGATATTTTTAGATTTACTATGACTTTGGCGCGATTCACTTTTTTGCTGAGCTGTTTAAGGTTTGATAATGCTGATACTAGGAAAGAAAGAGCTTCAGTAAATAAATTAGCCCCTATTTCGGACTTGTTTCAAGAATTTGTTTTGCGATCACAGGCTAACTAAGTATACACCAGGTGCCTACCTAACTATAGACGAAATGTTAGTGCCTTTTCGAGGCAGGTGTGCATTTCGCATGTACATTCCGAACAAACCTGCTAAGTACGGCATAAAGATACAAATATTAGCCGATGCTAAAACACATTACATGTGTAACGCAGAAGTATATTTGGGCGCTAGAAATGATCAAGGAAATAGGACCAGTCCATTACCAAATCCTACCCAGGTGGTACTTCGCTTAGTTAATTATCTACCCATTAGATCCAATAGACATATAACCGCGGACAACTGGTATTCTTCTATAGAAACGACAAATGAATTATTGAAGCTAAACTTTACGTACGTTGGTACACTGAAAAAAAATAAAAGGCTAATACCACTAGAATTTCAGGCTAGTCGTCAACGAGCAGTAAGCTCTTCACTTTTCGGATTTCAGGGGAAAACAACTATTGTCAGTCATGTGCCAAAAAAAGGAAAAGCAGTCCTGTTAATATCCACTATGCACCATAGCAACAATATAAACGATGAAACAAAAAAACCTGAAATTAATGAGTTTTATAATAGTACTAAAGCGGGCGTTGATGCTCTAGATGAAAAATGTGCAACATATTCTACTTCCAGGAGAACTCGTCGCTGGCCAATGACAATTTTCCACTGTATACTAAACGTTGCTGGAGTTAACAGTAGAATACTATATCAGTGTTCAAGCAACCGGCACGAGATATCGCGTCATGCTTTCCTAAAAAAACTTGGACGCTCCCTGTGTGAACCATATATTCAAGAGAGAATATCCAACAAAAGCATTGGTCGTCAGTTTCGTGAATCTATGGCGAAAATGATTGGAACTTTTTTGCCAGTTGAAGAAGTACCCCAAGAGACCGTTTCTAGGTCAAAGAGGAAGAGATGCACTTTTTGTCCCAGTGGGAGCGACAGGAAGACAAGCGTGCACTGCGTAAGCTGTAAACAGCCTATTTGTTTACAATGTGCCAAAAAAATATGTCGTAGATGTATGGACCAATAAGTTTTTACAAATTTTGTATAATAATATGTATTTTGTATGTTTATAATAAATACTTTAATAAAAATAAATTATTTATAATTATTTATGAAAAAAAAAAAAATGGGTCCCGGGGACCCTGGCATAGTACAAAGGTACTATTTTTGTAGCATACTACTTACGGGTTAAATACCACAATTTTTACATGTGTACTGTCACAGCGACCGTATTTTATTTCACCGACCGTTTCGTTACATTACACTATTTTTACCTCCAAGCGGCCGTACTTTTACGCTGTTAAGAATGACCGTCAAAATACGCCCACTATTTTACGGTACCGTTTTGTAGGAAACCGAAGCTTTAGCCAAAAATTAGCTTTATCTGCAAGCATGTGCTTTTCTAAGTTCAATTGATTTGGGCATGGCTGATAGATAACACACTTTCAAATTACTGCATTAGAAAAAACACCGGACACACGCAAGAAGCAATCACAAAAGAATGATTTTCAAATTCACAAAAAACAATTACCCAATTTCAAAGTCACCTTAAGGTAAAGTACGTTTCACGAAATTTGGATACGACTTAATGATTTCCTGGGTCGGTCCCATTGTGTCGACAAGAGCTTGGCAATAAACAAGTGAAGTATGAAGGGACGGAGTAAGGAAAACAAGTAATGATATGATTATATTAATGTAATCAAATGAAATAACATTTTTTTTAAATATTACTAGTCATATTTATTTACATTTATAATGTCATTCTATAGATAGTTCTGTTTCGCTATCGCTATCCTCATCAAAATTAATTATAATTGGATTAATTATACGATCCAGACTAATATACGAATTTTCTACAGTTATTACGTGACGAACTGAATTTTTCCAACTACCTGGGGGAATATCATTAAAGCATTTTCGTATTAATTCTACAACACTAGAACTTAAAGTCGGAGAAATATTTTCAGACCTAACCAGTGATTTTAACTGGTGCCACATATGCTCTATGGGGTTAAAAATGCAATAATAGGGTGGGAGTCGTAGCACTGTATGTCCAATTTCTTCTGCCAATGTGTCACAAACATATACTTTTTTTATACAAAATGTCTTTAAAACTTCTACAAGATCAATGCATTTTCTTCACTGCAACACTAGAAGAAGCACCATCAATGTTTTTCCATGGACGCCACATACTGTTTTCTTATACGTTTGGTAAAATAATATCGATAATACAACTAAACTCTTCCAGCAGCAAAACTAAGAAATTTTACCACAAAAGATATTTAAATATAAATTAAGCAACCTAACCTACCTGATGTGCATATATTTAATTATAATTATTACAATTCGGTCATTTCCACATAATAATAACAAACGGTCGTAAATAATGGGATCACCCAGGTACTTTACTTTTCGTGGAACAAACTTCACATAATGACATATGACATATGCTAACAAACCCGAACAAGCCCTTAACACAAGTTTGACAGAATATTCAAATTATTTTTAACTGCTACTAAGTAACTGAGGAATAGACCTTTAAGAACATGGTAATCTTAGAATTAACGCTTCAATTGACTCTCAAATTCATGTAAAACATAGTTTTTCAAAGTTTCTAGCTAAGGTCCAACTTAAGGTAACAATCAAATTCCGGCCCTTAGTAATTCCCTATTTAAGTGATGAGTGGGGAAAGCGAGCATTATTAGTTACACAAATGAAGTTCTTTGAAATGGACAATGTATTTATTCACATAGCTAGAACTTGCGAAGAGTTTAATCCTGTATCCTGATTCACATATGAACGATAGGATATATTTGTACGAATGCAGAACAGAATTTCATGCATTAAGGCCAAATTTACCAATTTTACCAAAACCAGTTTAGAAATTGAAAAAAAAATGTATTACACATCTCAATTGTCGTTAACTTTAATTGCCATATTAACACCTAAGAATGGCAAAGCTTTAAGAACGGACATTTCTTAGCAGTTATTTAAAATTCCTTGTAAATTTTAATATTTGCTTTGTAATTAAAAATCGCAAAACTTTTGCCGTGTAATTTAAACTTCAGTAATTAGCTCGGTAGGTATAATAATCGCCAAAATTGCCCTAACCCCGGGAAAAAGTTTAATTAAAAACTTATTTCCTACGTAATTAATTGTAAGGTAAATATCGCTTATTTTGCTTTAATAAAATAGCGGATTATGGATTATCTCAGAATATAAAAATTGTTTATTGTGCATAAAAATTACCGATACACGGAAGAAAGAATAAAATAAAATTATTTCAGTAAATATTTTATTAATCCGTACCCAAATAATATTGTAAACATAATCTACAAAAAACTATAGTTAGCATTTCTAATTAATTTGGCAAAATCAAGTAATTGCTAAATATATTGTAAATTTTACAACAAATTTATGTGCACGGAAAAAACACAATAGTAAAATTATTATAGTAAAGATTTTATTGTAAGATCTGCTATAAAATATAGCACTAATTACAAAATAATATAGTAGATACACACCATTTATAAAAAAGTATAGATATACAGGGTGTTATGGAAATGACTTATTATATTTAAACCGTTTATTGAGGCAGTCTCGAGTCTCAATTTACTGAGGCAGTCATTCTAGGCGGTGTTGTCATATTTCAACACAGAATTGTAAACGCACGTGTTCAGTTTTTGACAACAAGACGTCTTTGACGCGCGTTATCACTTCTTTTTCAAACTTTTTAGAAAAAAAATAACTACAATTTTTAGGTACATACTCTCTTACCTTCGATCTTATTTTAAAATAATCCGTTGTATAATTAAATTTCATAAAAAAAAACAAAACACAGAATGTATATTTTGCAACAGAACCAACAGTAGATAATATCACACAAATTTCAAATCCCATCACAACATTTATTATTATGAATTATTTTACAACAGAAAAAAAATCGGGTAATGCTACAACGAACAACGTTTAAAATTCGTATACGTCAAACACGTGGAACCATCGACAGCGTCATTCCATCCTCGAGTCTCGAAACATACTATAGCAACAATAGTCCGTGTGGCGGGTATCCAAGCAATGGCGAGACACGCGGTGTGATCTGACATCACTGTTAGTATACTCTAGTGATCCACCCACATTGTTGCTAACTGAATCCAGATGGAACGGCGCGACAGTATGTTGGTGAAAAGGGTTTTTACTTTAGTATTTAGATATTTGATTAAAAAAAAAGTATGTAGATTTTCTCTAGGACACCCAAGGAGTCACCCATTGAAATATAATAAGTCATTTTAATAACACCCTTATTTCCCACGTTATTTCTAATCAATTTAGTAAAATCAGGTAAAATATATTGTAAATTTACCACCAATGTAAGTGAAAATAATTTATTTATAACTCCAGTAGTCCATTTTTAAATGTTTGGTATATTTTACTGCGGACTATTATTATTGTATTTTTTATTGTATTTTATTATAAATGACCAAGTTTATTTTAGTAAATTTTTACTAACAATTTTTGTTAAAATTTTGCTCTAATTTGATGAGAGTTCTTAATAAAAGTTATGCCAATCGCATATAATGGTTAGTTTTACTATTTTTATAGTAAAGTTACCTAAGTTTTCCTTTCCGTGTAATTTACGTTGCATATTTACCATAACTTGCACAACCCCATTTCTAACGCATGTAAAGATGAACTGACTAATAATTAAATAATAATACCCACCAGAAGGACATTTGCTCCCCACTCGCACCACGCCTGCACATAGTATTTGCGGTGGACACGCCAAAAGCACCATTCGCCGAACATTTCGTCTTCGCAGACGATATGGCAATGACATGCACTCACCACAAAACCTCCCACACATAAAAAGATCTCTTCAGCATCAACTTGGCACTCTGGCTAAATATTACCAGAAATGGAAAATAAAAGTCAACGTCGTCAAAACACAGGCATGCTAATATCAGGTGAAAGAAGACCTGTCATTCAAAATCTAACACTTGATAACAGATCAATCAACTGGTCTGACACTATCAAGTATTTGGGCATCACCATCGACAAAAAGTTGACGTGGAAGTCACAAATACAAAACAAAATCAAACATAGTAATGGTGCATTCGGCCCCATGTACCCCCTCCTAGGCCGTAGAAGCAAACTGTCCCTCAGGAACAAGGTTCTCTTATACAAACAGGTTGTCCGGCCTAAAATGCTATAAGGAAATATAGCATGGTGTCAAGGGGCAAAGTCCCATAAAAATCGCCTCCAAACTGTCCAAAACAAGATCCTCAGGTCTATCACACGTGCTCTATGGTACGTCAGGGTTTGTTCACACACAGCGACCTTGAAGTACAGCCCATGCAGGAATTCCTCAATGAAAGACATGCTAATTTTCTTAGAAACTGTGATTCCATCCTAATCCGTTAATCCGAGACAACTTCCCCAAAAATCACATCCCAAACCCCAACAAAAAACGACACAGGAGCCTAAACGCTAAAAACAATACACAATACCGTGGGGAGTTTAGTCGGTGGGTGTCTCTCCTTTAGATGGACAGGTTTCTCCCTCAAAGAAACAAAGCCATCATGACACTACTTTGCCTTCCGGGTGCATTGTGTATGTTAAGCAGATTCTCCTCGCATGACAAACCCCCCCTCCCCACCAAGAAAGGGACAGTTGAGAAAAAAACTACTAGTTTTGAAGTTTCAGGATGAATCCAACTGCAGAATCAACAATCATTTATTTTCCACTTAATAAATTATTGTTTGAGAAAGAATATGGTAACACGCTTTCGAGCATGGATTGATACATTTTTCTCCCCTCGCTCTTTATACGGAAACGTTCAAATACCACTAGGCAAACAATACTTTATCGAATTTCAGAAACTTTATACTCGTTTTGCATCTTTAGTTTGAAAAATTACATAATATGTTTTTTGGTGATAAATTGTATATGCCGTCAATTATCTGGCCCTATTACAACTATTGGAAGCCAATATTGGAAATATTCCGCATAATTTTTCGCGAACATTTGTTTCAAATGTTTTTAAAATACTACAATGCGAATAACCATTAATACAACTTAAAGCATAAATATTCCAATAGTAATCAGTAGAATTTTATCACCCGTTTTATTATTTTAGTATATTTTCCTATGAGATGTGTGAGTTGATAATGTCATTGATTTTTCAGTGAAAAATCTGTCCTTGATATTCTGAAAAAAACTGAATTTATTGTCGCATAGAAATTGTTTGAAAAACTTCAAGTTAATGTACGGCGTGTTATGGAAATGACTTATTATACAGTGTGTCCCCGGATAAGCGAACTATAAATAAGCGTATAAATGACAAACAATTTTCGAATGGAATTTGACTATTTGGGATCTAGTCGAGCTAGATTAGATGATAATAATTATTTTTATTTTCTTTCTAGGTAAAGAGACTCTTCTTCACAAAATATCGAAATATTTTATTAAGAATTCGGATTCAAAATCATGGAGGCGTGCCGAATTTAATAACCGTCAGCTTATATTACTTTTTTTACATTTTTTCTTAACTTCTGAACTGAAAAAACTTTGTTCATTGTATTGAATACATTCATTAGATAAGATTATTTCCGAAATACAATTTTGGGCCAAATTTTATAATCCTAATCAATTCAATTAAACGTGATGGCAAGAGCACGAGACTCTCATAGTTCAGGTAATACAGCAAACACCACCAAATTAAATTTTGACATTGACAAAACAAAAATTAGTATTAGTCGTTATGTTCAGCTTTGGCAACAGCGCCATAGAAATTATTTGCTGGTGCTTGCTGTATTTACCTGAACTATGGGAGTATCGTGATTTTGCCATCAAGTTTAATGGAACAACTTAGGATTGGCTTACCAAAATGTATGCAAACTGGGCATATGGGTTTACCATGTCGGCCTCTTAAAGAAGTTATAATGAAGTTTTTCTATAAAATCTACGAGGGAGTCAATACCCAAGTAACACGGATTGTCCAAAAAAACTTTTAAAGCTATTCATTGGCAGGGATAACGTTGCGGCAAGCAAATATTGCTGTAATGCACCTGTTTGATTTTTATTTGCATCTGTAATAACCTTAAACCGGCATAATTTTACAACTAAATTTTCAAACGTTACTAGTTTGCTTTCAAACTTTGCTAAATATTATATTTAAATGCCATTTTTATTGCCAAACTACAGCTGGAAGTAATAGTCATAATTTTTTGTTGGATAGTATCATTATTTTGCAAAAAAAAAGCTATTTTATGGACAATGCCATTAGATCATAATATTTAGCTGTAAAGTTGACTTTACTGCTAACAAATGGAAATCCAACAATACCATATAATAATGTAGTAAATTATAGGCCAAAAAGTCGTAAATATTCCTTCAAAATAACTGGATAATTAACCACCATGTCTTATGTTGACGGCCATTTATTTCGTACAACATTGGGGCAGGAGAATAAAAGAGAACATCGGCCATTTTAAGAAAATTAATAATTTTTAGTTTTGCTTTTAAAAACAACAATATTAACGAATGAAAATTAGCACATCTAACTTTTAATTAGAAAAACTATGTTCAGGAATATTTTTAATGCATTTTTATTTTAAATATATCGGTTTAAATTATTACAAATTGATTGAATTTTCTAAAATATAGGAAATAAATGAAGCCAGTGAAGAGAGAAGAGCTACCGTACCCATATTTAACGATAAAACTACCTTCACACATTCATTTTGTTGTCCGAGAAGTTCGAATAACACCCATAAATAATACCGCCTATAAATAACTAATACTATACCGCCATTATGCTTCGTGAACCATCCAAATCTATATAGTAATCTAAATATTGGCGTGCCCTAACCTAAAAAAAATCTGCAGCCATATGGCTGTAAAATCCATTTAAAATCCGGAAAATGTTATACCATTTCGGCTGTCACAGCATTTTAAGGACGTCATAAGAGTATCTAGGCAGCTTTCTGTAAAAGCTAAAATGCTCTAAATTTATTTTGAAGCCTTTGGTGTTACTTGGGTATTCAGCCACGTCAAAAATCATGTGGAATTTTCTATGTTCAACTTAACGCTACATCACCCGGTATAAGTCTCATAAGCTCATAAAAATATGTTTGCTTGTTCCCTTCCGTAAATGGTACATGGTTTATTCGGGTTTGTTCGATTTAAACAAACGAATTGGCCAATAATGACTACAAAGTAGTCAGAAAACTCTCAAATTCCCGGGACCAATGTTATACACTCGCCGGCAAAAAATTCCTCCACCCTGAAATTTTGGTCAACTTTGATATTTTATAACTTTGTTATTTTTATGCGATTTTCATGATTTTGTTATCAGTTTGTAGATCCATGTATTGTGTTTTTCCTTAATTATTTTATAAAGTAACATTTTTCGATTAGGCTATATTATACAGGAGTGAAGCAAATTGTTGTTATTTATCGTAATTTCAAAACGCCTTGTAGGAAAATTGAGGTACATAATTTTATTTACATACTCTTTCTTGTAATCTTTGATATATTCTAAACACTTCGTTTTTTGATTCAGTCCATTATCTCATTTCTGCTGCGAGCTGCAAAATTTTAAATGAAACGATGTTATTTTTAGAAAATGTTTGTCATGGGTACCGAAATTCTGCTTTAACCGCCCACCGTTACATTGAGGAAATCCTCCAAGAAGTTGTTATTCAATTTGTTCTTTTCATTGGGAACCAATTTATATTAATGCATGATAATGCTAGACCTCACTTTGCACATCTTGTGAGCGAATATCTAGATGAAGTTGGACTTCCAAGATTGGAATGGCCCGCATGTATCCCGGATCTCAACCCAATCGAACATCTTTGGAATCAACTTAAATGGACCATTCGTCGTCGTAATGTAGAACGCCAAACCTTGCAAGACTTACAACTTGCGCTGACCACTGAAGAAAGGATAAGTAACCTTATTCATTCGATGCTACGAAGATTGCAAGCCGCCATTACTGCGAGAGGAGGAAATACACGATATTAAAATTGTTTTTGTTAATTAACTTTATGATATATCTAGTGTTTGTTTTTCTTAATAAAAATAGGATTCAAATCAGCGTTTCATTTAAAATTGCAGCTCTCAGCAGAGATGAGATAATGGAATGAATCAAAAATCGACATTTTTAGAATACCTCAAAGATTACAAGAAACATTATGTAAATAAAGTAATCCACCTCAATTTTCCTACAGGGTATTTTGAAATTACGATAAAAACCAACAGTTTGATTTACTCCTGTATAATATAGCATAATTGAAAAATATTACTTTAAAAAATAATTAAGGAAAAACACAATAAACGGATCTACAAACTGATGACAAAATCATGAAAATCACATAAAAAATAAAAAAGTTATAAAATATCAAACTTAACCAAAATTTCAGGGTGGCGGAATTTTGTGCCGGCGAGTGTAGTTGAAATTTAGCATTGCTAATCCAATCTCTAGGAAAGTTATTCTAAAGCAAATAATGATAAAAATAAGTGGAAATTTTCTTTAAACCAGCAACATGGAGAATCCTAAGAAATACGGAATGTTTAAATTAAATTTAAATATAAATTAATTGATAGGTATAAGATTTCAGTTGGCTGGGCCTTACGACCTTAATTACTCCTTGGGGCCACTGAGATCGCCCTAGCGCGAAACGAATTTTCAGTCTGATGCAATTTTTTTTACACTTAAGCATATTTTTAGCATCAGGATATCTCCTTTGAGATCAGGGTTAACAACCCCCATCATTGTTAAAACCGATGCGAACTAAAAACTACGAATTATTATTATCGTTTAGTAATTAAATGTACATTTTTTAATGCGGGTTTGTTCGGGTTTGTTCGTGTGTTGTGAGATGAAATGTATTAAGGTACCTAGATTATAACTAAGAATTTCGTAATCTCCGTCAGTCTTTTTGTCTGTCAATCTCAAGGATCTTCATTCGGTTCACAGATTTTAAGGAATAAACACCAACTTTCTAGAAAAACAATCGGAACGGTTTGAAAATTAATATAATTTTTTGTGTTAATTAGATAAAGGCATTAAGTGCCTTCGAGCGTTCGAAACGTACTTTTTATAAAGCCATTATTGGGATGCCCGATTTTCATAATACCTGCTTTGCCTTTGACATTACCGGATTATTAACTATTATTTATCGTTACTTTTGAAATAGTATATTACATACCGAGGTGGAAAGTTTTTCATTCCTGTCGAGAGAGTCGGTAATTAACTAAATCTCGAGACAGTAATGAAACTTTTCACCGAGGTTTGTATACTATTTTATTTACAACCACATCTAACATCCACTTCTTATTATTTTAAATTAGAATTATTAATAAAAGATAAATGTCATTTTGACGTTTCAATTGAAAAATTAGACAGAACTTTCAAATAACCGCAGGTGGTAAAATAACGTCGGTAATAATGCACATCAAGATGGCAAATATCATTTTTTGAATATGGTTTCCATGTCACTCAACAATATATTATTTTAACAACAAAAAAAGCTATCGGATGAGGAATTTGATTTTGCTGCTACTCCACCAGTAATTCGAGAAGCAGCAAAAATAGTAAAGAAAGTCTTCTGCCAACTAAAAGCCGCCCGAGATATGACAAGGCATATAACTGATTCAAAGAATGGTGTACGGGTAACAAGGTTCAAAATCCTGGTTCTGAGTCGGCGCTACTAGCTTATTTCCGTGAAAATGTCAAGACAAAGAAGATATCAACGATTTGTACACAATATTCAATGCTGAGGACCACTCTATCAATTAGGGGAAAAGTAGACATAACTAGCTATTATCATTTTTAAAAGTGTGTTCTTATATTATTTTTAAAAAAATTACAAAAAAATAATTTACTTTCCACCCGGGTGAAAGTAAAAGTAAGAAACTTTCCAGTTTTCAAAAATAGATGAAATGTCATTATTACATGCATGGTTGTAATGAAATATTTTTAGCGGTTTTTCAGTGTTTGTGCCAAGTATTGTTTGTGGAAAAGAATAATTCTTAACTTGATATGGTAAGACTGTGTCACGTCCGTCGATTGTTTGATTTGACTAAACGAGACATCAAGAACCGATCAGCTGTTAACAAAGAGCAAATACAGACAGAAGATAAAAAGAAACGTCGATTCTAGCCATAGAACTTTGTTTTGTTTAATTTCTTAAATAACAGGCATCATGTAGACATGTATTGCCTATCCAAACCAAATAGAATTTTTTTAAATATAAATTCGCAGCATTTAAATGGTAAAAAATACAAAGGAAGGATGCAATAGCATGATTGCGCAGATCGTAGATAAAATTGGTTAGGCTCCTTGCTCACGGATATGATTTTTTTACTGTAGTATAATATCCGATAGTATAACAAACGAAAACAAGACCATATCCTAAAAATGTATATACCAAAGTCAACTTGAATAATCTGCTGCTCCACCAAACAATCTTCATTACCATACACAATGGTCGGGTTTCTTTAAATTAAGCACGATCCTTTTCCGTGTACCCTTTAACAAAACGCCATTGTGGCCCTGTCGTCTATATTTTTTGTCGTGTACCCTTCCGTATTGTTTCCATCAAATATTTATTTAGACGCCACTTCTGGACAGTAACTTCATTAGAGAAGTTAAGGGCTTACACAGTTTAAATTTATTATTATTTTATTACATCGCTGGAAACTAAGAGAAAATGATTTCCTATAGACGTAATATAGAAGACCATATTATAATACGCTTCGCCATTAATTATCGGATATTCAAAAATTCATGTCCATATTAATAAGCTGTTATTTCATTAATAATGAACCAATTTTAATATATATTTTTAATATTATGAGAAACAATACGTTATATTTCTTTTAAACTATATTCTTAAAAATGACATGTTTCGCAATCTGAAGAAATTACAGTTATAGCGAAACATGTCATTTTTTAGAATATAGTGGAAAATAAATATAACGTAGTTTTATTGTTTCTCATAATATCAGTTATGGATTTCCACCAAGTATCGGATGGATCAATTAATTAATTAATATATTTTTTTTACAACCATGCATGTAATAATGACATTTCATCTATCTTTGAAAGGTGGAAAGTTGACGTTTTTTTAATAATTGTACTTTCCAGCCGGGTGGAAAGTAATTTATTTTTTTGTATTTTTTAAAAAAATCGATATCTCAACATAATATACGAACACACCAACATACAACTCATTACACAAATTTAACGACAACGAATTATTTTTATTTTTTAAAATAAACCTAATGACATTTATAAAAAATAAAAAATTAACATTGTTTTTGTTTTACTTATTTACATTAAATATTACATTGGCATTATTGTAGGCAGTCACTGATATGTTAAAGCACTGAATATTGTGACCAAATCGTTGATATCTTCCTTGTCTTGGCATTTTCACTGAAATAAGCTCGTAGCGTCGACTGAGAACCAGGAATTTCAACTTTGTTTCCCGTACACAATTCTTTGAAACAGTTATAAGCCTTGTCATATCTCGGGCGGCTTTTAGTTGGCAGAGGATCTTCTTCTACTATTTTTGCTGCTTCTCGAATTACTGGTGGAGTAGCAGCAAAATCAAATTCCTCATCCGATAGCTTTTTCTGTTGTTAAAATAATATATTGTTTAGTGACATGGAAACCATATTCAAAAAATCATATTTGCCATCTTGACGTGTATTATTACCTACGTTATTTTACCACCTGCGGTTATTTGAAATTTCTGTCTAATTTTTCAATTGAAAAGTCAAAGTGCCATTTATCTTTTATTAATAATTTTAATTCAAAATAATAAGAAGTGGATGTTAGATGTGGTTGTAAATAAAATAGTATACAAACCGCGGTGAAAAGTTTCATTACTGTCTCGAGATTTAGTTAACTACCGATTCTCTCGACAGGAATGAAAAACTTTCCAGCTCGGTAAGTAATATACTATTTTTAACTAATAGAAAATAGATTCTAGAGTTTAGGGTACAGTAATGTACATCCTGATACGTCTAATTGTACCGTTTTCAGAATAAGTATACGGGGCCAGGTAAAAAAGTTATCGGACCTATCCTCACTTTTTAAATGGAACACCTTGTATATTTTAATCTAAAAATATCCTATTTTAAATTTTCCTTTCAAATATATAATACACCATGGATGATATTGGTTTCTTAGGCGATTTATTAAACTTTATTACTTTAAACCAAACTAGGCCACAAAACAAAAACTAATATCCTGGAGACAACAATGACATTCTAGTTGTTATTAACATTTAACGTCAATTTCATTTATTACATATTCATTCAATACTTATCAACATTTTGAAAAATTTGATGATATCTATCATCCATGGTGTGTTATAAATTTGAAAAGAGAATTTAAAATGCTATCTTTTTAGATTAAAATATGCAGGGTGTTCCATTTAAAAAAATTAGGTTAAGCCCGATAACTTTCTTACCTGACCTCATATACTTATTCTGAAAACGGTGATTATTCTACGATCAATATAAAGAAATTTCTCTATAAAACATTTTTCTGTATCTCTTTTAACTAAGAAAATATAGGGTAATTTAGAATTTGTCAATTTTGATTTTCCCCCGTATCTCTTAAGCGAGCGAAAATTTTCAAATTTTGATTTTATCATTTTAAGATTGACCCAAAAAGAGCACATGATACCTACATTACTTTTTTGATAGCACTAACAATAACGACGAATGAACAGACCCTATAAAAGTGTCGAAAATAGGACATAGACATAGGACCTTAAAATTGTAGTATTTTTTTCCAAAAAGCTTGATAGCGAAGTGATAACGCGGGGGTCAAAGGCGTCTTGTTATCAAAAACTGATCACGTGCGTTTTCAATTCTGTGTTGCAATATATGACAACACCGCCTCAATTAACTATTGATTGCGAACATCCTTAGTAGCGGCCACGTAAATTTTCAGATTTCATATAAAGTGTATATTTCTTTCAACGCGGATATTTTTCTTCAATTTATTTTCATTTCAGGATTTTCCGGTTTAAATATAATAAGTTATTTCCATAACACCCTGTATTTATGTCAAAATTTTATATTGATAATACTATCAAATTATGATTTTATCAAATTAGTTGTCATAATTTATCCATGTCTGTCATTTTGAACTTTCTTCAATAATAAACAATATTAACCAAGATGATTTTAACTCTTCCTGAGTAAAGGGAAATTGAAAAGCTTTAAAATTTGTAAAATATTATAGTACCTACTGTTTCAGGTTTAAGAATAAAGTAAACTTGACAGGTGTGAGGTTAGCGGGACACCCGGTATAATAACAATGAGGCCAAGAAAGTCATTTAAAATTCAATGCACGCGAAGTGTTCATAACTTCTGGCATTTTCTTTAAAACTTCTCTTTACTAAAACATACTGTTAAAATTTAACGACTCCTCCTTATCTGCAAAATTGTCTCGGTAAGATATGAAAATGCAAACTTTACCTTATTTTCTCATGTAAGGATAAACAAATAAGTGATAAAATTCACGTACAAAAGTTACGTTATTACCGTTATTAGTTTTATTGAAGTTGGGGCATATGTTATAATTTTATTGAGTAAATTGCCATACCGGGTGTTTCAGGACAAACGCTCACCCCTATAACTTTATTATTGTTTAAATTACAGAAATAAAATTTGGTGGGCTTGTATGCGATATTCTTTTGCATTTTATGACATGACGGATTCGATTTTGTCACTTCCGGTTAAACCGGAAATGACCTCAACTTTGGATTTTAAATAGAACACCCAGTATATTTTTATCTATATCGATTCAGAATACCATTTCAACGGAAACCCATTCGTCACTTTTTGACCCTTTAAATCAATTTTCTTTTTATTTCTATTTTTTCATTTAGATTGCTATGAACGCCTTAAAATGGCTTACTTCTTCTTACTTCGCTAAAGTGTGGCAGATTTAAATTGTAATTATGTTCATTTGTTTGTTAGCATTATGCATTATGCAAAGCCTTGTTGTATCTCTTGTCATAAATTATCTCTCTATTTTTAACTTGACATAAGGGTGTGTGATATCGAATTGTTGGAAAAAAGTGCTCTATGTTTTTGTCCGAGTGAACCAATATGTTTCCATTTGAAAAAATTGAGTTTTTTCGGAAAAGGTCTTCTTAAAAAGTTAAAACACAATAAAAATTCTATTTTTATCAAAAATTTGGATTAGAAGTAAGTTTAAGGAGTATATAATAATCTAAATGAAAAAAATAGAAATAAGAAGAAAAATGATGTGTCAAAAAGTGATGTATGGTGTGTCGTTGTTGTACAATTCAGGCCGGAATTGCATTCGTAGCGAATTATTTTTAGGGAATTTGCATGGTAGGGTCCATATTGTCTCCCACTCTCTTCTTACTCTACATTAACGACCTTCTAGTGAAAACGAAACATCCGATATTTAGTTTTGCTGACGATAGCACACTTTCTCGTTGAATGCACAAACATTGGCTGCCGACGCACATCTTCGCAGACAGCATGAAGTATCACGCCTCAACAAAGACCTGGAAGAAATTTTGGCTTGGGGTGACAGTAACCAAGTCGAATTTAACGCTGAAAAACCCAGGCAGCAGTTTCCTCTAAAAAGGTTAACATTACAGGTCCGGATATAGTCATAGACAGACACGCAATCCCATTGGCTTCATCTATTAATTTGCTGGGCGTCAATCTTGAAGGAAATATGTCTTGGCATAACCACGTTGTCGCAATCGCCAAGATAGCTTTTCAGAAACTTGGTGTACTCTTCCGAACCAGAAAGTTGTACACACCTCAACAACTTTTGACATTATACAAAGCCCAGGTTCGACCATCACTACCAGTACTGCTCTCATGTCTGGAGCTCCACACCCAAACATACACTTCGGCTACTGGATTCCATCGAAAGGAGGGCCATTCGTCTGATTGGAGACCACGAGCTGACGAAGAACCTCGACAGCCTAGAACATCGAAGACAGATTGGGGATTTGACTCTCTTTTACAGATATTTCCATGGAAAGTGCTCGGCTGACCTTGCCATCATAATTCCGCCCAGAGCGGCAATAGCAGAAACACACGACGAACCACTGTAGCCCATCCATATGTGGTTAAGCTTAGTACTCCTAGAACTTCATTATTTAAGAATTCTTTCATCTGGAGGACTTCATCCTTATGGAACGACCTTCCCGAGGTCGTTTTTCCCAACGAATGTAACCTCCAACGATTCAAAACCAACGTGAATCGCCTTTTGCGCATACCCACCACTCCCAGAGTCCCTAAAGGATTTTTCCTATAGTGCTTGTGTTTGATCATAAAAAAAAAGACTCCCTAATCAATTTATTATTTAAAATACATACACGTCTATGTTTATTAATAGAACTTTATTCTAATTGCAAAACTTATTAAACGTTACTCTTTGGGATTGAGTTAAGAAACGAGCAACTGTTCATATTATTGGTTGAGGAGAAAAAGATAATTTAAGATACTTATATAAACTTTAACTGCAAAATGCGGCGACAGCAGGATACAAGAACACAAGGGTTAGCTTTGTTTGATTTTAGCGCTTTTTGGTGGCCACCACTATCTTGTAGAGAAGGAAGGTCGTTTTTGGTATTATACGGAGTTACCGATTCCCATGAGGAATTAAGAGTTCGTACGGAGTATAGAGAGTCCGCTAATTAATGGTACATGGAAAAACCACAGACTCCTTACGTAAAAATATTAGGATTTAATTATACTTACCTATATCCGTAAGTTGATATTAACTGAGATACAAGGTGTTAAAAGTTTAAAGTTCATATTATTTGTTTCCTCTAATAACTTTGAGAGAAACTAACGTTTTTTTACAAAATTTGGCAATTATGGTTTTTTCAGGACGAGAAATTGAACATTGAATTGTTAGTGCATTAGCAAGCAAATAATATTTTGTTACTTCTTACCTATTAACTTTTACATGATAATTAATGTTCTAGTAATGGAAATTGGGACTAATAAATATAACAATTGGATTGTTCTTTAACTTACTTTAAGCAAAATAACTTTGACGCTAGAAAATATCGTGTCGAAAGAAACCAACAGCAATGAAAACACAAACTTACGATAAACTCAAAAATGAAACATTTTCTGTTTTATAGCAACTGCATCTCTACATTTTATTTGTTTTCTCATAGCTTACATTAAGAAAAAAAATTTGTTTGTAAATCAATTATAATTGGGCAGGGTGCACTAAACAATTTAAATGCAAATATCTCCGACCTGAACTTAGTATACTTTTTACGTAATAATTATGAGAAAAGTATTATTATGATTAAAAACGTAAATACACTGAGGCTCAAAAAATTTATGACCTAATAAATATGCAAATAATTCCGCAGACAGCGCCCCCTGCATTGTAAATTAAAATTTCACAAAAAAAATCAAATTCTCGTCCTAGAAATAACATAATTGCCATATTTTGTAAAAAAACGTTAGTTTCTCTCAAAGTTATTAGAGAGAAACAAAAATGAAGTTTTAACTGTAACACCCTGTATCTCAGTTAATATCAACTTTCGCATATAGGTAAGTATAATTAAAGCCTAATATTTCTACGTAAGGAGTCTGTATATACCATTAATTAGCGGACACCCTGTATATTTGCAACTGAGATTTGCGCACTTCCGAGAGCCAGTCAATGTGTCACTTAAATAATGCGATAAACGCAGGAGAGAAGTTAAAGCCCATCATTTTCAGGCTCAATTGATTGAGATTCAATTAGTGGAAAGGAATTAAACATAAACAATTTCTAAAACGAAATTAAATAATAATTAACTAAGAATGTACCTACCTACGAAATTGTTATATCCCACCAAACCCCTAAAGACGAACGCCACTGTTTAATGGTTTTTGGGATTTCCAATGATGCAGAAACGATTGCCTATATCGACCTTTGTTGAAATTTTCCCAGTTATTACAGCAGGTCGTTGTTATTTCATTTTTTCTGCTCGTTTCTGACCCCAGCGTATAATTTTTATCGTCCCAATTTTCTCATAATTTAATGTAAGTCTAACATTTACCAGAGAAAATATTTACCTTTATTTTAAATTATCTCCGTTTTGTACAGGAGGAGCTTCTGAGGCGAAATTAATTTTTCTTTTGCGTATCCGAATTTAATAAATGAGGGTGGTGCAAATAAAAAGAGTGATTTTAGGATTTTTGATTTCAACTTTTTCCAGACCGAATTTATATATTTACTTTGTACAACGTTCCATTTTTCCATTTAACAATTTTCAAGGGGTTACGTATAGCGCTGAAAAGTGAATATATATTGTTTATATACAGGGTGTTACAGTTGCTCTTTATAAAAAGTTCTGCTTTATGGGAAAATAATACAGAGTGTGATTCCTTAGATAATTTTATGAAGAAAAGTTCGTATGAACATATGTACAGTGTGGTCACGTATAATGGCCCCCCTCTTTCTTATTTTTCATACTTAAGAAAAATTAAAAAGCTATTCAGGGGTTCTCAAGTAGTATTTGCAACGGGATCAAACATCATTTTAGATCTGTTAATATACAGGGGGGAACCAAAAGTTTTTATTTTTAAATGAGACGACCTGAATATAAACTGATTTTCCAATTCTACGTCAAATTCTGAACGCAATTTATGTAATATACCCTATACCCAAATTCAGCCGTTTTCTATATATTGACCATAGAAAATTGGCAATATTAAAAATATCTAAAAATGCATGAATGAAAGAAAATGGAGATTACTATCGAAAGGCACTCTCGGAGTGGTGCGTGTGCGCATAAAGCGATTCACGTTGATTTTGAATCGTTGTAGGTTATACTCGTTGGGAAACACGACCTCGGGAAGATCGTTCCATAAGGATGACGTCCTCCAGATGAAAGAATTCTTAAATAATGAAGTTCGAGAAGTACTAAACGTAATCACATATGGATGGGCGGCAGTGATTGGTCGTGTATTTGTGATATTCACAGCTCTGGTCTCCCGTTGATCTGGACTTTCGAAAACCATGTTGATGATCGCTGATAATATTGAGGTTTTTCGGGTGCTTCAGAAATTGACACACGTGGTTTGAGGGCATAATCCCGGAGTTTTTGAAATTGATTTTTCCTCGAGTTCCCGGAACTAACTATGGATTTACTATGGGAAACAAAGAACTGATAATCCATCTCACTTTTGTTCTGTTATTCATTATTGATAAATCTGGATATATTTCATTACAACAAACATAGTAACCTATTTTGACACTTGACTACTCGTTTGGCTGAAAAATCGAAAAAAATATATTTTGTCATGGAAAACTGGTATTAGATGACGAGATATCGAAAAAAGTTATTGGAAAAAAGTGTTGTGATTTTAATTTTATGCTCTTTTACGTTTGAAATCAAAATTCCAAAAATTGTATTTTTTCAGGAAAACATCCATTATTAGTTTCATAGTCCCAGGAATATAATGAAAATGTGTTAAATGGTCAAAACCAAGGTAACAATATAGTATCTAAACATCTCTGTTGTTTTTAAAGAAATGTATTTGTTAAAATGTAGCTTCATACCATGGGTGTGACCAGGCCCAATATCTGGCAACCATATTTACCATTTATAGTTATTTCTGGAACACTACGTCCACGAAAGGTCGTTTTTTTCTAATTTTGAACGCGATTTAACGTGTCTCTCAAAGTTGCTCTTACTTTTGTATTTATAATAATTTGTAATTCTTGGAATTTTAGCCCCAAACTTTGCAAATGAGCATTAGATTAAAATCTAAACACTTTTTCAAATAATACCAGTTTTCTTTTTGTTTTGTGTTTCAAACATAAGAACTATAGAAAAAATCCTTTAAGGCACTCTGGGAGTGGTGCGTGTGCGCATAAAGCGATTCACGTTGGTTTTGAATCGTTGGAGGTTATACTAGTTGGGAAACACGACCTTATTAAGGTCTTTCCATTAGGATAACGTTTTCCAGATGAAAGAATTCTTAAATAATGAAATTCGAGGAGTACTAAGCTGAACCACATATGGATGGGCGGCAGTGGTTCGTCGTGTATTTCTGCTATTCACCGCTCTAGGCGGAATTAAGAGGGCAAGGTCAGGCGAGCAATAGAGAGTCAAATCACCAACCTGTCTTCGATGTTCCAGGCTGTCGAGGATCTTTGTCAGCTCGTGATCTCCGATCAGACGAATGGCCCTCCTTTCGATGGAATCCAGTAGCCGAAGAATATGTTTGGGTGCAGAGCTCCAGACATGAGAGTAGTACTCTAGTGATGGTCGAATCTGGACTTTGTATAGTGTCAAAAGTTGTTGAGGTGTGTACAACACCTCACACAATAAATGTCAAAATAAGTTTTATGTTGTCTGTTTGAAGGTTGTAGACAATGGTGTTTCTTGAATAATAGAAAAGTTTTGGACTTGCATTGTCTTTATTTGTTATATATCACGTTTCAACTGGTAAGTAAGTATTCACCTGAAGACGACTGGAGATACTTACCAATTGAAACGTTGTGATATATAACAAATAAAGACAATGCAAGTCCAAAACTTTTCTATTATTCAAGTTTTATGTTACCAATCATGCAGAGGCAATCGGCTGAATAAAAAAAAGTTTTCCATACTATGTGGCCAACGTTTTGCCGATCATTGTATGAACAGCTAGGGAATTCGTATTTTGTTTCTTCAGTTGCGAATTATAATAATACCGATTGGCAATGACGTCACCTTGAAACTGGAACCGGGAGGCTAGTGGAATAAAGTCATTGCAGCTTAGGAGTCACAACCACGTTGCAGTTAATTTTCACATGATGACACGTTGAAAAATAAAATTTCCATTTCCATTGTAATTTATCGA
Source organism: Barypeithes pellucidus (assembly GCA_963991005.1). Lineage (NCBI taxonomy): Eukaryota > Metazoa > Arthropoda > Insecta > Coleoptera > Curculionidae > Barypeithes > Barypeithes pellucidus. The sequence goes on along the minus strand of OZ022562.1, from coordinate 53,779,064 downwards.
CCCTCATAAAACGAATTTTCTGTAACTGAATATTTTATTTTCCTACGGAATTAAATTAATTAAGAATAATGTGAGCGTGCACTTCAAGTTTTCTTTGAAACTTAAAACTCGAGAGTCTCATTACAGTACAAGATAAAAAGGCAAAAACTCAAAAAGCTTTGGCTCATTTCGCGAACATTTTAAATGAATAAAAACACATATAAAATTACCTCAAAATGAGAGGCTGCTAAGGAATAAGGTTCATAAACAGGGTAAATATACTACACCAATTAATTATCGAATATTCAATTTTAATATATTTTTAACTAATAGAAAATAGAGTCTAATTTAATTAATTTCTTTAATATTTGGCATGACTGTAACGACGGACCGTCGCCGCACGCGCAGTGAGTTGGCAACATCGCAGAACAATTACAACAATTCCAACTTCTTAAAATTTTGATTTTTCTCCTACAAGAGAAAATATACTTCTAAATAAAGGATTTTATAATTATCTCAACAACATACGGCTTTAAAACTGTTGCTTGTAACTAAATAATGCTCAAATTTAAGCACAGGCAAGCACACATATCACATTACCTAGTAATTACGTGCTTTTAGCAAAATAATCAACCGACAGAAAAATACCCACATGTTTCATCATACAGTGGCGTAGTTAGAAATGGCAGTTTCTTCCTGTTTCGCGTTAACAGATGGAAAATACTTATGCGGAACTGTGGTAATTGTTGTCTGTTGAATTGTAATAAATCATTAGCTGGGATTGTTGGTTGGTTAAAGGCGGGGGGTTGTGTTTAAGGCCCGAACTTCTATCACTGCAGCCTTCCGGCTTATTGTGTACCCCGATCTTGTTAGAAGATGTTTGTTCTTTCTATGAGGTCAAATAACCTTCTACCAAGCCTGTCATGTGGGAGGTTGTCACCACTTTGTATATTCCCGAAGATATTTTGTCTTCTGCGAGACAGCGCTACGTAGCGGAATACTATTAGCAGGAATAGTAATATACAGGGTGTCCGGGAACATGTGGGAAATCTCTCGAATATGAAGAAAACACGTGAAAAGAATACTATAGGTTCATATAAACTTCTTTCGTATCGGCCTCCTCTTCGGAGATATGGGCTCCCAAAGAGCACCAATGGAATCAAGTTTTTTACACATAATTATTGAACCACCTGGTATATTTCAATTATTTTTTAATATGATGTATACCAGGTAAGACCCGTCAAATTACTACCCAAGAAACTGTTGTGAATTACTCACAGCTGCAGGGACGGACTAGCTGTAACACTCATGGGCCCATTTTTTTTACGCCCTGTATGATAAGAACTTTGGACAATTGTTTACATACCTTTAACTATTGACTAAATATTAAGTACTCTTCATTCATGTCGCTAATCCTAACCGTTTTCGAGGAAACGTCATTTTATTTGCACTGATCCCCCTATCTTCTCATGGGTTAAATATGAAAAGCGGAATTTTGACGTTCATCATTTCATAGGAACAAAGATGGATCTCTTACCGAGATACGCCAAATACATGATGTAATTAAAATGACGTTTTCTCGAAAACGGTTAGGATTAGCGACATGAATGAAGGGTACTTAATTTTTAGTAAATAGTTAAAGGTATGTAAAAAACATTGTCCAAAGTTCTCATCATACAGGGCGTAAAAAAAATGGGCCCATGAGTGCTAGTCCGTCCCTGCAGCTGTGAGTAATTCACAACAGTTTCTTGGATAGTAATTTGACGGGTCTTACCTGGTATACATCATATTAAAAAATAATTGAAATATACCAGGTGGTTCAATAATTATGTGTAAAAAACTTGATGCCATTGGTGCTTTGGGAGCCCATATCTTCGAAGAGGAGGCCGATACAAAAGAAGTTTATATGAACCTATAGTATTCTTTTCACGTGTTTTCTTCATATCCGGGAGATTTCCCACATGTTCCCAGACACCCTGTATATACTGCATTTCTCGGTAATTTCGAAAATGTTTATATACTTTTAATATCTGTATATTTGTCTATACAGAGTGTAACAAATTCTGACTTTACCATTGGGATTTCGGTAACGGTAAGAGATACGAAGTCGGTTAAATTGATGCAAAGTTGTGTAATTATAGTCTCAACAATATACCGCAAAAAAACTCAAAAATAAATACAGGTGCTTTCAAAATATTTGGAAAAATCTACAATTTTGCATTTCAGGGTTTATTTTTGACTTTGCCCGAAGAGATGTTAAGAAAATAACTTTGACTTTCTCATTGCTACTTTTTATTCCCAACAAGATGTCATTATCAGATGTTTAATGCTACATTTCGTCTTTGGGTCACCATCATCAACTTAATTTTTTTTAAATACGGACCTGGAGTTTTGTGTTTAAATTATGGAAGAGGAACTAAATCTACGTTCAGCGCTGTACAACACTTACTGGTTTTCCGACGTTTTGTTCCTTAAATTGACCATCTTCATTAAAATACCCCTATTAATTTTCTTTTTTCTCTAAATTCGATATAATTTGAAAATTAATAACTCCGGTTTGTTCGGGTTTGTTCGGGTTACAGCGAAAAATGTCTAGGGAAAAAGTTGTTTGGTTTTGAAGGAGGAATAGTTTGCAATTTAAACCACCTCCACCCCCTCAACCCCGGGCGCGGGTGAGGGTAAGTTTAGATTTTTAAATGGAACCCCATATTTTTTATTGGAGTATCGTATTCTCCGACCAAAAATAAACATCTTTTGTCCGAGAAATTTTTTTATTCGGGCCCATCCTTCTCCAATAATCACCAGGAAAAAGACAAAATCAGAACCGTGCGAAAATCAAGTTTTATCCCGGAAATACCCTTTTTCTCTGTCTTTTACTAAAAAATGCCGGTGTAAAAAGTTGTTTGTATTCCACGGGCATTTTTTAGTACAAGACAGAGAAAATGAGTATTTCCGTGTCTTTCTCATGGTGATTATTGGTGAAGGATGGGCCCGAATAGATAAAAATTATGATATAAGATGTTTCTTTTTGGTCGGAGAACACGATACGCCAATAAAAAATATGGGGTTCCGTTTGAAAATCTTAACTTACCCCCACCTGCGCCCGGAGGTTGAGGGGGTGGGGGGTGGTTTAAATTGGAAACTATTCTTCCTTCAAAACCAAACAATTTTTTTCCTAGACATTTTCCTCTGCAATGCGATGCACCGGAGTTATTCCGGGGTACCGACCTTTTTTCAACACCATATACAGGGTGTCCGGGAACATGTGGGAAATCTCCCGGATATGAAGAAAACACGTGAAAAGAATACTATAGGTTCATATAAACTTCTTTCGTATCGGCCTCCTCTTCGGAGATATGGGCTCCCAAAGAGCACCAATGGAATCAAGTTTTTCACACATAATTATTGAACCACCTGGTATATTTCAATTATTTTTTAATAGGATGTATACCAGGTAAGACCCGTCAAATTACTACCCAAGAAACTGTTGTGAATTACTCACAGCTGCAGGGACGGACTAGCTGTAACACTCATGGGCCCATTTTTTTTACGCCCTGTATGATGAGAACTTTGGACAATGTTTTTTACATACCTTTAACTATTAGCTAAAAATTAAGTACTCTTCATTCATGTCGCTAATCCTAACCGTTATCGGAAAAACGGTATTTTAATTATATCATGTATTTGGCGTATTTCAATAAAAGATACATCTTTGTTCCGAACAAATATTCAACCTTTAAAATTAAGCTTTTTCATGTTTAACCCGTGAGAAGTTATAGGACTCAGTGTGAATAAAATGACGTTTTCTCGAAAACGGCTAGGATTAGCGACATGAATGAAGAATAGGTACTTAATTTTTAGCCAATAGTTAAACATTGTCCAAAGTTCTCATCATACAGGGCGTAAAAAAAATGGGCCCATGAGTGTTACAGCTAGTCCGTCCCTGCAGCTGTGAGTAATTCACAACAGTTTCTTGTGTAGTAATTTGACGGGTCTTACCTGGTATACATCATATTAAAAAATAATTGAAATATACCAGGTGGTTCAATAATTATGTGTAAAAAACTTGATTCCATTGGTGCTCTTTTGGAGCCCATATCTCCGAAGAGGAGGCCGATACGAAAGAAGTTTATATGAACCTATAGTATTCTTTTCACGTGTTTTCTTCATATCCGGGAGATTTCCCACATGTTCCCGGACACCCTGTATATATATATTGTCTTTAAAGACCCTGAAGGAAAAAATTATACATAGATGCTTCTTCTATCCTCATTATTTATAATATGATCTGTTACGCCACTGATATCATATGAGAATATAGAAAATAAACAGAAAAAACACCTCTCATATATTTTAATAAAGAAAGTGCCACGAGGGCGCTTAAAGTAAAAATTGAGCCTTGTACTTTGCCCTTGGGAGGGAATAAGGGAATTTTATAACAATGGAATAAGAGCTTATTTTTATCCACGGTTTATATTTTGTTTGTGGAAAATTTTAAATGCTATGAAATTTTGTATATTTATAAAAAAAATAGACGCACCTGCTCATGTGTTTACTTTATTTAATAGTTGAGATTATGGTTCTTATTTCTTTAACTTAACAACTACAGGGTCGGTATAATGTTACCTTAACTTTAATCTTTTGATAAGGCATCCTTCACATTGGTGGAGGCTCGTCAGAGGAAGTAGGGGAAGGGCCACTTCATCAAGAAAGAAAGAAAAAGAAAAAGAAAAAAGTAATAAGAAAATGCGTTAGGTAAAACATATTTTTATTTATTATTTAATTTTACACAAGGAAAGACAACTTTTGGAAAATAAGAAAGGTTTCCTTAGTGTTTATAGCTGTCGGATCTTAACGTCGTCGCATGCAACCCTCGTAACAATATTTATACTGTCCACTACTAATACTACTAAAGCCATCTACGAGCTATCAAGAAAACTGAATGATGTCCAATACTACTACCGCCATCTACGAGTTATCAAGAAAACCGAATGATGTCTAATACCACTACGCCATCTACGGCTACGTCATTAGGCGCAACCAAGACGAGAACAACAGTTAACTGTTTAATGACGAGAGCAAATCGAGCCACGAGACTGACAAGTTGGCGTTCTTCATACTTTCAGTGTTTTTTCGTTTAAATCCTTAAATAAAATGGTTTAAAATCATATCGAGTATCATTTATCGAAATACACAACATGTATCGACCCTACACAATAGTGCTTAAACGTAAAGTCCATTATTCGGTTGTTAATTGTAGAAAATTGATCATTAAGTTTGGACAACCCTTTATACATATTTTTCATATATTTCATATTTAAACTTTCTAATAAAGTCCCTAGATTTACCCTTTGTGATCTGCGTTAAATTAATTTCGGGTTTAGGTGTCCCCGCATTCTTCACTTCAATGATTTGCTCCAAACTCAAAGAGCTAAAGTTATTTCTTAAATAGTCCACCGTCAACTATTTATTATAACTTAATAAATATATAATATTAAAATATTAAAACATACATGCTCGAATTTCTAACTAGATGCACGAACAGACAACAGGATGCACACAAAAACTGTGCGCCTTTTCCATGTAAAATCGCCATAGCCCCGCTATCCCCCGCTGCCATCCGCCACCTTTTACTACAGAGGCACGATTGCCGGATCTATACAGTTTGGTTTGACGGGATGATAAAATATTAGGGAGGGTCGGACTTTATACGATAAATAATATTCAATGAATATAAATTAATATTTTTTATTCGTTTTGTTTTGGGGGTGCATGTGCGCATGTGCTCCTGTGGAAGAACCGCCACTGGCTGAAGAGCTTCTGGGAGTCCTTGCTAGCTTGTCACCAGATGGTATGAAAATTCCTATTACAATAGTTGGTTACTATGGCAACCATGACGTGTTAGGTGTCGATGAGAACGTTTAAGCAGATGAGACTTGTGGTCCTCACGAATAATTCCGATGATGTTAGTTTAATATGGCAATACGGAATGCCGCATTTGGCATGACTTATACTGACGGGCACGATTGTAATTAATTTTATTTCATCGACAAGTATTTCATTGTGAAAGGACATAGACAAAATGAATTCATTTGAACCAGTTAGTGATATTGTTTGTGGTTTATTAGAAATACAATGTCCCAGGACAAACTCATTTTTGGCAAACATATATATTCAAATAGGACCTTTAGAAGATCTTAAAATTAACATTCCTTCCTATGATGACATTATTGAGAAGTGCGCAGTGTTAAAGCACAGAAGGATTGATTTAATATACAATAGGTCCCCAAAAAAAAAATATGTTGATATTGGGCTCCTCCCATATATTTTCACCCACGAGCCACCACTGCTTCACATTAAGGTAAATCTTGAATTTTTTGATGTCTTTCATGGCACGCTGTCCACCAAAATAGATAAATCCATTTTACTTAAAAAGGGAGGAATCGAACAAGTCTAACTTCATTGTAATATCTTTGATGAAAAAGTTTGATTGGTATTTCACATTTTTGTTTGATTATCTCACTTTTTCGATAACTAAACATTAATTTTGAATGATTTTGTTCATTGCAGGATCATTAAAACTCTGTTCAAGTGAATAGATATTTTTGTTGTGATTTTTTTGATTTTAATATCAAAAATGATTAGAGTAATATCTGCTGAATTTTCGTGCATTCAAAAATCGATTTTATTAATCGATAATAAATCGGACGCCATTTTTCCATAATAAACGATTTGTCACTTATCAGCTAACAACAAATTAAAATGTCAAAAATATACATTCATATATGCATATGCAGCAGTTTTCTCTAAAAAGGTTAACATTACAGAACCGGATATAGTCATGGCAGGACACGCAATCCCACTGGCATCATCTATTAATTTGCTGGGCGTCAATTTGCGAGGAAATATGTCTTGGCATAACCACGTTGTGGCAATCGCCAAGATAGCTTCTCAGAAACTTGGTGTACTCTTCCGAACCAGAAAGTTGTACACACCTCAACAACTTTTGACACTATACAAAGCCCAGATTCGACCATCACTAGAGTACTGCTCGCATGTCTGGAGTTCTGCACCCAAACATACTCTTGGGCTACTGGATTCTATCGAAAGGAGAGCCATTCGTCTGATCGGAGACACCGAGCTGACGAAGAGCCTAGACAGCCTAGAACATCGAAGACAGGTTGGGATTTGACTCTCTTTTACAGATATTGACCTTGCCCTCTTAATTCCTCCCAGAGCGGCCAATAGCAGAAATACACGACGAACCACTGCCGCCCATCCATATGTGGTTAAGCTTAGTACTCCTCGAACTTCATTATTTAAGAATTCTTTCATCTGGAGTACTTGATCCTTGTAGAACGACCTTCCCGGGGTCGTTTTCCCAACGAATATTACATCCAACGATTCAAAACAAACATGAATCGCTTTATTCGCACACGCACCACTCCCAGAGTGCTCTAAAGGATTTTTCCTATAGTGCTTGTGTTTGATCATAAAAAAAAATTCAGCAGGACTACATTGAAATGAAATTTACGATCTAGAAAAAATGGGAAAAAAAAGGAAAAATCTGAATTATTTCCAACCAGTGCGAAGAACTGGGTGCTAAGGCAGAAAAAAATCACTGAAGAGATAAATATCTTGAAGCAGTTAAATAGCACAACGAATTGACACACGACACTTCAAAATTTACCCGTATGCTGCCGTCGGCCGGTGTCGTACCTTATCGATGCCGTGCTGCGATCGTGCCGTGTCGATATCGTGTCGGTAAGTGTGAATACGCCCAATAAATTGACATGCGTTAATAGTGGGTAAATTTCAAATTAACACCCTGTATAATAAAATAATTATATTCCACAAGACGCTAATGTTAAAAACATCGCCTGATACCAATCCAATTAAACCGTTGATAAATTAAACTATATCCTGTTTTAAAGTGGAACATTATTTACCACAACCAACCCCTTACACGGCTGAGCAAGATATAAGCACCACTAATGAAATACATCTATTACAAGTGACGCTTATATTACACCTGAAATATTTTATCTTCTTGCCACCCCACTTGCATCTGCATAATTTTGTTGAGAGAAACGTTATTTTTTTGTCATAATTTATTATCGTGGAGCCGTGGTCAATAAAATCAAGCCGTATTAAATTACAATTTGTTAGTTTCTGTCGTCTATTGCCTTTTGTGGGGGAAAAATTCAAAATTTTATGAGATTACAAGGTGGGAGTAAAGTTGGAAACCGCTCTGCAGGGCCTTTTCTTACGAGTAACATTCACTAGGACTTAGGTTGCCGCCACGCGAGCGACAAATCGCGGACGACAAAGTAACGATCGCTCTTTTGTCTTTACACTCGCACATAGTGATTTTAACTTGTGTTTGTGTATATCAGCGTAATTTAGATTTGGGTCCGATTTGAAATCGTTGTATACTGAGCCTTAACTCACCTCATTTTGAAACTTTCGTGAGTACAGCTAGTTTTGAACTAGTGGTACTTTGTTTTATTTTATTAAAGGGTAAGTTGGAAATCATATTATAACAATTTTTACTAAATTGGAGGAATACTATTAATTTTTCAATTGGGAGTGTTTTGGTTGCGATAAAGGTCACATTTCCACACTAATTTGCGTGTGAAAGTTATAGCATTATGTAGTGCTTGACGCTACGCGACGTTCTATCATCAGCTAGTCTCATGCAAAAAACCAACATTCCGCACTTGTACTACTAAGCAGGGGATCTCAATAGAGATGGATATTGTTCCATTAGATACTGAAAAACGTGAACATATCGGTACTTCCTCGAAAGTACATATTATGACAACCCCCAAAAGTAAGCTAAGTTCCAAAATAATTTTAATTTATACGTTGGGCCTGTGTTTAATACTAAATGCAACTTTTTATGCTAATAAAAATTATTATAGATTATAGAGTAAGTATATGTATGTATTTACGTCGCTCATATAAATTAAAAAGCTTTTACCAATAACATATGATAATATATTGTTGAAGACAGAACAGACTGATATCATTTTTGTTATTTGCATTTTAGAATATACATATATTTTTTTAAAACGATCTTCACTGTTAGTAGAAGTGAGTGTGGGCCAAATTAAAGACTTAAGTCCTAAAGCAAAAAACTCTATCAAAGGGCTATACAGGTGGTGTATTGACAAGAAGAAAACTTCGAATAACTGAAAAATTAACCAGTCCTATAGTACTTTCAAAGAAAGTTCTCTCAAGCATGGATAGAATTAAAGCTAGTTTTTCCAGAGTCAGAAAATATCGAGAAGAAGCCGAAAGGATGACGATATACCCTTGAGGACAAGGTTCTTGTACTAGCCCTCTATAACCAGAGTGGTTGTGCATATCGCTTCTTGTCAAAAATTTATTTATTTCATTTATTTATACCACTTAGCTTTAAAGACATTTTACCATAATTTGAGAGGTCAGCTTGTGACTCGGCCATACAAATATATTAATATTGCATGCTTTTTCTTTTTAAAATCACGCAAAGAATATTTCTATCCATATTTTGAATTATAAGAAATATTAACAAATTAAAATAAAGACATATAATATATTTGTAAGTAACAGGTGAAATAGGAAATCCAAGATTTCGATTTTATTTTCTGGTTTCTCCTTTTTTTTCCCTTGGTTTTAAAATGGGTTTATAAATAAGCAATTTGCCTGATTTTTGAATAAAATCAAGGGTGCATATTATTCCAAGAATATAGTGAATGCGCTAGTATAATAGCCTCAAAATCAGCGCCGTCTCGTAAAGAGTTTCTTAAATTGAATTTGAACTACAGGTTTCTAATATGGAAAAGCTGTAATATAGCTGCCGTCGCCAATACATCGCTTACCAATATTAACAGGTTTGTTAACATGGAAGTGTCCATTCAAGTACAAGCTTAAATATTACTCTATGATCACGCAACCTGAAATTAGTGTACCTTTTTTACGTAATAAAATGAGAAAAGTATTATTATCATTAAAAACTTAAATACACGGAGGCACAAAAAATTTATGACCTAATAAATGTGCAAAAAATGCCGCAGGCAGCGCCCCCTACATTGGACATTAAAATTTCACCAAAAAAATCAGTTTCTCATCCTAAAAAACCATAATTGCCAAATTTTGTAAAAAACCGTTGGTTTCTGTCAAAGTTATTAGAGAAAAACAAAAATGAACTTTAACTTTAACACCCTGTATCTCAGTTAATATCAACTTTCGGATATAGGTAAGTATAATTAAATCGTAATATTTTTACGTAAGGAGTTTGTGGTGTTTCCATGTCCCATTACTTAGCGGACACCCTGTAGAAAGCAAATTACAAATTTTAAAAAATTGAAAAATCAATATTTCGGTTAATTGTAGACATAGAACCATATACAGTTGATGAATACTATTGATATATTTGAATAGCTATATTTAGAAGTAGTTCAGTGTCATTTATGATGTAATTTACTTTTCTTTTCTTTTGACACTATTGTATTGTATGCTTGCGTACTTTTAAAATAAAGAGTTTATTTATTTATTTATTATTTGATTTCTTGAGAAATTTTGAATTAGTTTTGTATTGTCTCCCGTACCACCTATTTTGTCAAAAGGAGCATATTACGATGTCTTGTCTATTGCGAACAATCGCTCACAAGCACGGCGTCACCCTTAAGTTTTGATATAAAGTGTATCCAAAAAAGTATGCACCATATGAGAAATTTTTTTATTACCAATTTCTCCGAGAATTGTATTGTTGGTAAAAGTTGGCGCATGCCTTAAAACTATAAACGCATATTTCATATTTCACCTATGGCTTATAGTAAGTGGGCCGTTTTTTCGAAATTGCCTTAAGGGTAAAGTACCTTAATTATTAAAAATACGGCAATTTTTTTCAAGGAAATATTGCTGTAAATTAAATGCTTGGTCCAAATACAAAATTTGAGTTACATATCTCAATTTTTTCCTTAAGAGCACTTATCAGTGACCTCCATTAAGGTAAAAAGTTGTGACAAACTACAAACTACATTTACCGAAATATGGTACTACAGGACTCTATTATCTTAAATTTTTCGAAAAATTTTTTTATTTTTTTCAAAACGGTAAATAACCTTTAAATTGAAAAAATATGATTATACAGTCATTTTTGAAAGTATGGCATGCACTATCAATAATCGAAATTAATTTCCTAGTTTACTTTTAATGCAAAAAAATGTCACACCGAGGTTTTCAGGAAAAATATCTAAAATCGCAACTATCTAAAGTGATTTGACAACGCTTCGGGTGATCAAAGGCAGAACAATAACTAAAACGTCTCCTACTGCCTCGATACAGCAGGCCAGCGCGATGGCTCGTTGTGTCTTGAAATGGCGAAGTTGTCTCATTGTTCAGTAACAATGACTTATGCTGTTCCGCGGCGAAATCTCAAATCGGACCACGCGGTCTACTGATAAATACTCTTAAACTGTATTTTTCTCTAAGCGGTACGCCTCTGGTCGATAATTCAAAACGATAAAGTAAAAAACTTAATATTTGTTGTTGCTTGGTGATAAACCATTTTTAAATAAATCCAAACCCGATCAAGCCCAATGGAAACAATTTTAAATGATAGAATAAAACACCCCATTACTGCACCAGTGCGTGATGGGAAGAGTTGTTATTATTCACATCTCTTATTACGAAATCGTAGATAACCAACCCAAACCGTAGATAATAATATATTTACAGTGGTTATTTTTTTTTTTCAGAAATCTTAGCTGTTCAAAGATTTGAGCAGCAACCTACTTACACAGAAGTAAATCCCGGACAGGACGCTTTGCTTGAATGTAAAGTATTCAATAAAAGAGGTTCATGCTCATGGCAAAAGGATAACAAGGTAAGAAAATATTAGTTTTATATTTTAGTAAAAATATTTTTGATAATGGTAATTTTTGGAAATATTTTGTGGTGTAACCATGCTTTTTAAAGAAGTGAAAAATATTTCATTAAAATCTCGTGGATTAGCGGGCAAAGGGTAAGGAAACAGATATGGTAACATAGTATCATAGTACCGATAATGGTAACTGGTAGGAGACACTGGTTGACTTTCCCCTTTAAACAAATTGCCAGATTACTCTTCAATACGTTTTTAAGTCTTCCATAGTATTTTTTTCAAATTACTTAAGAAATGAAAAAAACTAGAATAAATAAGAAAAACTATGAAAAACAGGGAAGAAACTGAAAATTTTATTAGTTTTTAAATTTGATTTTTGGATCCGAAATTTATTTTCAAGAACGAAAAAAAAAAGAAAAAAAATGTTTTTAATATAATTTTGTTTTTTTGGCCTAGTGGAGCAGACTAGGTATGTGTTTATTTATCACTTCATAATTTCACTCTACCGAGCCATGGACTACTTTTAAAAAATGATTAAGGTTTTGAGGGGGTGAGTTTATTATCCCACTAACCCTCTAACCAACCCATGCTTTTAATGAAAATGAGTTGATTGAATATTCCTGTTTCACGTTTTTCTTGATACTCTTAGTTGCTAATTTTTAAATAGAATAAAAAAATCTTATTTACAACCATGCATGTAATAATGACATTTCATCTATCTTTGAAAGGTGGAAACTAAATTATTTTTTGTAATTTTTTTAAAAATCGATATCTCAAAGTAATATACGAATAGATTTTTTTTAAAAATGCTAATAGCTTTGCGTGTTTATATACGTCTACTGTTTCCCTAATTGATAGAGTAGTCCTCAGCATTGAATATTGTAACCAAATCGTTGATTCTTCTTGGTCTTGGCATTTTCACTGAAATAAGCTAGTAGCGCCGACTCAGAACCAGGATTTTGAGCTTTGTTTCCTGTACATCATTTTTTGAAACAATTATATGCCTTGTCATATTTCGGGCGGCTTTTAGTTGGCAGAAGATCTTCTTCTACTATTTTTTGGTGCTTCTCGAATTTCTGGTGGAGTAGCAGCAAAATCAAATTCCTCATCTGATTCCTCATTTTTCTGTTGTTAAAATAATATATTATATATATTGTTTAGTGACATGGAAACCATATTCAAAAAATGATATTTGCCATCTGGATGTGTATTATTACCTACGTTACTTTACCATCTGCGGTTAGTTGAAATTTCTGTCTAATTTTTCAATGGCATTTATCCTTTATTAATAATTTTAATTCAAAATAATAAGACGTGGATGTTAGATGTGGCTGTAAATAAAATAGTATACTAACCTCGGTGAAAAGTTTCATTACTGTCTGCGGGTTATTTTGCAGTGTTGCCAGGTTTCGCTTAATGATTTTCTAAAGTTAAACTTATATTTGAAAGAATCGATTCACTTACCCGACTCTCGAAAACAAAGGGACCATATCTCAGACGGAACACCCGTATTCTCTCATCTAAACTAATGATGGACATTATTATTGCTACATTCTTTGAAAGGATAACAAATGCCAAACGACATACGAAGGATAGAGAATGACATAAAGACAAAAAGAAGTATGGGGACGATCGATCTTGATTCGACCGAGAAGTTTTAAAGATAAGAATCAGGATCGGAGAGTTATGATGTATAGGATGACCCACACAAATATGATATTTTAAAAACTTCATTGTTTTTGGGCATCCAGAAGAGCTGATCAACAATCTGAGGCCAAAATAAGAAAAGAACTTGTGTTTTTGTACGTTTCCCCTTTAGTGAGGTTGGGAAACCAGTATAAATAACTATTATGAAGTGATGAAGTATGTTGTGAAGTAAAAAATGCTGATCATTTGTCAGGGATATAACGTTTATATACCATGCATCATCAAGTTGGACATCGGAAATCTTATGTAATTACACACAGTGTAGATCCAGTAACTGCATATTTAAGCGCAAAATAAGTCCAATGGATTGGAAAATCGGGTACTAGGGCCGCCGAACAGCCCAGACCTAACACCCGGTGATTTTTTTCTTTTGGGGTTATATTAAAAAATACACCGTGCTATTCGTTGAATGAACTGTATATTAGAATTATTGAAAACGCCATCATTCAGATTCAAACTAATAGAGAAGTTTTATTAAAAATTAATAGTCACATTGTAAAAGTGTTTCGTAAATGTATCAAAAATGGAGGTGGTCATGTAGAACAATATAGATTACGAGATAATTATTATATAATTCTAGTTATTAAATTAATGTTATAAACTTTTGTTATTTTCTAGTTTTGCCAATATTAATAAAATGGTTTTTCTACTACTCACTTGCAGAAAAGAATGCATAATAATATGTGTGTTATATTATTGAGATCGGAAGAAAGGGCGCCATCTACCGCGCTTCTGATATATAGAGTGTCCCATTTAAAAAATAATAAAAATTGCTTTTCGGCTAAAAATGCTACATGTTGTTTTTTGAATGAACTCAACTCAAAATACAAAAAAGTTACAAGCTCTTAAAAGTGGGACAAATTAACTTCATAGCCCTGTACCAGTGAAATGTATTAAAACTCATTGGCCTTTATCCGATTTTCATTTGTTTTGTAGTTATAGTGTAATTGCAAATATACTAAACGTTCAAAAATATCAACATTGGCCTCTAAACATTTCCTGTTTAATCTATGAAGGGCGCCCGTCGCTCTCCTGATTGTTGCATCTCTTTCTTTAATATCGGCGGCATTTCTAATACATCGCAAATATTATATAAACGTACCAGCTGTATCGATCTAAAATATTTTCAGCGTTGCCGCTTCTAGCGAAAAATCGTAGCAACTTGTTATTTAATTGTTATAATATTTTCATATAACTTTCATATACCTATCTCGTACTGTTTCCGAGTTCCAAAATGATCTCTGTTTACTATTGCGCAAAATATGACCTTAATTGAAGTAACCACTAATATATTTGTGGTATGAATTTATGGAAAGTTTAAATTTTGGTGATTGTTTAAAGAAATCCAATGTATTCTATACCCATAGAAAAATCAATTCGATATCATACAAGGGAGGTTAAAATTAAGTAAACTTAAGATTTATCATTAGAGAATTTAGTTTTTGTATATAGGGAGATCAAAGTCTTAAAAAATATTAATTGTATCTTAATTTCTCGCTATTAAACTACTATTTTGTCATAATTCAAGATTTGAAAAATTATGTATTTTTGTATGCGGTGAGGTCAATAAATTTTTCTAAATATTATTAACTAAACTAGCATTTTATTTAAAAAGTTTTTATTCAACGTGTAAGCACCCAACTTCTACAGGGTGCCCCAAGTAAAGTGGCCTATTAGAAGTATCTCGAGAACTAAATGAGATTTTATTTTGAAAATTTGGCTGTGGCTATAAGAGATGGTTTTCTACGTTTCTAAAATATTTTGGATGATGCGGTGTTGCCGGATCATACCGAAAGTGGTAGCAACTTCGGAATTTTAAATGAATTACCCTATATATTATATTTTTTTTGGAATCTAGATAAAAATCTAGAACAGTTTTCTGTATAATATCATATACCTATCTTTAAGACTTTTTGAATTATAAATAATTTGTGATTTTTTAACGCCGTATCGTTACCTGAAAAGAAAATCGTATCTTTTTAGCGGTTACAGCTAGAAAGCTGAAAATTTTACAATAGTTTCACAAGACCATCGCAATTTTATAATTTTGAACAGTATTGAATTCGTTTTATACAGGGCGTCTCCATAACAATATTTCTGAGGCAGATGAATTATTGCAAAAATCTTATTTTTTTTAAATGGGACACCCTGAATTTGATATGTTTTGCTAATAGAGGATCAAATTTTCTATCTAATGATATTATGTGTTCCTATACCTATCTTCACTATTTTCGGACTTATAGCGAAATTTAAAAATTATCTTATAAAAATATATTTTTTGGTAGTTGGCTGTGGATTCATAGAAACAAAATAATGAAAAATCCATGTGACGTTATGTCTGTGTTGTTGTAAAAAAAAAATAGTTAACCAATAAGGAATTTATTAATAAATAAATAAACAAAATGAAAATTACATCAATAAAATAACTAATAACTAAATTGTTTAAAATGCCCTCCGTTCGCTCTTAAACATTCATAAATTGTGGTTATAACATGTTCATTTGTCACCTCTTTCATTTCTTTCTCTTCTAGTGACGGGTGTCTTGTATACTATTTCTTTAATCCTATCTCAGATATAATTCTAGGGGGTAAGATCCGGAGACCTTGGGGCCATTTCCATGGACCGCCTCGGCCAATCAACTTTTAGGGAGTCATAGGAGCTGCATCAGGATGCAGTTCATTAAATTTTCTGCAAGTTATAGATAAAACTCTACCACACTCCCCATGAATATAAAATAAACTTAAAATATCTAAGGTCGAATAATGTGAATTAGCCATTTTTATTACAATAACTCAGACATAAGGTCAAATGGATTTTTCATTATTTTGTTTCTATGAATCCATTCCACAGCCAACCACACTATCAAAAAATATGTTTTTATAAGATAATTTTTAAATTTCGCTATAAGTCCGAAAATAGTGAAGATAGGTATAGGAACACATAATATCATTAGATAGAAAATTTTATCCTCTATTAGCAAAACATGTCAAATACAGAGTGTCCCATTTAAAAAAAATAAGATTTTTGCAATAATTCATCTGCCTCAGAAATATTGTTATGGAGACGCCCTGTATAAAACGAATTCAATACTGTTCAAAATTATAAAATTGCGATGGTCTTGTGAAACTATTGTAAAATTTTCAGCTTTCTAGCTGTAACCGCTAAAAAGATACGATTTTCTTTTCAGGTCCCGATACGGCGTTAAAAAATCACAAAATTAGTTATAATTCAAAAAGTCTTAAAGATAGGTATATGATATTATACAGAAAACTGTTCTAGATTTTTACCTAGATTCCAAAAAAAATATAATATATAGGGTAATTTATTTAAAATTCCGAAGTTGCTACTACTTTCGGTATGATACGGCAACACCGCATCATCCAAAATATTTTAGAAACGTAGAAAACCATCTCTTATAGCCACAGTTAAATTTTCAAAATAAAATCTTATTTAGTTCTCGAGATACTTCTAATAGGCCACTTTACTTGGGGCACCCTGTATACATTACAAAATAATATTGACCTCCCTGTATATAAAAATTAAATTATTTAATGGCACATCTTAATTTTTTTTTTCAAGCAGAATTTTTATAAAGAAAGACTTTTTGAGAAATTAATAATTTGGTCCTTTTAACCCCATCCAGGGACACCCTGTATTATTTTTAAAATTCAAAAAATTGTAATTTGCTACCAAACGATATATCATATCCCTATACCCTCAGGTTTCTTAAATAGAACCAGTTTTTTGGTAACAGAACATTTTTGTAATGCATTTGGAACTTACAAGGTAAATTGCCATATTATCGAAATTCGATATTTTTTATTAAAAATACGGCAAAATGCATATACAATAAAATAAAATTACAAATAATTGGTGGTTTCGTTAGACAATTAATGCGAAAAATAGTAAGTTAGTTGTTTCAATTATGCCTAGGTCGATATGTTTTCTTCTAGATTCTTGCATTATTAAAACAACGGTTTCCTGCAGATTGGCCTAGTTTCTTAATATTTTTAAATTTTGCCGTATCATCTAAATCATTACCGATAAAAAATCGATCCATTCCCGAACCCTTGGAAACAAAGGATCCATATCTTAGGCCGCACACCCGCATTCTTTCATCGAGACTGATGATGGACATTATTATTGCCGCGTCCTTTAGAATGATAACAAATTCCAACCTATATACTAGGGAAAATGCATTATTTAACTGCAAATATATTTGTCTTGTTAGACGATGTTTGTTCCTTCTATGAGGTCCAGTAACCTTCTACCAAGCTTGTCATGTGGGAGGTTGTCACCACGTTGTATGTTCCCGAAGATATTTTGTCTTTTTTGTGAAACAATAGATGCCCCAATTATAATTTTTCTAGGCCTCCTCGTTTTTCATATACGGGATCTTTTTGAGAATTTTACATTTACAACACCCCATATTTCGGTTACCCTGTAACTTATAAAAAATTTTTCTCTTTGTAGTTTTTTACTTGAAATCCAGTGAGGTACTCAGATTTTACAACGTTTTCAAGAAAAAAAAATACTTGCTTTTTTTTAATGGGTCAAACCCTATATATTTTTTAATAATGTCATTCATATTTTCACAAGCTTCTCAAAAATATATAATACTTTATTTTTTAGTCTTAATGTTATGCCCGAAATTTACGCTTTTTTTTTAAATATAATAAATTTTTTGTGTAGGCCATAATGGATATTTAAAAAAACACTGTCAGTTGTATCATAATGAAAAATTCTTCCGTTTGTGTCAGAGTATTCACATTTTCAAGTTGTTTTATAATTTCTAATTAATAGTAAAAAATTAGATATCCTAATTATTACAGCCAATGTAAACTAAAATATGACATGCTCGTTTGCTATATCCAGTGTAAGGAAACTGCAGATGGACCTTTAGACGTGTATTTCAATAGTAAATATCTGTTTTTGTAGTATGTAATAATTATATGAAATTTTTTAAATTACTTGTAGATATCTCGGATAAAATAATTTTCCCAATGATAACATCAAATATAATTGAACAAGGTTCATTTTCAAAACCTCGGCCTATAATATACCATCAGAAAAATAGAGATACCGATGAAATATGTACTTTTGTTTCAATTGAAACAAATCCTATTATCAAATATAAATATGGAAAATTATTATTTCCAGAGCACCCGATGATATAATAAGGGCGTATTTTTGTCTACACAGTACCACTTTAAAATACTATTTCAGATTGAATGGTACTACCAAGGAAAGGAAGCCCTCTCCATTGATAGGATGCAACCACCTGTAGACCGGTTTCGAACTTATTTGTTCCAGTCAGTACACCTACCATGTACTGCTGGTAGTACCATTCAATCTACAAGTAAAGATTGTTTCACGAAAAATTGATAAGACTTAATGATTTCCTGGGTCGGTCCCATTGTGTCGACAAGAGCTTGGCAATAAACAAGTGAAGTATGAAGGGACGGACTAAGGAAAACAAGTAATGATATGATTATATTAATGTAATCAAATGAAATAACATTTTTTTTAAATATTACTAGTCATATTTATTTACAATGTCATTATAATGTCATTCTAGAGATAGTTCTGTTTCGCTATCGCTATCCTCATCAAAATTAATTATAATTGGATTAATTATACGATCCAGACTAATATACGAATTTTCTACAGTTATTACGTGACGGACTGAATTTTTCCAACTACCTGGGGGAATATCATTAAAGCATTTTCGTATTAATTCTACAACACTAGAACTTAAAGTCGGAGAAATATTTTCAGAAATAACCAGTGATTTTAACTGGTGCCACATATGCTCTATGGGGTTAAAAATGCAATAATAGGGTGGGAGCCGTAGCACTGTATGTCCAATTTCTTCTGCCCATGTGTCACAAACATATTCTTTTTTTTATACAAAATGTCTTTAAAACTTCTAAAAGATCCTTTTTTTATAACTTTCTTCAAAATAATATATATCATTCGCCGCCATGTAGTTCTGAATCTCCAATTTTGTATTATTTGAGCTTGGAGCTTTATGTAATTGGCGACTGTGATAGCTCGCATTGTCCATTACTATCACGCTATTCTGAGGAATGTTTGGTAAAAGACAATTCTTGAATCATTCCTCAAAAACTAACAAATTTTACCACAAAAAGATATTTAAATATAAATTAAGCAACCTAACCTACCTGATGTGCTTACATTTAATTATAATTATTATAATCCGGTCCTTTCCACATAATAATAACAAACGGTCATAAATAATGGGATGGCCACAGGTACTTTTACTGCAGTCGTTAAGTTATATCCATTTTTCGTGAAACAATCTTTACCCTGTGCTACTGTGTAGATAAAGATACGCCCTTATTGTATAAGGATCATCGGGTGGTCTGGAAATAATAATTTTCCATATTGGTATTTGATATTAATACCACCTGACAAGCATAGACTTTTTATTTCTTAGATGAAATCCTATTATAATAATAATTAATAACTATGTGTGAAACATGTCTAAGGCAAAATGGAAAAGTATTTGAGGAATATTTATAAGACAGCTCCATAAACGTTCAATTTTCATTTCTGATATTTAATCGCATCAGTAATTATTTTTTTAAATATCCGTCGCCTGCTCAAAATTTTGTTATATTTTTTCACAAACCTAAATTTTGGGTATAATATCAAAACTAAAATTCAAGTATTATATATTTCTGTGAAGCTTGTTAAAAACTGAATTACATTATTACAAAATATATAGGGTGGCCCATTTAAAAAAAAAGTAACGTAAACCTTTACTAAATACTAAATAATAATGAAATAATAAACAATTTAAAAACATATATTTTCCTCCCTAGTCTCGGAGCATAAAATCTAAAAATATAGACAAACAATAGAGCTCCGTTCATCATAATAGCCAAGCAACCCGATGAATGATAAACAAAGAAAACACAGCCACGACGCCACAAGAAAATGTGTTTTCTGAATATAATTAACCCCTTATTGGAGACGACAACGGTCCTTAAAGAATTATTACGAAGCTTATTAGGACCCGGAATATTTCTCAAGGACCTTAGAGTGTCAAAAATGTGTTAATATTTTTTAAAAGGGTCCATTAGGGGTTTTAAATTATTATGGAAGGTTTTTGTCAATTTAAGTTAAAAGTAGCGTTTGGGAAATATATCTACAGGGTGTTATGGAAATTACTTATTATATTTATACACTTTATATGCAATCTGAAAATTTAAGTGGCCGCTACTGACGACGTTCGCAATAAATAATTTATTGAGGCAGTCTCATGTCTCAAAAAAGGTCAGCGCATTATAGGCGGTATTGTCATATTGCAACATAGAATTGTAAACGCACGTGTTCAGTTTTTGACAACAGACGCCTTTGACCCGCGTAGCACTTCTTTTCCAAACTTTTTAGGAAAAAAAACTACAATTTTAAGGTACATACTCTCTTACCTTCGATCTTATTTCACAATAATCCATTTTATAATTAAATTCCGTAAAAAAATAAATCACAAAAGTATGTTTTGCAACAGAACCAACAGTAGATAATATCACACAAATTTTAAATCACAATAGAACATTTATTATTATGAATTATATCATAACAGAAAAGTTCGGGTAATGCTACAACAAGCACGTGGAATCCTCGGCAACGTCGTCCCAACACCCCACCGCACGAGGTGTGATGTGGCATCACTGTAGTTTACTCTAGTGATCTACATTGTTGCTAACTGAAACCAGATTGAGCTTCGTAACAGCATGTAGGCAAAAAGGGTTTTTCCTTAGTATTTAGATATTGGATTTAAAAAAAAGTATGTAGGCTTTCCCTAGGACTATTTTTAAATCGACCGTTTTAAAAGTGGGGTAACAAACACTCACAGGTCAGTCCGCGCTACTGTACAACATTTCACCCAGACCCAATGGCAATGTTGCCAAACTTAATGTAAAACTGAAATTCCATATAAAATTATAAAAATGAATTATTTTCTACATACTTGTATTTATCCTTATACCTAAAGAGCGAGGAAATCCAGACACAAACCAATCAGTTTTTTCATGGAACATTCCTGGAAACACTTTATGTACACACAGTAATAGTGAAACAGAACCGATAGTTAGCTTTTGAAAATACAATAATACAGATTATACTACAGATTATTAGATTTTATTACACGCGACGAAATTTGACGTCCAGAAGAAACGCGTCAATAAAAACAATATTCAAAGATTATTTATGGACGGGCAAGATACAGGCGTAAACCGAAAAAACAGAGCGGATTGCTGAGAGTGTGTTTGTGATCGACGAGACACAACGTATTCGGCCGCTGGCTGGTCCTCAACTAACAGACGCAAGTGTGCGGCGCTATATGAAACATCTTCGCTCAGCCGATATAAGGCGTCAAGGGGTCATTGGCATTTGACCTAGTGACGTACGTGGCTGTTACTATTCCATATGTTTTTTCGGGTTGTTTAAAACATAGTCCGTCGTAAATGTTCTTCAATGTATTACAGAATGGAAAAGTGTTTAAATTATTTTATTTTGTCTAAAGAGTTTAAGGTGTACATATGAAAACACCGGCCAGAATTCCTTGATTGCTTACATGTATCGCAGTGCCACACAGGTGTTTTTCTGGTTTGACGTTAGGTCACTTTTACCGCTGAAAGAATTGAAAGCGCCATTTATGGCTATTTTTCATCAATTTGTCTTTATCTCAGGAATTGCCGGTTTAAATATAATACATCATTTCCATAACATCCTGTATATATACAGGTTAATTGATCACTAAGGGTATCTTCTAAACAATAATTGCTACGAAGTTTGGTAAATTATCAAAAATGTACAGTTTTTAAAGCTTTTAGAATTCAGTTGCCGAATTGTTTATGATTTATGAGATACAGGGCGATTTGTTAAAACCGTCTAAAATTAATTTCTGAATTTGAGTTTTGACAAATTTTTTTAATAAAATTTTTCGATATATTTTGAAGACGAGGCACTTTACTTAGATAGAAAATAAAAATAATGCTCCTTTCAAGGCCTGCTTAATTTATTAAAAATCAAAATATGTCAAATTGTATTATCTAATGAAGCACGCCTAGATCGCAAATTAGTAAATTTCAATTCGATATTTTTTAGTCATTTACACCCATAAGTTTGCTTATCCTGGGACACACTGTATAATACGATAAATATTATTGATTTCAAGTTTCTGGGTATTTCGCAACAAATTAATTCTAGAACCTTTACAATTCCTCCCCGTTTGAATATTTAGTTGTTTGAAATTGCACAGGCTTTAATTTCAAAGAATGGACATTTCGTCTTTTCTAAACATACTTATCGATTAAAGTAATATTTTCCCAAAAAAGTAGAGTCACCAACTTTTATACGGCAAACCTGAGAACTGCCACTGCCTGGCAGGGTAATAAAAAATTAAAAACTTCTTCACGAAAAATGTCCGTTCTATTTCTTTTAAACCCCATTTTACAACCACCTGCTAGAAAAGCCTCATTAGAAATTTAAAGTCTCATTACTCTAATTAACCTAAAAGTGTTTCGGGCGTTTTAAAATTTTTAAAAGCCAAGCTTAGTATTATTAATTAAACCGAGTTTGGGATTTATCTTTATGGAACAGGTACAATTATTTTTCATTTATCCGTGCTAATGTGTTTAGCTTGGCCGCACATTAAGTCATATTAAATACATTAACCTTTTTTGTGGCACAACCTGTGGTAATGTTAAAATCATTATTCTGGGTTGAATTAAGGTAATGTTATAACATTTATATTATGAATCGTATAATGTTTTCGTAATGTTTACGTGCCTTAATCAAAATGTCTGTGAAGGTGAAAATTAAATAAATTAGGATATAAGCAGTCATGAGGTGAACGTGCGATTTAAGAAAGCCAACATATATTTGACACAGCATATATTTCTTTAAGTGTGATCAATATTTTTTACTATGATATACAGTGATGGGCTAAAATATGGAACAAATTCATTTAAAAATCAGGTATTAATTTTTTGTAAAAACGCTCGGACACGTCGATTATAATTTTTTCTTCCGGATTTTTTGCCTCAAAAAGAAATTATACTGGGTGTGTCAAAAAGTAGATGTAGGTATAATTTTGAAAAATTATTTTATTAGGTGTTGAAAATGCAAACCATTAACTTCTTGACAATATGCCAATCTACTTAAAAACCCTTCTAAAACATTATTTACAGTATTTTCATTAATTTGCCTAATTTCATATCTAATTTTAAATTTTAAGTCTTCCAAATTTTGTGGTTTATCCTTATACACTTTTGATTTCAAATAACCCCAAAGAAAGAAATCCATTGGTGTAAGATCGGGAGATCTTGCAGGCCATTCTATGGGTCCTCTTCTACCTATCCATCGTTCGGGAAAAATAGTATTCAAATACTCTCGTACTTGGCGAGCAAAATGAGGCGGAGCACCATCCTGCTGAAACCAAATAGACGCTTCTGGTAGATTAAGCTGATTCGGATTTGGACAATCCGCTGCTAGTATGGGAATTAATTCATTTTGAAGAAATTGTAAATACCGGTCTCCTGTAAGATTTCCATCAAAGAAAAAATCCCTGCCCAAACATTTACTTTTTGTGAGTATTGCGTATGCTGTTCTCTCATCCAACGGGGATTATTTGTACTCCAATACCGAAAATTTTGTCTGTTTACCGAACCATTCAAACAAAACGTTGGTTCATCGCTAAAAAGTACGCTGCGATGGAAAAATAGATTTAAGTTGCAAATTTCCATCATAGTTTCACAAAACTGTAGCCGGCGGTCGGGATCATCTTCGTTTAGCTCGTGCAGCAACCTAATTTTATACGGATGGTACTTTTCTTGTTTCAATACCCGCAAAACAGATCGTCGGCTAACATCATTATTAAGGGCTACTTCAGTGCACTACTATGGGGATTATCTTCAACTTCTAACAAAATGTTCAATTTTTGTTTTCACTAATTTTTGGACAACCTGGCCGTAGACGATTCTTTACATTCCCTGTTTCCCTGAATTTTTTCTCAATTTTACTCACTGTAGATCTTGTAATCCGTCGTTCTGAATACTTAGCGCTAAACAAGTTACAAACTTCTTCTTGACTTCTTGTTTTGTCTCCACATCCAATTAAAATTAAAATTTCGATTCTTTGAGTTTCATTTAAATGCACCATGATCACCGTTTTTTCAAAATTATACTTAAAATTCTTTTTGATTGACACATGACTTGCTATCGTAGTTACAATTAATTTAAATTTACCTGTTTACCTTTAAGTAGGTACATGTACCTTTTTTTAAAGAAATTTCTTTTTTAAGATGTATTTTTCTCTAAAACCGTTAGAGATAAGGATAGAGTATGCTACTTGAATTATGCTCAGAATTTGACGTAGAATTTATGTGATACGTAAAAATAGGGGGGTTCTATTTAAAATACAAAAAAATTTTACAACATCTACTTTTTGACACACCCAGTATAATTTCTTTTTGAGGCAAAAAATCCGGAAGAAAAAATTATAAACGACGTGTCCGAGCGTTTTTACAAAAAAATAAAACCTGATTTTTAAATGAATTTGTTCCATATTTTAGCCCATCACTGTATATATATTCCATGAGATATGACAATATATCTGAATATCATATGCATTTTGTTAAGTATTTTACAATATTTCTGACCATTTCCTTAAGTACTTGACAATACTTCACTGAATATGACATACATTTTCTTAAGTACCTCACAATATTTGCAATTATGATATACATTTCGTTAAATACAACACAATTGTTCTTACTACGATATCAACATTCTTATCAATGTACTGATTGTATGGACATGGCATTTCCTAAATCGTCTTGGCTCGTTAAACTATCCTTCGTAAAGGTGTTTTTAAGATGAAATGCTACTCTTAATGAGAATCTATACACCTTCAGTTTAACTTATTCTATATTAGAGTATACGGAAATATTGAATCGGAAGCTTTAATACAATAGTTATCTAAATATTATTAAAATATCTAAATGAGACATTATGATCCTAGAACTGGAACAAATCCAGAATGGATGAAATATTATAAACATAGGACGTCCAACAAATATGAAAACTTTCTAGTTAATTTTCCTTTTTTTTAATAATATTTCTTATAATTTAATTACTGGATATTTTCCACGCGATATTATTAATTAATGTATATTTATGTCTATTCTTAATACAGTTCTATTAAGATACTTATTGTGGCTTTGTTAGAACTACATATCAGTATACAATATGCCTTAACAGGAGGAAAAATCTTTTTTTTGCATTTTTCTAGAAAATGTTGTTCTTCATAACATTTGTGGCTTGTAATAGATATAGGAATGGCGTCGACTAATTTTAGTTTCAAACATACAGGTTGTCCCTAACATGAAAAAAAACTTGCAAAAATAAAGAAACACACGGAACGTAAAATATTTTTTATTTAATACACATTTAAAAAAAAATAATTATTCGAAAAGATTGTCATCAACTTCTACTTGTTACCAGTTTTCTCTAAATTCTTAATTTTTTGGATTTATGCATATCTTATTTGTGATTTATTATTACATTATTTGTTATTTATTGAACTAGTCCAATATAAGTAAAAATTTAGAGCTTATTATTATGAGATATTATTTATAAAATTAGGCGAAATACAGGACCGTATCCCAAAATTTCCTGATGTTGTTCAAAAACCCTCGAAGCGTCATTAAACCACAATGTGTCATACATCGTTGCATTCGGAAGAAGAAAAAATATCAAATTCCAATATCAGAAAAACAGGACCGTATTTAAAAAAGAAAGTTGATAATAGCCCTTCGAAGACGACAAAAAAATGAACGCTGTTAGATAGAGCGAAAAGTGGGAATGCAAAAGTGCAATTTACTTTAGAATTCGATCTCAAAAAAACCCAGGAAAGCAATAAAACGATTTATCAGAATTTCATTTTTTTCCGGATATCTCCGGAATTACTCGGAATTTTAAAACTTTCTAAACGGCATATTATTAGGCACGTAAATGTACAACTTTACCTTCATTTAACCGACTTCGTATCTCTTACGGTTTCCGAGATCCCTGTCCTGGCCCTCCTTATCTTGGACACGTTGTATATGTATAATAATATGTTTTCCCTAACGTTCAAAACCTAATCTAAATTTCGATTTCAATTATAGTTCTATCAATCCCTCTCGAAGGATATTAATAACTAAATTTTTATAGTTAAATGTAATGTATGTATTCATTTTCAGTGTAGCTACAAAGGAAAATTTGGAAAAAAGTCAATCCCACTGATAGTCATTCCCTAATTGTTATTCCCTTAGCTTAATAAATACTTTTTCCAGTCCCTTTAATAATGGTTATGTATGAGGCCGGCAGATATTCGAAATATTTGTGTTAATCTCCTAGCCGAGTGCTTTATTTACGGCCTATTTACCATATGACGTGGAAGATATGAGTAAAGTTCATGAATATTACATTCCATGGAAATATTAACTGGTATTATCTGTGTAATTCTTTATTTCGTTCAAACGAGGCTATTATAAATACATTTTATTTTTCTATCTTCGTTTTTATGTAGTAGTAGTAGGAGTAATAATAAAGTTCATATTGTCGGCCTAATATGAAAATTGTACGAGTTCCAAATGAACAATTTTAAAAGGAGGAACAAAAAACTTATTTACGGCCTAAAATAAAAATGAATTAGTGGGTAAGGCAAAACATCTAATTATTGACATTCAACCAATAATTGACATGTTTTCTAACTTGCCATAATTTAAGAAATATTTTTATCTGACCTAAAAATTAAATGTACAAACCCTTTAGGACTCTGACAATCTAGCGTGAATGTTCACATTTTTTTAACAATATGGCCTGTTGTTGTTAAGGTTTTAAATAATATACTATACTACCAATATTCACCATTTTTCATTGGTTACTAGCCTTAGCCTTAGTTCTATATATTTTGTAAATTATGAATAAATTTAAAAAAAAGCAACAAATTGTGTCAATTATTGTTGTCAAATTTTGGGACAACTTTTCGAAACAATGTAAATGTTCAAGTAACTGTTGGAGATTGGTATAGGAACCACTTTTATTACTGAAATATGTGCTATTTTAGGTACGCTTCATAACCCAAATTTCAGTAAAAGTACTAAAGCGGTTCCGAAATAGCTTGGAAACAACGAGGAAATTAACAAATTTGAACTCCCTGTATTTATCAAACAAGGCATTTGCGAATCCATGTTGATATGAACTATTTCATTTCATTACTTCTTTTTTGGATTTGGATTCACAAACACCCTGTATATAAATAAGACAGCAATTATAAAAAATCTATAATTTTCTCGTTACTTAAAATAAAATGTGACTATCCTTTATTATATCAATTTATTATATACAGTTAATATCGTTATTTTTCTAAATTCCCATTTTAATTATAAAAGTCCATTTTTCAGTACATCTGACAACTAACATTTTATGGGCCATTTTAATGGTCAACAAAATTGTTTAATAAAATGGGTAATTTATGTTTTTAACGTGAGAGTGAACATAAATTTGGTTTATAGTAAATTAACTATCATAGACATTATAAGGAGTTTGTTATAAAATATTTTAACAATTGGATATAAAACCTGTAGTTATATCGGAATTGATCAGTCCATGTATGCACTCCGTCCCCTACGTAACGTAATCAGAGGACTCATTATAATACAGGCTATTATGGAATTATATTTATATTTATTTTTTATGTTGTATTTAATTATGGAATTATAATTTTTTTACAAGTGCCCCGAAGTGCCTCTTTTCATGCATGTTCTCTTCACCGAAAGTGACGCTGTCCAGACCTCTTCGAGAGAGCGGGTGGGAAAGATAGTTTTTAAACTGATAAATAAAACCAGAGATGTCGAGTGCGGGATTTGAACCCGCGACTCTCAGATCGCCAGGCGTACACTCTGTCACGGCCACCGAGCAATGGATACCAACGATAATAAGTAGCGGATTATATATACAGTGATGGGCTAAAATATGGAACAAATTCATTTAAAAATCAGGTTTTATTTCTTTGTAAAAACGCTCGGACACGTCGATTATAATTTTTTCTTCCAGATTTTTTGCCTCAAAAAGAAATTATACTGGGTGTGTCAAAAAGTAGATGTTGTAAAAATTTTTTGTATTTTAAATAGAACCACCCTATTTTTACTTATCACATAAATTCTACGTCAAATTCTGAGCATAATTCATGTAGCATATATATAGCATCTATTTGGTTTCAGCAGGATGGTGCTCCGCCTCATTTTGCTCGACAAGTACGAGAGTATTTGAATACTATTTTTCCCGAACGATGGATAGGTAGAAGAGGACCCATAGAATGGCCTGCAAGATCTCCCGATCTTGCACCAATGGATTTCTTTCTTTGGGGTTATTTGAAATCAAAAGTGTATAAGGATAAACCACAAAATTTGGAAGACTTAAAATTTAAAATTAGATATGAAATTAGGCAAATTAATGAAAATACTGTAAATAATGTTTTAGAAGGGTTTTTAAGTAGATTGGCATATTGTCAAGAAGTTAATGGTTTGCATTTTCAACACTTAATAAAATAATTTTTCAAAATTATACCTACATCTACTTTTTGACACACCCAGTATAATTTCTTTTTGAGGCAAAAAATCCGGAAGAAAAAATTATAATCGACGTGTCCGAGCGTTTTTACAAAAAATTAATACCTGATTTTTAAATGAATTTGTTCCATATTTTAGCCCATCACTGTATATATATATATAAATTGAATTTGCAGTTAATTTTTCAAAGATGTTTCAGAAAAATGTCTGAAGAATTTCTTTATTTGGCCTCGAAGACTCGGAGCACTTGCAACAACAAGTACGGTACATATCTCGGGCCGTTGGAGGCTTTACGGACTCGTGCGGTGGCCCACCTCGCCCTCGGCTCGGTCGGCAACCTCCTTTCGGCCCTTGATGCGTAATGTACTATTATATTATACTTAAACCCGCAAATCCTCAAAATAAAATCAAATTGAAGAAAAATAATCTAGATGTCCACTTTCTGTGAAACCTGAAAAATTACGTGGCGACGCCAGAGACGTACACAATCAATAATTTGCTTTGGTCAAGTCTCAAAGACGTCCGTTAATGTCATATTTACACTTCCAATTTATTATTATAAATTATTTGACCAAAATACGGTAGTACTACAACTGGTAAATTTAATACTTTATTTTTTAAGTTAGAAATATCTTAACGTTTTAAATTCGATCACCACCATTTGGAAATTTTCGCGACCGTCGCGTCCTAACCCTTTGACGGATGAATCACTTACTAAAGTAGCTGCGCCGCGTGACGATTGATCCATGATACAATAACTAAAGGTAAGATATCTAACCGTTCCAATTTCATTTGCTGCGCGCAGTGACGTCACATGGAAAGTGATTTTTAAATTTCTTATGGAGATTTATACGGTGTTAGCGTTGTTAATTCTATTTTAAAGGTATTAAGAGGTTTTACGTTTAATGGTATGCGAGATGAAAGAGTAATATATGACAAGTATTTATGTATATTAATTTCATAGAAATATAACACATATTACAACTAAAATACCAGTAGAATAAGAAAAGATCAGACAAACTTTTAAAATAACCGCCGCGCCATAGGAACCGGTCGACGATAGCCGATGCTGCTCGGCGACCCCTCCTCGTTGCCACCAGCGTTGTCAGTCTTTTACAATTTTTTTTTATACAAGGTGTCACAAATTGATCATCTTTACTAAAAATACCTCTGATACGATCCTGTAATTTCCCTTTTTAAAATTCGATATTACATACAGGTCGACAAGTTTATCTATAACTACGAAAGGAATACGGGCAAGAAAATTTCTTGTGTTAACAATGTTGTCACATATAATAAATTTTAATTTAACAATATGTTAGCAAGTAAACCCTAAAATTAAATTTAACCAATTTAAAATAAATTGTCAGAAGTATATAAGGAACTAATATTCTATTATTGTTTCAATGTTCTTAAAACTTTCTTTTCATACTATGCATTTTGATATTTAAATGCAAAATAAAATATTTTTTTGTTAAAGTACTTCTAATCTAAAAAAAGGCAACATAGTACAATATCAACGGTAACTATGGGTAATCGGTGGCTAGGGCTAATTTGATAGGTTATATCCCAGATAGAGGATGACGACACGCATCTGGTACTACGCCCATTATGCCGGCGTGGTTGTTCGGTGATGTCCGATATGCTTCATCCAGTTGCGTAGTGATAGAAAGGGAAAGAGTTATTATATTGTTTTAAATTGAGTTTCTTAAAAAGTGTTCGTTGTTTTAAAACTGTGACAATGATTGAATATACTCGTGGTAAAACCCTACATAGTCAAACCCGTGAAGTGATTGCCAATATGTACAGGGTGTGTGAAGAGGAATCACAAATTAAAGCATTTAAATTGCCACTTAAGCGCAAGCTAGAAAGGATTGCAATTTATGCGGGAGTAAGCGTGGGCGCAGTAAAAAACATTCATAAAGAATATACTGGAAGGAAAGAAAACAATCCGGATCAATTGTTGTCATCTCCTGGCAAAAGAAGGGTCCGTCTTCGACTTTGGAATTGCAGAGCAATACAAAAGTTTTATTTGGAACTAAAAGTGGTTCCAACCTTAAGAAAATTGCTACAACAGCAAGTGACATAAACTTTCCGTTTTTCTGTGAAACTTTGAGGAGCATGTTGAAATCAAATGGATGAAAATGAAAAATCGTCATTAATCGATTAACTATGTAGCTGTTTTTTCGATGCTGGAAGAATGGCATCTTTTAAAACGTAATATTTAAACCTTGATAAAAAAATTACCTACTTTCAAACTTAAAATACAATTATCGAGGAATTTCCTATTTTTATTACATTATTAAAATAACAATAGCACGCCCATGAATCGGCCATGTTTTAACAGATATTGTTTTCCCCTTACCGATACGTCATAGCTATAGACTCGCTTGTCGAGCTTTACGTTAACAAAGTAAAACTCTTTTACTCCACTGCATGACAGGAAAAATACACTATAATTATATAGAACGATCAGGAAAACAGAGATTTTACATTACGTTTGGCAACATTGCATGCTGTCAAAAGTTTTGAGATTGATCCACTTGTCAAGTGAACACATGAACCTATGGCGTACGCCGTATGTGGTCTGAATTTAGGAGTATTTACTTAAGTTATTTATATTAGATAAATTACTCTAAATTGAAGTTTACGAGAGTACTCATAAATATTTACTCAATCTAATTGAACAAATTAGTAACCGGAAAATTAAAGCTCTAAATAATCGATTACACATTAGCCATTGACTAAACAGCTAAAACAGCAAGTAACCAATAATTTTCCTCTAACGACCGAGATAATTAGCAAAATTAGCAATCGAACGAAAAGGTGATTAATTGGTTGCGGAATAATGCATTCGAAGCTTTTTGTAAATTGGAAGTAAACTTTATTGGATTGGCCTAACTTTATTTCTCTTCATACTCTCAATATATTCAGTTTAATCGGAGAGATTATACCTCTACAGGGTGAGTTTTTTAAAGTGTTACAAGGCGATATCTCGCAAACGGTTTAAAATATTTTCTTGAAATTTTAATGAGATAATAGTGAGATGGGGGGACATATTTAAACATATTTTTGTTATCTACCCCCTTTCCCCATTGGGGTGGGGGGTAACTTTGAAATTTTAAATGGGAATATGTACTTTTGTTTATTAAATTCGGATCTACGTAAAAAACTACGTATTTGTACAAAAAAAATTTTTGGTTAGCTCCACTGGTTACCGAATTATAATTAATTTATTATTAAATTTCTATTGGATTTAAAAAATAACTAAATTTAAAATAAATCAAGTTCACTTATTTCAAAATTATTATTCGTTTACATGGAAATGCGTTGGTTTGACTTCAGTCAGTTGAGAATTTTTACATATCAACGATTATTTCTCAGCTTGGTCAATTGAACATGTAAGCGAATTTTAGTGTGCAAGTTGATATGTTGTTAATGTTGGGGGAGTGCAGAAGAAACTACAGACAAGCTTCACAAAGGTGTGCGGAAAGGTTTCCTAACAACCTGAAATCTCACATGGCATTTAAAAGGCTGGAGACTAGATGTCGCACTACTGGCAGCCTGAAGTCAAAACCACGATTTCGGAAGCGAATTAAAACAGATGCAAATAGGGCAGTTGGAGTTTTAGGAATGGTAGCTATTAACCCGCATGTAGGTTCCAGACGGCTTGCTGCAGATGCTGGAATAAGCCAAAAATCGGTTGTGACCATATTGCATATGTACAAATTTCATCCATACCACATTACACTCCACCAAGAGCTTTATGGGCAAATGCAAGGAAATAACAGGTTTCTAAAGAATGTTGTTTTTTCTGATGAAGCTAGTTTCCAGAATTGTGGCCAGGTAGGATTTTAAGTTATCCCTTGTCGGTAGAAATTAATTTGGATGAGAACTGTGCCAAATCAACATCCTTGGTCAGTTAATGTCTGGTGTGGTATAATTGGAGATAGGGTTATTGGTCCGCATTTCTTTGAACGCGATTTAAATGGAGAAATGTATACAGATTTTTTAAGGAACGAATTACCACTATTATTAAACCAAAACATAAATCCTGACATGTGGTTTCAACAGGATGGAGCTCCACCGCATTATGCAATACAGGCCCGTAATCATTTAAACGAATTGTTTGAAAACAGGTGGATTGGTCGAGCTGGTCCGGTCAATTGGCCTGCTAGGTCTCCGGATTTGACCCCTCTTGACTTTTTCTTCTGGGGATTTATAAAAGACAAAGTGATGGCGACTGCACCTACAACTATAGACAATATGAAAGACCGAATCCGCTTTGCCTGCTTATTAGTGACACCTGAAATATTAGAGCGGGTACGAAATTCGTTTAAAAAAAGAGTGAGAAAATGTTTGGAAGTTCAAGGGAGACATTTCGAACATCTTCTGAAACATGACAGGCGATAAATGCTAAATAATATTTTTTAAATTTTTATAACCTAATTAATTATAATTCGGTAACCAGTGGAGCTAACCAAAAATTTTTTTGTACAAATACGTAGTTTTTTACGTAGATCCGAATTTAATAAACAAAAGTACATATTCCCATTTAAAATTTCAAAGTTACCCCCCACCCCTCAAAATGGGGAAAGGGGGGTAGATAACAAAAATATGTTTAAATGTGTCCCCCCATCTCACTATTAAGTACCTCATTAAAATTTCAAGAAAATATTTTAAACCGTTTGCGAGATATCGCCTTGTAACACTTTAAAAAACTCACCCTGTATATCAGTGATTCTGACTTTATTCGAAGAGATGTCCAAAAATAGATTTCACTCTCTCATTGCTAATTTTTATTCTCCACAAGATGACATTATCAGATCCTTCATGCGACGTTTCGTCTTTGGGTAACCATCATCAAGTTAATTTTTTTTAAATACGGGCCTGTATCGTTTTGTTTCAATTATGAAAGAGGTGCGAAATCTACGTTCAGAGGACACTTACTGGTTTTCCGACGTTTTGTTCCTTAAATTGACCATCTTTATTAAAATACCCTCAGTACGTTCCTGTAATTTACTTTTTTTTTAATTCGGTATACTTAATTCGAAAATGTAAAACTAAATGTCACTTTTAAAAGTCTTAAGAAAGTGCTGTCAAATTTCATTTGTGTTAGTAAAATAAATTACTTGTACTTACGCTAAGTAGAAATTAGATACAACTATTAGTTTGAAATAAAAAAAAAACAGTAGTAGTACATAATAGCAATAACAATTAAAGACAGAAATACCCATAATAACTTTTAAAACTTTAGTGTCTTCGAGACAAAAGTAAATTACAAAATAACGCACTAGGGGTATTTTAATAAAGATGGTAAATTTAAGGAACAAAACGTCGGGAAACCAGTATTCAGGTGCGTCTTCAAAGCCCGATATCTTTGTTAGAAAAAAACAGTAAGACAAATGATTATATGAACTATTACTATGGTTTCGAAAGGGCTCGACGTCAAAAAGCTTCACCCGTATCTTGTAGATTTTCATATTATATCCATCGTATTGGAAGATGGCGCGAGTCCAGCGTATACCAAAGAAAGGTAAGAGAACCCTGCCTAGCAACTATCGGCCAGTCGCATTGCTTTCAGTAATATCAAAAGTAATGGAGAAAGTGTTTAACCAATAACTTCTAAAGTACCTGGAAGGCTTCAACATTATGAGCGATCACCAATATGGTTTTCGGAAGTCCAGATCAGCGGGAGAACTTCTAGCCTATGTCACCCATCTTTGGAACAACGCCATGGAACATCATGGGGAGTCTTGGGCTGTAGCACTGGATATTTCTAAAGTCTTTAATTATGTTTGGCATGAGGGGCTTCTAAGTAAATTGCGATCCTAGGGTATGCCCAGTCCATTTTGTGCATGGTTGTCAAGCTTTCTTAAGGGCCGTTCTCTGCAAGTGAAGATTGATGGATTTATCTCAGACACCTTCACCATCAATGCCGTGTTCCTCAAGGGTCCATATTATCTCCCACCCTCTTCTTACTCTACTTTGACGACCTCCTAGCGAAAACTAAAAATCCGATATTTAGCTTAGCTGGCGATAACACACTTGTCTAATATTTTCCCTTTGAATTCACAAACATCGGCTGCCGACGCAGATTTTCGCAGACAGCATACAGTATTATGCCTCAACGACTAATTTTGGCTGGAAGTGACAGTAACCAAGTCGAATTTTGCTTGTCGTCAATCTGGGAGGAAATATGTTATGGCAATCGCCAAGATTGCTTCACAGAAACTTGGTGTACACTTCCGAATAAAAAAGTCACACTTCAACAACTTTTGATACTATACAAAGCCCAGATTCGACCATCCCTAGAGTACTGCTCTCATGTCTGAAGCTCTGCACCCAAATAGACTCAGGCTACTGGATTCCATCGAAAGGAGGACCATTCGTCTGATCGGAGACCACGAGCTGACAAAGAGCCTCTACAGCCTAGAACATCGAAAACAGGTTGGTGATTTGACTCTCATTTACAGATATTTCCATGGAAAGTGCTTGGTTGACCTTGCCCTCTTAATTCCGCGCAGATCGGCGAATAGCATAAATACACGAACCCTGACCCCTGCCAGAATGCATTAAAGGATTTTTCTTATAGTGCTTGTGTTTAATCGAGAAAAAAATTGTTACCTCCCCTGTACGCTATCGAGATATGCCCCAATGCTTACGGGATACTCTGTATTCTACAATAATAACATCTAATGATGCGACTGACCATAATTCCTCAACTGAATAAAACAAACTACTCCAATTTCCAGCTTGTAGAGAACGAATGAATATTTACTTGATCCCATTCTGTAACCAGGTTGTCGCAAAATAATACTTCTAAATTACCATTTACCTCGCTTACTAACCAAATAGTCGGAGCTAAACCAGCAAGTACAAAATAATTTTGCAATAAGGGCCGAAACAATTTGCAAAATTAGAAAAGTAGCAGGAACGTAGCAATTACTTACTTATAGCCCGGAAAATTGGATTGCAGTTCCGGACTAAGGAATTAAAGTCAAAATATACCTGATTGTAATTGACTTAATATAACTTTCAAGAGATTTTCTTTTTGTGTGCCCCGAAAGTTCCTCTTTTCATGCATGTGTTCTCTTCGCCGATAGTGGCGCTTGCCAGACCTCTCCGGAGAACGGGCGGGAAAGTATCGAAGCCGGCTGGAAATATTTTCACCGCGTACTGCCCGCTCCTCATAGTGTTTTAACTGATAAATCAATAAAACCAGAGATGTCGAGTGCGACGGGATTTTAACCCTCGACTCTTAGATCGCCAGGCGTACACTCTGCCACTAGGCCACCGAGCCATACATACCAACGATAATAAATAGATATTTACATTCTTCATGCGCGAGTGTTATAATGTCATGTAGACAGGAGCAGACAGGATCGTATTGTTTGATAAAGACTACTCATTCATTGGGTGTACTCTGTGTTATTTAAGTTTCTAACCAATAAATCAATATGGCTGCACTTATAAAAAACAGTACGGTACATATCTCGGGCCGTCGGAGGCTTTACAGATGAGTTCGGAGATGACCGACCGAGCCGAAGGCGAGTTAGGCCACCGCACTAACCACCCGCACCGCTCTTGATACGTAATGTACTAGTACGACTACGTACATAAAGCTGCCTTATTTATTCTTAACAGAAGTACACGTTCCGTAGCAAAGCTCTTCTTTCAACATGAACTAACGAGTGAGTCGTAGGCGGCTGCTATCACAAACGCCAGTGAAAAAGGACCAATGTAACGTTAGTAAAACTACGATAACAATTTGACAGATTACTATTGTTCAAAGAAATACTAAAGCCTAGTAGGTAAACTACGATACCTAATTCGAGCTGTAATGCAATTACGTACTCATGGAGTTACGCACTGTAAACGGAATTCATTTTTATTAAAATTGAAATGCGAAAAACGTAAATATATAAACGAGTGTTACAAAGGCGAACTAACTTACCAAATTCATATAACTGTCTAAAAGAAATTTACCACAGTACACACGACGTGAGCGAAACAGCTACTTTCTGCACGTATACGCGTAATGTAACTGATTAGTTGGCATTCTGACCCCAACCAGCAGTTTGATAGGCAGAATTTTGGCTGAACCGGCGACAAACGACTGGAGTGGAATTAATTAAATGTACAGGGTGTCCCACTTTCGACACTTTTATAGGGTATCTCCGTAATTGTTAGTGCTATCAAAAAAGTAATGTAGGTGTCATGTACACTTTTTGGGCCAAACTTAAAATGATAAAATCAAAATTTGAAAATTTTCGCTTGCTTAAGAGATACCTGGGAAAATCAAAAATTGACAATTTCAAAATTACCCTATATTTTCTTAGTTAAGAGAGATATAGAGAAATGTTTTATACAAAAGTTCCTTTATAATGATTGTTTAATAATCTGCCGTATTTAGAATAAGTATACGCGTTCAGGTAAAAAAGTTTGTCGGACCTAACCCCATTTTTTTAAATGGAACATATATATTTTAAGTTAAAAAGATACCATTTTAAATTTTCTTTTCAAATATATAACACACCATGGATAATATTGGTTTCCTAGGCAATTTATTTAAACCTTATTACTTACTTTAAACTACATTAGGCCAAGAAACAGAAGCTAATATCCTAGAGACAACTATGTTGACATTCCAGTTGTTATTAACATTTAACGTCAATTTCATTTTTACATATTCATTCGTGAAAATGACGTTTTGATGAATATCTATCATGGTGTGTTATAAATTTGAAAATGGAGTTTAAAATTCTATCTTTTTAGATTAAAATATACAGGATGTTTATTTAACAAAAAAGAAGGATAACTTCGGATCGGATTTTACCATTTTAAGTTTGACCCAAAAAGAGCACCTGACATCTACATTAAGCCGCGTTCTCAGAGCTTCGACGTGTCGCAGCGACAGTCCCCCACTCCTTTTGTAGGGGGTGACGTCTGTCACTTGTCATTCGGGTGAAACCTAACCTTACAATAATTTGTTATTGTTTTTTAAATGAAAACAATTTGTTTTGTACAAATTTCGTTTTGAATAATTTATCATACTGATTGAGAGTCTGATAATGAAAGCGGCGAAGCAACGAAATATTTGAATAATATCTGGCAGTGTATTTTAATATGACTATTCTTCCAGACTAAAGAGCTAATTTCGTTAAAAAACGTTACAAGCCAAAAAAACGGACTAAATTAACTAATTTGTGCATTTTAGACCTCAAAATATAAATGTAATGAAAACCGCCCAGTTTTATTCCTGTATTTTTTATTATAAACTTAAAATTGTAGAGTAGCACACGCGTGCACTACATCGAGACTCTACTGTATTTAGGCTACGATGCACTAGAAAAACAAATACATTTACATATCTTATTAGGTAGTTGTTATTAACCACTGTTAAGTAGGTAGGTAGGAGAACCATTTCATTCTAATATAATTTCATCCAATAAGGAAGTCTAAAAGCATAGTCACGGTCCTTCCGACAGTGTCTCCTCATCATTCATATTCCACACCCTAGGCCTCGTTGTACTA
Organism: Barypeithes pellucidus; assembly: GCA_963991005.1. Classification (NCBI taxonomy): domain Eukaryota; kingdom Metazoa; phylum Arthropoda; class Insecta; order Coleoptera; family Curculionidae; genus Barypeithes; species Barypeithes pellucidus. The sequence goes on along the minus strand of OZ022562.1, from coordinate 53,740,320 downwards.
ATTGTAATAAGCAGGCTTTCAATAGCTTGGCTACTATCCTCACTAGCTTGTGTCTCATCTATATCTTCACTCCAAGCAGATACAAAGCCATCTTCGTGCAGAGCATACTTGCCCTTTGTAATCTGTATGTACAATAATCTAAAAATATTTATATTATAAGATTTAGGCATCTATAGAGCTACAAAACTAATTTTTAGATAACATTACGAAATTGCCAAAAGTAGGGCTAACAAAATACCTTGTGACCTTAAAAACAGTTTACAATTTTAATTAATTCAAAATGATGTTTTACCAGTATTATTAACTCTTGCACTTTCTTCTGCAGATAAACTTTATTCTAAATTCAGCTTCAGAACAGTGAAGAATTTCCACAGGAATATAATTTGAATTTGTATCCACATCCATATTATGGTTTTCGCTTAACCTAAAATTTAATGTTTTAAACTTGAACTTATCACATTTCTTAATCTCTTCCGATTGCAGCAGGCCAATATTTACGTTTTTTAAGGGTGTGAGTATGTGGAATGCGGATGTTGGATTAAAATTTTCCCCTTTCGGAGGTTATAGGTTTGTTTTTTAAGATTTTTTCGATGACAGCGTCAAATTTGATTTTTATTTTCGTATTCTACTCCTCAAAATATGTATATTTATTCTGGTTAGTAAAAAATGAACCAATGTGATTAAAAAAACCAATGTAATTAAAAATTATTTAAATATTTTGTGGGATTTAGGTAGGTAATGATCAAATAAATTTTAAACGCAAATGTACATACTATTCACAATATTTTAGGACCAAATAATTAGTAATTATATAAAATAAAAAAATTAATAATACTACAGCGCAGTGAAAGGTCACCAGATCTGTTGATCTTTTTGTGATTTTATGAATAATCCGGTGGTCCATGAAAATCTTTTTAAAAAAGTCTGTTTTCTGGTGTTACCAGTTTCGTGTTGGGGGCGGTATATTTTATAAATCACAAAAAATCACCAGATCTGGTGAAATTTCACCAGATACCTGGCAACACCGCTAGATCAGCGTGGGGATGAGGGGTAATGACGTAAACGGTTCTGATTGGTTAGGTTAGGGCTCTGAGAACGCGGCTTTACTTTTTTGATAGCACTAACAATTACGGAGATACCCTATAAAATTGGCGAAAATGGAACACCCTGTACTTTAAGTACTGTCTAGTGGAATTGCAGAAGAAAGGCGTTTAAGAAATAATGATCTGTGTTGTTTATGTTCCATTTGTTCTTTTTGTATTCTTGTTGGGGGTTATGCAAACCTGCAGGATTGTCTCGTAATAAATAACCCGTAATGGTAAATTTACTGTAAATAAGACATTTCCCCTGAGAACTCATAAAGAATATAAATTTTTTCTTTGCTCTTCTCATACATATCAATAACTGCGTTTAATATTTATAAAAATTCCTGCGGCATCTTTTTTGAAAGGATAATAAGCCTAAGTTGTCTGGGAAATGAACGGTCTGTCATTTCGGCCGAGACCTCTTGTGCATAATTAGTATTGTTATGAAACACTTACTTTTAAAAGGTTTTTAACAACCACTTTTGTAAAATTTCAAAAATAAATCAATGATGACAAACTGCTGCTTGCTCGATTTAATATAATTAATATAACCGACGGTTATATTAATTATATTGAATGTACAGGGTGTCCAGTTTTCGATATTTTATAGGGTATCTCCGTAACTATTAGTGCTATCAAAAAAGTAATGTAGGTGTCATGTACTCTTTTCGGGCCAAACTTAAAATGATAATATCAAAATTTGAAAATTTTCGCTCGTTTAAGAGATACGGGGGAAAGTAAAAAAATTGACAATTTCAAAATTACCCTATATTTTCTTAGTTAAAAGAGATATGGAAAAATGTTTTATACGGAAGTTTCTTTATATTGATTGTTGAATAATCTGCCGTTTTCAGAAGAAGTATACGGGGTCAGGTAAAAGAATTACCGGACCTATCCTCATTTTTTAAAATGGAATACCCTGTATATTTAAATCTAAAAATATACTATTTTAAATTCTCCGTTCAAATATATAAAACACCATGGATGATATTTGTGTCCTAGGCGATTTACTAAACTTTATTATTTTAAACCAAAGTAGGCCATGAAACAAAAACTAATATCCTAGAGACAACTATGTTGACATTTTAGTTGTTATCAACATTCAACGTCAATTTCATTTTTTGTGAAAAATACTTATCAACATTTTGAAAAATTTGATGGTATCTATCATCCATGGTGTGTTATAAATTAAAAGAGAGTTTAAACTGCTAACTTTTAAGATTAAAATATACAGGGTGTTCCATTTAAAAAAATGAGGTTAGGTCCGATAACTTTCTTACCTGACCCCGTATACTTATTCTGAAAACGGTGGATTATCAATCATTATAAATAAACTTATGTATCAAACATTTTTCTGTATCTTTTTTAACTAAGAAAATATAGGGTAGTTCTCAGTATTAGTATTAGTATCTCATAAGCGAGCGAAAATTTTCTAATTTTGATTTTAAGCCGAGCACTTTCCATGAAAATATCTGCAAAAGAGAGTCAAATCCCCAACCTTTGTCTTCGATGTTGAAGGCTGTCGAGGTTCATAGTCAGCTCGTTTTTACGGGGTATCTCCGTTATTAGTATTTTTTGTCAAAAGATGCCGTAATTAGAATTTTTCTAGCCCTCCTTGTTTTTTATATACGGGATGTTTTTGAGAATTTTACATTTTGCGACAAGCCCCATACTTTGGTTATTCTGTAACTTGTCAAAAAGAAATACCGCAACTGCTGGCACAAATTTTGTTAATACTTTATATTTTAAATAAATCTTAAAATGTTCTCTTTGTAGTTTTTCACGTAGAATCCAGTGACGTACTCAAATTTTTTCTACGTTTAATAGTTTTCAAGAAAAAAATTTTTGCTTTTTTATCTTGGGTCTCCCTATATATTTTTTAATAATGTAATTTACAAACCCGAACAAACCCAACAAGTTTCTCATAAATATATAAAACTTTACATTTTCAAAAATTTTAAAAAGTTCTGGTCGACCCAAATGCACAAACATTATTAATGTCTTATATTGTCATGACATGACGCCCTCCATTTGTTCGTTGGATATAGTAAAGACATTTTTTATACAGGGTATGTTAAAAATTATACCTTTCTGGTATAATATAACAAATCCTCATAGGTCAAATGCCTATAACTTAAAATGCAGTGGTCAGATCCCATACTACATTTATGTAAAAATGCATAGAAATTGATTTCCTAACCTCTTGAAGATTACAGAACAAACCTGACTAATCCTCCAGGATTTTATTGTTCATAAAAATATGGAGCAATTAAATTTACGCCTATTAGAAAAATCTCCCAGAAATACAATTTTCTTTTAACAGGTAACCATTAAAACCTCATCCCAAAGGCATAAAGGTCGCATAAAAGAGAACCGATCATAACAAAACTAATTATGCGACGCAGCTCCTGAATCAAATAAAAGTCGTTTTTCGCTGCCCCGAAATATCTGAGGCATATTACCCCCATAAAAGGCCGGGTGGAATTTTTATGGAGATTAAATACAGGCCATGATTATGTATGAGGAGGCCGAAGGCATAAAATTTGAAATATTTCTTACAGTCTTTTAGGAAAATTCCTTATTTACGGCAAGCTTTTGATATTATTGGAAAATAAATTTCCTTTTTATTGTATTCTTTGAAAAACAATAATATTTTATAGGCGAGTTTATCGAGAAGTATAAGGCGCGTCACAATGATGGGATGCTCAGATGTAAAAGCAATTCAGCACTGGATATTTCTAAAGCTTTTGATCGTGTTTGGCATGAGGGGCTTCTAAGTAAACTGCGATCCTATGGTAAACCCAGTCGATTATGTGCATGGTTGTCTAGCTTTCTTAAGGACAGCTCTCTGCAAGTGGCGATTGACGGATTTCTCTCAGACACCTTCACCATCAATGCCGGTGTTCCTCAAGGGTCCATATTGTCTCCCACTCTCTTCTTACTCTACATTAACGACCTTCAAGTGAAAACTAAAAATCCGATATTTAGTTTTGCTGACGATAGCACACTTATCTCATCTTTCTCTTTGAATGCGCAAACATCGGCTGCCGACGCACATCTTCGCAGACAGCATGAAGTGTCACGCCTCAACAAAGACCTGGAAGAAATTTTGGCTTGGGTGACAGTAACCAAGTCGAATTTAACGCTAAAAAAACCCAGGCAGCAGTTTTCTCTAAAAAGGTTAACATTACAGAACCGGATATAGTCATGGCCGGATACGCAATCCCACTAGCTTCATCTATTAATTTGCTGGGCGTCAATCTGGGAGGAAATATATCTTGGCATAACCACGTTGTGGCAATCGCCAAGATAGCTTCCCAGAAGCTTGGGTTACTCTTCCGAACCAGAAAGTTGTACACACCTCACCAATTTTTGACACTATACAAAGCCCAGATTCGGCCATCACTACAGTACTGCTCGCATGTCTGGAGCTCTGCACCCAAACATACTCTTTGGCTACTGGATTCCATCGAAAGGAGGGCTATTCGTCTGATCGGAGACAATGAGCTGACGAAGAACCTCGACAGCCTAGAACATCGAAGACAGGTTGGGGACTTGACTCTCTTTTACAGATATTTTCATGGAAGGTGCTCGGCTGACTTTGCCCTCTTAATTCCGCCCAGAGCGACGAAAAGCAAAAATACATGACGAACCACTGCCGCCCTTCCATATGTGTTTAAGCTTAGTACTCCTCGAACTTCATTATTTAAGAATTTTTCATCTGGAGGACTTCATCCTTGTGGAACGACCTTCCCGAGGTCGTTTTTCCCATCGAGTATAACCTCCAACGATTCAAAACCAACGTGAATCGCTTTTTGCGCACACGCACCACTCCCAGATTGCCCTAAAGGATTTTTTCCTATAGTGCTTGTGTTTGATCATAAACAAAAAATTCCTAATTTAAATTATAATTCGTGTTAATTGTAACATGTTGTTTTGGATTTCCAGGGTGAGTTTTAAGGTGTTACAACATGGAAACAGGACTATAGTAAAATTATTATAATAAATAATTCATTTGTAAAATTTCCTATAAAATATAGTATTAATTACATTTTTTATTAGTAATCTGTACGAAAATAATATTTTAAACATAGTATTTCTAAAAAAAGGATAGTTAGAATTTCTAATAAATTTAGTACAATCAATTAAAATATATTGTAACTTTTACAAGGAATTGAACATCATTTATTTATAACTCCAGTAGGTAAATATTTTTAAATATATGGTACATTTTACTGATGACTATTATTGTATTTTTTTTTGTAAAAATTACCAAGTTTAAATAAACTGTTGTAAGAATACTTTTGGACAAGAATAGCTGGCTTAAATCAGGTGGAGACAAAAAGAGGAAGTGTTTCATCGATCACTGGAAGTCAAGTGAAAAATACTATAATATGCTCTATATCCAGTGTAACGAAAATGCAGGTGGAGCATTTGATCCATTTCAATGGTAAATATAAGCCTTTTCGTAGTAATTCCATGAAATTTCTTAAATTACTTGTAGATATGTCCAAGACGTCAGCCGGATAAAATAATTTTTCGAGGATAAAATCAAATTTCAATTTCTAAACCTCTGTCTAAAATCACACAAGGAAAATCGCGAGATTGATGTAATAAATATGCTTCTGCTTCAATTGAAACAAATCCTATTTTAATAATTACTATGCGTGAAACATGTCTAAGGCATAGCGAAAAACAATTTGAGCAATATTTATGAGATCGATAATCGTCCAATTTTTTAAAATAATATTTAATCGCAACAGCAACAGCAACAGCAATTGCTTCTTTAAATATCCGTCAAGGTCTACTAAGAAAGTTGTAATTTTTTTAAAATATAAATTTTGGACATAATATTAAGACTAAATATAACCTGCATAATTGTTGATTATACAGTGAGTCCCAGAAGAAATGTCTAAATTCATTTAAAATTCAGCGGTAAGTTTTTTCAAAAAACGCTCGTACCCGTCGATTTTGATTTTTTAATTTTTTTTTTGTGGTAATTTCATGTTTACAGGGTAGCTCAAAAATAAGTTACGACCATCAACTTCATTTTTTCAAATGAAAACATATATTTTTTATTTCATTTTTGAATTTTGCATTGAATTCTAAGCATGTTTCATGTACCATGTCCTATACATAAACTCAACAGTTACAAAAATTAGGATTGAACATATCATTTAGGGAATCCAACGATTTATCAAATCTTCTGGCAATATGGCATTTTGGGCTCCATAATAAGTAAGAGTGTACTGTCTCACTGTCACCGTTTATTTCCATAGAAACTGTATGACAATTTTATTTCAAATAAGTATAATTATTGTCAAGCGTAGTTTCAAAGTTGCGGTTTTCACAATAATGGTGAAGTTAACGGAACTTTATTTCCGAGTCCATTGGATCCAGACTCCCCTGACAAAGAACTGATATTCCAACAAGATGGTGCTCCTCCGCACTATGCGGCCACTGTGCGCACATTTTTGGATGAAACCTTTCCCAATCGCTGGATTGGAAGGAGAGGACCTATCGAATGGCCTGCTAGGTCGCCAGATCTAACTCCGCTGGACTTTTTTTTGTGGGGTTACCTCAAATCAAAAGTATTTGTTAACAGGCCAAACAATATGCAGGAGTTGAAAGAAAGGATCCGAAGAGAAGTGCGTATCATAACTCCGGAAATGGTTGGAAACGTGCAAAGAGAGTTTATTGATCGTCTTGGATATTGTCAAGCCGTAAATGGTGCACATTTTCAACATTTAATTTGATTTTGTTGTGTTTTTTTTTAATAAACAGGTCTTACTTATAGATATGTTCAATCCTAATTTTTTCAATCACTGTTGAGTTTATGTATATGAAACATGCTTAGAATTCAATGCAAAATTCAAAAATGAAATGAAAAATATATATTTTCATTTGAAAAAATGAAGTTGATGGTCGTAACTTATTTTTGAGCTACCCTGTATACATGAAATTACCACAAAAAAAAATGAAAAAAACACTGTATATCTTTTTAGCATTTTTATAAAAATAAGAACATAAACAAAATGCAATTAATGAAAATTTGATTCACGAATGAGAAAACAAACGACTTTTACGTACCACTGGATACGACGAGATAGAAAATAAAAATGACCGATATTTATATATGCCATTACAAAAACAAGACAAGATGTGCTGTTACAAGATTAAAAAAACATTAAATGATCAGCTCTTTGACTAAAAGTTGTAATGTTATATTCTTAGTATGTCATAAAACGCATTTCACGAGTCCAAAGGCCCACCCTCTATGCCGGATAAAACATTTTTTCGTCCCGATGCGTACACGTTTTCCCGGGCGCAAAGCACATTTTTCCTGTCAATTTCAGGCGATAGTGTTTGTAACATCGGTCGTAAATGGTCATTGACTAAAGCCTCCCAACTTTTTTCGGATATTGTTACACATCAGGGGCGTAGTACTATATAGAGAAGGGAGCCTGTTTTCCTGCATGTATAGATTTCATTACTCTCTTATTATTTTGAAAGACCCGGCCCAAAAGGGCAGCATCCTATGTATTTTTAAAAAAAAATTTAAACTAATACTACTTATCGCTTATAGAGTGGGGCATCTTAGGTTAATATGCATTCCAAATCTTATTTTTCTAACCGTTATAATTTAGGAAATATAAAACAATATTGTAAAGGTTGTCGATTTCAGAACTTTCCAATCTTATCGATGTTTGAAATAATGTCACAAAAACCTTCTTCTTCCATATGACGTTGATGGGACCGGGCTTTCCCCTACACCACACTTTCGGCGTAGGTCTCACCCATAAAGGGTACGGGATCCCTTGAGGAACTAGACCTCAGTGTAACAGTTGGGGAAAGGAAATAAAACAAGTGGATTCAAAAGGAATACAAAACGAACTATTTATTTAGGTCCAATGATTGGTATACTACTGTTGTACGGTTGTAAAGTACACAAAGGACGGGTTGGTCGGCAGCCAAACTCGCGTATTTAAATAAAAACCTTACGATCTAACGATTAAGTTACTTACACCATCGCCCACATTGGTAGGGCAAGGACTGGAAGCTGGCTCGAAGGTACTGGTCTAGGGGGTCCGCGAAGGGTTCTCTTCGCTACTGCAGCTTCTCGACCTTTGTTACAGGACCCCAGTAGAGAGAAACAGAACAACCGATAGTCGCTCCGCTACTTCTTACGCGAGTCTCCCGTTTTAGTTTTTAACACTGCACCCAACAACACACTGCGTGTCTAGAAACCCAAGTCCTCCACCTCTTTTTAGTTGAATGTACCGATTTGTTCTAGTTTTTCGCAATTGCTGACTACATAATTTAAATGGATATTCTATAATGTTTCTATGCCATCACCATAAATTGATTATGGCCATTGACAGGAAATTAATTTAAACAATTTTGCCTTAATTCCCCTTGATCATTATTATTATCAAAACATTATTGTGTTGACTCTTTTTTTAATAGAATTATTAGGCCCATAGATGGTCACTCCACATGACATCCATTCCAATACCTTACCAGGGGCGAAATTACCCCCTAACAAAGTTCTAATTACTTCCATTTTCGAAATTCGATTTCTTGGAAAATCCTACTCAAAAAATAAGAAATTTAGGTATTATTGGAAAGTCTTTCCTATTTTTAATATTATCTACTAGAAGCGAGATATTGGCGGGAAGCTTTCACATTGACACCCGTAGATGGTATGGTCCTACTCCTTATACCTGGACTGAGAGCAACCCCCAGGTCGAGAAACAATGCCCCCAGAAATGATGAACAATGAGAAATCAAGTGTTCTAATCGTGGGTCCATTCGTTGCTCGAACGCTCTTAGGTTTACTAGAGCTCATGTGATATCATTGGGTCAGTCATTGACTTGAAACAAACATGGACGCTGTTTTTACATCTGCTTTGTACATGTCAATGTGACGCCTGTTATTACGAAAATAAACACAATAAAAAAGAGAAGAGGATTCTATGTGTACAATCCCCATATCTTTTAATCTTCTTTCTGTTTCTGTCTTGGTTAGGAAAAACAAACAATCGACGGACGTAACTCAAAAGTCTCTATTTTTATCCAGTTTACGACAGACTTGGCATTGTCTCACCATATTCGCACGTGTTACTGTACTTTTTCTACGGATGCGTGTTTTTACGTGTTTAAAACGAGGTTCAGAATTAATAGTATATTATCCAACAAGTACAACATCCGTTTGGCAAGTTGACAGCAATAATAATTGTGCAGTGTTTCGGTTGTGTTGTTATGGAAACGCCGGCAAATGTTCGTCGATGTTGCGTCGTCAACATGGAAAACGTGCAGTATCAATTTGCTATGTAACAATTCATAGCTTCCTTGGGTTATCATAAAAACAGTGAGAAATTATTTCTCATTATAATGGCGGATATTTCTCACTGGGTGAGAAATTCTCCGTTTTGAACGTATGGAAGCGATGAGAGAAGTGGAACATTCCTTGGCATCCATAGAAAAAGTATTATAAAGTACACGGTTCATAAGACAATTAGAGCACTTGTACGTTAGAAAGCGACCCGCGAAGCGTGCTCTAAGATAATGTCTTATGAAACTAGTATCTTAATATACTATTATTTAATAATAACGATAAATATGAGAGTTGTTAATCCGGTAGTGTCAAGCGTGAAAGCAGGTATGTAAGACGGCCGTTCCAATATTGACTTTATAAAAAGTCATGTGTCTGTCTAATTAGAAAACGACAAAGAAAAATGATACTAAAACTATACTGGGAAGTTATTCCTCCCGTATCCTCCTTGATTTAAAATCCTTGCTCTCAATGATAATTTCATCATAGAGAAGTGAAAGTATTTTATAAAAATAATTTATGAAAGTTTTACAATGCTTCTTTTATCTTTAATCCCATGCGTACACCCCTGGTCTACAAAATAGTGTAAATAGGGGGGTAGGAGGTCAATAATGTGCCTGGCTGAATATATTTATGAAGTCCCTGGTGACGCTCCGGTCAACTTTAGTGCGGTCTGATAATGGCCAGTGTAATATGAGGGGTGTCAGTCATTTATATGATTTATTCGGTCCGGAATATTGTAATAAAAAAGTTTATTTAGACCGGAGGAAATATTACTTTGATCCGAACGGGATCGCATTGTTCTCGTTCGAATTCGGTATATAGTAGAGTCCCGGTAATCCGGCATCATCGATTACGGGTAGTGAGCGACCGGATTATAGAAAATGCCGGTTTAATAGAAAATTTCATACAGGGTTGGGCAAATGTATCGGTACGGCTTAGTTACAGGAGAACGAAAAGTCATATCAGATTCGGATTTTCGACAATCGATAGGACCAAAATTTTACTATTTGACTGTGCATGGAATCTGTAATGTCATCAACTATCAAGGGGTGACGTTACATTAATTTTTTTTAAATGAAACACCCTCTATACAGGATATTCGAAGATATTTGCAGATAAATTGTTTAGTGCGTTAGCTCATGCAAGCAAATAATATTTTGTTACTTCTTACCAATTAATTTTTACATGATACTTAATGTCCTAGTAATGGTAATTGGGACTAATAGATACAACAATTGGATTGTTCTTTAACTTGCATTAATTAAAATAATTTTGACGCTAGAAAATATCGTGCGAAAGAAACCAACAGCAATGAAAACACAATCTTACGATAAACTCAATAATGAAACATTTTCTGACAAAGCTATTTTACAATAATCAACAAACAAATAACAACATGGAGGTTTCATAACAACTGCATCTCTAACTTTTATTTGTTTCCTCATAGGTTACTTTAAGAAAAGGATTTTGTTTGAAAATTAATTATGTTAGCACTAAACAATTCAAATATTTCCGAAACGGTATCTCTGGGCGACCTGAACTTAGTATACTTTTTTTGTAATGAATATGAGATAAGTATTATTTTCATTAAAAACTTAAATACACTGAGTCACAAAAAAGTTATGACCTAATAAATGTGCAAATAATGCCCCCTATATTCTACATTAAAATTTCATAAAAAAATCAATTTATGATCCTAAAAAACCATAATTACCAAATTTTATAAAATAATGTTGGTTTAAAGAGAAAAACAAAAATGAAGTTTTAACACCCTATACCTCAGTTAATATCAACCATCGGATATAGGTAAGTATAATTAAATCCTAATATTTATACGTAAGGAGTCAGTGGTTTTTCCATGTACCATTAATTAGCGGACACCCTGTACTATTAGCTATTCTAAATTCTCAATATATTTAAAATATTTATCTATAACATGCTATATCTCTAAATTCAATAGTTCAGTCAGAAATATTGACAAATAAATAAAGAAAACCTATTATTTTAATAAATAAGTAACGACTTTTCCTTAAACAAAAATTTAAAATAAAAGTTATTTACTAAGGTTCAAAATGCTTTAGCGACCTGACAGTAACAAAGACTCTTGGAAAACTCGGACAGCATGTTTTACAAATGTTGGACTAATTGTTTTTCTCTTCAGTTTTACATATCAAAAACAAACCTGTTTTATCGGTTGATATATCGTTTCACTTTGTTCTAACCTCAGCACTTGGCGGTTTAAATACAGGGTGTCCAAGATAAAAAGGCCTCTATGGTGCTCTCGTTAATGGTAACAGATACAACTTCGATTAAATGGAGAAAAAGTATCGCCATCAAAGGACGAACAATATGCTGTACAAGAAGTTATGATAAGATTTTTAATTTTTGAGTTATTTAAGAAAAACTGAAATTTTGAATTTTTGATTTAATTTTTTTTCGACTATAATATTAAAGTTAAAGCAAAATGGACAAAACATTCTCACAACAACTTTTAGTGAACTCTAAGAATATATAACAAATTTTTTTATACGACGTTCCGTTTTCAGGCAATCATCATCAACTTCATTTTTTCTAATAGATACGGCCCTGATTTTATAATGTCAAATTTTAAGCCCTTTTTTATTCTAAATGCAATGATGTACCACACATTATCGTTTAATTACGTTTCTAGTTTTTTAATCATCTTCGTGAAATTTTCAGTTCACAGTTCAATGCAGGAGTTACTAACATGAATATTTTTAAAATTATTTTATGCACTAGATAAAACTCTAAAACAAGATAATTAACACTAACAGTAATTAACGATAACAAAAAATAAGTAAGTAAGTAAGTAAAACTAACAGTAGATTATTAGAAATTAATTTTCCAAATGGTGTTCGAAATGGTTTCCGTCAGTCTCCAAACAACTAGCATCTTAAAATTGTAGAATTTAAAACATTCATTAGCATTTGTGGCCGTACGCGTTGAAATTGATGTTTTTTTGCCGATGTACCTATTTCTTGTTTATTTTTTCATGCTTACTGTGTCGTTATTGTTAATAAATTATCTTGTTTTATGATTTTTATATAGTGCACTATTATAAAAGTATTAAAAATATTCGTAATAAGTTGTATATTTTTTTTCATAAGAACACTTTATGCACGGGACACAGAATTTCACGGCAACACTGAACAACACATAGTTGAAGAGAACTAATATATTTTTTGTAAATACACTCACATCAGATTATTAGATTTTATTACACGCGACGCGACGAAATTTGACTTGTTGACGTTGTGAGCGGCAGCTGTTGCGTCCAGAAGGAACTAACGGTCTTAAAATGAGAAATTTAGTTTCGTCGATAAAAATAATATTCATAGTTTATTTATGAAGTGGCAAGATACACGCGTAAACCTAAAAATATTACATATTACAACACAACGACCCGAACAAACACATGCAAGACCGACCCGGTTGCTTAGGTGTATTGGTTATCCGACAAAAACATATATATATCCCGACGGTGTCTGTTTTAAACTGACAGTCCGCAGTCGCTAGCATGCACTCATATACAAACTACGTCTGCTCAGTGGAGCCGAGTGTGTGACAAAGATGGGGAGATGGCAGTGTAGCCTTTGTCACTTCGTAATTTGAACGCAGGGTTGTTCTAGGGCGTACTTTTGTACCGAATTCGGTTTACAAAGTATTGGCACGTTGGCACATATTTCGAGTTTTTAGTACCCTATCCATCCAAGGATTTGTTTTGTTATGTAGGGCTGTTGAAAGTAACGACTTTTCTTGGTTCATTTTCTTGGTGAAGGTAACGACTTTTTGTTTAAGTTCACTTTCTTGGTGAAGGGAATGACCATTTTTCGCGTGTAATAAAATCTAATAATCTTATAGTGCTTTACAAAAAACTTATTAGTTCTCTTCCACTATGTGTTGTTCAGTGTTGCAGTGAAAATCTGTGCCCGTGCATAAAGTGTTCTTATGAAAAAGAATAAACAACTGATTATGTATGTGCCTGAATGTCCCGCTCTTTAGTTATAAGATAAATACAAGTAAATAATTAATTTTTATAATTTATATGCAATTTCAGTTTTACATTAAGTTTGACAAGAGTTTTTTTTCTAAAAGTTTTTTACAGAAATTAGGAAACTAATAATTGGTTTTTAAATAAGTAAAGGTAAGGTAAGAGAGCATGTGTCTTAAATAAAATTGAATTTTTTTTTAAAGAGTTTGAAGGATAACCATTCAATAACGTTTGATCTTGTACTTTCCTGTGCTTTTGACGAATTTGAAATTTCTGTATGATATTACTATTATTTGTTTTGCAAACCGTTTTTCGCCGTCGGTTTTCTGGAATCATATTTGTTCATAAACGATAGAATGAAAAATTGTTAAAATTATAATTTCTTCTTAAAGAGTTTATCGTGTAGATATGACAACACCAGCCGAAATACGGTGACGTCTTTTCACAATGCAGACCTTTTATTTTACGTCGTCAGTAGCGGACATGTAAATTTTCAGATTTCATATAAAGTGCATAATTTCGCTTAATAATTCAAAGCGCCATTTACGGTTATTTTTCTTCAATTTATTTTCATCTCAGGATGTGCCTGTTTAAATATAATACGTCATTTTCATAACATCCTGTATAAGAAGAAAAAACTAAGCTGCTATAAGAATAATAAGATATTTACAGAAGTACTTTTAAAAGGCCTTTAGCCTTATTTGGGTTAAAATGACTCGAAACGTAATTAAACGATAATGTCTGGTATATATATATATAAATTTAGAATAAAAAAGGTCTTAAATTTGACATTATAAAATTAGGGGTTTGTTCGGGTTTGTTCCTAAAATCCTAAAATCTTACCAAAACTTTTTATACGGCATATTGTTCGTACTTTGATTGCGATAATTTCTCCCCATTTAATCGAAGTAATCTGTCCTCATAGAAGCACTCCTTATCTTGGGCACCAAGTATAATAAGTAATTTCCATAAAACCATATACAGGGTGTCCCAGCAGATGTTTGCAATCTCCCGGGTTCAGATAGAACACTTAAAAATAACATAAGAAGTTCATATATAAATGTTTCTTCCTACGACCCCCCCCCCCCCCCCCCTACGGAGATAATACAGGCCCATAACGGACGTCTTTGGAAATCGTTGATTTTTAAATAATTTTTTAAGTACTAGGTGTAATTTAATAATTTTTTAGTATAATGTTTACTAGATGAGTCTCCTTGAAATTCGCCCTTTTAAACACATTTATCTTATTTAGTTTGACAGTGACCGACTAGACGTAACACAAAAATGCTTTTTTACACCCTGTATGATGAAGGAATGACAATAATATTTTTTTGGATACTTAAGCTTAAGTTGAAAAAAGGTACCCTTGATCAATGTCGATAAAATGAACTGTTTTCGAAAAAAAAATTTTTGTTCATACATTAAATGCATGTCGGCATACTCAGTATACGTAAATTCTGTTACTAAGTTAGTAACTAATAATACAAAGGACAAAAATCGCAAATTTCAAAACACTACCATAAACTGACACTGGCATAAATATTCTTGTTTAAATCGGTACATGTGAAAAAAACCATAACAACAATGAGGGAATTTTATGAACATAAAACAACAACCAATGCAAAAAACCATATTGAACAAAAATATTTTTTTTCTCGAAAACAGTTCATTTCATCGACATTGATCAAGAGGACCTTTTTTCAGCTTAAGGTTTAGAGTATCCAAAAAAAATATTATTGTCGTTCCTTCATCATACAGCGTGTAAAAAAAGCATTTTTGTGTTACGTTTAGTGCGTCCCTGGCAAACTAAATAACCCAAATGTGTTTAAAAGGGCGAATTTTAAGGAGACTCATCTAGTAAACATTATACTAAAAAATTATTAAATTATACTTAGTACTTAAAAAATTATTTAAAAATCAACGATTTCCAGGGACGTCCGATATGGACCCGTATCTCCGTTGGGTGGGCAGCAGGAAGAAAAATGTATATGACCTTCTCCTGTTATTGTTAAGTATTCTCTCTGAACCCGGGAGATTGCCCACATATTCTGGGACACCCTGTATAATAAGTATTTTTGATATCATCCAAATAATAATCTTCTGTTTCAATATCTATTTCATCGTAATATCACTAAAAAAGGGAACTCCGTAAAATATTTTTACGGCAAGGATTGACTACTCGCCTCTGATAAAACAACTTTTAGGCGCCGTTTTTTCGAGATATAAAACACATTTTCCTGTCAATTTTGTCGATAGCGTTCGTCATATCAGTTCCAAATGGCCATACACTGAAGCCTTCCTACGTTCGGATACTTTTGTATAGTATGTGGTTAAATTACATTTCGAAAATATTATAAATTTATTATTTTTTATTAGAGATGTGCGGTGCGATACGATATTGTTGTAAAAACTGTGAAAAGGCGATGACATATTCTTTAAAAAAATATTATTATACTTAAAAGTATCAAACGAATCCTGAGCTAATCCAACTGCACTCTGGCAACATCTATTTATGTTTAAAAGATAAGCAAAAGATGAATGAATACTAATCTCGTAAACATTGCGATGTTTGTCCTTTGATTTAACGTATTGTTATATATTTTGGTTGATTTGTGTTTTTTTTTGTGATTATTGGTGGAAAATCGTCTTTCTTATATACAATCATGGTGCATTCATGTGTAATTTGTAAAAGAGTGGATCATTTAAATAAGGATTTATCTTTTCATCGGTAAGTATGGTTATGTTTTAATATTTAACCATCCGATATAACTAGACTTCAACATTGTTCCCATTCAGCCAACAAACATGTAGTTCTCTCTTCCACCCATTACTGATTTTCAAAAAAATTTCAAACAATCACAGTTTCAGTATCCAAGAGTTTTATGAATGAATTATGGGATCTGTAGTATATAATAGTATTGGGAAAAACCGATGATTTTCATAATCGAGTACTTGATACGAGCGATTGTAATAATCGAGTGAATCGCTCGAGTGAATCGCTTGAAATTCCAATTCACCAAGCGATGACGTCACCGACTGCTCGACCGGCAGCCTAATCGTTTACATGTGATCAGGTAGGGTATTTAGCAGGCACGTAACTACGAGTGGGCACAGGTTTAGCTAAAAAATTGTAGTAACCACCAAAAAAATTCCAGAAATTTATTTATTTGTGAATAATGAATGAATAATGAATTTTTACCACGTGTCTCGATACCAAACAAAGAAACTGCAAAAAATCACCCAAATATGTATTTATTGTTCGGGTTTATTCTAACCCGAACAAAAAGTATTATCAAGAGTTACTTTTCTTCACATCTTGCTCAATCTACGAGCATAAAATAAGTAGATATATAAAATTGCTTGTCAAATTCTTCCACTTTAAATTATCAGGTGCCCACTGTGTGCCCTTCAAAATTCATGTTTATAGTTAGCTAAGAAAAACGTCATTAAACCACAATGTGTCATACATCGTTGCATTCGGAAGAAAAGAAGCTCTCAAATTCCAATATCAGAAAAACAGGACCGTATTTAAAAAAAGAAAGGTGATAATGGCCCTTCGAAGACGACTCGTCGGATTACAAAACAATTAACGCTGTTAAATAGAGCGAAAAAATGTAGGCAATGTAGAAGTGCAATTTACATCAATATACTTTAGAATGCGATCTAAAAAAAAACCAGCAAAACATTAAAACGATTTTTCAGAATTTCGGTTTTTTCCGGATATCTCCGGAATTACTCGGAAGTTTAAAACTTCCTAAGCGGCATATTATTAGGCACGTAAATGCGAAACTTTACCTCCATTTAACCGACTTCGTATCTCTTATGGTTTCCGAGAACCCTGTACTGGATCTCCTTATCTTGGACACGTTGTATTTTACAATAAAATCTCTACTACAATACTTTTACTATAGTTTTTTTTTCCGTGACCGTGTTATGAAAGTGACTTATTATATTCATATGTATATTTCACCTAAAGCGCTCTAGGGTGTAAAATTACTACTTTACGCCCAAGGCCTTATAATAGAGATTTTACTCCATGAATTCACGGCTTAAAACATAATTAAACGTCCCCATTTTTATATTACCCTCCTAGTAGAGATGCTAAGTTCACAAGATTTAAACTGCGAGTTAAACTTAGCTCGCACATCATGTGCCTGCGCATATTTTATGTGATTTATTATCAGCCGGATATATGCCAAGACGCTTAATGAGAACAAGTCTGTAATTATACACCCATTGTAGAACACATTTGGTGAATCAACGTTTAATCTAAGTTTCGCTTCATTAAGGCCTAGATGGTATGCAGGCGACTGTAATTTTAATCTTGTTTAATCAGAGTGTTAGTGGAATAAAATTTTGTAGGGTCGTTAACGAATGGCAAATACGTCCATAATTTTTATTGGTGGCGTGCAAATCAATCGGGTAAAGGCGCTCGATCAGTCACTGACCGATTTCAGAAACGATCGAATCCATTCAATCGATATTTTGTATTGTTATTTATTTATTTTTATTTATTTATTTACGATTTGGGGTACTGACAGGTTCTAGACCCAAAAATGTACCCACTAATTTTCGGTTACTTGTACAAGTACGTTATAAGCTGTGTCCTAACTAAATCTAAATATGAACAAATTATTCGTTACCACTCCCATACACCAACCACGGCGTCATGGGAAACCATTCAAAATTTAATAAATTATAAATTATAAAATCCAAAAAACAATAGACTATAAAATCCAAAAAGCAATAGACTCGACCGGTCAAAGATTCAATCCCTTTATTTGCCTTTTAAAAGTAAACAGAGTTGTATTGAATATATCAATATCTTCACAATTGTTATTATAAATTGAAAGGTGAATTTTGCCCAAGATTTGTTCTTCTATAATTAATATCAAATAATTGATGAGTTCTCGTTTCTCTAGGTTGAATGTGAAAAGTTATAATTGATATTAATGTTGGTGAATCAATAAAATTGTTAAGCAATTTGTATAAAAACAGTAAACAGGATTGCATACGTCTAACTTGAAGAGTTGTGATAGAGAAGCACTGTCTCACTTGACACATATCCGCTATTTCATAGACGCCGTTTATTTTAAAGTTTAAAAATCTGAGAAAACGTGATTGAATCCTTTCCAATCTATGTATATGAATGTGATAATCAGGAGACCAAACCAGACATGCAAAGTTTAGCCTACTATAAATATAAGCATAATACAAGGTTTTAATTGCTTGTTCAGACTTAAACATTTTACACACTTTAGTTATGAATCCCAGTAGTTTACTAGTTTTATTAACAATGAAGTCGATATGTGGACCAAATGTCATTCTACTGTCGAATACAACTCCCAAGTCTTTCACTTCTGTAACCTGCTTAATAATACTGTCACCCACTTTATAATTAAATTCAATAGCATTTAATGGATTCTTAGTAAAACTAATATGACAACATTTCTCTAAATTCAGGAATAAATTATTATTTATACAATAAGCAACAAAGTTATCTATATCACCTTGAACAAGTTCACAGTCTCTCGGGCCCCTAATGATTGCATAAAGCTTTAGGTCGTCTGCATAAATAAGGAACTTAAAGAATTTAAAACATGATTTAATGTCATTCAAATATATCAAAAATAACAGAGGCCCCAGGTGTGAGCCTTGCGGCACACCCGATGTCACTGGAAACGATTTGAAATTATATCCATTTATGGCAACAATTTTGACCTACCTTGTACAAAGCCACCTGAGGAGGTCTCCCTGCACACCCATGGAAGCAAGTTTACAAACCAAAGTATTGTGGTCAACTTTATCAAAAGCTTTTCTGAAATCGGTGTACAATGAGTCCACCTGGAAGCCATGGTCCATTGCCTTTATAATAAAATCAGTATATGTTAAAAGGTTAGTCTCAATAGATCTTCTGGAGAAAAATCCATGTTATTCTTGAATGATATCAGTGTTGACCTTAGCGAACAAAAAGTCACAAACTATAGATTCCAATAGCTTACCAAAAATACAAAGCTTTCTGATTCCCCTATAACTTTTTACTGAGCCTACATTCCCTGAGTGTTGTATACATAGCACACCAGTCTTAATACTGATCGGTCTGTTCACCGGTTCCGTTTGTCAAACGAACGAACGATTGATTAAGCATTCTGATGGGTAAAAAATTTTTTACAGACAACTTTCAGTAAATCGGATTTGAAAAATAAATAATCTCGAAAACACCTATTAATTTTTTAATAGGTTCCTAATAGTATCTAATTAGAGGAATTATATATGCCCGCGTAAAAGATCATCGTCACACAGATCTTCGTCTATAGCATCGATTTTTTAATAATTTAACGCCCGTCACAAGGCTAATTTTACTCTTCTGAATCATATAACGCCAATTATTTTAATCAGTCACTATAACCATTTTCCTATTATTTACAAGAGCCCTGTCTTATATTGGCTTAAAGTTTTGGAATGTTCCTTATAGAATGTTAAAATACTAAGAAAATTAGTCATATTTTTAATCTACCTAAGGTGTAAACGAAACTTGCACATCAAAATTATGGTATATGGCTCCGGATAAAATACCGTTACATCAATGTATCTTCGGTAATATTTTCTGGTGGCTTAATTGGAAAAATCTTGTATGATTTCGCCTTTTAGTAACAAACATCTCCGTGACTACAGCCTTGGCGTATATCTGACTTAAAACCAAATTTCAGTGCCCTAATTTGTCATAGTTCAAAAATATCAGCCTTTTTTGAATGGTATGTTTTCCAAAAAAAAAGTAAAATTTTTGATTATTTCTAGAACAATAATAGATAGGGATAGGAAAATGTTAACAAAAGTTATTAAGAAATTTATAGGAATTGTAAAAAGAATAATACACAGGGTGTTCCGTTCCTATTATCAAAGTTGCTAAGATTTTTACCGGACTTTTAAGAAGAAGCGGCAGCATTGCACGGCTGAGAATGTTCTTAAATGAGAGAGCATGTCCAATAAGAGAATCGATCACTTTTGTACTCGGTACTCGATTCTTGAACGTTCTCGATTCTTATGTACATGGTGGTGTCCTATTTTCGACACTTTTATAGGGTTTGTCTCCGTAATTGCTAGTGCTATAAAAAAAGTAATGTAGGTGTGTGCTCTTTTTGGATCAAACTTAAAATGGTAAAATCAAAATTTGAAAATTTCCGCTCGCTTAAGAGATACAGGGGAAAATCATAAAATTGCCAATTTCAAAATTACCCTATATTTTCTTAGTGAGAAGAGATACAGAAAAGTGTTTTATACAGAAGTTTCTTTATAATGATTGTTGAATAATCTGATCGGACATAACCTCATGTTTCTAAAAGGAACAAACTCTATATTTTAATCTAAGAAGATAGAATTTTAACTTTTCTTTTCAAAAATAATATTGGTTTCTTAGGCGATTTATTTAAGCTTTATTACTTTAAACCACAGTAGGCCATGAAACAAAAGCTAATATCCTAGAAACAACTATGTTGACATTCTAGTTGTTATTAACATTTAACGTAAATTTCATTTCTACATATTCATTTGTGAAAATGACTCAACAACATTTTGAAAAATTTGATATGATATCAGTTTATATTGAAAGTTGAAAAAACGCAGAAATGGCGCAAAATTTATATTTTGTTCGCTATCTGGAAAGGCGGCAGCCATTTAACGACATATTCCGACGACTGGAATATAATTTTAAAATATACGGCGATGATACCCGTTATTTTTTGCCTTAATCTGCATCTTATATTTCGTCTCAAAGTAATAAAGTTTAAATAAACCGCCTAAGAAACCAATACCATTCATGGTTATCCATATATTTAAAAGAAAAATTTAAAATGCTATCCTTTAGATTAAAATATACAGGGTATTTCAATTTAAAAATTAGGTTATATCCGATAACTTTTTTATATGACCCCGTATACTTATTCTGAAAACGGCAGATTATTCAACAATCATTATAAAGAAACTTCTGTATAACACATTTTCCTATATCTCTTTTAACTAAGAAAATATAGGGTAATTTTGAATTTGTCTATTTTTGATTTTTCTCCGTATCTCTTAAGCAAGCAAGAAATTTCAAATTTTGATTTTACCATTTTAAGTTAGGCCCAAAACGAGCACATAACACCTACATTACTTTTTTGATAGCACTAACAATAACGGAGATATCGTATAAAAGTGTCGAAAAAATATTCTGAAAATAACTAATCTTTTCCAACACTAATAATAACAGGTGTCCGCATAAATATTTAATAAAAATGAGTTATATCAAATATTTACCGACCAATATAAATAACTCTCTGCAGCTTTTCTGGCATGGCTTCATGAAGCTGACAACAATCTTGGAAAGGCCTCTGACAACAAACTGTTGGAAAAATTCACAGCTAATGAATATATTTTTTTAAATACCATAATTAATTATAGATAATTTATTTCTAATGTTCTTAATTTAAAAATATACTACGCCATTAGTACTTTTCCAACACAAGAAACTTTTACTTGCTAAAACTTTTTAAAAATTTCTGTATACCTTAATAATTTAAAAGTGGTTGATACTAAAAGGCAATTATAAACATATCTTTTATTTTATATAATATTTTTATATACATACAGGGTGTTATGGAAATGACTTATTATATTTAAACCGACAATTCCTGAGATGAAGAAAAATATGCATAAATGGCGCGTTCAATTCATTCAGCGGTAAAAGTCACCTGACGGCAAACCAGAAAAACACCTATGGGGCACTGCGAAACATGTAAACCATCAAGAATTGTGACCGGTGTTGTCATATTTACACCTAGTTTGAAATATGCACGTACTTAACTCAACTACCAATGACATTTTCAGTAATTCCTCATTGTGTATTTTTTACTCTAGAAAAAAAAATTAAATTTTATTTAAGCCACACACACACACTTACTTGTATAACCATACACAATTGCAAAAATTCACATGAACACTGGTCGCACTGCAAAAAAATAACTGATTATGTATGTACCCGAATGTCCCGCTCTTTAGTTATCAGATAAATAGAAGTAAGTAATTACTTCTTATAATTTATATACAATTTCAGTTTTACATTAAGTTTGGCAACATCGCCATTGGGCCTGGATGATGATTACAGTAGCGCGAAATTACCTGTGAGTAAGAGGGTTTGTTACTCCACTTTTAAAAGGCCGATTTAAAAAAAATAAATATGTAACGCTTCTCTAGGACACCCAAGAAGTCACCCATTTAAATATAATAAGTCATTTCCATAATACCCTCTAAACAGGGTCCTGCAATAGTGTATCAGGCTTTCATAGCTCCTATACGAATCAAGTTAGAAATTTCATTCATATGCTGGCTTACACGTTATCATGGGCTGTATTTCAAGACAATACTTTTCCATATACATGGTGACCCAAAAAAGTGTCTTTAAATTATCAAAGTTGTTAATACTGTCACGCCCAGGTTTTAGGGTGTGACTAGGGGTGTAAAGTAGGGTGGAACGAAAATGGCCTTTTTTAAGTTTTTTTGTTTTTAAGTTTCGTAATAGTGAGGAAAAGTTGCCTTTTAGGTTCAAAAAGAAAAAGAAAAAAATTGGTCGCTGTACTACATTATCTTGAGGTGCCGCAAAGAGCTTGTAGTTGGTAAAAAAATTTTAAAAATTGAAAAATTATAAACTTTGATAATTTTTTTTTTATGGATTTCTCGGACACATAAGGTTACAAAAGATAGTTGTAAATACAATTTTAACTATTAGAATGAGAAAAAAATATTTAATTAGAAAATATGATAATAATAATAAAATATTTTTTAATGTCAAAAAGTTTGTATTTTTTACAAAATTAAAACTTTAGCGAACATTTTTGTTACAAATAGTAGTAAATAAGGTTAAAATAAACGCTTGTCATATCAGTTGCTAAATATTTATTTTGACACATTATTCTGACGTCATTGACACATTAAACTGTTTCTTTGTATTAAATTTAGGCATGCACTCGCGTGAGCCAATTTTTGCCCTTATGTACCCCTCTCTTGCGATTGAACCACAGACATTTTGAGCCGATTCGGTCACCAGTTTTACAGCTCTTTCCACTGCTTGCGTGTGACAAGGAAGCCGGGGAAAGTCGAAAAGCGGGTCCCTTCTACTATTTGGTTGAGCTTCAGATGTCTTCTGTATAAATTCTTTGAGGGAGTCACTAGAAACATGATTTACCAAAGGGGGTTCAGTTACGTCATTCTCAGCCCATGATATCATGTCGATGTAATCCTTTGCGTCAAAGTTTATCTTTGGAACTGTAAATTTCCTGATTCCGTCTCTACTTTCTGTCCTAGCTTTTAAAACACGACGTAAACCAAGTTCTCTGACAATTTTGTTCTCATCGCATAGCATGGTCAAAAGAAGATTTTCTGTAGCAGCAAAGTACCCATTTCTTTGAATAACCGGGTCAAGAACGTTCTTCAAATCATCAGAGAGATAGCGTGAATATGAGATAAGTTTAAACAGATGTTTGGAACCATAAGTACAAGAAGGTTTTAACTTAATGTTAAACCAAACAGGTGCGTACACTTTCACAATGTACTCAGCCAGAGTCTTAAGGTTTTCAGTTGGATTTTCAGTTGCCACATACAATCTCAGTACACGATTTGCTAGCGTAAGCCACCTGGCGTGAGCAATTTTTCCAGGGTTTCTTAAAGATAAATCTAGTGAGCAATTTCCACTTGATACAGCCATACAAATATCCAATAAATAATTCTGATCTGTACTTAAATCATTAATGTTCTCCAGAAGAGGTAGGTTATTTTCAATTGGCAAGAAAGTAACCACGGGAAGATTCGCACAGTTTTCCAGCTGCTGACCTATTTTGCCTTTAAACTCATTGGGTCCTTTCGTTTTACCATCTAAATGGCAAAAAAGATGTCGCAAAGGTAGCTCATTTCCATGGAACAAACACACTAACCATTGTAAAGGTCTTCCTATTTTATTTTCCATCAAAGAGATCACACCATTTTTATGTCCAGTATTTACAACGGTTCCATCACACCCAATAGCAGAAAAATTCACAAGTTGTTCGTTGTGTTCTCTATTTTTAACAAACTTCAATATACTGTCTGCAATGTCTTTTCCAGTGCCAGATTTCGGTGTTACGTGGCCTAAAAACTTTGAGTTTGGTTCCTCTATTAGTGAAACATGCTCTTCTGAAATAACTTTTTTGTATAACTTAGTACCTTTATTTTCTTGTGTAATTGTTTTGTCTTTTCTTCCATCAAAAAACAATCCTCTATTTTTGGTTATCTGATCATCATCATAAAGACTGTCATTAATTAGTTCTATTCGTTTTTTTGATCTTGCTCGTCTAATTTTCATCCTATCAATTACTTTGGTTTTGTCTTCACCTGTGATTACACCCAAGTCCTGTAAAGCAGCACTAGCTATAGCTGCAGCAGCTCTGTCTGATATTCCGGTACGGTCACAAATTGAAGCTACAGATGGCAATTTAATACGCATTTGTGTGTTTACCATTTTTTCTTCTTTCATTTTTGAAGGGCCTGGTAGATTTATCTGTTCTTCAAAAATCAAGTCTTTTTGCTCTTCTGTTTGCTCTTCAGGGCTGTCATTGTCGCCGGTAACCGTTTCTGATACACTAGTATCTTTTGTCCGTTTTAGATTAAACTTAACTGCTCTCTGTAGTTCTTTACTGTTTCTTGTTTCTTTCCTTTTCAAAGCGCTTGTGGTAGCTATATCAACATTACTTATAACCATTTTCCTGGTCGAGCGTTGATCTTTTAGAAACTCTCGTTCTAAAAGTGGCACTTTTTTTCCTTTTATACAACTACAAGTATCATAGTCTTGACATTTGCAGGCAGCAATATCAAATAAACGTTCAGCTTCTTCTCTAAATTTTGCGAGGTTTGAGTCAAACGTATCTGACCCTTTTCTACTTTTAGACCTTAATAAATTCCTATATTTAGCATGATAAACTCTTATCATTTGTGAAATTCTAAGGTTTGAAACAACGGGAATAGAAGCTCTTGACCAAATTTGCTCTATTTTTGGGATTAAAGTATCAGATATTTCACTTACAGTAGGATCCTTCTCGTTCAATGACACAACTTTCAGGTTATGTCTAATAAAACAGTAGCACTTCATTACATCTTCGTAAGTAGGCAGTACAACTTCACACAAATCACTAAATGTTCCAAAAATAGGACATTCCGTCATTCGTCTTGTCTTTACTTGTTTAGACTGAGCCATTTTAACTCACAAAAATAAAGTAGCACAAGCACACAAACTAACAAAATATTACGCTAATCTGTTAGACAATACACGCTAACTCAACTGAACTCGGTAATTAAAGCGACTGACGCGTTTACATTACACTGATCTGAGCTTGTCACACGCCCACGCCCCACCAAACCGCTACGGCGATGACTCATGCTTCCGGATGCCAGCCAGTGCAATAATTAAACTGTTTTAATATTTCTATTCATATTAAAACGCCTATTTGACACTTTTTATTACATAATCGAGACACGTAACAATCTTTGAAAAAGTTTCAAATGTGTGCTTTTATAAAACTTTACCGCCCTTGCGGCACCTCAAGACGTAATGCAATAAGTTTTAAAAAAAATTATATGTCTTTTTTGATATAAAAACTGCTTTTTAGGCGGTATTTGAAGTAAAAAAAAATATTTAAAAAATACTTACAAAAACTTGAAAATCTAGTGAAAAATGTAATTTTATGAAACTTTATCGTCCTTGCGGCACCTCAAAACGTGCTCCAATAATTTTCATATTTTTTTAAAATCTTACTTACACCAAAAGGCAACTTTTCCGCGCTATTACAAATTAAAAATCAAAACTTCGTTTTTTCGTTCCACCCTAGTGTAAAGGTATCGACGAGATCTTAGTTATTAAATAGAAAACGATGCGATTTATAAAACAAAGATTTATTATAAAGCCAAACGAAATAATTACCTGAAGGGTTTACAAAAGAAACAAAGATTTAAACTGACTGACAAAAATAATGACTACTTACAATAAGGTTAGATGGTACATCGGGGAACCGGGCGACCAGCAAAGTTGTTCACAAATATCTTCGACGGAATCTCGAGCACTAGTGATTTTAAAATTTACCTATTACCAATAATGTGCCTTCTCCTCAGGTCAGCAGTTTTCCCCCTTATTGGGAATCGACGAACTCAGGTCGTCCAACTGTAATTGTGCTGACATGATTAGTCGACAAATTATTGATTCATTAGGATGTACGTATACTATTTTATAACTACAACTTCCTCAGTTTGTTTAATAAATCTAATACCGGTTTAATGTTACATAGGAATGACCTGTGTTTTAACATTAACCATAGAGACTCATTAAAAATCTGAATATTGAATTTATAAAATAGTATGGTTCCTTTTGTGACACATTCCCCGGTCTTAAAAAAGCTGGCCCCCAGCTTTAAAAAAAAATTAGAAAATACATTACATTTTTACAATATTACAATCAGTATTATACTTATACAGAATTAATTATAAACTGAAATATGAAATGAGAAAAAAAAGGAAATTTATTAAAAACATGTTAACAATTAAAGTCTGTAACACCTTTCCACTACTCAATGAAGTTTATGCCTGGGTACGGTCCTGTTCGAGTAGTTCTATTGCCTCGTTGGTTGATGTTGCATTGGTCAGGTCAGCTCGAAGTTCACGGTGGTCTCAAGGCCTACTGCGTTGACAGCCGCTGCGCTACTGCTAGCCATTGGCCATTTGGGTCGTCTCCATATCCTACATGACTGTATAGGTTACAATAACAGGGAGCTGGAAATCCATTGCCATTGTTGTAAGATCTTTGATTACCATAGTCCACTTCTTCGTTGGGTTATCTATGCGCCTGCATAGACGAGAGTGACATTGGTTCTGGGCGACAAT
This sequence comes from Barypeithes pellucidus, assembly GCA_963991005.1. NCBI lineage: Eukaryota > Metazoa > Arthropoda > Insecta > Coleoptera > Curculionidae > Barypeithes > Barypeithes pellucidus. Next base: position 53,712,950 of record OZ022562.1, on the reverse strand, counting down.
CCGAGTATTTTTGGGGTATAGCTGCTAGCTTTGGTGTCGTTAGCGAGGTGTGGCCTATTCCTTCTCTGTGCGAAGGCGAAGATGTCGTTATGTTATAACATAACCTCTATTTTCATCGCGGAAAACGTTGCAAGGCTTCGGTATACGGCGTGATTAGTGAATTTTCATATAGAAAATCGTCGCAATTAGCAATCACTAGTGTTTGTGAAGTGCTTGTGTTGCTGCGGAAGTGTTTCAGTTGATTGCTGTGGTTGCTTACGTTCAGCCTTGGTTCTTCCTTCGGTTTGTTGATGTAACGGTATGAGTTTTTGTAACAAATTCTTAGTTTACCATGCTGTTGGAGCTGTGAAGCATACGTCGAATCCAGAGTTAAGGGCGTAAGGCTGGCTGTTGGAAGTTCCTTGGATGTTTATGGCTTCGCGAGTAATTGTAGGTAGCGCAGAGTTGTGTCTTAGCAGTACAGGCTGAGCTCCAGGATCTTAGGTACCATGGTTGAACATGAATGCTGTATAGCGGTTGCTATGGTGGGACCTCTAGTGTTCGGAACTGAGCTAACGATTGGCTGGACATGTGATTTGAGACAGGCATTCCAGGACCAGGCAGCTTCTTTTGGCAGTGGAGTTGTTTACATGGAAATAAAGCAAAGGGTAAGTATTTGTTCCTACTTCAAGCCTTAATATTTTGGGGGTGATTACTTAAATTTCTTTATTTACATCATTAATAATACAATGCACTTAATTTGTTAATTACTGAGATTACTCTATTTGTTAAGATATTTATTTACATTTTAATACTTTAACCAAAAATTCAGATAGCAGAGAATAGTTTAATTATTCTTTTATTAGTGTCAGACATTATTGACATATTTGTTAGATTTCTTATAGATTTTGCATTTCATTTTAGCAATAAACATTAAATATATATAACTTTTAATTTGCGTAGGATTTCCTGGATTATATATTATTATACTCGAAAAAGTCCTCTACCGATTTGTATGCCCCTGTCTCCTACCTACGCTAAATATATTCTAAATATTTCTCATTATAAGTATCCTCATTATTTCTATATAATAAATTGAACTGTTCATTATTTATTTTCTACTTTAAGTATATTTCACGTTATTTAGACATCTGTGTGTCAGAATGTACGTTTGTACTAATCAGCTGTTTTCAATTTACCCCGGGGTTAAGTCATTGTGTTGTACGATGATATTTATCCAAAGCCTTTTCTATGTGCACAGCCTTGGCTTAAATAACACTGCAAAATCACTGACTAATGTATTAAATATTTGCAAGACTACTCGGGCATACTGTGTTGTCTTGGAAAAATTTAAATTTTTTAATTCTTAATTTTATAACTCTATGCACTGAATTTGTGCTGTTACTTTTTCTCCAGGAGACAGTGATAGAAGGCTTTTATGTTCGAGTATTTCCAGTGTATATTTTTTGTTTTGTTGTGAGGTTGTTGAAGAAGTTGAAGACATATTGGTTAGTTCAATTTCTTCTACTACATTTTCGTTTTGTTTGTCATTGTTTACGTTTATAGGTTTTGGACAACAGCAGATGATGGTTCGATAGCTAAGATACAGTAAGAAGATTATTAGGCACATGCATATGATCCCAAAGAGAGCATCATGAACAATAGGGGAGGTTTGCTGTTCTCCTCTTACTCCTGGAATGGTTGCTGCTGTGACGAGTATTCTGTTGCGACTAAAGAAGAGATATGCCACAGCGGTGGAAAGCATTATGTTCCAAATTAGGAATAGTGAGTCACTATGTATTCCATAAGTTTCACTATATGAATTGAGAGTTGGGTATATATTATTTTTTATAGAATCCAAGATGTTTTTTATAGTAACGTCTGTTGAAGTTAAGTTTAAATGGGGTATTTTTAGAGTCCAATTTGTGTTTAAACACTCATGAATATCCTTGTATGTGGGTAAATTGTTTTGTGATTTTGGGTTGAGTATGAATGTTTTTAAATTTGACCATATTGCAGGGATTATATGTATAACCTTAGCTGTTGTTGTAATTTTGTCAGGGCAAGGAAACCTATTTGGAATAATGATATCTTCTTTGGTTTTAAGCATACAGTTACAGGGTAGGTGTATTTTAATTGAACCTTGGTGTTTGTGAGTCATGGGTATTTTGTGAGTCAGTGTGTCGCAGGTAATAGTGGTATCTTCTTTTGGGTGGGTTAAAATGTAGTATTCGTCATGAATTTCGGATATAATCATTGAAGTTGCAGAATGACAATTCATGGGACAGTGTTGGCTAAGTTCTTGGACAGTACAGCCTTCATACAGTTTTTTGGCACATGCAGGACCTTGAATGGAATCGGCAGAGAACCTTGGAATATGGCATAGTTTGTCATGATAGGGTTTGCAGAGATGGAGTCCTGTACCTGCAATTTGTCTAAGGCGATGTTTTTCACTGAAGGGATCAGAGAGTACTGCCAAGAATAGAGGTTGATGGGGTATAGTGCAAGTTTGATTATACCATGCAAAGGGTGTGGTTACTAACTCATAAAGTTCCCATTGCTGTTGTTTTTGGATAATTGGGATTTTTATGTGGATTAGAAGTTTTGAATTTGTAAAAGAACAATCTGCAATTGGGAGTTCGAAATATTTATAAATCTCTGTGGCAGGGATAGCTAGCTCCTGATCAGAGTTTCTTATTTCTGCTTCCAACTTATGCAGGTCGTTCTGGAGTACTGATGGATGAAGGACTGAAGATGGAACTTTATGGTGTTTGCATGAGTCAATGATTGTATGCCTGCGAATTGTCCTTGTTAACAGAATGGTCCTTTTAAGATTGAGGTATTCATTATAGAGGGCTGTTAGGGACATTGTTTCCTGATGTTCGACTGATTTTATTATTCGATTCTGAACGTCCTCGGTTTGCTGCTCGATTACTTTCATTCTGTATTCAGTTTGCCTAAATGTATCTGCTAATGATTTTTCATATTCGTGGAAGTGTTTTGAGTTTTCGGTTATGTCTTGTAATGATTTTGATAGTCCTTGACCAATTGATTTTAATGTTTGTTTTGTTTGTTCTTCACTTTCCGCGACCAAATTAAGTTTTTCTTGTGTGGCTACGCCACAACACCATGAAAATCCTTGGCCAATAAAATCCAGAGCCCTTTTTCGTCGGTTGAGTTGTTTAGTTTTCATTGAAGATATACTCCATCCTTCCTCTAGGAGTTGGAGTTCTCTAGAAAATGATTCGGCGAGTCCATTTAGGTGATACATAATGATGCATTCTTCACTTTTTGTTGTCTGGTCTTTGCATATATTTTTTAATGTTGTTATTTCGGTTATATTGTCTGCTGTCCATTCGCTTCTGTAAGTAATAGGAATTGTTGCTTCGTAGGTAATGGTATCTGGAAGGGGTTTCCAGAATGCTCCAGCGCTTACTTCTACACTGTATGTGTCTAGCCTATCTGATTGGCCTTGGCCTCTTGAAATTTTTAGTAATAGACATCTGATGAAGAAAAATATTCTTATAAGAGATTGTATTAGCCTGTCTTATATTCTGCTTCTCTGTGTTAACTAAATATATATATATTTATTATGTGTTTTAATATTTTTGTTCTTGATAGAGCAACGATTGTTATTAAGTACTTAATTACTTATGTTAATTTTTATTAAATTTATATTACTTAATTATTTCTATTATTTTATTATTATTATTATTAGTTATAGCATAGTATATTATTATGATATTTATTTGTTCGGGTATTAATTGGTCAATAGATATTATTTACATTATGTACATATAAAACTTTTATTTTGGAGGTATATTTACATTTCGGGGGTGGGTATGGGTGTCCAGCTGTCGTAATAAGGCAAAATACGGCTAACGTGAACTATGTCCTTCTTTGAATTTTTTGACGTACCCTTTTGAATCTCGTAATCTACGTCTGAGACTTTTTTTGTAATATAGTAAGGGCCAAACCATCGTAATAGAAGTTTTTCACTTCTACCCACTTTCCTTATGGGAGTAAATACTTTGACCTGGTCCCCTTCTTTGTATTCTACGTGCCTGTGTTTGGCATCATACCTTAGTTTATCTATTTTTTGTTTCCTTACAATGTTTTCTACCGCCTTACTCCTGACTGCTAAGGCCTTGTCTCTTATATTGTGGCTACTTGATGGGTCTGTTGGTTCAAGCATGTTCGCTTCTGTAGGTAATACTGCTTCTCTACCATAAACAAGCATAAATGGTGAGAAATGGGTTGTGTCTTGTCGACTAGTATTGTATGCAAAGGTAACATGGTTTAAAAATTCGTCCCAGTTGGTTTGGTTAGTATTAGTGTACATTGACAACATGTCGGCTATAGTTTTATTAAATCTTTCAGTCAAACCATTCGTACTGGGGTGATATGCAGTTGTAAACTGTTTCATCGTTCCCATCTGTTTCAAAAGTTCATTTACCAACTCTGACTGAAAAACTTTGCCTCTGTCACTTAGTAGGTATTTTGGGGCTCCGTGTCGAGTTATTATATTTTCTACAATAAATTTTGCTATTGGTCCGGCTTTTCCATTTGGTAATGCTTTTGTCTCCGCCCAACGAGTGGCGTAGTCTGTGGCCACTACAATAACAGTGTTTTTTGCACTACTTATTCGGAAAGGTCCCAAGATGTCTATGCCTATTCTGTCAAAAGGTGTTCCTATAGGGATAGGCTGCAAAAGTCCTATTGGTTTGCGGTTCTGTTGTCCTTTTCTGGCTTGACAATCTGGACATCCCTTAATATATCTTTCTACATCCCTCTGTAAGCCTTGCCAGTAGAATCTATTTTTGATCTTATATAGGGTTTTTGTGGTTCCTAAATGTCCGCTTAATGGTTCATTATGATGACTATAAATTATTTCTCCTATGAGACTTCTTGGTATAGCGAGTAAATTTTCTTTACCTTCATCGCTGGGGTTTATTTTATGTAATACATCATTTATTAGTCTGAAGTTTTTTATCCTTCTTCGGGTACCTACTGCTGCATTGTCTGGGTCATTGAGTGCTTGTATTATTTCTTTTAAGTCCTGGTCCTCAAGCTGCAGTTTAGCCATGTCCTCGGATTCTATGAGAAACGTCGGTACATCGTTTATTTCTGGGTCTTCTTCAGAACCTAGCACAGGATATAGGCTTATACAGTCGGCATCACTGTGGGCTATTCCACTTTTATGCACTATTTTATTGTCAAATTCTGACAGCTTTATAGACCATCTGGCCAGTCTTCCTGTTGGATCTTTTAAGGATTTGAGCCAACAGAGAGCGTGATGATCAGTTACTATTCTTACTGGTTTTCCATAAATCAGATGTCTTAGATATGTTAGTCCCCATATCGCCGCTAGGCCTTCTATTTCCGTTATTGTATAGTTTTTCTGTGACTTTGATAGACTTTTGCTAGCGTATGCAACTGGGTGTAATTGTTGGTCTTCTCCTTCCTGTAGAAGAATTGCTCCTATTCCAACTAAGCTTCCATCCACTCGCAGCTCACAGCCTTTTATCGGGTTATAGTGGGCCAGAACTGGAGCTGTGCATAGTTTCGTTTTAAGGATTTCAAATGCTTCGTCCTGTTCCTCATTCCATATGAAGCCAGTGGTTTTCTTTGTTGCCTGGTGTAATGGATGAGCAATAATGGAGAAATTTTTTATGAATTTTCTGTAATAGTTGCACAAGCCTACAAAACTTTGTATGTCCTTTATCGACTTTGGTGTTGGAAATTCTTTTATAGCGATTAATTTTCTATCGTCTGGTAGAATGCCATCCCTTGAAATTGTATATCCTAGCAGGTTAATTTTTTCTTTTAGATATTCACATTTACTAGGTTTCAATGTTAGACCAGCTTCCCGGAGGCGTTCAAAGACTTTTTCCAGTTTTTCTAGATGCTGTTCCATGGTTTCTGAAAATATTATTATATCGTCCATGTAAATAAGAATTTCATTCCATTTTAAATCTCTGAATACGGTGTCTGCCAATTGTTGAAATGTGGCTGGGGCATTACACAGTCCAAAGCTCATGTAATTAAATTCCCATAGTCCATGACCTTGTGCCTGAAAGGCTGTATATTGTTTTGACTCTTCTTTAATTTTGACTTGCCAAAATCCAGAAAACATGTCTAGTGAAGAAAAGTATTTAGCGTTGCCTAGATAAGTTAAAATATCATCAATACTTGGGATATTATATGCTGATTTTCTGGTGACGTCATTGAGTCGCCTATAGTCCACGCAAAATCTAGTTTCTCCTGATTTCTTTTTGACTAGAACGACTGGGCTTGCCCATGGTGAGTTGCTAGGCCGAATTACGTTATATTTTTCCATTTCTTTAATTTGTTGGTCTATAAGTTCTCTTTCCTTTTGTGACACTCTGTATGCTTTAGTTTTGATCGGCTGGGCGTCCCCTACATCTATGCTGTGTTCGACTAGATCTGTCTTTCCCATGTATTTTGGTGATTTAGAGAAGACGTCATTGTATTTGACGAGTAATTTTTGTAGGTCCTTTTTTATGATGTGGTTTTTTATATTGTCTATTTTGTGGTCACTCATGGTAACCTTCTCATCATCTTCTTCCTCTACATATAGAAGTGGTGCTTCCTGTAGGTTATATAGGGTGGTCATTGTCAGGTATCCAATGGTTGATCCTTTGAAGACTTTTATACTGTTGTGACTCTTTGTCACTGCGTTTAGTACTAGTGAATCTTGTGAAAAGTATGGGGAGGTTTGTAAAATCATACCCCGTGGCCTCAAAAATTTGTCGTTTTCCTCAAACATCATATTTTTTAGTGTTTCGATATTTAATGGAGCTATTTTCGTGGCCAATTTAATTTTCACCTGTATATTTGGTTTTAAAATGTAGTCTCCATCGGCTATCACTTTGTAGATTTTCTCTTCATTATTTTCTTCTTCTATTGTTGATAGCTGGACGTTTGACTCAAATTCATCTGAGGGTTCCTCGGTTTCTTGATATTTTTCTTCCTTGGAGCATTCGAAAAATAATGTCGTTTGTATATGCTGGTTTTGTAGGCGGACAGTTTTTTGGTCGAAATTAATTTTTGCCTTATTTTTTGTAAGAAAATCTGTACCTAATATTAAAGATTTGGACAGTTTTTCTACTACTAATGCTGTAACATACCCTGATAGTTTACCAAGTTTTATTTGCACACTAGTTGTTCCTAGGGGTAGGATCCTGTTACCTCCTGCCGTAATTAAATTTAAATTAGTCTCTAAGGGCTTTATATCAGATGCTAATTTTTTATTTATTACGCATTGACTAGATCCCGTATCTAAAACTATGTCTACGTTCGAATTATTATTTACAGTACCTAATACTATTAAAATATTTTGATTATTGCCCATTGAGTGCAGGACGACTTCCTTTGGGCTTATTAATTGAGCCGTCCGCTGTCGTTTGGGGAGTTTGATCGTGAGAATGAGACTCTTCTTTCTTGTCTTTCACCCTGATTACATGAGTAGTGCCCACAACGGTTGCAATCATAGCATCTTGGTCTTCCGTCGTGGCACCTTGTGTTCGGCAGGTAGTTTTCATTTCTTTGTCGGCTGTTTCTATTATAATACCTTTCTCGGCTAAAGTTTCTATTTTCGCTGTCCCGACTGTTATTTCTACCTCCACGGTAATTTGATCCTCTGCCATTTTGGTATCTAGGGCGATTTCCTCTGTAAATTTGAAAAAATAAAAACGTTTCTGAAAAATCGCGGGCTAAAGAAAAAACCCGGCGCCTCCACCAAGTTGTCACGCCCAGGTTTTAGGGTGTGACTAGGGGTGTAAAGGTATCGACGAGATCTTAGTTATTAAATAGAAAACGATGCGATTTATAAAACAAAGATTTATTATAAAGCCAAACGAAATAATTACCTGAAGGGTTTACAAAAGAAACAAAGATTTAAACTGACTGACAAAAATAATGACTACTTACAATAAGGTTAGATGGTACATCGGGGAACCGGGCGACCAGCAAAGTTGTTCACAAATATCTTCGACGGAATCTCGAGCACTAGTGATTTTAAAATTTACCTATTACCAATAATGTGCCTTCTCCTCAGGTCAGCAGTTTTCCCCCTTATTGGGAATCGACGAACTCAGGTCGTCCAACTGTAATTGTGCTGACATGATTAGTCGACAAATTATTGATTCATTAGGATGTACGTATACTATTTTATAACTACAACTTCCTCAGTTTGTTTAATAAATCTAATACCGGTTTAATGTTACATAGGAATGACCTGTGTTTTAACATTAACCATAGAGACTCATTAAAAATCTGAATATTGAATTTATAAAATAGTATGGTTCCTTTTGTGACAATACTTTCTAGTAGAAGCGGCTGAAAATATTTTTAAAAGAGAGAGCATGTCCACTTGTATAAGATACCAAATATGCATAGTTGATTTGTTCTTCTTAAACATGTAATCGGCCATCCACCATCAACCACCCTGTTTCTTTTTTGAAACCGAGACTTCTAGTGCGTCTGCTTAAATATAATAGGAACAATTAAATCTGGAATTAGCAATTCCGTAGTCGGATAAATATAATCAGAAGCTACAATAACGTGATACCTAAAACCATACATTTTGCCAATTATCAACAATATTAGGGGGATATTAAACCAAACATGGTCCATATTTGGACTAATTGCACACAGAAAACAATGCGGGAATGTTGTTTCATCCTCAGCCTCAGGGTATTTATTTAGGTGATTGAGGAACATACCACTGAAATGAACTTTCAGAGATAAAAAATACAAACCATTATGTTGCGGTAACAGCAGCAGGGTTTAGTTTAAATTAGGAAAAGAAACGGAAACAACATGATAAGCACTAAGATTCCTTATATTAAAATATTGTCGGATCGTTTATGGAACAATTATATAGATATCTTTGCCTACCATGACTACGAAATCTCAAGACGCTTGTCGGCGACAATAGTGGCACATCTGAAAAATTGTAGAAACTAACTGTTTCATCATAGCCTTTCTTGTCACAAGACTGGCATATAATTAGTTATTAAAGATTCCTCTAGATGGTGAATATGTCGCTGCACTTCTATGTCTAAACAATAGTGGCACATTTTTAGTACTCCACTGAAGGTACTAAAAATTGTTTCGCAATAGTGATACTTTTGTGTTGTGCCGGTATAGTACGAGTTTAATACAATGATACCTCGAGATACGAGTTTAATTCGTTCCATAACCTTGCTCGTATGTCAATTTGCTCGTATCTCAAAGCAATTTTCCCCATTGAAATTAATTGAAATGCCATTGATCCGTTCCAGTCCCAAAAATGCTGCCCCCAATTGTTGTTGTTGCGTGTTTTTGAATAAAAAAATGTATTTATAAGTGACAAATATTCTATAAAAACATAATAAAGGAGAATGTAAAGCAAAAGAAACTGGTTTTATAAAGTGTACATACATATTTGTATTTTGGTCGTCACTTAAATGCAACTTACACACAACTTAAATGCTACTGTATGCTAAATTTTAGTTACTGCTTCTCTCGTCACTGGTCTTTGCCTTTTTCGCCAGATTCAAAAAAAAATTGTCCAAGGAGGTTTGTTGTTTCCTCCCTTTCAGAATGCTGCGGAAATGAGTTAGGCAAGTGTCATTAAACTCCGATGCACGACCAGTTGCAACTTGTGTGCAGCGTCGCAGCTGACCGTTCCTTGTATCTCAAATGTCGCTCGTATTTCAAAACAAAACTTCGCTCGCTCGACAGCTCGTATCTCAAATAACTCGTATGTTAGGGCACTCGTATCTCGAGGTACCACTGTATATGAATTTAGTTTTGATGTACTCAAACAAGAGTGATATATTATAAAAAATGCCAGTATATGTTTCATTTTAATTTATTTTTTGTCTTATTGGCTTTACTTTTCGTTTAGTTTTTCGACTTGTGTCAGAATAGAATAAATATTACACCATTACTCATAGCTTAATTAAGTTTACAATTTAAAAAAAATATGCAATGGAGCGATACCAATGGCTAAGAAAAAATACGATGATCTAATGTTTTTACTACGAACGAATAAAATTAAATTTTATAAAAATTTAACATTTCAATAAAACTTGCGATACTTTTTTCTTAATGAATTAAAATTTAAGTGTTCTGTAACATTCATATATTAGAAATTTTAATGTAATTAGGCTGTCGTCGCGTCAATAGTGACACATCTTACAAAGTACAACTTTAGAAAAAAACAGTGAAACAAAAATCTCTATAAACTTATTGTCCAAATATCCAACAATAATCCTAATCAAACTTATTCGTGTTTATAGTCTATTAATGTTGATGCGAGCAAAATTGACTAAAATTTCGTCAATATTATTATTTAAATATTACTATTTTCGAGATGTGCCACTATTATCGCCGGCAAGCGAAGACATGTGAACTGATGAGAAGAATTACTCTCAAATGGACGGCATATGGTAGACATAGAGACGTTTTTAAGAATCATATGTCTAAAGAAGTCTCAACCAGTATGTACTATCAGTCACAACCTACAGGACAGGATTAAAACGGTATCTTTGATCATTGCATCAGCCAAGAAGGTTAAAATAACATAGAGGAAGGAAAATGAAAAAATCCTGGCCACATTTTAATAGTGAAATTATTATTATTATAAAATCGTGAAGCTAAAATGGAACTGGGCTGAACATGTGGCTTAAACATGGACGAAAAGGTTACTACTCTAGTGGATATCGCCAGCTGACAATCGCAATAGAGGAGGACCTCCCACATGCTGGGCTGATGACTGAAATAATAGGAACCACCTGGGTACATGGCGCTCAAGACAGAGAGCAGTGGGCAAAGACAGTGGAGGCATATGCTCTACAATGGCTATAATAGGCTGGCTGATGATAATGAATAATGCAACAGAATTTTATAACAAAAGATAACTATTTTCACTTGTAATCTCCCTAGTGATTGGATTATTGCCGGAAATTTTTTCGAGTTCACGAATGCTTTAAAAATTATCCCGAGTCGATGCGATATCCTTAAGGCCCTTACACGGACATGGATGTATTAATACATCCAAAAACGTCTATGTGTATGTAATATAATATCGCATATTTGATTGCGTAAATGTTTTTCCATACACATTGACGTTTTTGGTTCCGCGTTCATATATGCACGTATATATATGATACACGTCCATGTGTAGGGGCATTTCAAATTTATAGATCAACAAGCATCCAATGAATCTAACTTAATTTAATCAAATATTTAGCAGTAGTATCAACCGACCCAGACGCAAGAAAGCGAAGAGCAGACAGGAGGACTGGTAGACAAAACTAAAAAAATGAAAACGGAAGGGCACTTAAAGAAAAAGAAAAATGCGAGCAATCCCCAAGTCAAAACCATCCTAAAGATCTATCAACTGAAAGTTCCTTAACATTAGTTGGTAAATTATTCGTCATTTGAACTCCTACGAAACTAAATGACTTTTGAAAGTTAAATATACGATGTGGAGGCGATCCGAGTAACTTACATTTCTTAAAAGGTAAGGATGCGCATGAGAATGAAAATTTGCTCTTAAATACTTAGGTTCTCCAATATTTAATAGTTAGCAAAGACAAAATAATGTGTTGCTTAAGTAGTATTTAGTTTTTCGGGAAAAAAATTCTTAATATGGTACAGTTTTTTCAACCACATGTTTAAGTTTATTCTTTATGTGCGTTTCGAATGTGAGCCTTCGTCAAGATAAATACCTAAATTATTTGTCTCCTTATGTAATCCAATGAGATCCTCATTATTTCGTAGTCTGATATAATATGTTAACGATAATCAACCGAGGGAATTAAGTCGTTCTTTAAAACCTCAATTAATTTAATTTACACTTAAGAAGCTTTGCATTTAAATGAATTGCATTCACAAACTCCTGTCGGCGTAATATCTTCATCTGATGGAAACGGGTAAATGCAGATAACCTCGCGTCTGACGGGAGCGGCTATATATCCAACGGATCACAAATCATTGTTGGGTACAGGGGAAATATAGATATACTAGGTGTTGCTTAATGATATGAACTTACTTTAATTAGTGATTCCTGGACTCATTTTAAGTCGAAGAGTTCATGTAGATAAAAATTGATGGTGAATGGCCTGTTAGACGATTATGAAGAACAATAATATTTAAATGCAAAATAAAATATTTTTTTATTAAGGTACTTCTAATCTAAAAATAGGGCAACATGGTGCAATATCAACGGTAACCATGGGTAACAGGTGGCTAGAGCTAATTTCATAAGTTATATCCCAGACAGAGGATGACGACATGCGCCTGGTGACACGCCTATTGTGCCAGCGTGTTTGTTCGGCGATGTCCACAATGATTCATCCAGTTGCGTAGTGATAGGGTTTGTTTTAAAAGTGTGATAATTAATGAATATACCCTGGTAAAACCCTTCATAGCCAAACCCGTGAAGTGATTGCCAATTAATACATTTAAATTGCCACTTAAGCGAAAGCTAGAAAGGGTCGCAATGTATACGGAAGTAAGTGTGGGTGCAGTAAAAAACATTCACAAAGAAGATACTGAAAGGAAAAAAATAACCCGAATCTATTGTTGTCATCTCCTGTCAAAAAAAGGGACCGTCTCTCTGCTGTCGGGAAGAATCGAAGGCTTCGACTTTGGCATTATTAGGAGAACAATACAAAAGTTTTATTTGGAACTAGAAGTGGTTCCAACCTTAACAAAGTTGCTAAAACAGCTGAGAAGTGACATAAACTTTCCGTTTTCCCGTGAAACTTTGAGGTGCTTGTTGAAATCAAATGGATTTTATTGGCGAAAATGCCAAAATAAGCGAAAAATATTAACGGAAAGACTTAATTTATTGCACCGGTGATACAAATATATTAATGATATGAAAAAATATATATATTATTAAGATAATAATAGCACGCCCATGACTCCGCCATCTTTTAATAGATATTGCTTCCCCCTTACCGCTACCGCGTAGCTATAGACTCGCTTGTCGAACTGTAGTTTCTAACTTAATACAGTTAAAAGTACCTACACGTGGTAATAATAGTATAGTCGACCAAGCCATATTCTGAGGTTAGGTTAGAGTGAACTGAAAACTTTTTTTTGCAAGTCCTGCTTAGACAAGTTTTATCTATTTTTATACCAAATTATTCTGATATTGGGGTTCTGCTTGCTTAATTAAGAGGAAAGAATTAATTGCACTCCATGTAAGTAAGCTCTTTAACTATGGAACAGTAAACAGAAACTCCATTAACCGAAAATAAGTAAATGGAAATTCAATAATTTACCATAGCGACTTTTCTCAACAATTTTATTTCCAAAATAAAACTTTAAATTGATAAGAAACTTTTCGTATTAAAAGCAAAAGAGAAAAGTTTGTATAGTGGATTCATTAGGCAATTGAAAAACTCGAAGACTCAGAAAAAGTTTCTAGAATCTAATAAGCCATATATCACTTAATGAAAGTGACGGGTCCGGGATTTGTTTCGTTCGGGAACGATATATCATTCAATTTCGACCATTGTGTGTCTCTAACGAAATAAAATCGGTATTGATGGCTCGGAATCCAGTTTAAAATTTTAAGAGCGTAAACCAAATATTTAAAAATACGGTCCAAATTTAAAAAAAAAATTACGCGAAAACCGCTGGTTGGTGTAATGAATCAAGACTCTTGAATCCCTGAAAGAAGCCTTGAATAAAATATAAGTTTTTACAAAGCAACAGTTGTCAGTATTATATGCTTATTAAATAAATGTTGTCATTGTCAACATTTTTCTAAACCAAAGTTATCATTTTCAAAGATTTTCAATTTGAAATTCTAAGTGGATGTTAAAGTACGCTGTACCATCGTGCCGGTAAAAAACTAAGACAGCAAAATTTCTTATTTTCTCCTTGACTATTAGGATTTTTTTACTGTCGAGTCTGGTACCAGTAAAATGTCATTTACAAATTTTACATGTCAACATCGATTGTCACTTTATCATTAACTTGTCAAGCAAATTTTTCTTTAAAAAATATGCCACAATTAACACCCCAGCAAAAGGCTATAATCTACAGTCGGTTGCGAGATGGTGCTTTTATTAGGGATATTGCAGACGATCTGGGAGTAAACAAAAATACCGTGATGTTGGAAAAGCAAAAAATAGCAAGGCATGGGACTATTATTAGGAAAACAGGTTCAGGTCCCCCTAGAATTTCTACTGAAGATAAAGATAGAAGACTAGTTAATTATCTAAGGGATCATCAATTCGCAACTGCAATAAAGGCGAAAGAAGAGACGAACTTTCCAGGTTCTGCAAATACTGCTAGAGACAGGGTTCGAATTTCCGATATACGAAGTCGTTGTGCTACTAATAAATTATTTTTAATGGGAAGAAATAACCAAGGCAAGGTTAGAATTTGCGCACATGAATATTTAAATCGGAATATTTTCTGGGAAACAGTTATATTTTCTGACGAGAAAACTTTTCAATCGTGTAATAATGGAAGAATTCGAGTGTATAGGCGTTCCGGCATGCGGTATGATGACATGACATGACAAAACAAACCAAAGCGGGCGTTTCTCTATAAATGTCTGCGGTTTGATTAGCGCTAGAGGTCCAGGAATTTGCCAAATCGTGGAGGAAAGACTAACTGCACCTGGATACGTTAATATCCTAAATGCAGTGATGATACCATCGATAAAAGCTGTAGATGGTCAAAATTTTACATTTCAGTATGATAATGCTCCAATACACACAGCACGCATTGTGCAAAATTTTCTCCTAGAAAATAATATAGCAGTTCTTCCCTGGCCTTCGAAGAATCCCGATTTGAACCCGATCGAAAACATTTGGGGTAAAATGGTGAAATCAATGTATAAACATGATTTTCGCCCACGCAACAGAGATGAATTATGCTACAGGATAAATGAAGCTTGGGATGAAGTAACAGGCGAATTATGCAGAAACCTAGTTTTAAGTGTGCCGCAAAGGCTTCATGAAGTAATAAATAGGAATGGTTCTATGACTAAATATTAAAAATGTTTTGTTTCTTCGACAAATTTTGCGTTTGTGTTTTTGTAACCTTCTATTAAATTTCTTTTATTATTTAGTTTCGTTTTCATTTTTAGGCGACGTCATATATACCTATTTTAAATAAGGTATTAGACTTTTTCTTAATAAAAATGCCCAATATATTTACTGCCGCTCAAGTTTATAAAAGAAATAAGATATTTTGATGCCACCTCGTATCGAAAAATATAAAACGTTAAATTATGTAACCTAGGTTACTTCCTAAAAGTTATGTGTATTTACCTGTACAGCTGTCCTAGTTTTTTATCGGCACGATAGTACATCTGACGAGAAATCTTAAATGATGTTGTAATATTTACATGTCAAATAAAGCCACCATAATTTACAAAACTTGCTAATCGACAATTTTGCCGAAAATTACCCTCATACATTAAGCTAGAGGTGTTGTTTTCGATTGATTACATCGAAAACAATACCCCTGGCTATCAAAAACAACCCTTCTAGCAAATGAACACAAAACCATATAGTAACCTTTTTACAACGCATTATTGGAATAATATGTCAGTCTCATTGTTTAGTTTAGTTTAAAAAAAGTCACGTTTTGGAGAAGAATCAATCGAAGTAATTCAAGAAAAAATCGCACAGAGTGTCCCAAAAAACACTAAAAATATCAAGCAATATGTCTGGCGTCAATTTATGATGTTTTGTGAAGAGAGGAGGTATGTTTTTAGCAAGGAGACTCAGATTAAAAAGCTTGCGGACATACTTCAAGACTGTGCTTACAACATGAAAAACGGTGAAGAATATAAAGATTTTACAATAAAAATAATACGGAATTTAACAGCGAAGATGCTTCATCAAATGTATTATAACGGGTACCAAATCAGGTTTAATCCAGTAAGTAAGTTAAGCTTTTTTAAAATATGATGAATTTAATAGAATTGTTGATAGTGGCGATTAAAGTACTCCCGATGACCTAGACACTATTTTTATACTATCCTACGAGCTGGCTTGGAGAGGAGGTGAAGAAGCTCGCTGTAAATGAAGATATTTTAAAAGTAGTAATGGGGACGGCACAGAGCGCATAGAGTACAATCCTATTTTTCTGAAAACCGCACAGAGAGGAGATACATCCTGTATAAGCTCTAAATGGTTTAATTTCAAACACGAGGAATGCTGATATGTGTTATATAAAAAAGAAGCCAGATTCCCATTCTGGAAAACATCGGGAAACTGGTATAAGAACACTCCAGTTGGCAAAAATACCATCAAGGTCAATGCACCACCAGCCAGGCCAAGAAAATGGGGTAGATACAAAAACGTAAAAAAAAAAACAACCATTCTTTACGCACAACAGCTGTTTCAAAACTAGCCAAGCAGGGAATTGGCGAGCAGCAGCTTATAAAAATCACGGGACGTTCGAATACAAAATCAATTTCGTCATATCTACAAATGGATGAGGAACACCATAAGCTTGTTATTCAACAAACGAGGACGAATAATTGCTTGAAAATGTCGAAACTAACCTCAAGAGATTCTTCAAATTCCGAGTCAAATTCTAATATTAATTATGACAACTGCGTTAATAATAATTATTAAAGTAAAATATATAATACATTATTGCATTTGACTTTTGTTAATTCGAGTAATTTTCTCCATAAATTACACTCTTGCATAAACATTTTCAGAAAATTTGTATGCACTCGTGTAATTACCCCCGAAAAATGGTTCTTATATCATAAATGTTCAGTTTCATAAGGCGAATCGTTTGCTCAAGTCAGTTTGATATACAGGGTGACAATTTAAAAACTTGAAATGGTCATATATTAGAAACGAAAAACTGAAGAAAAAAACGCAAAAAACAGTTTCTATAAAACGAAGGGGGAACAAAAACAAGCGTATTAGCCCACCTATATCTGCAATCCCTTGGACAGGGTGAGATAAACCCTTAAAATCTTAAATAGAAAGGGGGTCGAGTGATACATCATTTTGAAGCTCTTGAAAAATGCTTTCCAATGGTACCATAGAAAGGTACATTTCAGGAAATTCTTCTCTGTTTATTAAGGAAAACAATAAATGAAAAGACAATTTTGAAATTTATTATTATTAGTTAATTAAATGTTCAAAATGATTTCCGTTGTTTCGAAGACAATAATAAAGCCTACTTTCAAATTCTTCACGTACATTTGCAAAGGTTTCTCTGGATATAGCACGGCATTCCTGAACTATTCTATGCTGAAGTTGCTCTAGTGACTCAGGTTGCGTTTTAAAAACCACAGATTTTAGGTGACCCCACAAAAAGAAGTCAAGAGGTGTTAGGTCCGGGGATCTAGGTGGCCATTCAACAGGACCTCTTCTTCCAATCCACTGGTTGGGATAATTATCATTCAACCACTGCCTAACGAGAACTACATAATGCGGAGGTGCTCCATCCTGTTGGAAATGTAGTAAGCGTTCTTCTAAAGATAAATTTCCGAGTATGTCCCTCTGTTTTTCTAATTCTCGCACTATTAGTGGTTCGATAGACCTCTGAAGCATTTCAGCATACCTGTCGCCATTTAAATTTCCTTGTATAAATATTGGGCCGATAATACCATCTCCCAATATACCAGCCCAAACATTAATTTTCTGGGGGTACTGGGTATGCCCTTCTCTAAATACGTGGGGGTTCTCATCATTCCAGTAACTACAGTTTTGCTTATTAATATGCCCATTTAAATAAAAGGTACACTCATCACTGAAGCAAATATTTTTAACTAGTCGAGGTTCTGCCGTAATTCTATCTGTCATTATTTCACAAAACTGTATTCTTCTGTCAGGGTCGTCGTCACCAAGTTCTTGCAGTATGTGCAGTTTATAGGGATAAAACTTTTAAGTACCTTTCTTATTGATTCACGAGATAATCCAGTTGCTACAGCTGCTTGACGAGTTGATAAAGTTGAATTCATTGCAAACTGCCCCAGAATTTCAATTTGCGCTGCTTCGTCGGCTAGTCTCGGTTGATTTCTCTTTATATTCGCGACAGAACCAGTTTCTTTAAATTTGGCTACTAGTTGGCGAACATACTCCGGGCTTACATTTTGACCTGGATGCCTTTCGTTAAAACGTTGAGCTGTTCTTAAAAAACATTGATCCTGGGAACCATAAATGAAAATAATTTCTACCCGTTCAGCTGTGCTGTACACCATTGTTAAAGATAAGAAGTGCTGCTTTTCGTTTAAACTGAACCGAAAGTTAACTGTTCTTAAAATAATAATACCAGTAGAAGTTACCTTTAAGGTAAATTCTGTGATAATAAAATGCTAATATTTATAAACAATTTTTTTTTTTCGACAAAAAAAAATAGCAAATAAACCAAAACGAAATACCGAGGCTTAAACTATTTAGAATTCTTAAGAGCTATCTCTTAATATGCCAGGATATTGGTAGCAATCATTTTGATTAACTAATAATAAAAAATTTCAAAATTGTCTTTTCATTTATTGTTTTCCTTAATAAACAGAGAAGAATTTCCAGAAATGTACCTTCCTATGGTACCATTGGAAAGCATTTTTCAAGAGCTTCAAAATAATGTATCACTCGACCCCCTTTCTATTTAAGATTTTAAGGGTTTATCTCACCCTGTCCAAGGGGTTGCAGATAGGGGTGGGCTAATACGCTTGTTTTTATTCCCCCTTCGTTTTAGATAAACTGTTTTTTGCGTTTTTTTCTTCAGTTTTTCGTTTCTAATATATGGCCATTTCAAGTTTTTAAATTGTCACCCTGTATAATAATATCAACAAAGCCAATTATTTGCAAAACTAGCCCTATGCTTTACGTAATTGACTTGTTATCGCTGTGACGGCGCGTGTTTTCTGATGGAGAGATTAACATCAGAGTTATTATTTTATTTGCAAAACTCTCTCTGTGCACTTTATATATTTATTTTTTGCAAAATGGCAAGAGTTTTAGGTTCCTAATTAGCGATTTTGTTTTTCTGTTACAAAGCTTCCAGTGAAAAAAAACAACGAACAAACTCGAACACAACCAAGAGTAATGTTATAAAATATTTTACAAAAGAATAATTAAACAATTAATGCTACAACTAATAAAACACACCCTCTTTATTAAGCGACGAATACCTTAACCTTAAATAATAACCAACCAAATCTAATTTCAAAATTTAATTATGAACGGTTTCGAAAATATTTAGAAAAAATCGTCTTCAGGGTTCCCCATTCTAAGGGCGGTATTGTCCGTTAATTTCGGGACACTCTGTATACAACGTGTCCAAGGAAGTTCTACACGAATGTGAAACTTTTTTAGTGTTCCTAAGAAGCACTGCTTGGCAATATTTATAGATAACTTACATCACTATAAAAATTTAAAAATTTTATCACCCTGTATATTTCAAATAAAGCATTGCGTAAGCAATTACCATACGAGCGGCGGCACATGTTTTTTGAAACACCCTCTATAAGAAATAAGTAGAAACTTAATTTAAAACATAAACTTGCAAACTTACCGCTACGGCCTATAAACTTTACTACCCACTTAAGCCACAGATATTTTGTTACACGGCTTTTAATAAGATAATCCATAGTACCAAGCTTAAATCATAAATATCACGACAAATTTATATCACAATGGCCCCCCCCCCCCCTTCTTACGGCATGTAACAGGTGTTGTAGACAACATTAAGCAGCTTGTCTTAAATTTAATGAAATTTTAAGGATGCTGTAATGTAGGGGATATAACAAGCCTGATGTTAGTCCCTAAAGGATATTTTAGAGGTAACGTCCTTAATAAGGACGAGATCATCTTGGATCAAGAATTACTAAATTTGCGTTGTAATTTGTAATACAGGATGTTATACGGTAAACTTATTTTGATATTTGTCACATGACTACTCGTTTGGAAAAATTTTAAACATATATATATATTGTCATAGAAAGCTGGTATTAGATGGCATGGATTGAGAATATCTGTAAAAAAGCGCCAAATCACCAACCTGTCTTCGATGTTCCAAGCTGTCGAGGCTCTTTGTCAGCTCGTGGTCTCTGATCAGACGAATGGCTCTCCTTTCCATAGAATTCAGTTGCCGAAGAACAGGTTTGGTTGTAAAGCTCTAGACATGAGAGCAGTACTCTTGTGATGGTCGAATCTGGGCTATGTATAGGATCAAAAGTTGTTGAGGTGTGCACAACTGTTTGGTCCGGAAGAGTACATCAAGTTTATATGACGCTACCACGTTGTGGTTATGTCGAGACATATTTCCGCCCAGATTCACGCCCAACAAATAATAGATGAAGTCTGTGCAATTATGTGTCCTGCCATAACTATATCCGGTTCTATAATGTTAACCTTCTTAGAGATAAATGCTCGGTTTTCTTAGCGTTAAATTCGACTTGATTACTGTCACGCCAAGCCAAAATTTCTTTCAGGTCTTTCTTGAGCCGTGATACTTCATGCGGTCTACGAAGATATGCGTAGGCAGTCGATGTTTGTGCATTCAAAAAGAAAGATGAGACAAGTGTGCTTAGTTTTCACTAGAAGGTCGTTAATGTAGAGTAAGAAAAAGGTGGGAAACAATTCGGAACCTTGAGGAACACCGGCATTGATGGTGAAGGTATCTGAGAGAAATCTATTAATCGCCACTTGCAGAGAGCGGTCCTTAAGGAAGCTAGACAACCATGCACCGAATCGACAGGGCATACCATAAGATCGCAGTTTACTTAGAAGCCCCTCATGTCAAACACGATCAAAGCCTTTAGAAATATCCAGTGCAATAGCCCGAGACTCTCCATAATGTTCGATTGCGTTGGTCCAAAGATGGGTGACATAGGCTAGAAGGTTTCCCGTTGATCTGGACTTTCGAAAACCATATTGATGATCACTTATAATGTTGAGGCCTTCCAGGTACTTCAGAAGTTATTTGTTAATAGCTTTGTCCATCACTTTTGATATAACCGATAGCAAGCGATAGTTGTTAGGCAGAGTTCGCTTACCTTTCTTTGGTATAGGGTGGACTAGCGACGTCTTCCAGCACGATGGAAATATTTCTTTTTGTAGGATAAGTTGAAAAGTCTACAAAACACTGGTGTTAGTTGATCGGCGCATCTCTTGAGGACTATAACAGGAATTTCTTCTGGACCAGAAGCTTTTTTGGCGTCCAGTCCTTTAGGGATCCGTTTGAAGGGACACTGACTGAAAACGATTTCGGTCATTTCCGATTGAACGGCAGGAATGTTGGGTGATGTTCTTCCCTGGAAATCTACAGTGGAATGCGAAGAAAGTAGTTCAGCAAGTAAGGTCGCTTTGTCTCCGGCTGTGGATGCTATTGGACCATCGGAACGTGTTAGAGGTGGAATAATTTATTTGGTAAATTTTGGCTGACGGCCTTTGCGACTGACCAATAGAACCTTAAAAGATTAAAATCCAAATACTTTTTTCAACTCTGTTTTCGATTCCTTGACGTCTAATACCAATTTCCCATGACAACATATATTATTATGACAATAAACGTCAAAATAGGGCACCAATCATGCAGAGGCAATCGGAGTTAAAAGTGTGATTTAAGTACTACCTTTATTTTAACATGTAGAATCATCTCTTTAAGTATCCTGATGCATTAACCGTACACCATGTATTTATAAACTCAAATTTAAATAATAATCAATTTAGTATTTATGAATAATTATATACAGTATGTCCACGGACGGGGTTTACAAGAAGACAAATGGACTAAACATTGAAAGATACGAAAAAAAGTAACTCTTAATAAACGTTGCTTGTCTAAAAAATACGATTAATCATAAGAAACTTCAATTTTTTTATACAGGGTGGGTAAAACTACAAAAATGTTATTTTGCTTAAGAGTAAACATACTTTATTTTGAAAGATACGAAAAAAAGTCATTCTTAATAAACGTTTTGACTTGAACAATGAATAGGTGATACTTGTTGTGAATGTCTTTATGTAATAAAGTAATTATAATAATAATAATCCGAACATTTTTATTAACATGAAAAGAATACGATAACGATTTCATAATTCAAAAACTCCACCTCCATACTCGACACATTTTTCTAATTGCTTTCTCAAATAAGTGAAAGAACTTCTGATTTCTTCTTGAGATATCGATTGGACAGCCTAGATAATTCTGCCCTTCAGCACTTCAATATCATTTGGTATTGCGGTTGCAAAAACAAGTTGTTTTAAACGGTCCCATAAAAACATATCGGCCAAGAATAAGTCGGGACTTCTTGGGGCCACAAAACTAGGCCATTCCTGCCAATCCACCTTGGACCAAATCTGCGGTCAAGCCATTCTCTAACCTCACGAGCGAAATAGACTGGACAACCATCTTGCTGAAAATACATATTTTGTCGAAAATTTAATGGTAGATTTTCGAGTTCATCATTGAAAAATGTATCCAGCATTTCTAAATATGATAATCCATTGCACGTGTTATCAAAAAAATATGGCCCTATAATGCCATGGATGGATATCGCACACCACACGTTCACTTTTGTGAAATATTGACTTCTCGTCATAATTCTGAATTCGGGATTTTCTAAAGACCAGTACCTAACGTGCTGGGTTGCAACGGGTCGATTTGTTGAAAATGTACTTTCATCAGAAAACATGATTCATTTATAAAAATCAACATTTCCACTTAAAATTTTGTCTCCTATCCACAGGCAAAAATCGTCGTTTCGCGTCGTCTCCGTCTTCCAATTTTTGATTAAAGTGCGGTTTATACGGATACAATTTAATTGCCTTACGGATTTTCTGAATTTTACTTTTTTTCACAACTTCCAACTGAGTAACACGATTTCTTAGGGACGTCATAGGATTTTCTTCAACATAATGAAGAACTGAGACTAGCAGCATCATCATGGTCGTATTTCGTCTTTTTTTTTTTGAGGTCCAAAACCGAACCAGTTCTCTTGAACTTTTTTATTAACTTGCAGATTGCCCTCCTAGTTATTGGGATTCCTACAAATTTCTCCGTAAATGATTCCATGACGTAGCGGTATGAAACTTGACCATCCCTATAACATTGTATTATAAAAATTCTTTGTTTAGTAGATAGCATTTCTACTTAAATAATAACTTCATTAAATAAAGACATTGACAACAAGTACCTATCACCTTAAGTGTCATTATTATTTTAACTAGGTTCACCAGTCAGAGGTGTGCCAGAGAATACTTTTTGGGAAATAAACCTTCTAATGAATTGTTCTACTTCGGTGTGTAGGAAACACATTCAATAAGAGTGACTTTTTTTCGTATCTTTCAAAATAAAGTTTGTTTACTCTTAAGCAAAATAACATTTTTGCAGTTTTTACCCACTCTGTATAAAAAAAATTGAAGTTTCTTATGATGAATCGTATTTTCTAGACATGCAAAAACGTTTATTAAGAGTGACTTTTTTTCGTATCATTCAATTTTTAGTCCATTTGTCCTCTTGTAAACCCCATCCGTGGACATACTGTATATACATATTAATAATAATATAAACAACGCAACAAATTTAAATAAATTATACATTTATACACCTAGAAATCAGTACATAAATAATCCTATTTCATCCGGACACAATAGAACTGTAATTATTTTTGTTATTAATGCCGCTTCTGCATGACACCTCAGCGATTCTACAGCTATCGTACACAAAATTTATTATCTAGCTACATAAAGAGAATAATAATTAAAAAGTAAAAAATAATTTATTACTTGCCGTACTAAAGTAATAAATTATCCTGAATGGCGTTAAGTCCGAAGCCCGGAAATAAATGCGTAGGAAAGGACGTTCGTCCGTCGGGGTCACCTTAATTCCCGAATCTATGGCAAAAAATGTCTTTGTGGGATGTTAGATCGTATGGAAAATAGTACGGTGGTGTGAAATTGAAAATATTTCTATCGAAATTTTTCATTAAAAAATATAATGAATTACATAACGAGTGTTGAAAGTGGTAGATTTCAAACGACAGCATTTAGCATGAGGTACCAGCCGAGTTTGAGAAAGCCACTTTCACACAAGTAATGTATACGATCACAAATACAATTCACACTGAAGTAGCCGCGTCACGTCACATTTGAGCAACTTTTTCCAACGGGCAAGGTCGAGGCCCGCATTATGATCTGGCATCACTGCTAGCCTACTGACCTATATACCCTTGTTAACTAAAAACAGATATACAGGATGTCCCATAACTAATGGTACACAGGAAAACTGTAGATTCCTTGGGTAAAAATACTGCGATTTGGCCATACTTAGTTTAGTTAAATAGCTGGTAATAACCGAGATACAGGGTGTCCAAGTAAAAATTTAATTTTCAATTTTCCTAAATAACTTATTTCTCAATCAATATTTTTGCACAAAATTTTGTGACTAGGGTTTTTTTGGGGAAAGGATTTGAATTTGTTAATAATTTTGACGTAGATTATAGGGGTCGCTCTCTGCGGTACTCTGGATACATAAAAAGAAATGTAACTTTTTTGTGCCTTAGTATAATTATGTTTTTATTAAAAGTATAAGTTTTTCCGTCATTTCTAAGCAATAAAGGTATGCTTTGTAAATGTCGCTCCGACTAACCATTTTCGAGATATTTTCAATTACAATTTCTAATGCGCCCGTTTAAATTTTGATTTGATTTCTGTCAAAGTTTATTTTCATATGTCAGCATCGTGGGTGTTTTTAAGTAGTTTTTGAAGATACTGTTATAAAAAATTAAACTCAAAATGCCGCTACATTTTTGTATAGGCTTCTAAAAATTTTAAAATCTGGCTGCATTCTATTTGGACACATTTCCATGCCCTACGTCTGTAAAAATTTTCTTGTGCGTATAAACATACCATGTCTCGCATTTCTCCGTTAGAAAACAGTTATGTCGCGGTATTTTTAGTTTAATTTTTGATAACAGTATCTTCAAAAACTCCTTAAAAACACCCACAATGTTGACAAATGAAAATAAACTTTGACAGAAATGAGGTTTCAAAGTGCTTTCATTGTATTTGTTTTTACCAAAGCCTACTGTGACAAATTTCACATTTATAAATCAAAATTTAAACGGGCGCATTAGAAATTGTAATTGAAGATATCTCGAAAACGGTTAGTCGGAGCGAAATTTACAAAGTATACTTTTATTGCTTAAAAATGACGGAAAACTGATATTTTTAATAAAAACATAATTATACTAAGGCCCAACTTCTTTTTATGTATCCAGAGTACGGCAGAGAGCGCCCCCTACAATCTACATGAAAATTATTAACAAATTCAAATTCCTTTCCCCAAAAAAACCCTAGTCACAAAGTTTTGTGCAAAAATATTGATTCAGAAATAAGTTATTTAGGAAAATTGAAAATTAAATTTTTACTTGGACACCCTGTATCTCGGTTATTACCAGCTATTGAACTAAACTAAGTATGGCCAAATCGCAGTATTTTTACCCAAGGAATCTGCAGTTTTCCTGTGTACCATTAATTATGGGACACCCTGTATATGCTGCGGCTAGACTTGGTATAAAGGGTTTTTTTGCAGACATTCGATTAAAAAAGGACACCAAGGGATCACCTGTTTAATTATAATAAGTCATTGCCATAACACTCTGTACATGAACTTATAATAGAAAAAAATAATTTTTGCAATTATTTTGTTTAGTAATCGAATCTAGGATATTAAAGCTGCAGTGGATGTGATGGACTTTGACTGCTTTTTGTCAGTCCAGCAGGAATAATTCCTTTCTGATGATATAAATTTATTGTGTTTTTACATATTTTTTAAATCTTTGCAATTACAGAAGATCACGCACTATTTTACTAAAAAGTAAAAAACAAACGTTTGTCGCCCCAACCGGAAGTGACATATCGTTATCTAACAGGGTTTGTCGGTTCAGGCAATGGAATTTCGTAAAATAATAATAGCAAAAACAAAAATAGAATCACTTAGAAAGTTCCTAACGGTCTAAAAATCATGAGGTGTAAATTATTTTATTTTTTATCTATGAATTATTTACTTATAATAACTTAGGAACGGTTGTTGTATGCATCTTCATAATATCATAGGAAATATTAACGGGTGATAATTATTATTAAGGAAAATATTGAAAAAAAGTAAAGAAACTCACAGTCTGCTCCACTAGTTTAATAGCAATAAATAAAACTAAAAACCATACATGTTTCGAAGGCTTAAGCCTTCATCTTCAGTGAAACGTAAAACATCAAAGGATACCTATGACATTGAGGTAACTAGCAAGCAGGAAAAGAAAAACTTTTTGATTATGTAAAAAATTAAAGTATAGAAAATAAAAAGGTAAAAAACTAAAGGTTTCTATTTATTCTTAGGAAAACGAATGCATAAAAAAATTTTTTTTAAAATAACATTTTTTTTTAAAGTTTTTAATTTTGAATTTAATATAGAATTCGTTCATTTTGAAAAATATGTTCATCGCTACACGAGGTTTTAAGAAGAAACTTTCTTCTTAGAACCGAGTTCTATATTAAATTCAAACTTAAAAACT
Organism: Barypeithes pellucidus; assembly: GCA_963991005.1. Classification (NCBI taxonomy): domain Eukaryota; kingdom Metazoa; phylum Arthropoda; class Insecta; order Coleoptera; family Curculionidae; genus Barypeithes; species Barypeithes pellucidus. Next base: position 53,686,432 of record OZ022562.1, on the reverse strand, counting down.
TTTAAAAAATTATTGTATAGTGTATTTTTACCCACAGACATAGCTATGCATTTACCATTTCGGTATGTAAGGACACATCTGTTTTTGGTCTCCTTCGATGATATTAAAACTTTTTGGCGTAGCCGTTTTAGCCCCTTATCCTCAATATCATCAATGGTAATTTTTACCATCTCATCCCGTCTTAGACCGCCAAAAGCTCCCATTACGAGTACCGTTTTATGCAGCAGGAAGCATTTTTGATAAAAGTTAAAACTTGTTCGACTTTCAAAACGTTGAAGATAGAGTTAGAAAGATATCCCTTTGATTTAACTTTCAAAAATGCTATTAATTGACAATATCTTGAAATATTAATGTTTCCCTTTACTATAAGTTCAGACTTCACCTGGGAATATTTTGTCCAACTCTTTGATCTTTGCAGAAGACCGACAGCCGCCGGAACCTGTTTGTGCTGTTAAAAAATTTACGTGCACATATGTACATTCGTGGCAGGTCGCGCCGTACTAATCTGATCATTTTTACGCGCAAACCATTCGAGTGAGTAAATTTGCTCAAGTCAGTACCCAGCTTAATAGTTTCTATACAGGGTGTCCCATAACTAATGGTACACAGGAAAACTGCAGATTCCTTGGGTAAAAATACTGCGATTTGGCCATACTTAGTTTAGTTCAATAGCTGGTAATAACCGAGATACAGGGTGTCCAAGTAAAAATTTAATTTTCAATTTCCCTAAATAACTTATTTCTGAATAAATATTTTTGCACAAAATTTTCTGACTAGGGTTTTTTGGGGGAAAGGAATTTGAATTTATTAATAATTTTGATGTAGATTATTGGGGGCGCTCTCTGCGGTACTTTGGATACATAAAAATAAATGTAACTTTTTTGTGCCTTAGTATAATTATATTTTTATTAAAAATAACAGTTTTTTCCGACATTTTTAAGCAATAAAGGTATACTTTGTAAATGTCGCTCCGACTAACCGTTTTCGAGATATTTTCAATTACAATTTCTAATGCGCCATTTAAATTTTGATTTGTAAATGTGAAATTTGTCACAGTAGGCTTTGGTAAAAACAAATACAATGAAAGCACTTTGAAACCTCATTTCTGTCAAAGTTTATTTTCATTTATCAGCATTGTGGGTGTTTTTAAGGAGTTTTTCAAGATACTTTCAAAAATTAAACTAAAAATGCCGCGACATAACTTGTTTTCTAACAGAGAAATGCGAGACATGGTATTACGCACAAAAAAATTTTAACAAACGCGGGGCACATCGGCGGTATTTGGAAATGTATCCAAATAGAAGGCAGCCAGATTTTAAAATTTTTAGAAGCCTATATGACAGACTGAGAGAAACAGGATCCTCCACTATTACGTTTTGGACGCAAGGATCCTGTTTCTCCCAGTCTGTAGTATAGGCTTCTAAAAATTTCAAAATCTTGCTGCCTTATATTTGGATACATTTCCAAATATCGCCGATGTGCCCCGCGTCCCTTAAAATTTTCTTGTGCGTATAAACATACCATGTCTCGCATTTTTCTGTTAGAAAACAAGTTATTGTCGCGGCCTTTTTAGTTTAATTTTTGATAACAGTATCTTAAAAACACCCACAATGATGACAAATGAAAATAAACTTTGACAGAAATGAGGTTTCAAAGTGCTTTCATTGCATTTGTTTTTACCAAAGCATACTGTGACAAATTTCACATTTACAAATCAAAATTTAAATGGCGCATTAGAAATTGTAATTATTGAAATATCTCGAAAACGGTTAATCGGAGCGACATTTACAAAGTATACCTTTATTGCTTAAAAATGACGGAAAAACGGATATTTTTAATAAAAACATAATTATACTAAGGCCCAAGAAAGTTACACTTCTTTTTATGAATACAAAGTACCGCAGAGAGCGCCCCCTACAATCTACATCAAAATTATTAACAAATTCAAATTCCTATCCCACAAAAAACCCTAGTCACACAATTTTGTGCAAAAATATTGATCCAGAAATAAGTTATTTAGGAAAATTGAAAATTAGATTTTTACTTGGACACCCTGTATCTTGGTTATTACCAGCTATTGAACTAAACTAAGTATGGCCAAATCGCAGTATTTTTACCCAAGGAATCTGCAGTTTTCCTGTGTACCATTAGTTATGGGACACCCTGTATATGTATATTTTATATATTTTTGTATTTCTTTCTTTAATATATTATAAAACTAGCATATAAATGAACGCTATTCAATTACTAGAAAACAGTTATCATTTTTAAATCAACTTGCAAAGCGTTAAAAAATGCAGGCCTATGTTATTAATAAAGAAACAGGAATTGTGAATGCATCACCAGCCTTAACTCCCCCAGAGACGCATGGACGGTTTGCAGAACACTAATTGAATTTTTAATAGTTTTTTCCGTTCGATTTAGTAACAATTCTCTCCAGTGAGAAACTTTTAAAATGAGGCGAATTAGAAATACTCGGTCGTCTAAATTACAATTTCCTTTTATTCTTCTTTCGGCCGCTCGTCCCAAATCAATTCTTGCGCGCCGTTACGAGCCATAAAATCGGGAAATAAAGCATTTTGTTGTGCGCTCACCGCAGTTGCACTTGAAGCATTGTAAACTTCTTGTTCTTGGAAAGGTGTAGGTAAATTCCGCCGCAAATAAATATCGTTTACTTTTATAGGATCGTTCTCAAATCTGATCGAATCGACTTCTTAACTTAATCTGATTGGTTGGTTGGTTAAAGGCGGGGGTCGGTTTAAAGGCCCGAAGAACCCTCTCATACTCTTCAGACTCATTGCGGAAATATGCTCGACAAAGGTTATTCTCTTCTCAAAGTAAACACCGAGATCTCTAACAGTATTCGAGTAAGATAGATGTTCACCATTGATCTGGTAAGTGGTATGTTGTAGGAATCCTACTTCTGCGCCAATAAAAACTAATATGTGTACATTTTTTTATATTTAGAGAAAGATGACGCACTTCTACCCATTTCCAGAAGGCATCGAGGTCACTCTGGAGTTTCAATGCATCATCCTCCAAGCACGTTATCAGCATATACAATTTTAAATCCTCCGCAAACATTAACCCACTGGAGAAACGCAAACAGTCGTTCACACCAAATCACAAACAAAAGGAATGGAAGGGGGTGCTCAGTGTGACCCCTGAGGAACACCTGATATTACTTGAAAGGCTGATGATACTTCACTAAGAAGCTTTATAGCCTGTGTCCTCCCAGTAAGGAAACTTCTCAGCCACTTGACTAAACTGTTGGAGAACCCTATAGCACTTAGTTTAGCCAAATATATATACGTTTACCCTGTTGAAGGCCTTGGAGAAGTCGGTGTAGATAGAGTCCACCTGGTCGCCCCCCCCCCTCCAAGATCTCCCTCAAGGTCTGATTTGTATTAATAAAATAAATTACTTACGCTAAGTAGAAATTTGATAGAACTATTTGTTTGAAATAAAAACAAAAACAGTAGTAGTCGTAATAACAATAACAACTAAAGACAGAAATAGCAATAATAATTTAAAAATCTTCAGTTTCTTCGAAACAAAAGTAAATTACGGGTTTGTCGGGTTTGTTCGTACTAGAGGTACTTCAATGAAGACGGTCCCGGAACAAAAAGTCGGAAAATCAGTAAGTGTTTCACTGGAACTTTGATAAATGGACGAACAGTGCACCGCCGTCGTTTGACAAGGGTCTAGTTTGGTACACCGATGGATCAAAAACCGCCAAAGGTGTGGGCGCAGGTATATTTGAGGAAAGACCCAGGATGGACATAAGCATTCCTCTGGGGAACTACGCCACAGTATACCAAGCGGAAGTTCATGCCATACAAGCATGTGTACAACAAAATCTTGAAAAGGGCTACCACAACCAAAATTTACGTCCTGTCGGACAGCCAAGCTGCTCTTAAGGCTCTGAATTCCAATCGGTTTACTTCAAAACTTACACTGGAGTGCCACACCACCCTAAAAGTACTGGCGGCTAGGGGAAACAGGGTAGAGCTCTTGTGGGTCCCTTGTCACTCTGGGATATAGCGAGACCCGGATCCACTCAAAGTCTCAGGGGCCCCGAACCGGCCTTTGGAATATCAAAACAGGCAACAAAAACAACATTAGATAGATGATCGACAAAAAAAAACACCTGTCTCGATCGCAAGGGTGACCTGGTCAAATACACGCACGGGCCGTAATTGGAAAACCATCGAAAATACTATCGAATGGGATGCTAACCCTGACGCGGCCCCAGTTGAAACAAGTGATGGGTCTGCTAACAGGCCACTGCCACTTGCGAAAACACCTTCAACGGATAGATAGGTATAAACAACGGATATATTGAATGCAGACTGCGGCGAAGATGATGAAACCGCCTCACATATAATATACCGCTGCGTAGCACTGTCTCTTAGAAGATAAAATATTTTCGGGAACATACAACTGGTTACTGCACCTCATAGAAGGAACAAACATCTTCTAGCAAGATCGGGGCACACAATAAGCCGAAAGGCTGCAGTGATTTGAAGTTCGGGCCTTTAAACCGACCCCCGCCTTTTACCAACCAACCAACCAACCTAGTGTTTTATACTACTGAACGTAGATTTCGCTCTTCTTTCATAATTTAAACAAAAAAATTCAGACCCGCATTTAAAGAAATTAAGTTGATGATGATGACCTAAAGTCGACACGTCGCATAAAAGATCTGATGCTGTCACTTTGTTGAGAACAAAAAGTAGCGATGAGAAAAGGAAATTTGTTTTTGGACATCTCTTCAAATAAAATCAAGAAAAACTAAAAACTGAAACTCAAAATTTTAGATCGCAGTTATTTTTGGTTTTTTTTGCGGCACATTATTGGGCCCATAATTACAGAACTTTTTCCCAATTCAACCGACTTCGTAGCTCTTACCCTTTCCGAATAAACCCAATGGTGTAGTTCGAATTCGCAACACCCTGTATAGACCGAAAAAATGAAGCTTATATTAAGCCACCCCGAAAGAAATATCAGCTTTATTAAACCCTAGAGCGTATATTTAAACTTCATTTAACAATCCGGTAAAATATTTAACATTTTCCAAACTTCATCATATCGCTCGTTTACATTATATGTTAATTATTATAAACTGCCCGAAGATAAGCGTTGTAAACAATCCAACAGACAATGTAGTTTACTTTACGAGTCTAATGATGCAAGAAGTTTTAGTTGGTGTTTGTCTAAGTCTGAATTATATTTGTGTACAAAATTATTTAGGTGGAAACAAAGCTGAGTTGAGCTGCTGAGCTCTTTTAATTAAAAGTTTCTTTTACCGGAAATAATGAAGGGGGAGTACGAATCTCATATTAGCTTTGGTTTGCCCAAACCTATACAGTGGCCTATGAGTAAAGGGTTTGATTTACAACCGTGCATGTAATAATGACATTTCCTCCTTTATTCCTCATCTATCTAGGTGGAAAATTGACGTTTTTTACTTTTACTTTCCACTTGGGTGGAAAGTAAATTATTTTTTGTAATTTTTTTAAAAATCGATTTTTTCCGGTTTTATCTTTTGTTTTGCTCTTTTTAAAATGCTAATAGCTTTGCGTGTTTAAATATGTCTACTTTTTCCCTAATAGATAGAGTGGTCCTCAACATTGAATATTGTGACCAAATCGTTGATATCTTCTTTGTCTTGGCATTTTCACTGAAATAAGCTAGTAGCGCCGACTCAGAACCAGGATTTTGAACTTTGTTTCTCGTACACCATTCTTTGGAACAGTTATATGTCTCATATCTCGTCATATCTCGGCAGTAACGGTTCTTCCGCAGGAGCACATGCGCACGTGCTCCACCCAAAACGAAACGAATAAAAAATATTAATTTATATTCATTGAATATTATTTATCGTATAAAGTCCGACCCTCGGTCGAGGTAAATCACGAGACGAGACTTGCTCGCACGTGCGATTAAGTTGTGCATTTTTTTTTGGACAGCCGATGAGAATCTGTACACAGACACCTTACAGACGCGGCTGCATTCGGATTTAGCAACTTGTGGGGATTATACCTCCATCAACATAATCTTTTCTGAGGGAAAAGATCCGCTTCTGAGAGACGAGCCGACCGACTAAACTCACCGTGTGAGTCAGGTATAAACTCTTTAACTCCTTTCACTCGACGTTATTTTTGTCTATCATAAGTATGATTTTTGGGTTAAGCCTTTAGGCATTGTTGATGATGTTTGCCAGCTCTAGTATCTTTCTGATTTGAATTTAATCAAATGAGCAAGATATAAGGGCTCCTAACATGTTGGCGGTAGGTGTGTGGTAGGCGGTGTATTTTTACAATAGTCGTGTAGTGTTTTGTGTATCGTGTGGTTCGTCGAAATGCGAGAACTGTCAAAAATGTTGCTGCTGTAAGAAGTTTGAAGAGGATCCAAATTTGTCAATTCCACGTCGTGCTCTACAGTTAGGGCTTAAACACACGACAACTTGGCTTGGATTTTGCAAAAAGATTTTAAATTACACCCGTATAAAATTGTTTTGACTCACGAACTTAAGCCGCTGGACCATCGTAGGCGCCGAGAATTTGCTGCATGGAGTTTAGAACAACTTGATCCTAATTTTGCAAAAAAAATTGTCTTTACAGATAAAGCGCATTTTTGGTTAAGTTGATATGTCAACAAGCAAAATTGCCGTTTTTGGTGCAAAAGCAATCCGCAACAGGTTCACGAGAAGCTCTTGTATCTACTAAAAGTAACTGTAGGGTGTTGTTTGTGGTTTGGTGGCATCATCGGACCATTTTTTCCCAAAATGAGGTAGGAAACTCAGTTACAGTGAATGGTGAACGATACCGACAGATGTTAAGATATTTTTTGTGGCCAAATTTAACTGCACTTAATTTGGAGGATAGGTGCTTCCAGCAAGACGGTGCCACATGTCACACTGCTCATGAAACTATCTATCGACGTATTGCAAGAAAAGTTTGATGAAAGGATAATATCAAGGAATTCAACTGTTCACTGGCCCCCAAGAAGCTGTGATTTAACTCCTTTAGATTTCTTCTTGTGGGGCTATTTCAAATCTAAGGTAAAAAAAGAGTGAAATGAAGATTGAACATTACACGCTGAATTCGTCCGATCACGCCCGATTTATTGTACAAAACCAACGAAAATAGGGTTCGTCGAATTTGCTCGTGTAGACGAACTCGAGGTGGTCATTTGAACGATGTGTTATTCAAACCGTAAATGTTATCGACTGTACTTTAATATAATATAAAAAGTATGGTTGTATCTCAAATAATTTTAATTTTATTTCATTTTCAAATCATATCGTTCTTATTGGAAAACCCTTTAGATCTCGGAAACTAAAAAGTTATTTGTTTGAAATATTGGCAGGTACTCACTATAAAAGATCTTTTTAATGATTTTGAAGTATTGCTTATAAACAAATCAGTTCTAATGGTTGTAAGTACGTTCTTAGGGAAAATGTGTACAGCTTACCAATTTATACTTTTAATACAACTTGGCAACGTATAAAAATGTGACCGTCGTCACGAAGACGTTCGTCGATTTTTACCCTTTTAATAAAAACCGGCCGTAAAACTCAATGTAGTGTGATATAGAAAAATCTCCATTTTGACCAGGACCGCGCGGAATAATTTCAACGTTTCACAGACAAAACGTCCGTATTTTGGTTATTTTTATTTGTTTTCATCTTATCGATTCGGGAAATATACTAAAAGTTTTATTATCAGACTTCTGATTTATTATTTATTTTTCAAAGCTTTGTTCGGCGTTTTAATTTATAATATTCCTTATCATCAACCCGCTTGCGCCCCCTATGCTGCATTGACGCTATTCCATCACAAAACCAATTCCTGGTAGCTTTCAACATCAATATTCACATTCAATTGGTCTCTGACGTATTTATTAAATTTTAAAAATCAATCAGACACTACATTCGCGGAGAAGAGGTTGGACTTTTGTGCTTTGTGAAGTCTAGCGCATGGTCGTGAAGAATGTGGACAATTGTGTGACTTCCTCTCAATATTATTTATATATCTAGTGTGTGAAAAAACTGGAAGATCTTATTTGGTAACCTAAATAAGAAAAATGTAAAAGTTAAATACTAAGAGTTGATGTTAAGTCACCTTAAGGTACAGAATGTCATAAGTCATCCTTAATACAAGTTTGACAGTATATTAAAGTTCTTTTTCTATTTCGGTTTCATAATGGCAACATTATGAAATGCAAAAAAACTGAATAAACGTCTTATGAAACTTGTATCTTAATATACTATTTTAAATCTCATCTAAAGGAATATATCTTTATGGACGTGATAATCTTCCACGTAACACGTCAATTGGCAAAGGTTTACGATAACGTTAAGGCTACCTTAGCTGAGGTATAACATTCAAATATAGGACCTATTAGTACGGCAGCCCGTTACCATGATTTCAGACTGATCACGACCTATTTTTCGTTATTCGTGACCGGAAAAAAATGAGAGCGGACATTTTCATCGACGCGCAACCTCAGTGCTCGATCTTAAGTATTTCATTTTTTTAACGCTGTTCGAGTGATCGCGCCTCGTCCGTTTTCAAGCAGAAATCGTATATTGTGGCTCGGAAAATGGGGGGAAAATATGAACTGACAAATATGAACTGACATTTTGACGCACCCCTTTTTTAGCAAACCCGTTTTGAGTCAACACAGCACGTGTATTAATAATAATGCAATATGGTGACATAGACAACCAAGCCTCACGGCAAGCCATCCCATGCGCGCCCCTTTACCGCGATAATTAATTATACAGATACGAGATCCGACTCCGCTACACTCCCTGCAGCTGCGCAACACGGAAAATGTCCGTTCGACTCGATTTACGATTCTTTAGAGTGTTATCAATAATTTTATACCCCTTTTCTCTTTATATCTTGTATTTAAACTGTGGAATTTTTACAACACTGAAAACGTCCGTTGTCGATGAATTCACGTTTTTTTTTATATTTTTAATTAGATTGCATCAAGAACGGACAAGGTAACAAAAAGACGATTTGCTTTCTTACGGACTGAAATCACTCTGACGGGTAAGCGCAGCGTTTCCGAACTTTCTCGCTCGAGTAAAACTTTCTTATTTTTTATTAATCAAGCGATTAGTCATTGACTAGATGAAGGCGTGATAACAGGACATTTTGGTAACGGACTGCCGTACTATATGTATTTTGCAAGTAAAGGTAGTTTTATCATCATTTAGATAATATTATTTCTTATTTAGAGCATTTATAAAATGTCTGTTTTTTCGATAAAAAAAATATTCGTTCAGAAATATGAAGCTAACTGCAAAAAAGTGTCCGAATAAAGTAATATACGTTTGGACATTCAGATGTCAACATAAATATAAACACACCTTTCTCATTTTATATCTCGTTGATAAATGTCCAACATGTTTGTGTTTTCGCGTTGTTTTTAAAGATTTATGGAGGTAGAACATAAAAATATTGTCGATGTCGGCTTGTAGATATACGATAATATGTGTATTAAAATTAAATAAGCTATTAACTGGTTCAGTCATATTTAATTATAGCTAAGTGGCGTTTGGTTTGGTTTAGCAGAAATTATACTCTCTTAGAAAGGAGAAAAATAAAAAATTTCGTTAGTGTAATTTGAAATCTCAAAGTTGAGATTCATTTCAAAATTCAGCAAAATATAGTAGGGAAAGGGGGGGGGGGGGCACAGTGTTACACAATGTATTCAAATTATTGGTAAATACAAGAAATACAAGTTAACAACGTAAACATAACTCTAAAAACAAGTCAAACTCAGGCAGAAACGTCAAAATATAAAAAATTTCAAACACTCAAATTTTTTTATATGAATATATAAATATATGTTAAATTTGCTTAAAAATGTGTATGATAAAGAATTGGGGGGGGGGGGGTCCGATCCTCAGCATCCCCTTGGCTCCGCCACTCTATACATTAAACATTTTAATCCATTACAGTATATGTGCAAATCATTGAGTGAGGGGTATAGTATTACACGTAATACTGTACCCCCAGTAAATTGTAACACTCTGTCCCAATCGCATTTTTACTGAAAATACGCCAGTTTTTCAGGAAACAACATTTTTCAAGGTTATGTTTCACATCTATAAATATGTCCCTGAAGCCTTCAACCATAAAGTTTATTATATACTATTGTCAAAAAGTACAAAACAACTGTAAATCTGTACAAATAATTTACTTTTTAACTTAAAAATACAAAAACGTACTTGAGTGCTATAAACACTACACATTTCATCACACGTCCGGATAATTAAAGCTTATAGTCTTAACTGGAAGTCGCAATTATTCCAGTGCAATGCTGCTTCGCGTAACACTATAATTCCGATTATAACACTACCCCGTGTAACACTGTGCCCCTCCCCCCCTACTCGGCTGGTTAGTTTAGTACTCACAAAGTAGCAAGATGGCCCTGGTAACCATCAGGTTACATAGCAGAACACATAATTCAGGGGAAGCACATAATAACTTAGTTTCTTGAAGATTGTTAGAACTATACAGGATGTCTATTTTTGGGTGGTTTTACGGGGTATCTCCGCTATTAGTAAAGATAGAAGGATGCGGTTCCCGAAGCAAAATTTGTTTTTTTCTTGAAAACTATTGAACATAGAAAAAAGCTGAGTACGTAAAAAAACTACTAAAAGAACATTTTGTTTCTTTTTGATAAGTTACATGGTAACCGAATTATGGGGGTGTTCCAAAACGTCAAATTCTCAAACACATTCCGTATATCAAAAACGAGGAGGCCTAGAAAAATTGTAATTGTGATAACTTTCGTTTCACAAAAAAGTTGCATACTGCCGCGAAACTAATAATGGAGATACACTGTAAAACCGCCCAAAAATAGACACCCTGTACTAGCACATTACACTAAATCAATGCCTAAAACACCATACGCGTAAATGGATTTCCTGAACACGCTGTTTATCCTCTATTGATGTCAGCTCCGATAAAACTGCCATAATCGAACCACAAGTAAACGTCTTAAGCAAACACGTATGTCTAGGGTGTCGTCGGATGTGGGTTAATTTTTGGAGTCTACATAAATTTTAGACTGTACATATTAAAAAAAAGTATGTAGGGTTTCTCTAGGACACCCAAGGAGTCACCAATAATAAATATTCATCATATTAATAATATAAATTAATGTATGTATACATGGTGTTACGCAAATGACTTACTAAATTTAACCCGGCAAATCATGAGATGAAAATAAATTGAACTTGAAAATCTCAAAATTTACGTGGCCGCTACTGAGGACGTTTGCAATCAATAGTTTATTGAGGCAGTCTGGTGTCTCAAAAGAGGTCAGCGCATTATAGGCGCGTTACCACTTCGTTTTCAAACTTTTTAGAAAAAAAAACTACAATTTTAAGGTACATACTCTCTTACCTTCGGTCTTATTTGAACATAATCCGTTTTATTATTAAATTCCATAAAAAATAAAACACAAAAAGTATGTTTTGCAACAGAACTAACAGTAGATAATATCACACAAATTTGAAATCACATCACAACATTTATTATTATGAATTATTTCACAACAGAAAAAAAAATCGGGTAATTCTACAACTAACAAAACGTCATTGCATCCCCGATTGTCGAGACATACTGAAGCAACAATAGTGGCGCGCGGCGGGTGTCCAAGCAAGGGCGAGACACGCGGTGTGATCTGACATCACTGTTAGTATACTCTAGTGACCCACATTGTTGCTAAGTGAATCCAGATGGAACGGCGCGACAGTATGTGGATAAAAAGAGTTTTTACCTTAGTATTTAGATATTCGATTAAAATAAAAGTATGCAAACTTTCTCTAGGACACCTCAGGAGTCACCTGTTTCAATATAATAAGTCATTTCCATAACACCCTGTATTAATATCTCTAACTAGCCAATACCACAGCGTGGATGCTATATTGAGCTCAGTGCCCTATTTTGTAAATAAATAAATATTAAACCATTTCCTTAACACCAAGTATAATTGAACAAAAGAAAATGCAAAATTATTTTATAAAATATTTCGTTCGGTTAATGGACAGAATATGTTTTCTATATTTTATTTATTTTCCCAATTTTTTTTCTCCCGTTTACTTCACAAAGTTGGGGGTAATTCGGACCGAATGTTTTTAGGCCCGTATGTTGCATGATGGTTTATTGAGTGTTTCACTTTTCGATTACATTTTCCTCTTTATCGCGTACTATATCGGGAAAAAACTATTAAAAATTTACAATCAGAGGTCCGGTCGCTTTAAGAGCATTACTTATTGGCGGAAATTTAAAAGTTATTTATGCATCAATGCCGTAATGCAGCATGAATTTAACAGCCAACGGCTTTAGCCGAAGACTATAACACACGACACATTATTTTTTACCTTAGTCATATTAATAATAATTATTTTTTCTATTTGGGTTTCATAATGGCTACATTATGAAATGCAAAAAAATTGAATAACCTGCCAGTCTATGAAACTGAAATTTTATTTTTTTATGTTGGCAGCAAGTAAGGTTCGAATTTTAGGCTTACTTCGATTTCGTTAAAATTAGTTTTCTAGGCATTATGGATTCGACAAAAATCTTTTATTGAAAACTTTAAAATACTAACCGTTAACCTTGCAAATAGATCATTTTTACCAGATATTTATCTGAAATACCTATACTCGGAAATATATAACAACACACAACTAATTTCTAGTCACAACTATAAAACAAATAACCTAAAAATAATAGAAATATCTTCCAGTTTATGCTCTATTTCTAAAGTTATATTCAATACAGTACTATTTTTATTTTTAATTCAATATAGTATTATACATATTACTTTATATATACATATTTATTGTTACTGTAGACATTTCCTAAGCATTAATTGTTATTCCTTTTCTTGTTCTGCTCGCCCCATAACTCAAAGGTTTGCATATTCTTTTTAAAAGTTTTTCTAGATGATTTTCTGCAATTTCTTGTATTTCTGACGGAGTACAACTTTCTTCCTGACTCATTTTTATTAACTTTAATAATATATTTATTTTTAATTATGACGGATGGGAAGAAGCTTTGTATGGTATAAAGGCTGTACCTACATGTATATTGCATATGGAATTGGCTCATTCCTGCAAATTGCAGGAAAGTAACTATTGGAATAACTTTTAGTAAAAATTACCAAATTATTTAGTAAACCATTTATATTTTCGCTAAATTTACTATAATCTTTTGTAAAATTTACTAAAATTTTTTGTAAAAATTCCGCGACTCACGGTATTCCCAAGCGGTCTCCCATCCGAGTATTAACCGTGCACAACGTCGCTTGATCGATATAATGTTTTCTCTTACCACCTCCATCGTCCTCCTTGGTAATTACGAGTCATAATCGAGCCATTGCATCTAATTTAAGCTTCTCATTCTTGTAAAAAGGCATTTTTACAACACTAAATGGTCTTTGTCATTTTTACCATAAAGAATACTTAAAGTACAATAATAGTCATCAGTAAAATGTACCATATATTTAATAGTATATTACGTACCGAGGTGGAAAGTGTATCATTCCTGTCGAGATGGTCGGTAGTAACTAAATCTCGAGAGAGTAATGAAACTTTTCACCGAGGTTTCTATACTATTTTATTTACAACCACTTATTATTTTTTTTTTTGAATTAAAATTATTAATAAAAAGATAAATGTCATTTTGACTTTTCCATTGAAAAATTAGACAGAAATTTCAAATAAGTAGCCTAGGTAATAATACACATTAAGATGGCAGATACGATTTTTTTAATATGGTTTCCATGTCACTAAACAATATATTATTTTAACAACAGAAAAATGAGGAAGATGAGGAATTTGATTTTGCTGCTATTCTAGCAGAAATTCGAGAAGCAGCTAAAAAATAGTAGAAGATCTTCTGACAACTAAAAGCCGCCCGAGATATGACAAGGCATATAACTGTTTCAAAGAATGGTGTACGGGAAACAAAGGTCAAAATCCTGATTCTGAGTCGGCGCTACTAGCTTATTTCAGTGAAAATGCCAAGACAAAGAAGATATCAACGATTTGGTCACAATATTCAATGCAAGAAGTAGACATATCTAAACACGCAAAGCTATTAGGATTTTTAAAAAGTGTGTTCGTATATTATTTTGAGATATCGATTTCTAAAAAAATTACAACAAAAATAATTTACTTTCCACCCAGGTGGAAATTAAAAGTAAAAAAACGTCAACTTTCTACCTTTCAACGATAGATAAAATGTTATAATGTTAATTATTAAATGCATGGTTGTAAATAAAAATATTTACCTACTGGAGTTATAAATAAAAGATTTTCACTTAAATTCGTTGTAAAATTTACAATATATTTTAGTTGATTTTGCAAAATTTATTAGAAATCTTAACTATAGTTTTTTGTAAATTATGTTTACAATGTTATTTTGGTACGGATTACATATAAAAAATGTAATTAATACTATATTTTATAGAAAATTTTACAATAAAATCTATACTATAATAGTTTTACTATAGTCTTTTTTCCGTATAGGCATGACAATAATGACACATGACTTGACCACGATCTTTCGAGTTCTCTCATAATTCAGACTATACCATGAATCACCCTAGATCGTAAAGCTGGGTACTGACTTGAGCAAATTGACTCGCACGAATCGCGTACGCAGAAAAAAAGATGTGCGCGCAAAGATATTTGTTCGTGAAAATTATTTGTTGCATTAAATTCATGCGCGCAAATTGTTGTTCCAGTGAGCTTGTTGAAATGGCGCATAAAAGACGTAATATAATTATTGCAAGTGCCTCCTTCCTATTATTGCATGAGGCAGAGAAAAAGACGTAAAAACCTAAACGATGGTGGATTACAAAATTGTATGAAAGCAGGCCCGCATACAGTGGCTGTAATTTATTAACAGACATGAGGCTGCAAGAAAACAGTGGCCACTTCAAAAATTTTAGTCGTATGTCATCTGCAGATTTAGAGTTTCTACTGAATGCGATTGGCCCCAACCAGTGGCGGCTCGTGACCTATGATAGAGGGGGTTTGTCGGTGAAAAAATGGTGAAATTATTTTTAAAATTTTATTTTTGTGTAACGACCAAACAATTACTTTCTAGGCGTTTTAAATGTAGAAATTTTAATTTTTAATTTTACACAAGGAAATACAACTTTTGGAAAATAAGAAAGGTTTTCTTAGTGTGTATAGCTGTCGGATCTTAACGTCGTCGCATGCAACCCTCGTAACAATATTTATACAGTCCACTACTAATACTACTAAAGCAATCTACGAGCTATAAAGAACACCGAATAATGTCCAATACTACTACCGCTATCTCCGAGTTATCAAGAAAACCGAATGATGTCTAATACCACTACGCCATCTACGGCTACGTTATTAGGCGCAACCAAGATGAGAATAATAGTTAACTGTTTTATGGCGAGAACGAATCGAGCCACGAAACTGACAAGTTGGCATTCTTCATATTTTCAGTGTTTTTTAGTTTAAATCCTTAAATAAAATGGTTTAAAATCATATCGAGTATTATTTATCGAAATACGCAACATTTATCGACCCTACACAATAGTGCTTAAACGCAAAGTCCATTCCTCGGTTCTTAATTGTAGAAAATTGATCAATAACAGCCTCATTAAGTTTGGAATACCCTCTACCCTAGAACAAACCTCGCATTATTCACTTAAATTTTTGCTCCAAACTCAAAGAGCTAAAGTTATTTCTTAAATAGTATACCGTCAACTATTCATTTTAACTTAATAAATATATAATATTAAAATATTAAAACATACACGCTTGAATTTCTAACTAGATGCACGAACAGACAAAAACTGTGTGTGCACACAAAAACTGTGTGTCATTTCCATGTTAAATCGCCATAGCCCCGCTATCCCCCGCTTCCACCAACCACCTGTTACTACAGAGAAACTGCACTACTTACACCACAAAAATAACACGTCGAGTGAAAGGAGTTAAAGGTTTTATACGTGACTCACACGGTGAGTTTAGTCGGTCGGCTCGCCTCTCAGAGGCGGATCTTTTCCCTCAGAAAATATGATGTTGATGGAGGTATAATCCCCACAAGTTGCTAAACCCGACACTACCTTGCAGTCGCATCTGTAAGGTGTCTGTGTGCAGATTCTCATAAAAAAAAATGCACTACTTACACCCAAATATCATACTTACGATAGACAAAAAATAACACGTCGAGTGAAAAGGAGTTAAAGGTTTTATACCTGACTCACACGGTGAGTTTAGTCGGTCGGCTCGTCCTCCTTCAGAGGCAGATCCTTTCCTTCAGAAAGGATGATATTGATGGTCTTTCCCCACAATGTTGCTAACCCGACACTTCCTTGCAGCCGCGTCTGTAAGGTGTTAAGGTGTCTGTGTGCAGATACTCATCGGCTGTCCAAAAAAAAAATAAAAAATGCACTACTTAATCGCACGTGCGAGCAAGTCTCGTCATAATCGTCATTTACCTCGACCGAGGCACGGTTGCCGGATCTATATAGTTGGGTTTGACGGGATGATAAAATATTAGGGAGGGTCGGACTTTTTTAGTTTGACGGTACGATAAAATATTAGGGAGGGTTGGACTTTATACGATAAATAATATTCAATGAATATAAATTAATATTTTTTATTCGTTTTGTTTTGGGGGTGCGCGTGCCCATGTGCTCCTGTAGAAGAACTGCCACTGGCCCCAACATTAGTAAAATTGATACAGAATTTAGAAGAAGCATTACTGTACAAGAACTAGATTGAAACCAACAATAAAAGGCGCTACAGTGACGGCGCAAAGGGCTACCACTCCAAATTTTTGTCGTCCATCCTGATAAATTGAACAAAGAAAGATGGAAGAAAATATACAAAAATATATACCTGCCACTGTTCCGATACAGTAATACACGTAGTGACATCACGTGTCAGCATAAATATAAATGCATCTTTTTTATTGTGTATCGTTGATAAGTGTATATGCCGCCGTATGCCGTGTTGTTTCATAATGTTTATGACACTATAAGTTAAAAATGATGGTGTCCCTAGTTTTATACATCTATTGTGTTAACACGTAATGCATTTTCCTGTTTTGAAAATGTTTTATCGCAATAAATATAGTCCCGTTATCCTGTGTGGAAAACTAGTTCAAACTACCGTATCTGTTTATCCGATTATAATTATAATATTTAATCCCTAAACTTCGCTGGTACAAATAAATACCTTACTCTTCCTCCATACGAAACAATTACATCTAAGCTCCATTGTTCTTTGTAAATACGCATGTACTTCAACGCAAACAGACTGTAATCTTTCACCATCAAGCCTCTGGCAGACTTCATTCTCCTCAAACGCCAAAAAAAAAGCAAGTTAGATCCACATATATACGAGTATAACCATTATATTGCTAATACCATCTGCAATTATGTCCCCGCTATGGGCATCGAAGGGGGCGTTGTGAGTTTGCGCAGTTCGGAAATTTCCTTGTGAAAGTAAACATTCGACAGGACCGGATTTCAACTTTTTTAACGTAAATTTCACTGGTTAGTTAGGAAAAATATTGCAATCAAAATTTCGACTAGTTCGAATTAAGACGGCGTTCCATGCATACGATTTCTGACGATATGATGATCCAACGGCGCCCTTATTGGTGTAAACTTTTGGTGTCAAATTCCGTCCGAATATTTGTAACAATCGACACGATAAGCTTTATTTTAACTTTCATCCGACTTCCGTCCGAATTATTATCAGCTACTAATGCACCAAATTAAAAACACATTAATTTTAAGGTTATATAGTGGCGACATATATATTATATTGTATACGAGTGACACTCTCTTCTTTTCTTACAAGGTTTTTTTAGGGAAATTCGGTTCGGAAAATCGGATAATGTGATCAGCAAAACATTTTCATATACAGGGTGTAACTAAATAAGTGTAAAACATTTAAGGGGGTGATTCCTCATCGAAAAAAAGATAGGATCTTTCATATAAAGAAACTTCATTGGAGCATCCCTTGTTAAGATACAGCCCCTTAGAGGGGGTACATAAAATTTATAAATAAACAAAACTAATTTATTAATAACAAAACATACAACATCTAGAAATCAAAGTAAATGTTCAATATGTCTACCTTCAGACATTACGCATGCGTCTAGACGTCGGCGCATTGAGCAACGTATTCGCGCGTTTTATGGCGATATGTATCTTGTTCGTAAAATAATTTTTTGCTGCGAACTGGTTTATTTTGGGCAAAAAATTCAAGATACATTTTTTGTTTAGAATGAAACAGGCTATCGGAAATAAATTTTTAGATGGTAAACAAATAATAAGACAAAAACTTACATTGGAAATAAATTTTAGGGGTTGCGTTTTCCACCCTTACAACCATGGGGTAAACCAAATAAATTACTGGCTAAGTGTCTTTTTCATAGTAGAAAATGTCAGGTTAATTTCAATATTGTAACTTTTTTAGTGCTTGTGAAAAAAATTGTTAAACACATTTTATGTACCCCCTTTACGGGGCTGTATCTTAACAAGGGATGCTCCAATGAAGTTTCTTTATATGAAAGATCCTATTTTTTTTTCGATGAGGAATCACCCCCTTAAATGTTTTACACTTATTTAGTTACACCCTGTATATGTACATACTTTAAATACTTTATACCTGGTATTGATACACGATTTTTGCAAGAAAGCACCATGCACTTGTGTCCTTTCATCTTAAACAAAATAAGCCACTAACCTATCAAACAGCGAATCACCAAACTCGTTCACAAAAATTGTTGTTAGGTAATGAAAATTTATAAGCACTAATATACAGAAAACAATGTGGATGAACCACTTTTTATTCTGTAATTTGAAAGAGCATCCAGAACCAAAGATGGCGATGAACAACAACAAACAAATAATGGGGGCCGGCTCTGACGCGATCGATAAAATTTCCACCCTACTGCACAAACTTAATATTACCACGCCACCTCGCATAGCGGGGTGTATTTTGGAACGTTGGTATTGGCAATATAATGGTTATATATTTGTGGTTGAAACACATATTTCCATCGGGTACCGACGAATCTGTCAGCACGCTCCTGTTTTCATGGGATTAACGAACTGCACTGTATAGATTAGTACAAGCCATGGTATAAACATCTAAGAGGTATGATTCCACGCCGATGGAGGCGTTGCTTGTGACGTCAACGGGCGAGTGATTTTTTAATCTCTCATGGAGATTTATACTGCTGTCAGCGATTTTAACTCTCTTTGAAAGGTATTAAAAGGTTTTACGCTTTTAATAGTATGTGAAATGAAAGAATAATATCATTGAAGCTAAAATACTAGTTATAAACAAATTAAATTATTTTTTAAATAGTCCATTTCTCAGTGGAGTGAAATTTAAAACGCTGACAGCAATATAAATCCCCATAAGAAATTTAAAAATCGCTCTCCCTGTGACGTCAATGCGCGCGGCAGAGCAAATTGGTACGGTTAGATATCTTACCTTTAGTTATTTTATCATGAGTACAAGTCCCTCTCATACCCATGTACTTTAAAGAATAATATGTGCTATTATTTTGACAGACGGTATATTCTAAATTTAAAAGTTTATATTGGGCTAATATAAGTCGAAATTAAAAAGTGAAAGTATACAGTCGCTTAACTTTTCTCCTCTGAAAAGAATACACCAAACTTTGCAGAAAAATTGGAATATGCCGAAAGTAACTTGAAAAGACCACTAAAAAATTCAACTTTTGAGGAACGAACTTTTCTAAAAAAAAAAAGTTTTTATTGGTAGGCCGCATCGGTAAACCTGATTTAGCATCTACCATCGAAAGGGACTTAAACAATTTGGGCATTAAAAAGTTTGCGACGAGGAAATGGGCCTGGGGCAAATAATCAAAAGAAAAATGAGATTTTGAAGTGGTGAATGAAAATAAATACGGAAACATCGGGGAAATTTCGATATGCAGCGCTGCTACAACATAAAATATTGGCTTAAGAGGATTCGATCGCACACAGCTTTTCCCTATGGAGTCCAATTCGTATGAATTTTAAATAATGCTCAGGATTCGGGTCAAGAATATTATATTATTAGACAAAATACAGTGTCTACAACGTATCCAAGCTAAGGAGGGCCAGTACAGGGATCTCGGAAACCGTAAGAGATACGAAGTCAGTTAAATGGAGGCAAAGGTGCGCATTTACGTGCCTAATAATATGCCTTTTAGAAAGTTTTTAAATTCAGGGTAGTTCCGCAGATATCCGGAAAAACCCGAAATTCTGAAAAATCGTTTTATTGTTTCCTTGGGGTTTTCTTGAGATCGAATTCTAAAGTAAATTTCACTTTTGCGTTGCCACTTTTTCCGCTCTATCTAACAGCGTTAATTGTTTTGTAATCCGACGAGTCGTCTTCGAAGGGCCATTATCAACTTTCTATTCTTAAATACGGTCCTGTTTTTCTGATATTGGAATTTGATAGCTTTTTTTCTTCCGAATACAACGATGCATGGCACATTGTGGTTTAATGACGTTTCGAGGGTTTTTTGAACAACATCAGGATATTTTGGGATACGGTCCTGTAGTTCTCCTAATTTTATAAATAATATCTCATAAGTAAGCTCTGAATTTTTACTTATGTTGGACTAGTTCAATAAATAACAAATAATTTAATAATAATCCACAAATAATTGAACAATTTTTTTCGAAAATGATAACCTAGAAATAAAGTTTTGATCATGATCTTTGTTTATAAGATGAAGAAAAACCGCGCTTTTTTTATTTCGACATGAAATTTTGATTTACCGATTGCCCATACAAAAAAATAATATACGTCAATAAAAGTGTCAAAATATAATCTCGGGCTTGGACTGTCCAAAAATATTAAGTACCCAAATCAAAGCTAGGTCCATTAAAAACATTTTATATATGTTTTTAAAAAACGTTTGTAAAACATTCTAAAAAAAAAAAACGTGTGGTGTGTGTTAAATTTAAGTATTAATTATGGAAAAAATAGTAATTCTTAACTCAAGATGGTAAAACTGTGCCAAGTCTACCGTAAACTAGAGAAAAATATGAACTTTGAGTCACGTCCGTCGATTATTCGTTTTTCCAAACCAAGACATATCAAATCGGTTACCTGTAGAATGAAAACAGGAATAGACAGAATCCCCCTCTCTTTTCGCTGTGTTTCTTTTCGTAATAATAGGCGTCATATTGATGTGTACAAAGTAGATAGAATTACCGGGTCCATGTTTGTTGTAAGTCGGTTGTAGAAAGTATAAATTAAAAATATACAGGATGTTACATATAAAAGTTTAAAATTATTTTGATTAAATTTAACTTAAATCGTCCAATAAATAGTTAAGTTATAAAGCCGTTTCCAAACTTTATACACATACTGTGTATAATATAGATAACGAAATGGGATACTTTCCTAAATTAACTGAATAGTTTTTCAAGTAGTTCTAATCATAATTGTAATCTAGATAATGAAGTAACAGAGATTAAAATAGCTGCAACTTGACAATACCTGTTGGATTAGAATGTATAAATTTTCCCGAAATTACAAAAAAATGCAGAAATTGGATTAAAATACAATTTGCTTTTTATTATCCGCCCTTTATTACTTAATATGATCACGTTGTGACAATCGGCAAGACAGCTTCGCAAGAACCTTTAATGTTGGACCAAACACTATAGTACGGCTGACCGTTACCAAAATGTCCTGTTATCACGCCTTCATCTAGTCAATGACTAATCACTAGATTAATACAAAATAAGGAAGTTTTATTCGAGCGAAAAAGTTCGGCAACGCTGCACTTACCCGTCAGAGTGATTTCAGTCCGTAAGGAAGCAGATCGCCTCTTTGTTAATACGCCTTGTCCGTTCTTGATGAAATCATATTAAAAATATAAAGACAAACGTGAATTCATCGACAACGGACGTTTTGAGTATTGCAAAAATTCCATAGTTTAAGGTATCAAAAAGTTACAGCGTCCGGGTCAATTTTTTTTTTGAAATTGTTGTCTAAAAATAGTAAATCGAGTCGAACGGACATTTTCCGTGTTGCGCAGCTGCAAGGAGGGCAGCGGAGTCGGATCTTGTATCTGTATAATTCATGATCGCTGTACACGGCGCGCGCATGGGACGGCTTGCTGTGTGGCTTGGTTGTCTATAACAACATCAGCTATGTCCCCATATTGCATTATTATTGATACACATGCTGTGTTAACTGAAAACGATTTTGCTAAAAAATACGTGTGTAAAAATGTCAGTTCATATTTTCCCCTCATTTTTCGGGCCACAATACGCGATTTCTGAAAATGACATACCTAAGATCCAACGCTGCGGTTGCGCGTCGATGAAAATGTCCGTTCTCATTTTTTTCCGGTCACGAATAACGAAAAAATAACATTCGACAAGTAAAACGGACGAGGCGTGATAAATGAATTCTCCGCTGTACTTTTCTCAAAACAAAACTGTTCATCGCACGGAAAATGTCAGTTACTATTTGCATCTCATCAAAAACATCAATCTGAGTCAAAAAATAAAAAGAACGGACGAGGCGCGATAACTTTTACGACCACGTTTTTTTTACATATGTAAAGATGATTCTCAATGATTTCGCAACGTTGCCAATGTCCGTTCTTGTTAATATCCTTCTCAAGTCCTTATTAAATCATCAAACAACTCAAAAAACTTTAGGTCGTGATCAGTCTGAAATCCTGGTAACGGGCTGCCGTACTACTATTACACCTCAACTTTTTGTGACACTCTACAAGCCAAGATTCGACCATCACTAAAATACTGATGCTCACACATCTGAAGCTCTGCACCAAAGCATACTCTTCGGTTACTGGAGTCCATCGAAAGGAGGGCTATTCGTCTGATCGGAGACTACGAGCTGACCAAGAATCTCGACAGCCTTCATCATCGAATAATAGGATAGCGAGCGACGAATAGCAGGAATACACGACCAACCACTGCCACCATCCGTATGTGGTTCAGCTTAACACTCCTTGAACTTCATGGTTTAAGAATTCCTTCTTCTGGAAGATGACATCCGTGTGGATCGACCTTTCGGAGGCCGTGTTTCCCGACGAAGATAGCCTCCAACGATTCAAAACCAACGTGAATCTATTACCCACAAGCAATACTTTGAAAGTGCCTTAAAGGATTTTTCCTGTAGTGATCGTGTTTGATCATAAAAAATACTTTACGATAAAATAGTCGTAAAATGGTATGGTATGGTAATGGTATTCTATACATCCCCGTAAATAATAACTGTCAATGACGCTCGTAAATAGGGAGAAGTTATGAATTTTTACCTACTTTATCATTTTATTTCAACATCTTCTACAGTAACTATCATTTATTAGCAGGCTCTGTTACAACGTAATTTATTTAAGCCAATATCTTATGTAATTCAATCGGCGATGCCCTTTTGGGTGATATTTTTTTCAAGACTTTTCAACGTATTGGAATTGAAGTAATGCTTTCATATTTCTTTGTCTGTGCGAGCTTGGTTCCTTGTGGACCGTTTTTCATTTATCAAACGGTTATATTCTGATAAATAAAACTTTTTTCATTGGGCAAGTTGTCTGGCGCTTTGAGATGATGGACTAACAAAATATATCAAGCTTTATATTTTCTATACAGGGTTATTCACGATGAGTGGTCTATTAAAAGATCGCGAGAACTGAAATAGATATTTGCTTGAAATTAATAAATTGTTGAAGAGTAGTGTGTGGTGTAGACCTGGCATTATGGACGGCAGTTTTTACCAAAAACAATAAAAAATTAGTTTAAAATCCCATAATTCGAAATTTCAACATAATGTGAACAAGGTATTTCTTATACCAATACGGTTGTTTGTCTAAAGACTTCACCTGAGCAAGCCTCTTGGAATAAAAGCCCGGAAAAGAAAAACGGAGTAAATTTATAAAGGTTAATCAAGTAGATAAAGCAGGCACCTTTTGCAAATATTTCAGCGGAAAAAAGAACACGGGGGAATCTGTTAGATACTTAGAGGTATATTAAATCACATAAATTAATACCTAAGACTTATGGGGCATAAAAATGTATTAAGGAAAGGAGGGTTTAAGATTACAGGAGATTTATAAACGAGAGGAAGGTACACGGTTTGAAGCTTAGCAGATAATAAATCGATTTTTTAAAGGAAAGAGGCTCATATTTTGTTTAAAGTAAGTGAATATACAGGGTGTTATGCAAATGACGTATTATATTTAAATGGGTGACTCCTTGGGTGTCCTAGAGAAGCACTACAATTTTATTAAATCGACCGTTTTAAAAGTGGGGTAACAAACACTCTTACTCACAGGCCTGTCCGCGCTACTGTACAGGGTGTCCATTTTTGGGCACTTTTGTAGGGTATCTCGCTTATACTTAAAGATAGAGGGTTGCGGTTTTCGCGGCACTGTGCTACTTTTTTGTAAAACTAAACATGCCGTAAACAGAAATTTCATAGCCCTCTTGGTTTTCGAGATACAGGGTGAAAATGAAAATTATCACTTTTGGGACACCCCCCATATCTCAGTCGTCTTTTAACTTATTAGATAGTTGAAAAGGTATTCTTATAGAACTTTTTCCGTAGAATCCAGTGGAGTAGTTTGTTTTTTATTGCGTCATCCGTTTTTTAGTTATGAACCAAACATATATGTTTTTAAATGGGACACCATATATATTTTTAAGTAATTAACTTAGGCATTTTCTGGGCTTTTCAAAAATAGGAAATGGTATATATTTATTTTTAAAAATAGCTGAATAAACTACACTTTTCTCTAAATTAATACGTTATTTAACAGTAGGCCATGGCGCAAATGAAACAAAAGAAAATAATCTGTTAATGGCGATGAGTCAGATCGCTTGTCAAAATAATATTCAATAATTACTTTAAAGTTATAAGTTTAAAATTTGGGTTCTCTTTTAAAAAATGGCTGAACTGGGAGTATATCAGAACTTTGAAAAGTATGATATGTTAGTTTGCTACATACAATCCAATGAAAATTCGGAATATTATTTTGACAAGCGATCTGACTCATCGCCATTAACAGATTATTTTCTTTTGTTTCATTTGCGCCATGGCCTACTGTTAAATAACGTATTAATTTAGAGAAAAGTGTAGTTTATTCAGCTATTTTTAAAAATAAATATATACTATTTCCTATTTTTGAGAAGCTCAGAAAATGCCTAAGTTAATTACTTAAAAATATATAGGGTGTCCCATTTAAAAACATATATGTTTGGTTCATAACTAAAAAACGGATGACGCAATAAGAAAACAAACTACTCCACTGGATTCTATGGAAAAAGTTCTATAAGAATACCTTTTCAACTATCTAATAAGTTAAAAGACGACTGAGATATGGGGGGTGTCCCAAAAGTGATAATTTTCATTTTCACCCTGTATCTCGAAAACCAAGAGGGCTATGAAATTTATGTTAACGGCATGTTTAGTTTTACAAAAAAGTAGCAGGGTGCCGCGAAAACCGCAACCCTCTATCTTTAAGTATAAGCGAGATACCCTACAAAAGTGCCCAAAAATGGACACCCTGTACAGCATTTCATCCAGATACAATGGCAATGTTGCCAAACTTAATGTAAAACTCAATTTCCATATAAAATTGCAGGGACGTATTGAGGGTCTTTGTCTGTCAAAAGAGAGCAATAAGGATAATTCTTAATATGGCTCCAAAAGAAACTTGCAGAGAAAAATTAAAACAGCAAGGACTCTTGACCGTTTTTGGAATTTACATACAGGAATGCATATTGTTCTATTTTAAATATAGACACATTTTTAAAGATACCCTAAACATAGATTGGCTTTGTATGAAAAGGGTGCCTATTACCAGTGTATTAAATTTTACAATACCCTACCAAATTATATGAAGGAAATTACAAATTTAAAAAAGTTGAAAAAATCAATATTTAGGTTAATTGTAGACAGTTGATGAATACTATAGATATTTAAATAAAAACATTGAGAAGTAATTCAGTGTCATCTATGATGTAATTTATTTTATTTTCTTTGACACTATTTTATTGTATGCTTGCGTACTTTTAAAATAAAAAGTTTATTTATTTATTTATTTAAGTTATAAAAATAAATTATTTTCTACCTACTTGTATTTATCTTTATACCTAAAGAGCGATGAAAACCAGGCACCAACACAATCAGTTTTTTTCTTTTTCATGGGAACACTCCTGGAAACACTTTATGTACATACAGTAATAGTGAAACAGAACCGATAGTTAGCTTTTGAAAATACAATAGCACGGATTATACTACAGATTATTAGATTTTATTACACGCGATGAAATTCGACGTCCAGAAGAAACGCGTCAATAAAAACAATATTCAAAGATTATTTATGGACGGGCAAGATACACGCGTAAACCGAAAAAACAGAGCGGATTGCTGAGAGTGTGTTGGTGATCGACGAGACACAAAGTATCCGGCCGCTGGTTGATCTTCAACTAACAGACCGCAAGCGTGCGGCGCTATATGAAACTACTTCGCTCAGCCGATGTAAGGCGTCAAGAGGTCATTGGCATTTGACCTAGTGACGTACGTGCCTATTTCAAACTTATTTAATACTACATACTTCCATATGTTTTTTCGGGTTGTAATGTAATTCAATTAATTATACAAAAAGGTATTACAGAATGAAAAAGTGTTTAAATTATTTTATTTTGTCTCAAGAGTTTAAGGTGTACATATGACAACACCGGCCAGAATTCCTTGATTGCTTACATGTATCGCAGTGCCACACAGGTGTTTTTCTGGTTTGACGTCAGGTCACTTTTGAATGAATTCAAAGCGCCATTTATGGGTATTTTTCTTAAATTTGTCTTTATCTCAGGAATTGCCGATTTAAATGTAATACGTTATTTCCATAACACCCTGTAGTTATTTAAATCAGAAATCGTATATTATAATAAATGGAAGAAATAAAAGTATGTCCAAACCACAAATATAGAATTTTGTCAAACTCGTCCTAAGATGCGTTTCGCCGTATCACGACTCGTCAGTAAATCTATAGTCTGACAAAAGGAGAAGAGTCAAAAACGCGGTCAATAAGTGCCCAGAATGAATATCTACGACGGTATAAAACTCGTCGCGACATCTCGCGGTGTACTTGCCACCCAAAGCATTATCTTAGAAAAGATCAGATGCGGTGGGCTATTGCTCCTGAACTGGCGAATCAGTTATGCCTGACTGGCGACGGTACCGTCAAAGACATTCATTCTGGATACTTGACAACGTTTCAACGTGACCTCAACAAATGACAGCAGCCACCAGTAATTTGTGAATTCAACCTTTTATCAATGTTCTTTTAACTGAGACACCGTAGCAGATTAATAGCACACTACACCGTCGATAGTTTTGTTTAATAGACGAGGTATGCCGCCGTATGTATTTAATAAAAATAGTAACAAACCAAGAGCCCGAAGTGTGTTAAAACTATGTACTGACAAGATGGAAGTAAAAATATTGAGGAAGAAGTTAACTTTGCTGAACATGTAAATATAGTTGATATGAGCAACAATTGAGGCAATCTAACTCACTAATTTATATCTTTTTTTAAACGACCCTACACAAGAATAAAGGTAAATTGTTAACGATATTTATTTGCCAAGCAAGATATTCTCAGAAGGTGATAATACGGTTGTATTGTGTATCTACAGTCAACTACAAGTATAATCACATGTGATAAGTGTAAATGAAACAATTTAATTGGTCGAAACAGTATATTTGACAGATGATGGAAACAATCATGGAAACTCGAGGGAAGATAAAATGCGATAATATATATTGCGTTTCTTGCTAGGAACCAATGTTTGAAATGTCTATTTTCTATGACAGAAGTGAAAAAGTATTATTCCAGTTTGATATCCTTTTCTGCTTATCATGTCCTAACATGAACATACAGAAATAATATTAAAAATATCTCCATGTAGGTCCTAGTCAGCCAAAACAGTTCCATCAACTTTCAAGTTATGCTAAGGACTCTACCCTAATTTATATTCAAACATAATAGCTTGAAACATCTGTCACTCCTCCAAGAGACTTTTCCAAAGTAATTACCGTATAACAATATACTTTAATTGCTTTTGTTATCGGGTATGCAAACTCGTTAATTTGTTTTATAAAGTCATTAATAAAGAAAACTGAATTGTCAGTTTCGGACGAAACAGAAATTTTTGAGCAGGAAACGGTGGAAATGACTAGAAGTTCGGTTAATATAAACTGCAGGAAGTAATTAAGGAAATGACAGTTTTTACCTTATTTAGGACGGATTTATCAGTATCGTAGTATCTCTTTTAGCTGTGGGTCAAGTGTTAGCTGCTGGTCATCTTAACGTGAAACTGTTTATTCCGTCCCCATCAAATCCAAGCTGTAGATTAAAGTCGCGGCTATTTTAAACGGAGCTTTTTCCGCCTCTTAAGAACATATCTGAAACTACAAATATATAGAAACTCTGACAGAAGGAAATAAGGCTATTATCGTTTGTCCTGGTCTTGACTATTGATCGTTTTTTTTTTAAATAAAAACATAATGAATTATTAAGAAATTGAATTTATTGATGGAAGTAGGTTAATCAATAGATTTGCTGGAATTTTTTGAATATGAAATAAGATTATATATAGTTAAGGAAAGACTAAACCCTTTTGCAGAATTAGGTGACATTAAATTTCACATGCGATTTCGACTACATAGAAACACGGTGTGTGTTCTGATGATCTTCGATCCTTGTTTCAAGTGGTCGTAGAGTTTCACCACATAGGACTGTCCGTACTCGCAGAGTATTCTATATGCACAATTCTTCATGTCTTTCTGGTTGATTAGTTTGTCTTCGTCAGGTGGCTTCTTAAGGGGTCTTTAGAGCTAAATACTATTCGGATGTTGTATTGCTGTCCTCTCCTTCGAATCTTCTCAGAAATGCCCTTGACTTAAGGTATGTTAAAGGTGGGTCCAGCTTCAGTATCATCCATCGTTCTATGTTTGTGATTTTCACGTTTTTTGATAGCTTGGTTTACTAGACGTGTGGGATAACCATTCGTACCAAGGTCCTCCGTGGTGTGTTATAGCCTCCTGTGAATTGCAATGTGTGAATGCTCTGTCAACCAACGTTTTGACTATCCCATGTTTGGTGTTATTTGAATGATTTGTGGTATAATTAAGGTATTGCCCTGTATGAGTTTGTTTTCTGTATAGCGATATTTGGATGGTATTCTGTAGTTACTTTCTTTTCCATAGTAAACTTAATTGTCGGCACCAGGTTGTTCATGTCTTCTAGAAACGTTCGGAGTTCATCATCGCTATGTAGTGCAGCCATAGTTTGTTAATTCCTACTTTCAGGAAAAGGATAGATTCTACAGCCAAATGGACCGACTGCCAATGAACTCATCTCTCTCACCAATTATTGCTAACATTTACATGGAATGGTTTGAAAATGAGGCGATTGAAAAGGCAATAATAAAACCCAAACTATGGCTCTGCCGTGCACTGATGAACCCGTCCTTAGAAAACCAAGCAAACAAAAACTGAGCACGTCCTACTGTCAAAACAATTTGTTTCCCTTATTTAACATATTGCGATTGGATTTTAAATTATCAAGTTGATATTTGGCACAGACAATACGCTTACTGACTTCTATCACTCGGTTGAAGAGGCTACCTGCAATTTAAATTTAGTTCTTGGCATATCTTTTTTGTTTTGAGAGTTATTTGAAAAATGGACATGTCATTTGAAGACAAAATATCTGCTAATGAACAATCACTTGTCTTACCTAAGTTCAAGTTAGTTTCTGACCTGATCTAAGTCGTTTGTTCGTACGTCATTTATTTTGAAATTAACTTTTAATTATCCATTTTACATAATTATTACCTATGATATTTAAAAAAATCAAAGAACAAAAGTTAACAAGGCAATTTATGAAACTATAACGTCAGAATTTGTGCTGTTCGTAAGCATCTAATAAAAAAAGATCATTCTTTATTCGAGTCGATAAGCCACAACGTTTAGGCAAGAAACTGGATTTAAAATTTTTGTTAGCAGTAAAATCATTTTTTCAAATGGATAATAAAGATATTTAGTTTTCGACTTTTTGTTATATGACATACTATTTTCACATGTAGAATGACCTCTCCAAGTATCCTGATGGATTAATCGAACACCCTGTATAATCTGGGTTAATTATGAATATTTCCAGACGTACAGGTCGACAACTTTATCTGAAGCTACAAAAGGAATGCGGGCAAGAAAATTTCTTGGGTTAACAATTTTGTCACATATATTAATCTTTAATTTAATAAAATGTTACTAAGTAAACCCTAAAATTAAATTTACCAATTTAATAAGTATATAAGAAACTAAGATTCTATTATAGTTTCAATGCTCTTAAAACTTTCTTTTCATACTATTTATTTTAATATTTAAATGCTAAATAAAATATTTTCTTATTAAAGTACTTCTAATCTAAAAATATGACAACATGGTGTAATATCAACGGTAACCATGGGTAACCAGTGGCTAGAGCTAACTTGATAGGTTATATCCCAGACAGAGGATGACGACACGCGTCTATTGTGCCGGCGTTGTTATTCGGTGATGTCCAATATGCTTCATCCAGTTGCGTAGTGATAGGATTTGTTTTAAAACTGTGATAATGAATGAATATACCCTGGTAAAACCCTTCATAGTCAAACCCGTGAAGTGATTGCCGATGTGTATAGGGTGTGTGAAGAGGAATTACAAATTAATACATTTAAATTACCACTTAAGCGAAAGCTAGAAAGGGTCGCAATGTATACGGGAGTCAGCGTGCAGTAAAAAACATAGGTACTGAAAGGAAATAAAATAACCCGGATCAATTGTTGTCATCTCCTCTCAAAAAAGGGCCCGTCTCTCTGCTGTCGGAAAAATCGAAGGCTTCGACTTTGGCATTGTTAGGAGAACAATACAAACGTTTTATTTGGAACTAAAAGTGGTTCCAACCTTAAAAAAGTTACTACAACAGCTGAGAAGTGACATAAACCCGTTTTCCCGTGAAATTTTGAAGTTCGTTGAAATTAAATGGATTTTATTGGCGAAAATGCCAAAATAAGCGAAAAATATTAATGGAAAGGCCTGCAAAATATTAATGGAAAGGCAGTGCAATATTGCACTGGTGATAAAAATATATTCATGCCATGAAAAAATATATATTATTACATCATTAAGATAATAATAACACGCCCCATCACTCGGCTATGTTTTAAAAGATATTGCTTCCCCCTTACCGATACCGCGTAGCTATAGACTCGCTTGTAGAGCTGTATGTATAATGGTATGTTCTAAAAATAACGCACAAGAAAAATATAATCGTTATGATTCAAAGCACGTAAGTTGGAAGGAATAAATATTGAAATCGAATAGCTCGCGCTATTGTGTTTAAATTTAAATGGCGTAAATACAAGATGCGGAAATCCGTAAATTGAAGGGGATCGTGTCCGTATAGAAATATTTAAATCGGGATTTATACAGGCAGTTAAATTATGATGGATTTGAGGGCCTGGGATATCCGGAAAAATAGAATAGAGACGTTCTATTAGAAACCATCAATACATTATTATTGATTAGATGGAATAAAGGAAAAATTCGAATTTAACATTTTTTATGATCAAACACAAGCACTCACGTTGCTTTTCAATCGTTGAAGGTTGTATTCGTTGGGAAACACAACCTCACCAAGGTCGTTCCACAAGGATTACGTTCTCCGTATAAAGCAATCGTTAAACAATGAAGTTCAAGGAGTACTGTCTAAGCTGAACCATATATGGATTGGCGACAGAGGATTGTCATGTATTTCTGCTATGCGGCGCTCTATGTGGAATTAAGCGTGTATTGTTAGTCGAACATTTCCCATGGAAATATCCGCAGAAGAGAGTCATATTACCAACATGTCTTCGATATTCTAGGCTGTCCACGTTCTTGGTGAGCTTGTGGTCTCCTTTTGATAGAATCCCTAAGAGTATGCTTGGGTACAGAACTCCCGACATGCGAGTAGTATTCTAGTGATGGCGAATCTGGGCTTTGTACTTTGTACTTCTTGGTCCGGAAAGGTACACAAACACCAAATTGCTGCAAAGCTGACTTTGCGATTCCCACAACGTAAATATGTCAAGACATACATATTTCCATTGGTAAGTCTTACTTACCAATGCTGTACCTTTCCAATTTGGTGCACCATTAGCCTGTGTATCTTCCTCACCATCCTCTTGTTGATGCTGCGCTTGTTGATGATGCTGCTGGTTATAATTGTTATGGGGATTAAAATTTCTATTGGTAAATTTTCTGTTATTAAATTGCTCTTGCTTGGGCCACCAAAATCTTATACAGGAGTTATTCCAAAAGTTGGATTGCTTTCCAAATTGTTGCTGCTGTTGTTGTTGTTGCAGTTGCTCGTTGCGGTCAGGCCGGGACCTGTACCTAAATTTAAGTGAAAGTTATTCTAGGCAAACAGCAAAATGCCAAATCTGATTTATAGATTTTTCAGTTTACTGATTATACAGGGTGCACCAACTAAAGTGCCTATTAGAAGTATCTCGAGAATTGAATGAGATCTTATTTTGAAAATTTGGTTGTAGCTATAAGAGATGGTTTTCTACGTTTCTAAAATATTTTGGATGATGCGGTGTTGCCGGATCATACCGAAAGTGGTAGCAACTTCGGAATTTTAAATAAATTACCCTATATATTATATTTTTTTGGAATCTAAGTAAAAATCTAGAACAGTTTTCTGTATAAATCATAAACCTATCTTTAAATCTTTTTCAATTATCAATAATCTTGTGATTTTTTAACGCCGTATCGGGACCTGAAAACAAAATTAGCGGTTACAGCTAGGATGCTGAAATTTTGAGAAGAGTTTCACAAGACCATCAAAATTTTTATTATTTTGAACAGTATTTAAATAGCTT
Organism: Barypeithes pellucidus; assembly: GCA_963991005.1. Classification (NCBI taxonomy): domain Eukaryota; kingdom Metazoa; phylum Arthropoda; class Insecta; order Coleoptera; family Curculionidae; genus Barypeithes; species Barypeithes pellucidus. The sequence goes on along the minus strand of OZ022562.1, from coordinate 53,653,402 downwards.
TATACAGGGCGTCTCCGGCGTCTCCATAACAATATTTCTGAGGGAGATAAATTATTGCAAAAAATCTTCTTTTTTTAAATGGGACACCCTGTATTTGATATGTTTTGCTAATGGAGGATCGAATTTTCTATCTAATGATATTAAGTATTCCTATACCTATCTTCAATATTTTCGGACTTATTGCGAAAATTAAAAATTATCTTATAAAAATATATTTTTTGATAGTTGACTGTGGAATGGATTCAGAAACAAAATAATGAAAAATTCATTTGACGTTATGTCTGTGTTGTTGTAAAAAAATAGTTAACAAATGAGCAATTTAGTAATAAATAAATAAACAAAATTACAATTACGCTTCAACACCAATAAAATAACTAATAACTAAATTGTTGGCTCTGAAACATTCATGAATTGTGATAACATGTTCATTTGTCTCCTTTTTCATTTCTACCCCTTCTAGAGACCCCAGAGCTGTTCTTAGTCGATTTTCTAAATATTTCCTTGTTATGACTGGTGTCTTGTATACTATTTCTTTAATCCTACCCTATAGATAGGGGGGGGGGTAAGATCCGGAGACCTTAGAGCCATTTCCAAGGACCTCCTCGACCAATCAACTTTTTCTGAGTTGCATATTGCAGTAGGAGCTGCATCAGTTCATTATATTTTCTGCAAGTTCTAGATAAAACTCTACCACACTCCCCATGAATATAAAATAAACTCTAAGCTCGAATAATGTGAATTAGTTAATTTTTAATACAGTAACACAGACATAACGTCAAATGGATTTTTCCACAGCCTACTACCAAAAAGTATATTTATTAAGAACAGTTTTAAATTTCGTCGAAAATATTGAAGATAGGTATAGGAACACTTAATATCATTAGATAGAAAATTCGATCCTCTATTAGCAAAACGTATCAAATACAGGACGTCCTATTTAAAAAAAATGAAAATTTTTGCAATAATTCATCTCCCTCAGAAATATTGCTATGGAGATGCTCTGTATAAAACTAATTAAATACCGTTAAAAATTATAAAATTTCGATGGTCTTGTGAAACTATTGTCAAAATTTCAGCTTTCTAGCTGTAACCGCTAAAAAGATATGATTTTCTTTTCAGGTCCCGTTACAGCGTTAAAAAATCACAAGATTATTTATAATTCAAAAACCCTTAAAGATAGGTATATAATATTATATAGAAAACTTTTCTACATTTTTACCTAAATTCCAAAAAAATATAATATATAGGGTAATTCATTTAAAATTCCGGAGTTGCTACCACTTTCGGTTTGATACGGCAACACCGCATCATCCGAAATATTTTCGACACGTAGAAAACCATCTCTTACAGCTACAACCAAATTTTCAAAATAAAATCTCATTTAGTTCTCGAGATACTTCTAATAGGCCACTTTACTTGGTGCACCCGGTAGAGCGATCTGTAAACTATCTCTAACGTTAGGCGCTGCCCTTTCCCAAGCAAATTATTACACGTATTCAGTGAAAGTGCGTGTCATGCCATGATTATATCTGATTCTGTAATGTGAATGTTTTTAGTGGAAACTGCTGCTAGTAATTTCAGTCTTGCCAAGATCCTTTTGAGTATTTACTTATGGCCGAGAACCGATAAAATTCCCAACTTGCTTGACAGCCATTATCACATTAAAGCGGCCTTTAGAGAGGTTTCTGGATATTTTTATCCTTGTAATTTCCTTGAATTTTCTTGCCGTCTTTATTGACTTTGTTGAAACACATTTTAGTGTAAGAATTCTGTTCATGAACCATAACGCCATAATATAGATATTTTAATTTTTGTTTTTTTAATAAAATTTTTTTGTTTCAGCCAATGGGCATGTACCCTCACAAATACGAATGGACTTCGCCCAATCAACAAAATGGCGACTGCTCAATTTGGGTACGGGCGGCCCAACTGGAATTTGATGACGGTAGTTGGGAATGCCAAGTCACAGCGAGTGACTTTCATACACAAGACGCCCTCACTAGCCATCCTGTGAGGCTTGTAGTTAGAGGTAAGTACAATTAGACCCGATCTAGTTTAAACTAAAAAAAATTCGCAGTGTTTAATAACTGCATTAATGCAACGTTTCGATTATTATGACACTTTTTGTAATACAAAATTAAATAAGAAACAAAATTACATCCATATAGGGGAAGAGCTTGCCACAAAAACGTCCAATATCTGAATAGTTGGTTGATATAGCAATAGTGGCCCACCGTATTTAAGCCACCCTGTATACAGGGTGTTATGGAAATGAGTTCTTATATTTAAACCGCCAAATCCTGAGATGAAAATAAATTGACGAAAAATAACCATAAATGGTGCTTTGAATTATTAAGCGAAATATACACTTTATATGAAATCTGAAAATTTATGTGGCCGCTACTGAGGACATTCGCAATCAGTAGTTTATTGAGGCGGTGTTGTCATATATTGCAACACAGAATTGTAAACGCACGTGTTCAGTTTTTCACAACAAGACGTCTTTGACTTGCGTTATCAGATCATTTTCAAATTTTTTAGAAAAAGAAAACTACAATTTTAAGGTAGATACTCTCTTACCTTCGATCATATTTTAAAAGAATGTTGTGTTCTTCAACAAAACCACCAATAGTAGATAATATCATACAAATTTGAAATCACATTACAACATTTATTATTATGAATTATTTCACAACGGGTAATGCTACAACTAACAAAACGTTTCAAAAATCGTATGGCACGTGGAACCCTCGACAGTGTCATTCCACGCCCGAGTCTCGAAACATACTGAAGCAACGATAGTAACGCGCAGTCGGTATCCAAGCAAGGGAAAGACACGCGGTGTGATCTGACATCACTGTTAGTATACTTTAGTGACCCACATTGTTGCTAAGTGAATCCAGATGGAACGGCGCGACAGTATGTGGGTAAAGAGTGTTTTCACCATAGTATTTAGATATTGGATTAAAAAAAAGTATGTAGACTTTCTCTAGGACACCCAAGGAGTCAACCATTTAAATATAATAAGTCATTTCCATGACAACTGTATACGGACTGTCAAGCAAAACACCTGGTAATGCATGATTATGGAGGACATAAGGAACGTACTCCCACAAGTTCATCATTAAATTTCCCACGGAGTATCCAGGTTGTTCCTTAAGTGGATTCCGGAGTACCTCTAAACGAGTTCTCTCCCCATGCGTTTATTTCTGTTTAAGGAAAAAATGTCCAAGGAAAAAAACTTTGTAGTGCAACTAAAATTGGAGGAAAGTATATATTTTTTAGTTCGAAAGATTTTTAGACTTAATTTTATTTACCGTTTCATGTAGAACGAAATTATGGACCCTGCAATTATTAATAAAATTTATACATCTTTTGTTACACATTTTTAAAAAAATGCAATGTTTTCATAAAAAGAGAAACCTCCGTTTTCAGTGCTAAAAATTGGTTTAGACCCCGATGGCGTTCGATCTCTTTCTTCCGATTATCGATGTTTCTGTCGGCGTACCGATTACGGGCGGACGCTCGACGTATCGTTCTAACAGCAAAGGAAGATCCAATTCGCGTGGTGTCTACACAGCGCGAAATGAACATGGGTCAAATCGGAGATTCGACTGACTCCGGGATCCTCTTAATAACATCCTAATATTTACGGAGGTTATTCTTGAGTCTATTTTCAGAAAAATACTTCATACGAACATATATCGTAAACGTCTTAACTTTTGAGATACAGGGTGTTAAATATTTTCATGTTTTTTAAATAATTTGCTAAAGTTAATGACTTATATAAGTGACAACTCGACTAGGTAGACAAATGTGAAAACTGTTTATGTTTAAGAAACAAAATATGCTTCTTACCTACTAGATCCTTATTAATTGTTGTTAATACCTAATTTTTTAACAGAGTGCAAGTAATTGAATTTAATTTTTTTATACGAAAACTGTACGTCAAACGACAAAAGAATCAAGAGATACCATTTGTCCAGCAAGGAATGACAATTCCAGAGATAATTTTTATTTCGAAAAAATGAAATGAATTCTTTTCTTCAAGAATACCGAGGGCAATTCCCGCACAAACGCCACTGGCCGGAATAAAAAAAACATGTTATACATCATAAAATGCCTCTTGATGAGTAGAAAGTGTGTACCAAATTTTACAAAAATATCTAGAGCAGTATCACAGATTTTAATAAAAATGGAAATTTTTTGAAAATCTTTATCTCAAAAGTTAAGACGTTCAGGACATATGTTACTATAGGGTGGGCCATATATATGTTGAATTATAAATTAGCAATGAGAATAAGAAAGATTAAATTTGTTATTATTATTTTTATTTTATGTGATACAATGTTTATTCCGATTACGTATGGAAAATGATTTCATTCAAGTGGCCACCTTCGGCTAGCTCGGCAGTAGCCCATCCTGGAATCCAGTTTGCAGCTCTATTTGAGCGATTTGAGCTTCAATATTTTGTTTTAAGCGGTCAATTGTTTGAGGATTGTCCGCATAAACTTTAGCCTTCTTCAATGCGCCCCAAAGAAAGTAGTCGAGTGGTGTTATATCGCAGCTCCGAGGTGGCCAATTGACATCTCCAAAACGACTGATTACACGATTGTTAAATTTTGTGCGCAAAAGGTTGATGGTGAGCGCGGCGGTGTGGCAAGTTACCCCGTCCTGTTGAAACCAGACTTCATCGAGATTGATATCTTCCAATTCGTGCCACAAAAAGTCATGTATCATATCTCGATAGAGGTCGCCATTAACCGTAACGGCGCGACCAGCCTCATTTTGAAAAACAAAGGGTCCAATCACGCCACCACTCCAAAATCCACACCACACAGTGACTCGATCTGGATGCATGGGCTTCTCTATAACGGCGTGTGGATTTTCCGTGCCCCAAATCCTACAGTTTCGCTTGTTGACGTACCCGCCAAGGTGAAAATGCGCCTCATCCGAAAAGATTATTTTTCTAACAAAATCACGATCATCGTTCAACTTGTTTAAAGCCCATTCAGCGAAGCGAAAACGTTGTTGATGGTCAACTTGCTTCAACTCCTGAACAAGCTGGACTTTGTACGCATACATACCAAGATCTTTGTGCAGAATCCTCCTCAAAGTGGTTCGGCGAATGTTGAGTTGTTGACTTCTGCGCCGAGTTGATGTAGACGCGTTAAGACGCACACTCTCGGCCACAGCAGCGATTGCTTCAGGTGTACGCCTAGGATGAGCATGCGAAACATGTTTCACGTCCACCAGCATTCCAGTTCTGAACACTTTATCGATAAAATTCTTAATTCCTTGGTTTGACGGCGCCTCATTTCTTCCAAACTTTCTACGCAAATTTCGTGCTGTCTCGGCAACAACAGAGCCACACTCAAAGTAAGTTTTCAGTATTTCTAAACGTTGATCCAAATTAAAGCGATACATATTCTGTCAGCGGAAATTTCAAACTAAACAACTGTCTACAATTCATGGCACTCTAGTCGACAGCGCCATTAATAGCACGTAGTTTAAAATTCAACATATAGATGGCCCACCCGTCATGAAGACTTTTTCTGAAACTGGATCCAAGATTAACCTCCTTAAATATTAGCATGTTATTAAGAAACACAATGCATATTTCAATAATTATGCCCATCGACTACTACTCAAAGCATAACAGCACTTTAAAAAGAATCGCAGAAAATACAGGAAATGGTCATGGTATAAAGATCTAAGAGGTATGATTCCACGCCGATGGAGGCGTGGCTTGTGACGTCAACGGGCGAGTGATTTTTAAATCTCTTATGGAGATATTACTATCAGTGTTTTTTAAAGGTATCAAAATGTTTTACGCATTTAATGGTATGTGAAATGAAAGAATAATATCATGGTATTTAGGTATATTTATTTCATGAACATATAAAAAAGATTAAAGCTAAAATACGACCTAGATATAAACAAAGTAAACTATTTTATAAATAGTCCATCTCTCAGTGGAGCGAAATTATGAAGCCGTAAAGAAACTCATAGTCTGCTTCAGTAGTTAAATAAACAATATTTTAATTTTCATACATGTTTCGAAGGCATATACCCTCATCAGCTTAATTTTTTTGTTTTTATCCTTAGGAAAGCGGAACACCTTATATTTGTCTGTCAAATTTCTTTGCCTGGTTATCCATATCACAAACAAACACATTATGAAACTTCATAGCATGTCGACATTATGAAAATTCAGATATTTATTTAAATAAACATACACGTTCTGATGAGCTTTCAAACTACGGCAAACGTAGCGACCAGTGTTTCCAAAAATCGTTGATCAAAAGTAATACGTTGACGGTTCGAAACCTAATAGAATAGTAAGAAATGATGTCAGAGTAAGAAGAGTACGAGAAAAAAGGTCGTTAATTTCCTATGAATGGGGGCCACCTCCAGATTTAACATAAATTTCATATGGGGAGGAATCTTTCCTTATTTTAGTGGTATTTTACCTGTAATGTGTGTTATATTTCTATGAAATTAATATACGTAAATACTTGTCATATATTATTCTTTCATTTCATATACCATTACATGCATAAAACCTTTTTAATACCTTTAAAATAGATTTTAAAAAGGCTGACAGCAATATAAGTCCCCGTAAGAGATTTAAAAATCGCTCTCCCTTTGACGTCACTGCACGCGGCAGTGGCGGTTCTTCCACAGGAGCACATGCGCACGTGCACCCCCAAAACAAAACGAATAAAAAATATTAATTTATATTCATTGAATATTATTTATCGTATAAAGTCCGACCCTCCCTAATATTTTATCGTACCGTCAAACTAAAAAAGTCCGACCCTCCCTAATATTTTATCATCACGTCAAACCAAACTGCATAGATCCGGCAACCCTGCCTCGGTCGTGGTAAATGACGATTATGACGAGACTTGCTCGCACGTGTGATTAAGTAATGCAGTTTCTCTGTAGTAACAGGTGGCGGGTGGCAGCGGGGGATAGCGGGGCCATGGCGATTTACCATGGAAAAGGCGCACAGTTTTTGTGTGCACCGCGCTGCGCTGTTGTCTGTTCGGGCATCTAGTTAGAAATTCGAGCGTGTATGTTTTAATATTTTAATATATATTTATTAAGTTGACGGTGGACTATTTAAGAAATAACTTTAGCTTTTTGAGTTAGGAGCAAAAAATTGAAGTTAAGAATGCGGGAACATCTAAACCTGAAATTAATTTAACGCAGACCACAAAGGGTAAATCTAGGGTTTTTATTAGGAAGTTTAAAAATGAAATATATGAAAAAAAATGGAATGAGGGTATTCCAAACTTAATGAGGCTGTTATTGATCAATTTTCTACAATTAAGAACCGAAGAATGGACTTTACGTTTAAGCACTATTGTGTAGGGTCGATACATGTTGTGTATTTCGATAAATGATACTCGATATGATTTTAAACCATTTTATTTAAGGATTTAAACTAAAAAACACTGAAAATATGAAGAATGCCAACTTGTCAGTCTCGTGGCTTCATTCGTTCTCGTCATAAAACTATTGTTCTTGTCTTGGTTGCGCCTAATAACGTAGCAGTAGATGGCGTAGTGGTATTAGACATCATTCGGTTTTCTGGATAACTCGTAGATGGCGGTAGTAGTATTGGACATCATTCGGTTTCCTTGATAGCTCGTAGATGGCTTTAGTAGTATTAGTAGTGGAATGTATAAATATTGTTACGAGGGTTGCATGCGACGACGTTAAGATCCGACAGCTATACACACTAAGAAAACCTTTCTTATTTTCCAAAAGTTGTATTTCCTTGTGTAAAATTAAAAAATAAATAAAAATATGTTTTACCTAACGCATTTTCTTATTACTTTTTTTCTTTCTACATTTAAAACGCCTAGAAAGTAATTGTTTGGTCGTTACACAAAAATAAAATTTTAAAAATAATTTCACCATTTTTTCACCGACAAACCCCCTCTATCATAGGTCACGAGCCGCCACTGGCACGCGGCAGACGAAATAGGAACGGTTAGATATCTTACCTTTAGTTATTGTATACCACAGACCTAGTGCAGGGAACGCGCTCATTATAACTGTCAGTAATTTTTGTAACACAGATGAATTCCTCTTTACGTCGCGTTAAGTTCATTTTGGCGAAAAAATGTTGCTCTTAACTCGAAACCGAGACTATCAAGATTCCAGGCATTACTATTGAATCCGATAGCAGTGAAAATGCCGACGCTTTATTCTAATGAAATGTTTAAAATAGTTCGGAAGCCTACAGTTAACTCTTTGAGCATTCTTGGGGACACCGCCTGCAGCTGTGAATTAATTAAAATTCGTCAAAAATGTTGCTGAAATTTAATGTGTGTGACGATTTCGTTATTTTCGAGTAAATCTCGTGCGATAATTAGAAGTTTTAATAAAATAACTTTCATTGATAAGGGTTTAAAAAGGTAGACATCGACGATATATCGAAAAAAAGCAGCTTCGCTCTCGGAATATTATCATAATAAACATCTCAAAGACATTTCGTTCAATTTCCAATACAAAACTTATCGTGACTATGAAAAATTTTATCGTAAGTAAAAGCACAAAAGCTGTACCGTCTGTTCGAGTTTAATTTACTATAAATCAATCTAGTTTTTATAAAATAAAAGTTTATACGATCTTAAAAAAAGATCGAGTGTTTTTTAGCCAGATAAATTCATTAAATAATTTATAGATACTAATAAATAATACTATGTTTATTTTCTAACGCAAGTAAGTTCCTTTTTAATAATTAAATCGCCAATCAACGATTCCATCACTGACAAAAAGCACTTAACAGCATCAAATTTGATTGTAATAATATGTTACGTTGCGGGGCAACGGAAATGAAAGTCTACTTAATATTGAGCTGGGTAGGTTTTTACCACCTAATTTTTAGGAATATACACTTTTATCGATGTAAAAAAGGATGCACCTTTTTTATCCATGTCAAAAATGACATATTTAAATATACATTTTATAACATGAGTGGATTTATCGATGTAAAAAACGACGCACCTTCTTTCTCGACATAAAAGTGACAACACCTACATATTTAAAGAGACATTTTATAACATGAGTGGATTTATCGATGTAAAAAACGATGCACCTTTTTTATCGATGTCAAAGTGACAAAAGATACATATTTAAAGAGACATTTTATAACATGAGTGGATTTATCGATGTAAAAAACGATGCACCTTTTTTATCGATGTCAAACTGACAAAAATTACATATTTAAAGAGACATTTTATAACATGACTGGATTTATCGATGTAAAAAACGATGCATCTTTTTTCTCGATGTCAAAGTGACAAGAATTACATATTTAAAGAGACATTTTATAACATGAGTGGATTTATCGATGTAAAAAACGATGCACCTTTTTTATCGATTACAAAGTGACAAGAATTACATATTTAAAGAAACATTTTATAACATGAGTGGATTTATCGATGTAAAAAACGATGCACCTTTTTTATCGATGTCAAAGTGACAAAAGATACATATTTAAAGAGACATTTTATAACATGAGTGGATTTATCGATGTAAAAAAGGATGCACCTTTTTTCTCGATGTCAAAGTGACAAGAATTACATATTTAAAGAGACATTTTATAACATGAGTGGACTTATCGATGTAAAAAACGATGCACCTTTTTTATCGATGTCAAAGTGACAAGAATTACACATTTAAAGAAATATTTTATAACATGAGTGGATTTATCGATGTTAAAAACTATGCACCTTTTTTATCGATGTCAAAGTGACAAGAATTACATATTTAAAGAGACATTTTATAACATGAGTGGATTTATCGATGTAAAAAACGATGCACCTTTTTAACAATGTCAAAGTGACAAAAGATACATATTTAAAGAGACATTGTATAACATGAGTGGATTTATCGATGTAAAAAAGGATGCACTGTTTTTATCGATGTCAAAGTGACATTTTATTACATTAGTACATTTAACGATAAAGAACGAGCTCTAGTTATGTTAATTTCGACTAAGTTGTTAGTCTATAATTTAGGAAATTTTTCTGCATAAAAGTTACAATAATCTATTTAATTTGGCTCACAGTCTGCAATATGATAAATGCTCCCAAACTAGAAATATTTCGCTCTAAATCTGTATTTTAAGGGTAAATTAAACACGGTAAAATATTATCCAATTTAAGTTTCTCAACAACGCATTATTTCAGTTTAATCGGAGTGCAGTTCCTTTGAAATATTAACCGTTTTATCAGGCGAAATATGAGGAAAAATATTTAGTGATATTACGTAGAATATTTCTCGGGCGATAAATTGCCGCCTTTTTTAAATTTACCATTTTTCCCAAGGATTTTAAATCGAGGAAGATACGTGTTTGGTTCACAGTCTTTGAAGAATAAACAAGTCACATTCTTAGGTAGGATGCAAGCAACTTTCCAGAAAAACAATCGGGTGCTCTGAAAATTACTATAATTTTTGACATAAAACCACAAAACAACGTCTAAATTACCTTAAAATAAAATCGACAACATAATACCAACAACTGCATAAATACGAACAGCTACATTTAAAAAATAAAATATGGAATAATTAATATCCACTTACAATCAAGAAATATTGAAAGTTAAAATGTCAACTTACTAAAAAACAGTTCATCTTAAAAAAATTAAACATTTAAAAAAGTAGTGAAGAGATTGGTCAGCAATTGGTAGCTCATGTTATTAGCGCTCTAATAACGTTAAAGAAGAAGAAAATTAAAAGCAATATTGTCAGTAAAAGGCGCCTTCTGGCTTCTCCAATACAGGGGGCTCTCGTTGTCTAGATGATAAAACTGCAATAACACTCTATGCATTAAGCTATTATTAAGAGAAATATGTTTAAGAGAAATCTTTGCACATATTAGATGCCTTCTCAATTCCAGCGACATTTCACCAGCTTCCGATAGAAGCATATTTGTCGGTATTGATCGCATCAAGCCCAGAGCCACTCTTATCGCTTGAAATTGGATTTTATCCAGTTTACCCCAGTTCCTCTTTGATGTTCTGAATATAGCTTGCATTCCATATTCTAAAACTGGAATCTTACCATCCCCTTATATACATTAACCTTCGTCTTCCCGGGTGGGGTACAAATGTACCCCAGAAGCGTTTTTTTTTGCATATTTTCCCCAAAAGTGCATATTTTTTGTGACTAATTTTATTTTGTGTCAGTAAGGGCTTTGTAAATAATTACGGTCCGTCAAACAAGATTTTTTTTAAAATTTCTTAAAAATAATACATTTTGAATAGCGTGGGGTGCATTTGTACCCCACCTGGGAATCCGCGGCTACTATATTAAGTAGTGACCCGTTCGGGCATTTGCACGTTGGAAATCTAAACGGGTCACATTATACTTCATTATAACCATACAAAGGGTGCTGTAGACACTACAGATAAAATGGTAAAGCAATACTCTGCTCGCAGAATATGCAATCGATGGCCGATGGCAATTTTTGGCCAATTATTAGATATTGCGTCCCTAAACGCTTACATTTTATGGGGCATCAAATATCCAAAAAATTCTGAAACTAAGGATGGCCGACGGTATTTTTTACTTCAGTTAGGAGAAGCTCTTATGAAACAAAATATTATACGGAGATATAATGCACAAGGACGATTGAGAAACACACTAAAGCAGTTTATGCGGGATGTTGTTCCAGACTTGGCATCGGCCCCAGTTGAAACACCAAGAGAAAGACTTGCAAGTGGACGTTGTTATCTATGTCCACGAAATAAAGACCGCAAATCTAGGCAATTTTGCAAAGAGTGTCAAAACTTCGTATGTGCAGAACACTTTGTAAAGGAAGTCAAGTGTTTTCGATGCAAAGAAGATTAAGACATTTTTTTTTAAACCTTATTTGATTTTATAAAAAAATTGTTAACTATACTTTGTTCTAAGTTTAATTTACCTATTATTACCTTTTAGTATAATTAAACACATGTTTAATTATTAGAAGTATCATTTTCATCATGGGGTACAAATATACCCCACGTGGGAATCTACGTAATTTTTCTGACGTGGGAAGTCGAAGGTTAAGCAGAACCTTGGGATCGGCGCCCCACCAAACCCTAGTTAACACTTTCATTATGTTAATTGCCTTTCCCGCTTTGAGGCAAATATTGTCTATGTTTTGTCCATTTCATTTGAGCATAAAAAATTACTCCTGGGTATTTGTAATCCTCAACAAACTTTATGTTTTCATTCTTGTGCTTGAACATCCTTCAATGTTCTCTTTGGCCCTTACTGAATATGTGAGCTGATCCCAATCTTAGAAGGATTCGACCTAGCTTTACAATATACGGATCTTATATACAAATCAAGGTCGTTAGCTTGTTATGAAGCAGATTATGAGAGCCAAATGTTAAGATTGGAATTTTCGGACTCTAAGATCAAGAAAAAAGATCAACATAGTCAGCACCTGTACAGAGGATTCATTGGAGGCAATTTTGAAGGTTTTAAGGAAGTTTTTACAGATGCGTCGGTGGACCCGAATACCAATCAGGTAGGAATAGGAATATTCAGTATTCAGTCCTGATTTAAGAGTGGAAATTTTTAACAAATTAGCTAACAACACCAACATATGTCTAGCAGAGATCCTGGCAATCAAGAAAGCAGTAGAGACATGCAGTCAGATAAATAATAACTTGGTCGTGATGTCGGACTCCAAGAGTGGTTTGCAGAAACTGCGCAAGTAGTGACTATTGTACACTTGCTACCAAAAAAGAAATTTTATTTGCTAAGAACAATGGAGGTAATGTTAAATTTGTATGGATTCCAAGTCATTTTGGCATCATGGGTAATGATAAGGCTGGTGAACTTGCTCAGATTGGAAGAAATGATGGTGTACTAATCGGTAGCAAACTGCATCATTCGGATTTTATAAAGAAAATCAAAGACTCAACATGGTCGAATTGGAGGATACATATAGGATAATGAATGGATATAAAGGAATTGAATACTTCAAAATTCAGGCAGAATCTCTCACAAAACCATGATTTCAGAAACTCAAATATTACAAAGAAAGTTTATATCCACGTTATGCCGAATGAGATCAACAAACAGTCTGACGGCTGCCCATCTATATAAATTAAAATTAAAAGATAGTCCTAACTGAACATGCGGGGAAGTGGAACATCTAAACCATAACCTACTAGGATGTAATAGGGATCAAGCTTCAAATAAAATTTATGACTACTCTTCACGAAAAATGAATGCACCACTTAATATAGTGAATATTATTGGAATGCCCTCATGTTATGCAAAATTATAGACAAACTAGGAATGAAAATCTAGGTCGTTCATCTGCGATGTATGAAAGATCCAATTATTAGAAGATATATTTGGAGGATTGGTAGAGAAATAAAGCTCGACGCATTGTTAGTGTGCACCGATTCTAGGCTGTAAACCAATAATTAATATGGAAATATTTGGCTGGATGCTGGAAAGCAGTTGGTCATTGGAATTTCGAACAGAACAGAACAGTAAAAGGCGGCAAAATAAAATATTTATATGTAAAGTGGCTCTGGAGTTGATGCGATCAACACCGACAAATATTCTTCTATCGAATGCTGGTGAATGCCGCTGGAATTTAGAAGGCATCTAATATGTGCAAAGTTTTCTCTTATTAGTACATAGAGTGTTATTGCAGTTTTATTATCTATACAACGAGAACCCCCTGTATTGGAGAAGTCAGAAGGCGCCTTCTACTGACAATATTTCTTTTCATTTTCTTTGCTGACCAATCTCGGTGAAGGGAATACTTCACCACTTTTTTAAATGTTTAATTTTTTAAGATGAACAGTTTTTTAGTATGTTGACATTTTAATATTCCTTGATTTTAATTATATTTGTATTCTTTAAATGTAGCTGTTTGTACTGTAATATCGATTTTATTTTAAGGTAATGTAGTGACATTATTTCGTGGTTCTATCTTCATTCTTATTTCAGTTTTTAAAATTTTAGGTCTGAGAATGCCCAGTTGGGCGAAACATGTAACCTTCCTAGCACATCTTTAATTTACATATATATATAATTCGTGAGACCGTCATTTTGTGTTTACTTCTTAGAGTATTAATCAGTGGACCGCGTGGTACAATTTGGGATTTCGCCGCGGAACAGCATAAGTCATTGTTATTGAACAATGAGACAACATCGCTATTCCAAGACACGACGAGCCAGCGCGCTGGCCGGTTATATCGAGAAAGTAAGAGACGTTTTTCCTGAAAATCTCGGTGTGACATTTTCTTGCATTAAATCTAAGCTATGAAATTAATTGGGATTATTGATATTTTTCAAAAATGACTGTATAACCATATTTTTTCAATTTAAACGTTATTTACCGTTTAAAAAAAAATTTTTTTTCGAAAAATTCAAGATAATATAGTCATTTTTGAAAATTTGATAATTAGTTATCAACTGCTGCTTCCTCAGCAGCCTCAATAACTAGTTTTAATAGCAAATTCTTGCTTCCAAATAGATCCTATTACTAAAATTAAATCCATAAACAACCATATTTGTCTCGAATTAAAATTTTAAAACCCAAAACCAGCGGGATTTTTGTTAAATATTATAGGCAAAGTTGCTAATTACATAACCATCTTAATTACGGAGTTGCCGCAAGCCGGAGCCCCGATTAGGCGCTAATTCTGCAACATTTTGAATGTAATGCCCGGCCGAGCGGCGTAAACTTCCATTACATATTCAATAGCGCGGCCAACTTGCTAAACCGAATCTTAGTTTATTAAACCAAAGTTGGCGCAACTGGCGGAAGGCCCAGCGGGTACGGATATTTCCGTATGTTTTCGTTTACATATGGGTCATTCTTTTACAAGCCGCACTATTTTTAACCATGACATTTTAGAATCGTCCGATATTTTTTTTATAACTTATATACAGGGTGTCCCATTTTCGACACTTTTATAGGGTATCTCCGTAATTGTTAGTGCTATCTAAAAAGTAATGTAGGTGTCATGTGCTCTTTGCGGGTCAAACTTAAAATGGCAAAATCAAAATTTGACAATTTTCGCTCGCTTAAGAGAAGGGGAGAAAAAGGGGAAAAATCAAAATTTAAAAAATTTCCTATATTTTCTTAGTTAAAAGAGATACAGAAAAAGGTTTTATACAGAAATTTATTTATATTGATTGTTGAATAATTTGCCGTTTTCAGAAAAAGTATACGGGGTTAGGTAAAAAACTTATCGGGCCTAACCTCATTTTTTTTAAATGGAACACCCTGTATATTTTAATCTAAAAAGATACTCTTTTCAATTCTCCTTTCAAATATATAAGACATCATGGATAATATTGGTTCCGTAGGCAATTTATTTAAACTTTATTACTTTGAAACGAAATAAAAGATTCAGATTAAGGTAAAAAATACCGGGAATCATCGCAAATGTTCGGAATATGTCCTTAAATGGTTACCGTCTTTCCGGATAGCGAACAAAATATACATTTTGCGCTATTTCTTCGTTTTTCCACTTTCAATATAAACTGATATCATATCAAATTTTTCAAAATGTTGATAGGTCATTTTCGCAAGTGAATATTTAAAAATGAAATTGACGTTAAATGTTAATAGTCAACATAGTTGTTTCTAGGGATTATTTCATGGTCTAGTGTGGTTTAAAGTAATAAAGTTTAAATAAATCGCTTAGGAAACCAATATCATCCATGGTGTGTCATATATTTGAAAGGAGAATTTAAAATAGTATCGTTTTAGATTAAAATATACAGGGTGTTCCATTTAAAAAATGAGGTTAGGTTCGATAACTTTTTTACCTGACCCCGTATACTTATTCTGTAAACGGCAGATTATTCAACAATCAATATAAAGAAACTTTTATACAATACATTTTTCTGTATCTCTTTCAACTAAGGAAATATAGGGTAATTTTGAAATTGTAAATTTTTTGATTTTCCCATATCTCTTAAATGAGCGAGAATTTTCAAATTTTGGTTCTGCCATTTTAAGTTGAGCCCAAGAAGAGCACATGAGACCTACATTACGTTTTAGATAGCACTAACAATTACGGAGATACCCTATAAAAGTGTCGAAAATAGGACACCCTGTACATAAAATTAGTTGACACGTATCTCAGGATTTTACTGAAAAAAAATGTATTTTCCAAAATATTCACACATCAAATTTTGATAATTTGCTGGATTTTCTCCTATCTTCTCATACTTGAAATTTAATATCTCCATAATGTAATGTTATTTAACACTTTGTTATGTTAGTTGACGAACTGTATTAAAAATTTTTTATTATGAACAAATGCAAAATAATACCAATTTAATCGTTTAAATAGTTTTAACATGCTCGTAATCCATCTGAAATTAATTTTAAAAATACCGTTCTGTTCTTTATCCTCTTATTTGCAAAACCCATTTTACGAAAAAGTGGCACTTCTATTAGTTCGGTAGTTATTAAATATTTTCGATGGCAAGTCGCGCAGAATGCGGGGTCGAGGCGTCTACAATCGAGCTCGGTGCAATGTGAATCATTAATATTTGTATACTTTCCGTCGTTCGAGAGCATAGTTCTGGCACTTTTCGAATCGTCGCGCGGTGTGTTGCTTGGGATCGAAAATATTTAATAACTACCGATCCAATAGGGATACCACTTTTCGTAAAATGGGTTTTGTAGATAAGAGGTTAAAGAGCAAAATGGTATTTTTAAAAAATTAATTTAAGATGGGTTAAGAGCATGTTAAAACTATTTAAACAGTTAAATGTTTGTTTTGTTTTTCATTTGTTCACAATGACAATTTTTTTTAATACACTTCGAACGCTTACGTAACAACGTGTAAAATAAAAAAATGCTGATATTGATCGGAGCAGTACAACTGGAGATATTAATTTTCAAATATGAGAAGATTGGAGAAAATCCATCAAATTATCAAACATGTATCATATGTATGGATATTTTCAAAAACACACTTTTTCATCAAAATCCTGAAATACGTGTCAACTAATTTTATGCATATAAGTTTTAAAAAAAATGTTCGGACGATACTAAAATGTCCATGTTCTCTGTAATACTAACCTTTCTAGAGAAAACTGCTGCCTGGGTTTTTTTAGCGTTAAATTCGACTTGGTTACTGTCACTCCAAGCTAAAATTTCTTCCAGGTCTTTGTTGAGGCGTGATACTTCATGCTGTCTGCGAAGATGTGCGTCGGCAGCCGATGTTTGTGCATTCAAAGAGAAAGATGAGATAAGTGTGCTATCATCAGCGAAACTAAATATCGGATTTTGAGTTTTCACTAGAAGGTCGTTAATGTAGAGTAAGAAGAGAGTGGGAGACAATATGGACCCTTGAGGAACACCGGCATTGATGGTGAAGGTGTCTGAGAGAAATCCGTCATGAACATGGACATTTTAGAATCGTCCGAACATTTTTTTAAAAACTTATATGCATAAAATTAGTCATCGCCGGACACGCAATCCCACTGGCTTCATCTATCAATTTGCTGGGCGTCAATCTCGGAGGAAATATGTCTTGGCATAACCACGTTATGGCAATCGCCAAGGTAGCTTCTCAGAAGCTTGGGGTACTCTTCCGAACCAGAAAGATGTACACACCTCAACAACTTTTGACACTATACAAAGCCCAGATTCGACCATCACTGGAGTACTGCTCTCATGTCTGGAGCTCTGCACCCAAACATAGTATTCGACTGCTGGATTCCATCGAAAGGAGGGCTATTCGTCTGATCGGAGACCACGAGCTGACGAAGAACCTCGACAGCCTGGAACATCGAAGACAGGTTGGGGATTTGACTCTCTTTTACAGATATTTTCATGGAAGGTGCTCGGCTGACCTTGCCCTCTTAATTCCGCCCAGAGCGACGATTAGCAGAACTACACGACAAACCACTGCCGCCCATCCATATGTGGTTAAGCTTAGTACTCCTCGAACTTCATTATTTCAGAATTCTTTCATCTGGAGGACTACATCTTTGTGGAACGACCTTCCCGAGGTCGTTTTTCCCAACGAATATAACCTTCAACGATTCAAAACCAACGTCAATCGATTTTTGCGCACACGCACCACTCCCAGAGTGCCCTAAAGGATTTTTCCTATAGTGCTTGTGTTTGATCATAAAAAAAAAAAAAAAGTGTGTTGTTTGTAAAAGAATGGCCCTTATGCCGAATAGGGGAGACAAAATTATGATAGAGTACCGAAATCTACGTTCAGTGGTATACAATACTTACTGGTTTTCCGACGTTTCCTTAAATTGGCCATCTTCATTAAAATACCCCTAGTACGTTCCTGTAATTTACATTTGTTTCGAAGAAAATTTTTTAATTGTTATTGCTATTTCTGTCTTTAATTGGCATTGTTATTACGTACTACTACTACTGTTTATTTATTATTTGCTACTTAGCGTAAGTACAAGTAATTTATTTTATGACTCTTAAAGCCAGCACTTTTTCAAGACTTTTAAAAGAAACATTGAGTTTTACGTTTTCGAATTATACCGGATTAAAAAAAAAAGTTAATTGCAGACTGAGTTTATTTTAATGAATTTTAATTTATAGAACAAAACGTCGGAGAACCATTAAGTGTTGTATAACTCTGAACGTAGATTTCGGTCCTCTTTCATAATTTAAACAAGAAGATCCAGGCCCGTATTTAAAAAAAAAACATTTGATGATGGTGACCCAATGAGGAAACGTCGCATGAAAGATCTGATAATGCCTTCTTGTGGAGAATAAAAAGTAGCAATAAGAAAGTAAAATTTATTTTTGGACATCTCTTCGAACAAAGCCAGGAAAAAATAAAACCCGAAACCCAAAATTTCAAAGGTTTTCAAATATTTTGAAAGCCCTGTATTTAACTGACTTCGTATCTCTTTCGATTCCGAGATCCCAATGACGAAGGTCGTCTTTTTAACACGCTATATATCGTCGGAAAATAAGCGATTATACTTTTCCTTCCTCTTGCTCGTAAAATAACACCTACAGTTACCGTTCCAAAAGGTAAGATTTCATCAAGTATAGTTATGAGTAACAATGACCCTTATTTAACGCTAAAATGTTATTGCCCTTTATCTTTCATTTCACTATAAAAGAAAAAAAAATAAAAGAACTTCGTTCTCAACAAGCTCTGAAATGCATAGACTCATCACGAAAGCAAGGTAAAGAAAACATTTCCATGTGCATTGTAGCACTGAAAGTATTGCCTCCCGGGCTGGCTATTTTCTAATAAACAATGCACACGTGAGCGCCCTCTTACGGCGGGCATAAATATAAACAAAATATGCCCAGTGCTCCCGTGGGAGTAAGCTCGCTTTCGGAATAAGGCACGTTCAAATTTTGTCACGTTCGCGATGTAAAGAATTGTTAAGGCAGCGGCAGCGCGTGCTATGGTTGTTATTTTTGCGCTCGATTAGGGCTCATACAAAGTATTCATTAGCAGGAAGATTATATGTTTCAATTATGGGGTTACTCTACAGAGCTTATTAATTTGTACTTCCACAGTTCAATGAATTCTGTCAACTATTTATATAATCAAAGACCATTTTCTTCATGAGACCTGTTTAATAACTATTAAGAAGTAAACTCACAGTCACGGTTTCACGAACTACATGTATGTTTACAGGGTGTTATGGAAATGAGTTATTCTATTCAAACCGGCAAATCCTGAGATGAAAATAAATTGTAAGAAAAATAACCTTAAATGGCACTTTGAATTATTGTACGAAATATATACTTTATATGAAATCTGAAAGTTTACGTGTGCGCTACTAAGGACGTTCGCAGTCAATAGTTTATTGAGGCGGTGTTGTCATATATTGCAGCACAGAATTGTAAACGCACGTGTTCAGTTTTTCAGAACAAGACGTCTTTGACCCGCGTTATCACTTCTTTTTGAAACTTTTTTGAAAAAAAATATTACAGTTTTAAGGTACCTTCGATCTTATAATCCGTTTTATAATTAAATTCCCTAAAAAAATAAAACACAAAAAGTATGTTTTGCAACAGAACTAACAATAGGTAATATCACACAAAGAAATTCTCACAATATTTCTTATTATGAATTATTTTACAACAAAAAAAATCGGGTAATGCTACAACTAACAAAACGTTTAAAATTCGTATACATCAAGCACGTGGAACCCTCTACAGTGTCATTCCATCGTTGAGTCTCGAAATATGCTGAAGCAAAGAAAGTAGCGCGCGGCAGGTATCCAAGCAAGGGCGAAACATGCGGTGTGATCTGACAACACTGTTTGTATACTGTAGTGACCCACATTGTTGCTAACTGAATCCAGATGGAACGTCGCGACAGTATGTGGGTAAAAAGTGTTTTTACCTTAGTACTTAGATATTCGATTAAAAAAAAAGTATGTAGACTTTCTCTAGGACACCCCAGGAGTCACCCATTTAAATATAATAAGTCATTTCCATAACAGCCTGTGTCAACGATGTTCTAAAATGGTCACATGTTTCGCCCAGCTGGGTCAGACCTAAAGTTTTAAAAATTGAAATAAGAAAGAAGATGAAAATACGAAATAAAGTCACTAAATTGCTTTAAAATAAAATCGACAACACAATACCAACACCTGCATAAATACAAACAGTTACATTTAAAAAATATAATATGGATTCATTAATATCCACTTACAATCAAGAAATATTGAAAGTTAAAATGTCACACTAGAAACTGTTCATCTTAAAATAATTAAAAAAGTGCTGAAGGAAATCATCCGGGATTGGTCAACAAATGAACATAACATGGGCATTTTAGAACATCGTTAATATACATACATACGTGTAACTCGTGAGACCGTGACTTTCAGTTTACTTTTTAATAATTATTTATAGTCTCTTTGCCATCCAGGTTTGGATCTTCTTAAACTTAAAACTGTTTATGATTAGAATAAAAAGAGAAGCGATTTCAAGAACGCATAATATTATGAAATTTTCTATTAGAGACATAACAACAAATTAATAAAAATAATACTGAACTTAGAATTTTGCTAGATTACACGGAAAAAAGACTAGTAAAGATTTTTATTGTAACATGTTCTATAAAATATAGTATTAGTAAAATCTTTATTAGTAATCCGTATCAAAATAATATTGAAAGCGTAATTTACCAAAAACCATAGTTTTGTAGTGGACGTTCAGGTTTTTGTGGAATAAAAGAGTATTTATACTTGTAGGTAGGAAAATTTAGGTGTAAAGGCACTACATTTTCCCACAGGGTTTTATTCTCTACGTCTACTATTGTAATAAGCTTCTAATCTTATCTATTATATTATATATATGCTCTTAGTGTCTACATAGTTCATATATACAGGGTGGCCCATCGAAAACGAAACAGAGACATTTACTGGCAGCTCAGTTCTTTTTTGGAAAAACGCTCAGACCCGTCGATTTTGTTTTCGAGTGGGACACAAAATCGGAACAAAATCACGTCAACAAGTGCAGCCCCCTGGGCGGGGGTGGAACCACCCCTAAAATCTTAAATGGAAAGGGGGGGGGGGGGTCGAGTGATACCTTATTTTAAAGGTATTTCAATTCCCTTTAGAATGATCTAAAATTCATAATACTTCAGTTCAGTAGTTTTGGAGATTTATCGATTTTAAACTTAAATAAAACTTTAATACATCATTAGTGGAAATCAATACATTTCGTAGCAAAGTACTTTAAAAATTAAGAATGAACTGACCCGTCAGCCAAGTAAATGTTGGAAATGACGACCATGACTCTCCATGCAGTAATAAAGATTTTGCTCAAAACGTTGCCGCACATTTTGCAATATTTGAGGAGTAATTTGAAGGCACTCATTTACAATTCTTTGTCGCAAATCTTCTAACGATGTTGGTTGAGTAGCATAGATTTTGCTTTTTAAGTGACCCCACAGAAAGAAATCCAAAGGTGATAAGTCTGGCGATCTTGGGGGCCATTCAATTGCACCTCTTCTACCAATCCATCGACCTGGAAACGTCTGATCTAAATATTGTCGAACACGTAATGCGTAATGTGGTGGGGTACCATCCTGTTGGAACATCAACCTATTCGCAATGTATCGCCGATCATTCCCATTTTCAATTATGGCTGTTAATGCAGGATCTATGGCGTCTTGCAGTAATTCCAAATACATTTCACCGGTTAAATTTCCAGGCAAGAAAAATGGACCAACTAAATGATCGCCAAAAATACCAGCCCAAACATTTAATTTTTGTGGCTGCTGTGTGTGTACCTCATGATAAACTCTGGGATTAGAATCTGACCAATATCGGCAGTTATGACGGTTTACTAGGCCATGTAAGAAAAAGGAACATTCGTCGGAAAAGCAAGTGTTGAATAGAAAATGTTCATCGTTTATAATTCGTTCACTCATATCTTCACAAAATTGTAATCGCCGATCAAAATCGTCTTCATTAAGTTCTTGTACAAGGTGAATTTTATACGGATGAAAACTATGGGCCTTCGGAATCCGTTGGATACTACATCGACTAAAACCACACACAGTATCCAATTTGCGGGTACTTAACGTAGGATCTACATAAACTTGCCCTAAAACCCCCACTTCTATTGCTTCGTTCCTTATGGGATTTTCAATGTTGCGTTTTTTATTGGCGACTGATCCAGTGTCCCGAAATTTAGCTATAAGTTCTAGGACATGTCGTTCATTAAATATGTGTGCTGTTCTATTAACGCACTGATTATTCCCGAAAAATATTTCGATAATTTCAATCCTTTCTGCCGTGGAATATACCATGGTTAATTTATGAATAAAGCGATAAAAGGTATTTTAACAACAAAGTTTGGTCGAATCAATCACAAACTATGTACAAATTCCTATTTAAAATAAGTACGAGACATTCCCTGCTTATCTTTCTTCAATAAACCACTTTTTTCGCGACAAAAACCGCTCCAATCGCTATTTTGAACACCAAAATGATAAACAAACCATGGGCGTACCTAGTGAAGAAAAGCATTAAATTAATAAGTAACTGCCTTTACTCAAATTTCTTCTGAAAGTAGTACAAACTAATCAGATGTACCTATTAAAGTGTACTGTAAGCTTAAAATCAATAAATCTCCAAAACTACTGAACTGAAGTATTGTGAATTTTACATCATTATAAAGGAAATTGGAAGACCTTTAAAATAAGGTATCACTCGACCCCCCCTTTCCATTTAAGATTTTAGGGGTGGTGCCACCCCCGTCCAGGGGGCTGAACTTGTTGACGTGATTTTTTTCCAACTTTCTGTCCCCCTCGAAAACAAAATCGACGGGTCTGAGCGTTTTTCCAAAAAAGAACTGAGCTGCCAGTAAATGTCTCTGTTTCGTTTTCGATGGGCCACCCTGTATATATCTTAACCTAAACTTGAACTAATTAGGCTGTGGAGTAATGTTAGTATTATTGTTATAATTGTAATCATAATACCACGTCTGGTAGTTGCAATACCATGGGTCGTGACCCAGTTCGTGTTACTTATTAATTATAACAATAATATAGAATTTATCCTTATTTTATGTAAAATAGGTAAAATGGAATAAACTCTATTTTTACCTCATAATGCAATGATTTCTAAGGAATTTAGAAAAGTCAAGTAATTACGAGCACATAGTGTAAAATATAGTAAAGTTATTATAGTAAAGATTTTTTTGTAATAATTGCAGACTTCATTATTAATCCGTACCAAAATAATATTTTAGATACGGATAATTTCTAAGAAGGTAGAATTAGAATTTCTAATAAATTTTGTAAAATCAAGTAATTACTAAAATACTCCAGTAGTTAAATATTTTAAAATGTATAGTCCATTTCACTGACTATTATTTAAGTATTTTTTATTGTAAGAATTACCAGAAAAACTATTTTTACTAGAATAAAAAGCATAAATGTAATGCAACGGATTCTCGAGATTTCGTTTTTCGTAAAAAATAATAAAAGGAGAACTTAACAGGGAACATACCATCGATCGATGAAGCCATGCGACACAAGGCGTGGTCATGACTTGGCTGGGTGACCGCTTGGAAATACCATGTGTCAAAATTGTAGCAAAAAATTTTAGTAAATTTTACGAATGATTTTAATAACTTTTACAAAAGATTTATTTCAATTTTATTTCTGTAAATTTTTGTTATTTTTACTAATGGAAGTTCTTAATAAATGTTATTCTAGTCACATATGCAGCCATAAATTATGGTTAGTTTTACTATTTTTATAATAAATTTTAAAAGTTTTAAGGAACTAGAGGGAGGAAATTTTTTTAAATTTACAACCATGCATGTAATAATGACATTTCATCTATCTTTGAAAGGTGGAAAGTTGACGTTTTTTTACTTTACCACTTTAAATTATTTTTTTGTAATTTAAAAAAAAATCGATATCTCAAAATAATATGTTTAGATATGTCTACTTTTTCCCTAATTGATAGAGTGGTCCTAAGCATTGAATATTGTGACCAAATCGTTCATATCTTCTTTGTATTGGCATTTTCACTGAAGTAAGCTAGTAGCGCCGACTCAGAACCATAATTTTGAACTTTGTTTCCTGTACACCATTCTTTGAAACAGTTATATGCCCTGTCATATCTCGGGCGGCTTTTAGTAGGTAGAAGATCTTCTTCCACTACTGCTTCTCCAATATCTGGTGGAGTAGCAGCAAAATCAAATTCCTCATCTGATAGCATTTTTCTGTTGTTAAAATAATATATTGTTTAGTGACATGGAAACCATATTCAAAAAATTATATTTGCCATCTTGATGTGTATTATTACCTACGTTATTTTACCACCTGTGATTATTTGAAATTTCTGTCTAATTTTTCAGGGGAAAAGTCAAAATGACATTTATCTTTTATTAATAATTTTAATTCAAAATAATAAGAAGTGGATGTTAGATGTGGTTGTAAATAAAATAATATACACACCTAGGTGAAAAGTTTCATTAGTGTCTCGAGATTTAATTACCTACCTACTCTCTCGACGGAAATGAAACACTTTCCACCTCGGTACGTAATATACTATTCCTCTCCGGGAGGAAAATAACCATTTTCTCCCTTGCTTAGGGGTCGTTGGTGATGTTTTCGAATAAGGTAGTAGAAAAAATATGTTCCTTTCAAATTTTCAAAAAGCCTGAAATGTCAACATTAAATACTTGGTTTTAAATAAAAAAATAATTAATTTTCCTTGTTTTCGGTTTTAGCGGTAAGGAACTTGTCCGATATTAAATAAAGAAAATTGATGATATCTCGACTATTTTAAAATTTTATGTGAAAACCTCAAAACTTTTTAAATATATTTCACCGAAACTATTTCAGGGTTTTAACTGATCCGTCCTTAAAATGCAAAACCTAGACAAAAGCCTTGTTCAAAGATAAAACAAGTAGTCGAGAATACGCATATGTCTTACTCTCTGGCATTTTCACTGAAAAGTTTCTCCGCCCTGGGCATTATGTAAATGACCGCCTTATTTGCACAGTGTTCCCAAGTTTTATTACCAAGCTCCAGATCCGCTTAGTTTTTCTTGCCGAAGTGTCGATTTTAGCGGTGATATATTTGCCAAGAAGTAAATAAAATGAAAGAAAAATAAATAAAAAAAGTTTAAAGTTAGATTTACAGTGAAATACTGCACATTGAGATCGTACGGAAGTAATAAATTAGTGGTCACCGTGTAAAAGAAAATGATTTTTAACACGGAAAACGAGACATATAGTTAAATTTAAATTGTGTTTTTTAATTTTTTTTAAATGTTCAATTTCAATGTCTAACTGCACAAAAGGAGTGCTACAAGAAATAGTATGATGAAATAGTATATTACGTACCGAGGTGGAAAGTGTTTCATTCCTGTCGAGAGAGTCGGTAACTAAATCTCGATATGAAGTAATAAAACTTTTCACCGCTATTTTATTTACAACCACATCTAACATTCACTTCATATTATTTTGAATTAATATTATTAATAAAAGATAAATGTCATTTTGACTTTTCCATTGAAAAATTAGGCAGAAATTTCAAATAACCGCAGGTGGTAAAATAACGTAGGTAAAAGATTGTTTCAAGAAAAATGGATATAACTTAATGACTGTCGTAAAAGTACCTGGGTCATCCCATTATTTATGACCCTTTGTTATTATTATGTGGAAAGGACCGGATTGTAATAATTATAATTAAATATAGGCACATCAGGTAGGTTAGGTTGCTTAATTTATATTTAAATGTCTTTTTGTGGTAAAATTTGTTAGATTTTGAGGAATGGTTCAAGAATTGTATTTTACCAAACATTCCTCAGAATAGCGTGTTAGTAATGGATAATGCGAGCTATCACAGTCGCCAATTACATAAAGCTCTAAGCTCAAATAATACAAAATTGGAGATTCAGAACTACATGGCGGCGAATGATATATATTTTGATGAAAGTTATAAAAAAGTGATCTTTTAGCAGTTTTAAAGACATTTTGTATAAAAAAGAGATATGTTTGTGACACATTGGCAGAAGAAATTCGACATACAGTGCTACGGCTCCCACCCTATTATTGCATTTTTAACCCCATAGAGCATATGTGGCACCAGTTAAAATCACTGGTTAGGTCTGAAAATATTTTTCCGACTTTTCTAGTGTTGTAGAATTAATACGAAAATGCTTTAATGATATTCCACCAGGTAGTTGGAAAAATTCAGTCCGTCACGTAATAACTGTCGAAAATTCGTATATTAGTCTGGATCGTATAATTAATCCAATTATAATTAATTTTGATGAGGATAGCGATAGCGAAACAGAACTATCTATAGAATGACATTATAAATGTAAATAAATATGACTAGAACAGACCCAGGAAATCATTAAGTCGTATCCAATTTTCGTGAAACGTACTGTAATAATACACATCAAGATGGCAAATATAATTTTTTGAATATGGTTTCCATGTCACTAAACAATATATTATTTTAACAACAGAAAAATTCTATCAGATGAGGAATTTGATTTTGCTGCTACTCCACGAGAAATGCGAGAAGCAGCAAAAATAGTAAAGAAGATCTTCTGCCAACTAAAAGCCGCCCGAGATATGACAAGGCATATAACTGTTTCAAAGAATGGTGTACGGGAAACAAAGTTCAAAATCCTGGTTCTTAGTCGGCGTTACTAGCTTATTTCAGTGAAAATGCCAAGACAAAGAAGATATCAATGATTTGGTCACAATACTCAATGCTGAGGACCACTCTATCAATTAGGGAAAAAGTAGATATATCTAAACACGCAAGGCTATTAGCATATTTTAAAAAGTGTGTTCGTATATTATTTTGAGATATCGATTTTTAAAAAAATTACAAAAAAATAATTTACTTTCCACCCGGGTGGAAAGTAAAAGTAGAAAACGTCAACTTTCCACCTTTCAAAGATAGATGAAATGTCATTATTACATGCACGGTTGGAAATAAAGAATACATAAATGCTTAGAAGTAAATGGCAATCACTTCGAATATTTATTAAAAAAATATTCTATTACAATTTTCAAACACATTTTAATTTCAGTAATGTTTATTCGTTTATTTGTTTCCTTGTTACTTCTTAAAATAAATAATATTTGAACCATTAAATTCAATACAATTTAAAATAACTGCATTTTATTTATAAATTAAATGAAGAAACATTTTAGAAAGTTGTTTTTTCAAGGAATCAATCAATTTTCCTCCGTATAGACATCAGTATACAGTACCTATATATTATAATTGTTTCCGTAGCACACTTGAAAAATAGTATTTTCGGAATAAATTTGATTTTCTGAGGAAACGGCTTGATACGGTTATAGAATAGTAAATAGTATTTATAAGGAACAACTAATTCGTCATCAAATTAAATAAGAATATATAGGGTACATCATTTAAAATAAGAAAGTTTTTAATGGTTGAATTTTTTCACAATTAACCTTAAATTGTGACCACCGTGTACATCTTCTGCGAAGTTTGAAATATTTTTGAGACTGAGATGCTTTTCTAGCGAAGTTTGAAATATTTTTGAAACTGAGATGATTTTCTAGCTATTCGGTAAGAACATTTTTTTAGTCTAAGAGCTAAGATAAAAATTATATGGTTTATTTCATGACCACGCATTTGCGAAATAATTATAAAAAGTCCAGATATCTCAAAAACTCTCAGAGTCAGACGAAAATATGTTCTGTAAAATTTAGTTAATGGCTAATCGGAACATATAATAAAAATTACCATGTTGCATTTAAAAAAACAAGACTTGACAGCTACTTCCGTTATAACCGGAAATAACAGGAACCTAAATCCGCAAAGTTTCAGAAACATATGTTCAGTAGTTATTCACAAAGTTCTAATCTAAGCACGTCATGAATTACCCTGTATAATTATTATTTTGATAAATAAATAAATATACACAGGAAGAACTTCAAAAAACGAGTACACTGAATAAGCATAAATTTGTGTGAGTCTCCGCCCCAGTCGCTACATTTTCAGAATGTACACTACATGTACCAGTCAAATGGAATTAATTCTATAATAAATAAATGGGGGCGTGTGCGAAAAATGATCGGACACCTCGTTAGGTATTGCGCATTTATAAACTTTTCATACAGGGTGTGTCATGTAACAGTGGCTAATACCAACTTTCTTAGTTTAAATGCAATATGTAATATAATAAAATATAATCAGTATATTATTCAATTTTTGGATCCCTCAGAAAATTCTAGACATATTCAATGTACAATATCCTATTCCTATCTTTAACTGTTTTGGAAATGTTAATTGTTTTCAGATTTATTGCATTTCAGCGTTTGATCTTACTGATATGAAATAAAAAGAGCCATAAATATTTTTATTTACTTATGTTTAAAACTCGTAACCTTAAGAAATTGTCGTCTTTCTGCATGACAGTAGTTGTCAGTGTTATGGTCGTTTGAATTTCGTTTGAACTGCATATCAGAAAAATAGTTTACTTAAGAGAAATGCACAAAATAACAATTCTACAGATGTTTGGTTATGGAGATAAAACCCGGACACAAATGGAAGTTGCTCGCTTATTTCATGAAAAAGTTAAGAATTTGCTGCCTATAAGGGAGAATTAGTAAAATAGAGAAGCAGTTTTGTCAGCTTGCAAGCAAATAAAAGAATTAGGTGCCAATGCAATAAGTTGATGATACAAAATTAGATATTATGCTTGAGTTTGAGGAAAACCCACATACTTGAGAAGCAGCCCCAATATTCGATGTTAGCCATTCATCGATTATTCGAACATTAAAAGAAAATAAAATATATCCTTATAAAATGATACCTACTCATGAGCTCGTGGAAGACGATTTTGATAGGAGAATGTATTTTTGCGAACAAATGATGGCAATATTAGATAACAATTAAAACATGTTTTATTTTCTGATGAGTGCACCTTCACACTTCACGATCATGCTAATCGTTAGAATTGCCGCTATTGGTCTTGGCAAAATCCTCACTGGATTAGAGAAGAACATACGCAATATCCTGAAAAGGTTAATTAATGTTTGGGCAGGAATTGTTGGAGATCATATCATAGGTCCCTTATTCATTAAAGGGAATTTAAATGGCGATAATTATTTAGCACTGCTCCAAAATAATGTCTTGCCAACTTTAACAAACTTATATACTGATCCAGCAAATCCACAACTTCCAGCGAATATGATATGGTTTCCGCAAGATGGAGCACCGCCCCATTACCAAATCAATGCCCGTTGGATAGGGTTTGTTCGGGTTTATTCGGGTTGATCGATGGAATGGCCAGCACGATCCCCTGATCTGACGCCATTAGACTTCTTCTTATGGGGTTATGTCAAAAATATTGTATACAAAACTAAACTCCTGGATTTAGCTGACTTAAGAAGACGAATAATGCTTGCAATTAGATCGGTCACGCCTGAGATGTTCTAAAGATTCGATCTTTTTTTAAATCGGTCACTGACTGATTCGGTTGCCTCTAAGTGATTGATTGACCATTAAATAAAATGCAATTTGTCATTTATTAATGATGACATAAGTTAGTAGAGACTTTATTACAAAATAAATGTGTTAAATAAAAATGTTTGCGGTTTAATTGTTGTTAGGAAGTATTTTCATGTACCCTGGTATTCCTCCAAATCACATGTAATATAAATGTAAACTATAAAAACCTACCCGACCAAAAGAAAGTACAGGGACACATCTCAACATTAGCATAAATTACTTTAACAAATTGCGAACAAGTCTCGGAAGATAAGGCTATCTTGGCAGCTCCTTTTTTCCAACATTTACATGTCGGCCTGGCAAGCACGCATAGCGTAAGTTAATAAATAACGAAATAAATTCTGGTATTTCCGTTAACCAAAGACAAAACGACCAGAGAAGTAAATGAGCTGTTCGTGGACACGCCATGTCTCAATACATTATTTGAATTTATTGCGAAATAGATAGTCGCTTTGACAGTTTTATGGGTGTTTCGTTCTAGAATCTTGGACACGCTTAACACTTTTACTTAAATAATTATTTCCTACCTAATATACAGTGTGATGCATATCGATCTATATCCATGGATAGCGAAACTCTAAAAGCAAAAGTGGCAAATTTATGGCCTCGCGCATGTAAACATAGCTGATCGTCAGGGGTAATGCCCAATGCCGACTGATAAACTATTGAACTTAACCGGTGAACATGACCGTACTTCGCCATTGATGTAAATGAGTACACGGCACAATTTTGGCATATTAAGACCTTCTTTACTGGCCATTAAACCATATATTTTCTTGCATAAAAGAAAGTTTTGTGACCGTCACTGAAACGGCTTTTTTAGAATTAATTTTCATGTCTATTGTCCACGTATAGATAGATTCTTAATATCCCTATGACTGATTTCGGTTCTGGACGGTCGTCGTTGGTTGATGTCGTTGGTGGGTAACCAACCTGGCACCACTACTGGCGGGGTTGCCTATACAGGGTGCACCAAGTAAAGTGGCCTATTAGAAGTATCTCGAGAACTAAATGAGATTTTATTTTGAAAATTTGGCTGTAGCTATAAGAGATGGTTTTCTATATTTCTAAAATATTTTGGATGGTGCGGTATTGCCGGATCATACCGAAAGTGGTAGCAACTTCGGAATTTTAAATGAATTACCTTATATACAGGGTCCGCAAACGAAGCGTGGACGGAAGATTAAATCGTTATCGAAGAACTTATCAACAATACTGAAACAGCTTGACATATTGGATTAAAAGCGGCATGTTTTAAAAATATTTTACATTATACAGGGTGGCCCAAAAAAGTGAGACAGCATAAAGCTATATTTTTTTAAATGGGACACCTAGTATTTTATTGCATATTTAGGTTCGTATTACTATCGTTTATAAGTGCCTCAAATTTTATTTAATTTGGTTCTGTAGTTTCGGAGAAATAAATTAAAAACTCAAAAAAAAAGTATTGCAGTCCTGAATAAAAAAATCAAAAAAAAAAAACAGAACTATTTTTTTAACCTCGGCATTTATTTATTTTATATAGGGTGTTCATAATAAGCTTTCAAAAACCTCACATTTTAAAATAATTTTTCTCAAGTTTTTCAAATGGAACACCCTGTATATTATTTGGCTATTTGACGTATAATTCATAGACAATTTGTTTTTGTAATACAAGCATATAAGTTATATCCAGCCGTTTTCGAAATAATTATAAATATCATAAATTATGTTGTTTAAATAGAGTTTTTACTGGGAAATTTTGTTATAGGCGCCTAGACTAATAATTGTAAACTAAAGTAAAAGTTAAAAATAGCTTCCTTTTACTCTTTGAGTTTACCGTATTTTAGATATTTCGATATAAATTTTAAAAGCATACATTTTTGGTACTTTTATTATTTAATTTTATTTTTTATTCTTAATCGAGTTGCCATGATTTCTTTTTGTTTAGATTGTCACTATGACAGTTAAATAAAATTATTTACATTTGTTCAGTCGTCGAAATTAAGTACTAACTTACACAAAATATCGAATTTTACAACTTTAGAAACGGTAAATATGATTTTTATACTGGGTGAATGTGCAAGAAATTGCATCCTCGCGAGCCGAGCGTATGCTGAAAGATATCCAGATATTGAGAGAAAGCCGAGACCAAAAACCTTCGAGAAGTTGTTGCAAAGATTTGTAGCGAAGCACTGCGTACACAAAAAGGATGATAATCAATAAACCCGTTATTAATGAAGAAAATGAATTAAGAGTTCTGTTGGCAGTAGAGGAAAATCATTAAATTAAGTAAAAGGAAGCTATTTTGAACATTTACTTTAGTTTACAATTATTGGTCTAGTCGCCTATAACAAAATTTCCCAATAAAAACTCTATTTAAACAACATAATTTATAATATTTACAATTATTTCGAAAACGGCTGGATAGAACTTATATGCTTGTATTACAAAAAATAATTGTCTATGAATTCTACGTCAAATAGCCAAATAATATACAGGGTATTCCATTTGAAAAACTTGAGAAAAATTATTTTAAAATGTGGGGTTTTTGAAAGCTTATTATGAACACCCTGTATAAAATAAATAAACGCAATTACATTCATAGTATCTCTAGACCTCTTGTCATAAGTCATAGGTTAGAAAAATATTTCTGGATTGTATTTTTTGATTTTTTTATTCAGGACTGCAAAACCTTTTTTTTTTAGTTTTTAATTTATTTCTCCGAAACTACAGAACCAAATTAAATAAAATTTGAGGCACTTATAAACGATAGTAATACGAACCTAAATATGCAATAAAATACTGGGTGTCCCATTTAAAAAATATAACTTTATGCTGTCACACTTTTTTGGGCCACCCTGTATAATGTAAAATATTTTTAAAACATGCGGCTTTTAATCCAATATCTCAAGCTGTTTCAGTATTGTTGATAAGTTCTTCGATAACGATTTAATTTTCCGTCCACGCTTCGTTTGCGGACCCTGTATTATATATTTTTTTAAAATCTAGTTAAAAATCTAGAACAGTTTTCTGTATAATATCATATACCTATCTTTAAGAGTTTTTGAATTATAAATAATCTTGTGATTTTTTAACGCCGTATCGGAACCTGAAAAAAAAATATATTTTTTTAGCGGTTACAGCTAGAAAGCTCAAATTTTGACAGTAGTTTTACAAGACCATCGAAATTTTATAATTTTGAATAGTATTTAATTAGTTTTATACAGGGCAATAACAATATTTCTGAGGCAGATGAATTATTGCAAAAATCTTCTTTTTTTTAAATGGGACACCCTGTATTTGATATGTTTTGCTAATGGAGGATCGAACTTTCTATCTAATGATATTAAGTGGTCCTATACCTATATTCAATACTTTCGGACTTATAGCGAAATTAAAAAATTATCTTATATATATATAATATATTTTTTGGTAGTTGGCTGTGGAATCGATTTATACTGCCGTCATAATAAAGAGCCGTATCTGCATTTTTTTTGGAAATTACTTAAGTTCCATTTCTGAGTTCCAGGCGTGTCCTAAATCAATTTTTTTATGTTAAAATGCCGTATCTAGATCCTAAGTCAACTGAAATCCACATACGTTTTTTACGAAATGACGTAATATATTAAGTTTTTAAGTTAAAAACCCTTAACTATCAAATGTTTCTTATATTACCGTATCTGCCATTTTCCGAAATTTACTTTAAGTTTTATTAAATTTTTCTAAAGTAACTCGTAGCTTAAAAGCACGTATCGCGAGATACAAGCGTTAAAAACCGTAACTACTTAGAATACCGTACCTGTTTTTCTTTGCAGATACGATTATTTCAAATATTTGAGTTACTCTACAAATTGTGCTATAGTAGCCTTAAATACCGTAAGTGCGCTATTAACGAAAAAAATTATTTAGAGTTTTAAAATTATTTCCATCGCTTTTTGAATGTAAAAGATATAAAATATTTTCGAACTATTTAGTACATTATATAAAACAACAGAGATCAATACACGTTTGTATCATTTCCTCAAAATGACAATTTTGCAGATACGGTACTCTTAGTTACGACGGCAGTATAGGAACAAAATAATGAAAAATTCATTTCACCTTATGTCTGAGTTATTGTAATATAAATGGCTAATTCACATTATTCGAGCTTAGATATTTTAAGTTTATTTTATATTCATGGGGAGTATGGTAGAGTCTTATCTAGAACTTGCGGAAAATTTAATGAACTTCATCCTGATGCAGCTCCTATGGCTTCCAAAAAGTTGATTTTCCGAGGAGGTCCATGGAAATGGCCCCAAGGTCTCCGGATCTTACCCCCCTAGATTTTTATCTATTGGATAGGATTAAAAAAACAGTATACAAGATACCCGTCACAACAAGGGAAGATTTGGAAAATCGGGTAAGAACAGCTCTGGGGTCTCTAGAAGGGGTAGAAATGAAAAAGGTGACAAATGAACATGTTATCACCACAATTCATGAATGTTTAAGAACAAACAATTTAGTTATTAGTTATTTTATTGGTGTTGTTGCGTAATTTTAATTTTGTTTATTTATTTATTAATAAATTGCTTATTTGTTAACAATTTTTTTTACATAACGCAGACATAAAGTCAAATGGATTTTTAATTATTTTGTTACTATGAATCTAGTCCACTATCAAAAAATTATTTTTTTAAGATAATTTTTAAATTTCGCTATAAGTCCGAAAATATTGAAAATAGGTATAGGAATACCTAATATAATTAGATAGAAAATTACCCTCATACATTAAGCTAGAGGTGACTACATCGAAAACAACCCCTCTAGCTATCGAAAACAACCCGCCAAGTTTTTATTGTTTATTGACAAAGATAATGACACTTTTTGACGTTTAAAAAAATAAGTCTTATATTCCAGCTACAAACTCAAATATTAAATATTATTACAATTGCGTTATTAATAATTACTAATTTTTCTAGTTCTTTATTTAAAAGTTGTAATATAAAGTTGTTTAACCATTATTCGAATAATTTTCTCCCTAAATTACACTCGTGCCTAAAAATTCTCAGATAATTTTGCATTTAAGCGTATTTCCTTTGAAAAACAACATTCGTTCATTTTCAAATTTTGTAAAATAGCCAAAATATGAAAATGAACTCTTGTTGTTTTTAGGCAATACGCTTTCATGCAAAATTATCGAAAATGTTTAGGCACTAGTGTAATTACCTCCGAAAATTCGATCCTCCATTAGCAAAACATGTCAAATACAGGGTCCCATTTAAAAAAGAAGATTTGGATGGAGACGCCCTATATAAAACTAATTAAATATTATTCAAAATTATAAAATTTAAATGGTCTTTTAAAACTATTGTCAAAATTGCAGCTTTCTAGCTGCAACCGCTAAAAAGATATGATTTTCTTTTCAAGTCCCGATATGGCGTGGATAAGATTATTTATAATTCAAAAACTATTAAAGATAGATATATGATATTATAAAGGAAACTGTTCTAGATTTTTACCTAAATTTCAAAAAAATCTAATATATAGGGTAATTCATTTAAAATTCCGAAGTTGCTATCACTTTCGGTATGATCCGGCAACACCGCACCATCCAAAATATTTTATGAACGTAGAAAACCATCTCTTATAGCAACAACCAAATTTTCAAAATAAAATTTCATTTAGTTCTCGAGATACTTCTAATTGGCAACTTTACTTGGTGTACCCTGTATAACGGTGTCATCATTGTACGCAAGATAAACGACGAGCAATCTTTAAGCTGGATTAATAAACTTGACGTTACGATTGACGGTGCCGTTGCAGCTTAAACATATTGAAATGCATAAGACCATTTATATTTGACGATGACGGTGCCGTTTGACGGCCGACATAAACCAATTTTATCTTTTGACGGTGGACGGTCATAGCAACGTTCGTAGCAAGTTTCCACAGCCAATCCAAATCGTGTTTGCCGTCACGTGATATTTAGTAAATATTATTTTACTTTATACCATCTTATTAACCATTTTAAAGTGTACTGTTGATAAGTGTTGATCGTATCATTCAGATCACATAAACACCAAAATTAATATAATCACATAAAAATATAGAAAAGCCGAGCAAAACAGGTTATGTTGTTGTTTGTCGCCACCGTCAAGTTTATAAATCAAGCTTTTTACGGCATCGTCAAACTGCACCGTCAATCGTAACGTCAAGTTTATAAACTGGCCTTTAAAAACATGTCCGGTAAACCGTGCGCACCAACCCATATTTTCACTCATACAATTTAAACTTTTATTGCACACCCCATGAGTTGTACATATCCATAGTTATAGGTCGGTGGTGATGCGTCGTTGAGTTAAACATAGTAAATATGTACATTTTATAGAAAAATTGCATTATAACTTCTTGCTGTCGACATAATAAACCCATGTTCCGAGTTTATACACATTTTGATGAGCTAATTCTAAACTATTCAATTAAACGCGATGGCAAAACCACGAAACTCTCATAGTTTAGGTAATTCAGCAAGTACCAACTAGCAAATAATTTCTATGACTTTTTACCAAAAATTGACATAAACCTGAACGTAACGAATAGTGAAAATATTGACACTAATTTTCGTTTCGTCAATGACAAAATTTTATTTGCTGGTGTTCGCTGTATTACCTGAACTATGGGAGTTTCGTGGTTGTGCCATCGCGTTTAATTGGCTGGATGGCTGGACAAAATGTATTTAAACTCGGCACATCGGTTCACCATGTCTGCCTCTTCAAGAAGTTATGATGCAGTTTTTCTATAAAATGTACAGGGGAGACGAATATTGACTCCCCCAAAAATTACATGGGATTTCCTATGTTCAACAAAACGATGCATCACCCGGTATACGCCTGACTGCAAGCTTGTACCGTAGCGAATCGTGAGTAAAATAAAGGTCTAATAACTCTCTTTCACTCTAGCTGAACTGATATGCTGATTCTAAAATTACGTCGCTTTTTTTAAACATTATTAAAAATAAATTGAAATAATCTTATAATAATGCTGTATCCTAGGGAAGACAAGAGATTGTCTCTATTTTTTAAAATTGATCATCAATAAACAGATAAGAATCCTTAAAATCATACCACAAGAAGTTTCAGGAAAAAGAGTCAGGAAAAAAAAGTAGGAAAAGACGCCACTCATAACAACCATTATGCAGCTTAAACCATAGACATACAGGGTGTTACGGAAAAGACATATTATATTTAAACCGGCAAATCCTGAGATGAAAATAAATTGAAGAAAAATAACCTTAAATGGCGCTTTGAATTATTGTATGAAATATACACTTTATATGAAATCTGAAAATTTGCATGGCCGCTACTGAGGACGTTCGCTATCAATAGTTTATTGAGGCGGTGTAGTCATATACAGAATTGTAAACGCACGTGTTCAGTTTTTGACAACAATACGTCTTTGACTCGCGTAATCACTTCTTTTTCAAACTTAAAAAAAAATATACTACAATTTTAAGGAACATACTCTCTTACCTTCGATCTTATAATCCGTTTTATAATTAAATTCCATAAAAAAAACACAAAAAGTATGTTTTACAACAGAACCAACAATAGGTAATATCGAGTTGTATAATCTAAGGTAATATCAAACAAATTTGAAATCACATCACAATATTTCTTATTATGAATTATTTCACAACAGAAAAAAAATCGGGTAATGCTACAACTAACAAAATGTTTAAAATTCGTAAACATCAAGCACGGGGAACCTTCGACAGCGTCATTCCACCATTGAGTCTCGAAACATCCTGAGGCAACGATAGTAGCGCGCGGCAGGTATCCAAGCAAGGGCAAAACATGCGGTATGATCTGACAACACTGTTAGTATACTCTAGTGACCCACATTGTTGCTAACTGAATCCAGATGGAACGTCGCGACATAATGTGAATAAAAAGGGTTTTTACCTTTAGTATTTAGATATTCGATTTAAATAAAAGTATGTAGACTCATTTCCATAACACCCTGTAAAATATAGGGAGACAGAATTGTTTACAGTTTGTCCCGATCACATATCGTTTTTAACAGAAATCAATGATGACAAATTTGTGCTGATTGCCGAAACCGAAAGTCATATTAATTATATTGAATGCGTTTATCATGTGCATGCAGTGTTTTAGCTAAAACCACATTAGACTATTGGAGCAGCCTGTGACTTTTACTCTCCCTTCTATACTTTCACTACAGTATTTACAATAAACCTTATTAAAAAAGGAAGGTATTATATAATTAAATTTCTAGTAATTGGACGTGCTCAATTGTTGTAAGATGGCAGGGTAATATATCTCGCTTTCAGGCGGCTCTATGGCCGTTTTATCCCTATGCCTTCCATTAATAATGCTACTCTTGACCCGCATAAGGAACCACCTTAAATAGCCTTTTTCCTGACAGCTTATTTCTTATATTTTCGTACATTATACATATGGAACACGCATTCCAACATCTAAGCAAACAAATTAGAGTATGAATTTCGTGGTATTCGTTCACTCAAGACAAAATGGCCCTATTAAACAAGCTGTTAACCAACACGCAATTTGTTAATATTTTACACGGAATCCACGCTCTGCTAAACTATTCGTCTGGCATTTTTATGGGTATTAGATGTCACGAATCTCGGACAGGTAGATTCGTTATCGCAGAAGGGTTGGATTTCTTGGAGGTCTGACGTAGGCAATGTCCTGTATATTGGCGTTTTCTCAATAAGAAATTTTTCTATGATTGAAGGAACACGTCCTAGTGTATGTTTACCCACAGGTATACAATAATACAATACAATACACACAAGCACTATAGGAAAAATCCTTTAGGGCACTTTGGGAGTGGTGCGTGTGCGCAAAAAGCGATTCACGTTGGTCTTGAATCGTTGGAGGTTATATTCGTTGGGAAAAACGACCTCGGGAAGATCGTTCCACAATGATGAAGTCCTCCAGATGAAAGAGTTCTTAAATAATGAAGTTCGAGGAGTACTAAGCTTAACCACATATGAATGGGCGGCAGTGGTTCGTCGTGTATTTCTGATATTCGCCGCTCTTGGCGGAATTAAGAGGGCAAGGTCAGCCGAGCACTTTCCATGAAAATATCTGTAAAAGAGAGTCAAATCACCAACTTGCCTTCGATGTTCTAGGCTGTCGAGGTTCTTCGTCAGCTCGTGGTCTCCAATCAGACGAATGGCCCTCCTTTCGATGGAATCCAGTAGCCGAAGAGTATGTTTGGGTGCAGAGCTCCAGACATGAGAGCAGTACTCTAGTGATGGTCGAATCTGGGCTTTGTATAGTGTCGAAAGTTGTTGAGGTGTGTACAACTTTCTGGTTCGGAAGAGTACACCAAGCTTCTGAGAGGCTATCTTGGCGATTGCCACAACGTGGTTATGCCAAGACATATTTCCTCCCAGATTGACGCCCAGCAAACTAATAGATGAAGCCAGCGGGATTGCGTGTCCGTCCATGACTATATCCGGTTCTGTAATGTTAACCTTTTTAGAGAAAACTGCTGACTGGGTTTTTTTAGCGTTAAATTCGACTTGGTTTCTGTCACCCCAAGACAAAATTTCTTCCAGGTCTTTGTTGAGGCGTGATACTTCATGCTGTCTGCGAAGATGTGGGTCGGCAGCCGATGTTTGTGCATTCAAATAGAAAGATGATAAATGTTTAAATCTTTATCAACAAATATCAAAATTCAATTGTCAAGTTTACAATAATATAATAATTTAATCAAAGGATCTTAAACTAGAAATTACTTAAATTATTTTAAGACATCATTAATAAAGAGAAAGAGGGAGAAACCGGAAAAAAGCACCTAGATGACTGAACTTCTGTATGTGCTTAGAAAACAGGAATGATATAAAAAAAAAAACAAGAACAAACTCTATACAAAAAAGACCTAGGTTAGTTCGAATAGAGAACAGGAAACCTGTTAGCATCTAAAAAAGTGAAATAAAGACTTCCATATTGTCAAAAATAAATTAGAATAGAAGATTAAAGATTTTTGGCGCCAAACAATTGACAAACCTGAGATTAACATTAGTGTTACTATTTGGTATGATAATTTTCCTATTAGCCTTGCCTCTAGTATGATACGGATGGAAAATGTAATTTTTCAGTTTATGATTTTTATAAACAAAAGAACATACTTCAATGACATACAAAGCTCGAACATTAAAAACTTCCCCCGTGTAAAGAAGTTGTGTTGTGTTTCTTATAAAGTACCTTAAGAATATAATTTTGTGCCAAATTTAAGGGTTTTAGGGCATCATTGTAAAGACCACAACACACAACTATGCCATACCTTATTAAGGACTCGACAATAGCTTTGTAAACTGCAATTAGAAGTTTCTTACCCAAGATTTCTCTTAGGATGTAAAACTTGTAAATTAGCTTTCTTACACTTTTTGCCAAGTGAAGAACATGCTGGTCCCACTTTAAGTGTTTGTCAACAGTTATTCCCAAATATCTTGTCGATGGAACTTCATTAATTAAGTCATCCAAATTATCAATTTTAATATGTTCAAAATCGGGGCGATTAGCCTCATTTAAGGAAAAGGCGATATAGTTTGTTTTCTTAACGTTGAGGGATAATTTAAAAGTATCAAGCCAATTTTTTATTTTATAAATTCCGTTAATTATATTATGTTTTACCTCATGCCAGGTTTTTCCAGAAAAAATAGCAGCTGTGTCATCAGCATATGATATTATGGATCCATTATTTAAATTCAATTTAGTTAAGGAGTTTATGTATAAAATGAAAAGAATTGGGCCCAGTACGGTACCTTGTGGTACGCCTATTTTAACATCCAGAGGATCACTCAAGATATTGTCACTTTTAACAAACTGCCCCTAACACCGTGCTTATGTAATTTCTCCAAAAGCAGGTCATGAGGCACCGTGTCAAAGGCCTTGGACAAATCCAAAAACACAGAAATACATTTTTCGTTGCTCTCTAACGTATCAGTTACCTCCTTCGTAAGTTGATACAGCGCCTCATATAGCGTTATATATCGTATAGCTATGTATTTACCATTTCGGTATGTAAGGAAAGCTCTGCGTACTTTAATTCCTTTTGACCTTAATGCAAGGTACTGTCTAACCAATTTTAAGGAATCTGTTTGATCTCCATCGATTATAGTAAAACTTTTTGGCTTAGCAGTTTTAGTTACTGGTCCCTTGACAAGCATAACAGATTCCTTATCCACAATATTATCTATGGTCGTTTTTACCATCTCATCCCGTCTAAGGACGCCAAAAACTACCATTTCCATTCGGCGCACTTTAATGAGACCAACAAGACAATATAACAAAGTTCCTTCCTAGCAAACAAGCGGTAAGCGATCTAATTGCGCATTACAATTAACGCGTTCATATACAGAATATTGTGAGCCGCTTCTGGAGACTTAAACTGTATTATGTCTGCGAGAGAAGAGTACGAGATTCCCCTACCGTGGTAGAAATTAACATTTGATTTTTGGAGTGGCCCCTGTACATTTTACATAAAAATTGTATTGCCACCTCAAAAATTACATGGGATTTACTAACTCCACGAACAAATCCATTATAAGCATTATATTGCCTAATTCAAAGTGCAATTTCCAGGTGACGCCCTTTTCTTCATATTAAAAAAAATAACGACGCCGCGAGCTGTTATTTAATCGGCAATTCCCCCCTATAACGCGCTAGGATATTTTAAAATAAAGGCCTCGACTCAGAAATAGATACTTAAGAAGAGATATCGATAAAACATTTGACTCAAATTGGCTCTGCGGGAAATATATGGGCTCCAATTTAAACTCGGAAACCTAAAGATAATGAAGCGGTAAAATAGAATGTATTAATCTGAGGATGAATTTAATAGGTAACACGTGCTGATAATGCCGCGAAGGTGTATTAAATCGCGTAGAGGCGGCCTCTGGAGAA
The DNA here is from genome assembly GCA_963991005.1 of Barypeithes pellucidus. Classification (NCBI taxonomy): domain Eukaryota; kingdom Metazoa; phylum Arthropoda; class Insecta; order Coleoptera; family Curculionidae; genus Barypeithes; species Barypeithes pellucidus. Next base: position 53,611,475 of record OZ022562.1, on the reverse strand, counting down.
CCCAGATATTTATTGCGATGCGACGTGATGCGTGCGTAACAAGGAATTTACCTGTGAATTTATTGAAATATTTTGCTGGAAGTAGGTTTGCTAAAAGAAGGTTAAAAATAGCTATCTTTTACCGTTGAATTTCTTTTTTGTCTGTACTGTCGAGTTTTAGTAACATACTTCTTAGTCTGTCAATCAGTCAGTCTTCTTCAGTGTCCTAGAGACTACTACAGACTTTTTGTTTAATCAACCTATCTTAAAACGTGGGCAAATGCCCCTAAAATTCGACTTTATGCGTACGTAACAAGGAACTTACGTGTGAATTTATTTAAATGTTTTGCTGGAAGTAGGTTCGCTAGAAGAAGGTTAAATAGGCATCTATTTTTCCGTTGATTTTCGTTCTTGGCTGTAGAAAGTACTGTTAAGTCTTAGGAACATACAGGGTGTCTTTTTCAGTGTCCTAGAGACTACTATAGACTTTTTGTTTAATCAACCATCTAAAAACTGTAGCAATTTGGAATTTGCTACTATTTTTTTGTATATAAAATAACATACCTCAAATGGGATAAGCTGCATTCCTCCCTTAATTGTTATAATTTGTCGTTCAACCTTCTTAAACACCCATTTAACGAACATGTTGTTTATTTTGTACCTGTCGATGTTGAGGTTAAGAGATTGTCATCGGTTTACCTTGTTGGTCCGGGTCGTCTGTCGACGAATCCGAATGCTCGTGCTGCAAGGCGAAATTGGTTCCCTTTTCTCTGATTCTCCTCTGTGGTCTAGGTCGCGGTATAGAGTATCTGATTGACAGGGACATGCTGCTTTCCTTTTGAAACTGGTACTCCGGTATTGTAAAGCAATCTCGACAGTATACAGGGTGTAACTAAATAAGTGTAAAACATTTAAGGGGGTGATTCCTCATCGAAAAAAAGATAGGATCTTTCATATAAAGAAACTTCATTGGAGCATCCCTTGTTAAGATACAGCCCCTTAGAGGGGGTACATAAAATTTATAAATAAACGAAACTAATTTATTAATAACAAAACATACAAGATCTAGAAATCATAGTAAATGTTCAATATGTCTACCTTCAGACATTACGCATGCGTCTAGACGTCGGCGCATTGAGCAACGTATTCGCGCGTTTTATGGCGATATGTATCTTGTTCGTAAAATAATTTTTTGCTGCGAACTGGTTTATTTTGGGCAAAAAATTCAAGAGACATTTTTTGTTTAGAATGAAACAGGCTATCGGAAATAAATTTTTAGATGGTAAACAAATAATAAGACAAAAACTTACATTGGAAATAAATTTTAGGGGTTGCGTTTTCCACCCTTACAAACATGGGGTAAACCAAATAAATTACTGGCTAAGTGTCTTTTTGGTAGTAGAAAATGTCAGGTTAATTTCAATATTGTAACTTTTTTAGTGCTTGTGAAAAAAATTGTTAAACACATTTTATGTACCCCCTTTAAGGGGCGGTATCTTAACAAGGGACGCTCCAATGAAGTTTCTTTATATGAAAGATCCTATCTTTTTCTCGATGAGGAATCACCCCCTTAAATGTTATACACTTATTTAGTTACACCCTGTATATATTAAATTTCCATTAATTTATGTCAGGTCCTAGGTAAAAGGTTCATGAATCTTAATCTTCTCCTGCGTAATTTTCTTTAAATCATTTCATAAAACCCTCACGTCTAGACGTGCTAATTAATTAATTAATTTTTAAACATTTCCATAATATTATACATTTTAACTTTCGATTAAATATTTTCACAGCTTCACTGACACCCTCACCGCTATCTGAAAGCTGCCGTACGCCTATGGTGTGCCCTTTTAATTAAGATCAAATAAGCTGCCATAATACCCCTAAAATTATACCGTATGTAGCGACGCCATTAGGTACATGTGTTCACTTGACAAGTAGTTTATTCTATACACGATGTCCGGTAATTACATCTTAATCCCTTGGGGGCATGTAGAGGAGGTCCAAATAAACCTAGTTTGTTATAAAAAAAATCCTAAAGTGTCCCTTAATGGAGATATAGAGCCTCAAATGGATTTACTTTTTTGGCTCTAACTCTTGAACCGACCGTTATAAATTAAAGAAATTTTAATATTTTATAGAAGCCATAAAGAGTAATCAAGTCATACTACAGTAGATGTCTTATATCGTCAGGAACATTTTGACTGGTGTCATTTGGCAAAGCTAAAACTGATTTTAACTCGCTCTTAATTTAGTACGATAAAACGGGAGGGTTGTAATATAATAATTTATGAAAATCACCCTGTAGATCAAAAACTAAGAGAGCCATGACAAATTTGACACCGAAATCTTTCGTTTCGTTAAAAATTAGGACACTAAAATGACAACCGCAATCTCTGCTAATAACTCTAATACCTCTCAGCAAGGAAATGGGAAACACTGTACATATTCCTGACTAATCTATCTTGTTGAAATATTTTGAAAAACATTTAGTTTTAAATGAGTTTTTTTATCTTATGTCTCTTTTTTAATGTTTAATAAAATTTTGAACTTTCAAATACATTTAGAACAAAAATTCAAAATTTGTTGGTTCATTTTTCATTATAAGAAAGGAAATTTCTAATCACACTCATACTCCACCCCTTCTTCTACCACTCAACCCAACATTGAAATGAAAATTATTAATGTAATATTTACTCGTGAACTAAGTTCACAAGATGTGTTTCAAACAATACCCCCATCCTCATAAATAATTCTTTGGGTATGCGTTGGTTGTTTGGAAAGTCGAACTTGTTTTCAACTATTTAATTAATTTATTATAATACTAAGGAAGGAAAACATTATTTAGCATGTTATTAATTTATTATTAAGGGGGTTCGTGATAGATTTCTGAAGTCTTCTCCAAGTTCTCGTATCAGCCAAATATTGGCATTACTTATTGACGACTAAAAATTCGATATTTTCAATAATTTACGTTACTTACAATAGAGGAGATCTTTGCAGCCCCGCCCACGTAAGCAAATATAAATAATTCGAAATATTGAATAACTGTGTCGATATATTTAAAACTGTTATTATAGTTTAATATATTTTCTTAATGATTACCTGTTTAATTTTATGTGACAAAATATTTTTAAATAAAAAACTTGATATTTTTATAAATCCTACAATGGGCGGAGATGCCCGACATGGAGGATAACCTCGCCCACTGTGTCGAGTAACAACCCATATGACATGCAATTTTTTTAAGGGAAATGCGAGGGAAAATAAATTAAAATCAATCATTTAACTTATCAAATATTTAGATTTTAACTAATTTTAAACACAAAAATCACAACCAGTGGGTTTATAACCATCCTGACCAGTTCAGTTTTTATGTGCCAATTTCTTACACAGTCCGCATTGAAATAATTAGAGAGACGGTGACAATAGGGGGTCAATGAAGTGGAATATCAGTAATTTGTTTCTACGTGGAGTTTAGGTCCCCCTCTACAACTTTTATAGCTGATGGAATGCCGTAGAGCGTTGCTGAGAGGCGCTGTACCGCTTTAGATAGGAAATTCTCAATAAATTCAAAATTATATCGAGCCATGTCTGAAAATGAATTTACAGCATCTGCGTGACGCCAAAGTCATGGGAAACAGATTTTCTGACAAGTCAACCCTTGCATATACTTTTCCGAGAGTCTCAAAAAAAAATTAATGGAAAAATTATAAAGTCTCAAGCGACATTGGTCCAAATGGACTTAATCGATTTGTATTCACATGGAGATGACTCGTAAACAATTTTCTGATGAAAAGAATATTACGAATCATTTTTCCCGTCATACTAGTGAACGATATCTGCCTTCCGGTATCTCTGCGTAATATTGTCAGAATTCCGCCTAGCTAGGTGCGATTCTTCTGAAATTTTTTTTTCCACAATATTTGGGTGTCAAGGAATGTAGTGTGACAATTTTCTGACATGTCACGATCGTTTTCCGAATTTCCTCCGAGGAGATTTTTAAAAAATTCCAATAATGAAATGTCGAGACCTGGAACGGCAATTTTTTTCACATAATCTTTAACATAATATAATGTTCCATTCTAGAAAGTTTCAACTTCAAATTCGCATTTTTTCTTTTTTTCTAAATATTTTTTGACACGCTCGGAATAGTATATGCAAGGGTTGACTTGTCACTTGTCAGAAAATGTGTTTCCCGTGACTTTGGGGTCACGCAGATGCTGTAAATTCATTTTCAGACATGGCTCGATATAATTTTGAATTTATTGAGAATTTCCTATCTAAAGCGGTACAGCGCCTCTCAGCAACGCTCTACGGCATTTCATCAGAGATAAAAGTTGTAGAGGGGGACCTAAACTCCAGGAAAACCCAAATAATATAATATATATGTGGTCAGTACCTAACCTTAAAATTAATTTATTGTTAATTTGGTGCTTAGTAGCTGATAATAATTCCCAATATAGTCATTCATTCTTAATTTTTGGTTTAGGAAAAAGTGGGGTTAAGAAACATACGACGACGGATGAAAGTTAAAATAAAGCTCATCGTGTCGATTGTTACAAATATTCGGACGGAATTTGGCACCAAAAGTTTCCACCAATCAGGGCACGGTCGGATCATCATATCGTCAGAAATTGTATGCATGGAACGCCTTCTTAAATCGAACTAATCCAAATTTTGATTGCAATATTTTTCCTAAGTAACCAGTGAAATTTACATTAAAAAAGTTGAAATCCGGTCCTGTCGAATGTTTACTTTCACAAGAAAATTTCCGAACTACGCAAACTCACAACGCCCCCTTCGATGCCCATAGCGGGGACATAATTGCAGTATTAGCAATATATTGTTTATATATACAGGGTGTTATGGAAATGACGTAGTATATTTAAATCGGCAATTCCTGAGTTGAAAACAAATTTGAAAAAAAATATCCAAAAATGACACTTTAATTTAATATGCCCTGTACATGACCTTATGTCAAACAAAAAATGACAACGTGGTGCCCCTGTCAGGAAGGTAAACAAAGCAATATATGGCGAAAAACCTTACTGAATCTTGAACAGTGTTGTCATATCTTCAGGGTAAACTCTTTATAAAGTCAATAACCATTTGACAGATTGCAAGTTGTTTATTTTTGAGGGTACATTATTATAAACTTTTACGTTCAGTTCAGTTCGCTGGGAAACAATCTCTGATTTATAAACTTGAACTGGCTCGAACGAATCGCCGCGGAGGTTTTAAATGGTCAGGTATGTTCTCATTTGTTCAATTCGAACGACTCTCGTCAGATCTGGACAACTTAAAAGTTTCTAAATGCCACTTACCCTTTAGAAAAAAAAATTCAATTTTATTTAGCTTTTCGGACTTATTTAAAATTAACTTAATTTATAAAAAAACACCAAGTACCTAGATAACTTGAACCAAAAACAAACCGGCACAATAAAATCACATAACAGATCTAAGTACCATTAAATCTGAATTAGTATTTTAAAGTGCTACTGTGTAGACAAAAATACGCCCTTATTGTCTGAGTGATCTGGGAAATAATGTATTTAACATCTAAAAAAATTTTAAATAAATAACACGTTGGTTCCGTCGATCGATATTGAACTGCTGGGCTAGGGCACTGCCGTCGCGAAAAGAACAAATAACTTAATAATTTAAACCCGGGTTTAAGTATTAACACACAAATTTGCTTGAAACAGTAGGAAACCGATAACGCGTGTGAAAATCGGCCGGCTTCTTTAAACAGCTGATTATGGGCAATGAAGCGGGTTGCCTGTTCTTTTCGCCGGCTGGGGTTAATATTAAAAAATACAGCGTTGCCACTTGCGATATTTTATAAATAAATTGCGGAATTTCCTTCTATAATATTACTTTCCTGTATAAATATAGTCTCGGAAATGGCAACCGCGCTAGCTCAAGTTAGTTCTCTGAATGTGCACAAAGGAAGCACCTTGGACGAGACCATTATTTCAAAGGGTAGTTCCTGTCAACATAATTGCTTCATTTTATCTTTAGCAAAGTGTTAATGGCCCATATAAACTAGCGTTTTTACTATTTCTATTGCGAAATAATTAAGTGCTGTTAGTGTTTGCGTATAATCTGATAATAGGTGCATATCTTCAAAAAAACTAATTTGAAACTCGTGGGTGTCTGTGTGTTTCTTTAAGCGATTTAGTGCAAATGTTCCGAGAGATTGGAAATAAGAGGCTGAATGGGGTTTAGTGAGTATAAGCTTATTATGCAGTTCCACATTATCATCAGGGTACGTGATGAGCATAAAGCTTTTCCCATAGAAAAAAAAACCTGAAAATGTCTGTGCCCTGGAGTACTTGCTAGTGTACTGGCACCTGGATTCACTTCTATTTGGATATTAGGTAAACTAAATATTATTTTTATAAGAATCTAAAGTTTTACATTTTTTACACAGTTGGCAACATTGTTCCTGAACATCTGTTGATTACACAGCTTGGCAATGTAATATGATCATATATGAATGTGCCGAGTAGTGACCGGTGGCTTTAGGTGTGAATTACCAAACTTTTTAAACGTTCGATTTAAAAAAAAATATATAGCGCTTCTCTAGGACACCCCAGGAGTCACCCATTTAAAGATAATACGTCATTTCCATAACACCTTGTATATGTGGCTGCGACGCCGAACGACAACGTTAAATTCGCAGCTTTAATTATAACCCGTCACTGCGACTTGACCCACATGGGTACGCTACTGGCCCGACCTTCCTTGTACCAAGACTAAACAATGGAGAACAACGTCTTAAATGCCGACTACAGCCGAGGACAAATTCCCGAAACAAAGCATTCCCCAAGTCTGATTGTGCCGTTATGCTTTTTCGAACACAAAAACTTCGCTAATTTCATTTTCACCGCTTTGTCTACGGCTTTGCTAGAATATTTGTAGGGAAGTATATTAAGTGCGGCTTTGAGGTTAAAGTAAAGTGTGTCGGGAAGTGTCAAAATTATAACCGACGTTATACGAGGAAAACTAGGAAAGTTCTCCCGAACAATGAAACAAGAGATTTTTTTCCATAATTTTTATTCTTTAAATTATGAAAGCAGTCCGATATCTACGCCCATGACCAAACACGAATAAACCCATTATTATTCTTATTAAGAATGCCTTTCTTATAATTTTTGTGAAACAAAATTTATCATTATCGATATTACACAAAGTAGCGATGTAAGCTTTTTTTCATAAAATGGACGGACACGCAATCCTGGCTGGCTATTAATTTGCTGAGAGTCAATCTAGGATGAAAAATGTCTTGGGATAACCACGTTATGGCAATCGCTAAGATAGCTTTTCAGAAACTTGGTGTACTCTTCCGAACCAGAAAGTTGTACACACCTCAACAATTTTTGACACTATACAAAGCCCAGATTCGACCATCGCTAGAGTACTGCTCTCATGTCTGGAGCTCTGCACCCAAACATACTCTTCGGCTACTGGATTCCATCGAAAGGAGGGCCATTCGTCTGATTGGAGACCACGAGCTGACGAAGAACCTCGACAGCTTAGAACATCCAAGACAGGTTGGGGATTTGACTCTCTTTTACAGATATTTTTATGGAAAGTGCTCGAAAGGCCACGAGCTGACTAAGAACCTCGACAGTCTAGAACATCCTAGACGCCCATCCATATGTGGTTAAGCTTAGTACTCCTCGAATTTCACTATTTAAGAATACTTTCATCTGGAAGACTTCATCCTTATGGAACGACCTTCCCCAGGTCGTTTTTCCCAACGACTATAACCTCCAACGATTCAAAACCAACGTGAATCGCTTTTTGCGCACACGCACCACTCCCACAGTGCCCTAAAGGATTTTTCCTATAGTGCTTGTGTTTGATCATAAAAAAAAATCACCCTTTTGATAATATAACAAGTGCATGCAAGGTTTTTTATTCCCATAGATCGATTTGATATCAAACAGGTGATGTTAAAATTATGTTTATTTTCGATATTTCTAAAACGCAGCCAATGGCTATTTTTTTAATAGAACACCCGGTATGTTATTTTTAAAATAAAAGAATTTTAAATTTTCTTTTAAACGATATTTCATATATCTAACCTAATCCTTTAGGGTTTCCTCAATAGAGCCAGTTTTTTGGAAAATTATCATCTTTTGAGGTTTTTTCATAAGTAGCCATGGTACATAAATATTATAATATTATACAAGGTGTTATGGAAATGACTTATTATATTTAAATGGATTACTCCTTGGGTGTCCTAGAGAAAGTCTACATACTTTTTTTTATCGAATATCTAAATACTAAGGTAAAAACCATTTTTGCCTACACGCTGTCACGCTGCTCAATCTGATTTCAGTTAGCAATAATGTAGGTCACTAGAGTGAACCACAGTGATGCCATGTTATATGTTGAACCTTCAGTATGTTCCGATACTCGCTGTTGGCACGACTTTGCCGAGGGTTCCACGTGCTTGATGTATACGAATTGTAAACGTCTTGTTGGTTGTACCATTACCCGATTTTATTTTCCGTTATGAAATAATTCATAATATTAAATGTTGTGATGTGATTTCAAATTTGTGTGATATTATCTACTGTTGGTTCTGTTGCAAAATATACTTTTTGTGTTTTATTTTTTTATGGAATTTAATTATGAAAAGGATTATTGTAAAATAAGATCGAAGGTAAGAGATGTACCTTAAATTTGTAGGTTTTTTTTCTAAAACGTTCGAAAAAAAATTACAACGATGGTCATAGATGTCTTGTTGTCAAAAACTGAACACGTTCGTTTACAGTTCTGTGTTGCAAGATGAGAACACCGCCTACAATCCGCTGACCTCTTTTGAGACTTAAGACTGCCTCAATAAATTATTGATTGCGAGTGTCGTCAGTAGCGGCCACGTAAATTTTGAGATTTCATATGAAGTGTATATTTCGCTTAATAATTCAAAACGCCATTTATGGTTGTTTTTCCTCAATTTATTTTCATCCCAGGATTTGCCGATTTAAATATAATAAGTCATTTCCATAACACCATGTATACACGGAAAGAAAGACTTAGGTAAATTTACTCTAAAATTACTAAAACTAACTATAATGTATGGCTCTATATGTGACTGGAATAACTTTTCTTAAGAACTGCCTTATAATTATAGCAATATTTTAGCAAAAATGTTTAGTAAAAATTACAAAAATATTTAATAAACCATTTATATTTTTGAAAAATTTACTAAAACCTTTTGTAAAACTGACTGACATATTTTGTAAAATTTAATATAACCTTTTGCAAAATTTATTAAAATCTTTCGTAAAATTTACAAAAATCTTTTGTAAAATTTTTGACACATGATATTCCCAAGCGGTCACCCATCCAAGTACTAACCGTGCCCAACGTCGCTTGTATTTGTTCCCTGTTAAGCTCTTCGCCTTACGAAGAACGACGTCTTTTGAATCCGTTGCATCTGCCTTTTATTCTTGTAAAAATGTTTTAACAACACCATTTTTACAATAAAAATACAATAATAATCGTCAGGAAAATGTACCATGCATTTATATTCGTTGTAAAATTTACAGTATATTTTAGTAGTTACTTGATTTTACTAAATTCGTTAGGGATCCTAACGACTATAGTTGTTTGTAAATTATGTGTACAATATTATTTTGGTACGCATTAATCATAAGAAATATAATTAGTACTATGTTTTGTAGGAAATTTAACAATTTTTTTTTTTTTATGATCAAACACAAGCACTATAGGAAAAATCTTTTAGGGCACTCTGGGAGTGATGCGTGTGCGCAAGAAGCGATTCACGTTGGTTTTGAATCGTTGGAGGTTATATTCGTTGGGAAAAACGACCTCGGGAAGGTCGTTCCACAAGGATGAAGTCCTCCAGATGAAAGAATTCTTAAATAATGAAATTTGAGGAGCACTAAGCTTAACCACATATGGATGGGCGGCAGTGGTTCGTCGTGTATTTCTGCTATTCGTCGCTCTGGGCGGAATTAAGAGGGCAAGGTCAGCCAAGCACCTTCCATGAAAATATCTGTAAAAGAGAGTCAAATTCCCAACCTGTCTTCGATGTTCTAGGCTGTCGAGGTTCTTCGTCAGCCCGTGGTCTCCGATCAGACGAATAGCCCTCCTTTCGATGGAATCCAGTAGCCGAAGAGTATGTTTGGGTGTAGAGCTCCAGACATGAGAGCAGTACTCTAGTGATGGTCGAATCTGGGCTTTGTATAGTGTCAAAAGTTGTTGAGATGTGTACAACTTTCTGGTTCGGAAGAGTACCCCAAGCTTCTGAGAAGCTATCTTGCCGATTGCCACAATGTGGTTATGCCAAGACATATTTCGTCCCAGATTGACGCCCAGCAAATTAATAGATGAAGCCAGTGGGATTGCGTGTCCGGCCATGACTATTTCCGGTTCTGTAATGTTAACCTTTTTAGGGAAAACTGCTGCCTGGGTTTTTTTACCGTTAAATTCGACTTGGTTACTGTCACCCCAAGCCAAAATTTCTTCCAGGTCTTTGTTGAGGGGTGATACTTCATTTTTACTATAATAATTTTACTTTTCCGTGACGCATAACTGTTAAATTCTTTTTTAAGAAAACCATTGATTTTGACTATCCTTTTTCTGTTGGGGTTTCTTTACAAAATGGCGTCCCTTGAGGTAATTTTTAAAGCTTGTGAAAAAAAAATAAATCAGATAGAGTTCAATGAAGTTTCAATCGCAAAGGATGGTTTGAAGAGGGTTCATGTAAAAAAATAATATCATCAAAAAATCATGTCTTTTCCTTCATTAGGAGGATAACTTTTAAAGCACCCATCATAATTATATATGCACTGCCTGAAGCAACATTTCAAATTAAATACATATTTATATAACATGTATATTAAAGTACTTGGATCCACATTTATGTAGCTAAATAAATAAAAAGTTCTAATTTGCATAGCACGGCGTAATATGAACCAACATAACTTGTTAAATATGAAATTTTCCTCTTGCCTAATGTTTTCTAATTTTTGTGAAAAATTTGTAACATTTAGCTTAGTAAATAAATGGAAAAATATGGGTAGATTTAAAATCGGGATTAGAATACTATGAGAAATGATAATTTCAACTTATGTCTAAGGAATGTAAATTTACTAGTTTTTTCCGTAAACCCCTCACATACACGTCGACAAGTTTATCTGTAGTTGCGAAAGGAATGCGGACAAAAAAAATTCTTGGGTTAACAATGTTGTCACATATGATAAATTTTAATTTAATGATCTCTTACCTAGAAAAACCTAAAATTATATTTACGCTTTTAAAATAAATTATAATAAGCATAATAATATAGGAAACCAATATTCTATTATAGTTTCAATATTATTAAAACTTTATTTTCATACTATTTGTTTTGATATTTAAATGCAAATTAATATATATTTTTGGTTAAAGTACTTTTAATCTAAAAATGTGGCAACATAGTGACTTGTCAATGGTTACAGGTATAGTATTTGCAGAATTATACCGTTGATCTTTTGACTGCAATAAATCCTCATTATCCCTTCGACCATAAAATAAATAAGGAAATCCCAAATTTTAAAATCTTTTCGAGCATCTGCAGTAGAATTAATTAAAAACGAAGTAAGAAAAATTTCTGCAAACAGCTGGAAAAACTGTGTATAGCACTTAAGGTGGAAAATTCTTACAATTTTATGATTACAAATGTTCAACCCTTAATTATAAGTTTAGGCTTAGATGAAGATAGTGATAGTGATACAGAGTTAAATTTTGAATAAATTATCAATGGTTTCTTAGAATTTAATTAATTTTTATTGTACTTGATATCCTAATAGTTATACTTTTAAATTATATTATTTTCAATTATCATTAATTGTTATCATTATTTTACATTTATTATAGGTATCTAAAACTAAAAATACCTATCTATTTATTTTAAATTATAAAAATAAATCATGTGGTGTGGTATACATTTTCAAGCCGGCCCTGATCCCATTTATTGAGCTTTGAAGAGGTTGAGGCGTATACAATAGGGTTTAATCAGGTAGTTTATTTATGGCAGTAAGAGTCAACGGTATAATTCTGCAACAACTATAGCTAGAGCTAATGTTATAGGTTATATCCCAGACAGTTGATAACGCCTGTGTCTCGTGAGACAACCGATGGGCCCTCGGGCTTCTTCGGTGATGTCCGATATTTGATGGAGATACCCACCCAGTTGTATATTGATAGAAAGGGCAAAAGTTATTGTATTGTGTTTTATAAATAAGTGTTCATTGTGTCGTGTTTTAGGGGGTAACTTTAAAATTTTTAACATTGTGAGAATGAATGAGTATACTCCTGCCAAAGAGATTTTATTTCATATATTTTAGATTTATTTTTGTATTATAGAAAGAATTTTTGATAAATATTTAGTTGAAATTTTTTTCCGTATTTCCGAAAAATATTTAACATCGACAACGCGGCGCAATTCATTCCCTATCGCTGATATCTGCTCATACTCTGTTGCAACAGACAGTGTGTGAGCATTCAAAACTGTTTTATCGAACCAGGTTCTTCCGGCCGCTCCGGCAAAACAGGCTGTTGACCCAAACTTATTCTGACCTGTTCCACCTAAAAACTTTCAAAAAGAATGGGTCCTGTTCCAAAGCGGCATCCCAGGTCCCTTAGTCCGTAACTGGAACATTTAGTCTCATAAAAATAATAATTAGACTTAAATTGCAAATAAAATACACCAATTAACATATTTTTTTTACTCTAAAATAAATTGAAGATACGCAAATATGTTCAATTAGTTACTCTTCCACCGTTGGAATATTTTCCAAGAAAATTTATAATTAATTAAGGGAATTAATATAGGACTTAAGTTATAATCATAAAATTAATGAATTTCAGTTCTCAAACTATATCGGACGGAAATGTCGCATAGAAGTTACGATACCATCACGTGATAAATTTGAACTTTCATCATAACCTCGTCACATTTTACTATTTCATATAAATCCTCATTTATATTTGACGTGATTAATTAATTTAATCGTTATAGCGTATGGACCAAATTAATTATAACTCAGAGGTTGGTTGTTAATAGTCATTCTAGTACGATATTCACTTTAAGATTTTTTTCATGATCAAACACAGGCACTATAGGAAATTCCTTTAGGGCACTCTGGGAGTGGCGCGTCCAGCGATTCACGTTGGTATTGAATCGTTGGAGGCTATATTCGTTGGAAAAAAACTATCTTCCATAAGGATGAAGTCTTCCAGATGAAAGAATTCTTAAATAATGAAGTTCGAGGAGTACTAAGTTTAACCACATATGGATGGGCGGCAGTGGTTCGTCGTATATTTATGCTAAAGTCGGTTCGTTTTATGAAGTCCGATATCGGATTAAATCATTAAAGGTTGTAAAACAGTAAAACTGTTAAGTTAACAATACATTCGCTATACTTGATCATATAGTTAATTAATTAAATTCTAAGAAACTATTGATAATTTATTCAAAATTTAACTCTGTATCACTATCACTATCTTCATCTAAGCCTAAACTTATAATTAAGGGTTGAACATTTGTAATCATACATGTAAGAATTTTCCACCTTAAGTACATCCCGTATACAGTTTTTCCAGCTGTCTGCAGAAATTTTTCTTACTTCGTTTTTAATTAATTCTACTACAGATGCATTTAATGTAGGAGAAATATTATTTCTCCTAATATTGAATTTTAATTGGGGCCATATTAGCTCAATAGGATTGAATATACAATAGTACGGAGGAAGACGCAACACTGTATGTCCATTTTCTACTGCAAGTTTGTCACACTCGTATTCCTTATTTATTTTAAAATATATATAATACTTCTAGCAGTTCTCGTTTTTTGTAAGGTTCTTCAAAACATAAATCATTTTCAATTATAAAATTTTGAATTTCTGCTTTTGTCTTATTAGAATTGGGAATGATTTTTGCTTGCCGACTAAACTAGCATTGTCCATTACAATGACGGTATTTTCAGGTATATTTTTAAGGAGTTTATGTTTAAACCAATCTTCAAAAAGTTGTGCGTCGGTATCTTGATTGTAATCTAAAGAAGAAACTGCTATGTTTTTAGCTGAAAGCAACAAACAATTTGGAACAAACCCGTTCTCTGAACCAGCATGTAATAGTGTGATTCTTTTGCCTTTTTCCAAGGACGCCACATTCTACCACTAATAAGCCAAACTAAAAATTACTCGCCGGAAAACCACTAAAGATTAAAATTATTAAAAATCACTTTGTATTTATATATGCATCAGGCATAGGTATAAATTGAATTTGTATACCTGGTCCGGCTCTGCTCGAAAAGGTATTAAAATTTGGGATTTCCTTATTTATTTTATGGTCGAATATATAATGAGGTTTTATTGCAGTCAAGAGATCAACGATACAATTCTGCAAAAACTAAAATCAAACTTTATAATTGAGAAGCCCTATAGAATTTTCACGGTCTGTGGTCAAAATGTGTGAGAAACATAGCATCGATTTTTGAGAATTACTTAATTTTCCAATGGTGTATAAGAAATAATTTACCAAAAATTAACCGTTAATTCTGGAATTAGTTAAATAGAAATAAATTGCAAATTGGAGGATACGGGCATTAGACTCGATTAACCAAAAACATGGTTATTGAAATCCCAATATCAATCAACTATTTGCGAATGCCGTTTATCTGTTACAAAATCCTATTAAATTCGAACCGTATCGTGTGAACATTTGAAAATCAGAATTACAATCTTCTTTTAGCCATCGCTTTAAAATTTAAATAAACGCGCTGGTATTATTATTATTTTGCGTGAATAGCGTGCTCGTGTTTCTAAACACGAAAACAATAATACGGCTTCTATAATTGTTTAGTTTATTTTGATAGTATGAGATTATTAATAAGTGAAATGCTCGGTCGAATACTTAAGATGTTTTGTCCGCACGCTAACAGTCATCGATTAGCTATTGCATTCCGAATTTTAAACATTATGCGGGACTAAAACATTTCACGCTTTAGAAAATCCTGCAGAACTAACGACGATGTAAATGTGTGATTCCTATGATGCGTATGACGCATATCGTCAATGAAAGTTCGTGATTTCTCGCACGCGTCAGTCATATTTGCGATCGTTGGTAGAAAATGGCTAATTTTTTCTAACAGCAACAACAACCAAACCAAACCAACAAGCCAAAGAAAGATTGCTTTCAACTATATTAAAACCAATGGAGGAAGCTATTAACCAACAACTTCTAAAGTACCTGGAAGGCTTCAACATTATCAGCGATCATCAATATGGTTTTCGGAAGTCCAGATCAACTGGAGATCTTCTAGCCTATGTCACCCATCTTTGGAACAACGCAATCGAACATCATGGGAGTCTCGGGCTGTTGCACTGGATATTTCTAAAGCCTTTGATCGTGTTTGGCATGACTGGCTTCTAAGTAAACTGAGATCCTGTGGTATGCCCAGTCGATTCTGTGCATGATTGTCTAGCTTCCTTAAGGACCGCTATCTGTAAGTGGGGATTGACGGATTTCTCTCTGACACCTTTACCATCAATGCCGGTGTTCCTCAATATTGTCTCTCGCCCTCTTCTTACTCTACATTAAGGACCTTGAAGTGAAAACTAAAAATACGATATTTAACTTTGCTGACAGCACACTTGTCTCATCTTTCTCTTAGAACGCACAAACATCGGCTGCCGACGCACATATTCGCCTCAACAAAAACCTGGAAGAAATTTTGGCTTAGGGTAACGTAACCAAGTAGAATTTAATGCTAAGAAAACCCAGGCAGCAGTTTTCTCTAAAAAGGTTAACATTACCGAACCGGATATAGTTATTGCAGGTAAGTGCGGATCCAGAACTTCGGATTGAGGGGGGGGGGGTAAAATTTCGTTGGGGGGGGGTCATTCATGGAAAAGTTACGAAACGTAATACTCTGCCGCGTTAGGCAAACCGGTATATATGGTATTTTTCGGTTAAATTGATGGTTGGGGGGGGGGGGGCATGACCCTCCTCCCGGATCCGCGCCGCTTGATTGCAGGACACGCAATCCCACTCGCTCCATCTAATAAATTGCTGGGCATTAATCTAGGAGGAAATATGTCTTGGCATAACCACGTTGTGACAATCGCCAAGATAGCTTCTCAGAAACTTGGTGTACTTTTCCTAACCAAAAAGTTATACAATTATACACACTTCAACAACTTTTGATACTATACAAATCCCATCAGATTCGACCATCACTAGAGTACTGCTCTAGGCTCTGCTCTGCTCTGCACCCAAACATACTCTTCTGCTACTGGACTCAATCGTAAAGAGGTTAGTTCGTCTGATCGGAGACCATGAGCTGACGAAGCGTCGAGAGCGTCGACAGCCTAGAACATCGAATACACTTTGGGGATTTGACTCTCTTTCACAGATATTTCCATGGAAAGTGCTCGGCTCACCTTGCCCTCTTAATTCCGCCCAGTGCGGCCAATAGCAGAAATACACGATGAACCACTGCCGCTCATCTTCCCGAGGTCGTTTTTCCCAACGAATATAACCTCCAATGATTCAAAACCAACGTGAATCGCTTTATTCGCACACGCACCCCTGCCAGAGTGCCATAAAGAATTTTTCTTATAGTGCTTGTGTTTGATCATAAAAAAAAAACGGTTAATAATCATTTCTGCATCATCGCAAATCCCAAAGAGGCATTAAGCAGTAGCGTTAGTTTTTATCTTTTTGGCAGGAAATTTAAAAAATATATCTAGCAGAGATGACCTTAAACGAAAAAATAGCAAATTTTTTAAAGAACTCTATTGTTTAAAAATCTATTATAAAATCATTAGGCTTGATAACTTATTTGCTTTTATTCCTATTTTAGTGATTTTTTCTAGAGAACTCTAGGTACAACTATCAATTACCGTTTCTTTTACAAATTTTAAGTAAATGCAAAATGATCTTGTTTATCAATAAATTAAATTTTTCCTTCATTTCTAATGTAATAACACTGTAAGAGGGAACGCAAAATTATTTTAAAAAAATGATATAATCTCCATTCCTTATCGCATTTTGCATACTTTTTACACATAATAAAATCATACTCTTTGGATAGCGAATAAAAAACGAATGGTTCTATTATGTAACCTGTTTTACATCACGTTATATAAATTTAACCGATTCGTCGGCTAGTTAGTTGTCACATTCATACGTCGCTTATAGCGGTAAATATTTAACTGCCAAAATGATTCATAAGATAGGAATGTGCAAGCTGTTTTTCATTAAGATCCATATGAATATACTATTAAAGGGAAAAATGTAACTTTCTTAAATATAAATATATCAAAAACGACAAACTTAGGCATAGGGAACAATACAGCAACTTGACATGCTTGCTTATTTTCTAGAATTTATAAATACCATAAAATATAGAGTCTCATTGGGAACACGTAATTTTGTCTTTGGATCATAATTCTCCATTATTTTTCACGATTCCTTTTCTTAGAACTGTTTTATCAAACAGCATAGTTGAAATGTATTTATTATCTAGAAACCAGAACCCAAAGGGTTGTGCTGGAAAAGGAGAACTGTTTGTAGAAATCAAAGATTGCTCAAAATACAATAGGAATACCACAAGGGAGCATATTGGGGCCAATATTGTTTATTATATTTATTAATGATTTAAATCTTAAAACAAAAGATTTATATCCAGTTTCTAGTCTCACAGAATATGCTGATGATACTAATATTTTAGTGGAGGGTAAGGATCTTTTGGAAATAACGAATAATGCAACACAAATTCTGCAAAACACCAAGGCTTGGTTTCAAAGGAACAAGTTAATTGTAAATGAGGATAAAACAAAGATTGTTATTTTTAAAACCAAGCTAAGTAGAAAAGAGCGACCAGAATATGTAGAACTTGATCAAAATCAGCAGCCGACGGAAAATAATATCAAATTTTTGGGCATTCATATTGATGAATTTCTGGATTGGTCACACCATATTGAGTATCTTTGTAACAAATTAAATAAGATATGTTACAGCTTGCGCATATATCAAAATCTAAATGATACGGCAAAAAGAACTATCTATTTTATCAATTTTGAAGCCACAGCCAGATTTGGAATTATTTTTTGGGGAGGCAATTCGAATCTGGAAAAAATCTTTGTTATTCAGAAATGAGTTTTGCGAATGTATAATATGTATTATTTACAATCATGTAGAGGTATTTTTAGGTCGAAACTATTTTATTTTTGTATAAAAACAAGGACAAGTTTGATACCATTAGGTATCATAATTATAATACCAGAACAACAAACATTAATTATCCAGTACATAAATTGACATTGTTTGAAAAAAACCCATACCCATACATTAGGATGTATAATAAATTGAATGTTGGAATTAAGGATGCGCCAAACGAACGCGTATTTAAAAAGGAGCTGAAAAATTTTCTCGTTAATTTAGAACCTTATAAGCTAAGCTAAGTGACTACTTAGACAGTTAAGAATTGTGAATTGTAATGATCAGTGTGGTTTTTCAATGTTTTTTTTTTTGTTTTTCTTTTGACGACATTTCTTTTTACTTGTACCTATGTATCAATGTAATTATGAAATAGAGATTAATAAATAAATAAAAATTATTCCTATTATCATATCAATTGTACCTTCAATGGATGCCGTCGTCTTCTGCCCTACTTTGAGCTTCTAGAAAGAGAAGAGAATTACCACGCTTGATTTTTCTGGTGGAATCTTAACCAAAAAGAAGCGGCACTTATCGAACAACGTAAATGAAAATACACCTACCCAAAAATCTCACTAATTTTGTTTATTGAATGAAATAATAGGCGCGTTAGGCGAATTGCGTTAGAAGATATTATCCCTCACATTGGGACTTAGTGTCGGAATATAAGCTTCTCCATTGAGACTCGTGAATGTTCGCGTGTGTTATCCTAACGCAGGAGAGAATGTCCAGCCTAATAATGCGTAACTCGTAGGACATTGTCTTCTGTGATTCGGCAATACATTTTATTTACAACCATGCATGTAATAATGACATTTCATCTATCTTTGGAAGGTGGAAAGTTGACGTTTTTTAAATTTTACTTTCCACACGTGTCATGTTGACAACATATAGTGAAAATCAAAAACATCAAATAGTGTTTTCTTTAATAATTTTATTATGGATTTTCATCAAGTTAAGGCTGAAAATATAAGATTTATGTAGGTACTTGTTCCACTGCTGCGTTATTCTTTATGCTTCTTGTTTATTTGTATTTTTCATTTTAAGTTGTTGTTTGTTTTATGACTAGTCTTGTAAATTGTAAAAAAAACTTTTTTATGATTTTCATGAGGAATAAACAATTTTGAATTATATGGATAGGAGAAAGGCCAATACGCGTCCCGGATACGGTACGTTCGGAATTGTTCATCTGATGATTCATCTGAATAATGTATTCATTCTTAAGAGTTTATATTGTTATCTGAATTAGTCACTTTGGTGTAACCCTAACGATACAACGAGAAAATAATGAAAATATAAATGTTCGGTTTTATCTCTTCATCATTTACGCCTATGTTAATCTGAACTATAAATATAAAAGCCAGCTCGTTTGCCGGCACGCCATTCCTTCATATTTTATTCCTAATCTCTTAGTTTACATTGAAAATACAAACATTTACATCGCTAACGAAATAATTTCAACTAATAGGAAGACGCAGGGACTTATTGTGAACGAAAGTCGTGATTTTTCAAATACAAAAACCGTCATTCCATTTCCCGAACCCTTATTTCATAGGAGGGGACACTGCGACAGTTTTTTACGGAATTGTGACACAAAACAGGATGGGCAATAGTAATTTAATTTTGTTAAGGGGGCGTTTTTACCACTGCTAAATTTTGCCCCTGACTTGGAATCGTACTTGGAGATTTTCTTGGGCATTTTAACAACGGTTATTACATACTAAAAAAAGGTTTCGCTTTTGTTTGTTATTTTGGTCAGAAGCGTTTAATTTGTGTTTTTTCGTATTCCATAATTTTAAAAGTCCATTCAAAATTCAAAAATTTTAAACGAAAATGAGAAACAATATTCCTAAAATTTTTGGGGGTCCCATAAGGCTCCAAATATTCAGTAACAAAGGGTTGTCCTAATCTAAATTCCAGTTATCAGATTTTAATAATCAGTTTTCTCTAAACTTTGACTATTTGGGTCAAAGTTCCTTAGTATGTCACCCGCAATTAATTAAAACTTTCGAAAATTTCCCTTTACGCATGTTGGGTAACGAGCCGCTTGACCTGTTTACGCTTGAAATATATTATTTTAATTTAATGAAATTCTTAAGTGTGGGAAAATGTGGGAAATCTCTCGGATATGAAGAAAACAAGTGAAAAGAGGACTACAAGTTCATATAAACTTTTTTCGTATAGGCCTCCTATTTGGTGATATGGGCTCCCCAAAGAGCTCCAATGGAATCAAGTTTTTTTACACATAATTATTGAACCACCAGGTATATTAATTTTTTTTTTAATATGGTGTATACCAGGTAAGATGTTTCAAAATACTATCCAAGAAAGTATTTAGAATTACTCACAGCTGCATCATAATGGAAATATTTTCGAAACGTATACATTTTAAATGGCACATTTGCACGTGTTTTCAAGTGGCTGGTACTAGCTGTGACTTTCGCTGTTTCGATGCACAATCGAAACTTTTATCTATTTAAATGACAGAACAAAGGGGCGGCGCTAAGTTAAAGCATACGCAACAAAATTGTTTCCAAGTGTGGCTTATATTCTATGTGAACATGTCACAATGGACAAAATAAAGAAACAAATAATTATGATACCTTCACTGTTGCAAAATAAAAAAAAAACAATAATTTCGCCATGATGAATTCATTATAAGTATATTTTATTTCGTATACCTAGTCATTGGACATAAGAACCAAAAAATCATTGTCACAGTAAATTTTATCAAGCAGTTTAATAATTTGGCTTTATATTTTTAACGTATCCTCGATTTATTTGCATTTACAGAAAAAAATATACTTTGTCAAAAAAATAAAAATTAAAATATTTTCAATATTTTATTTATTTCTTTTATAAATCGACTTAGCTATGAAAATGGAACTATGTACCAACTTTTGGCATTTCAAAAAATGCAGGAATTTCATTAAAACTCATTTTAACAAAATAAAAATAAATTTCACAAAATGGCCGCTATACAGAAATAATTTATTCTGGATCAAAATGGACTCAAGACACTATTTTTAGTCTTTGGCTTCTATAATGTTTCATACATCATATAGCTATAATTTATAGAAAATGTGTCGAAACATAAACACTGTTTCGATAATGTATCGACCGAATTCGAAACAAACGTAGCTAAAGTAAATTTTACCGTCACGCTTGTTCGGGCGCTAAACATTTCTTCGGTGTTCATACATACCTACAACCAAAATTCATATATTTTTTTAACTGTTTCTGTTCTGAACCGAAACTAAAAATGTACTCCGTAGTTGAAACTAAAGAAAAAAATCTGTTGGTGTTAACAGCTGTGCAAAAATTATAGGTTATTATGGCAAGGTGATGCTTTATAGGTGATGGTGAATGCCACAGAAAAAAAGGTTTGTTTATGCACACAAAGGTTGGGTATTTGTTTCTGGAAGTTCCGAAAAATATTTTCGTCACAAGTTTGGTAAATGAATGGATAGATACCATTGTTTCGTAAATATTTCGAAGGACAAAATCCCAATTTGTTTTGATCAACTTAATTCGAAAATGTATACCTACAATTTGGAAGCTCATGTGTGTTACCAAAACTTTATAATTTTAACTAAAAATGTTTCGAAAAATATTTATCTTCGCGTGTCGTTAATCTATCGACACTATGGTTTGCAAAATATTTCGAAACAAGCACGTATTTAGTGTTTCTAGTAACTGGATTCGAAAATGTGTCTCGATACAATTTTATAATTTTAATCGAAAATGTTTGGAAATGTTTCTCAGCAAAGAATGTGTGTCCATTTTATGTCTAAAAATGCTACTTGGGTAATCCTAACCGCACGGGAAGAAAACCTTTAATTCACTATAATAGCTATTTGTGTATTAAGAGGGCAAAGTGATACATTGCCGCTCTGAGCGAGAAGTCTTATCTCGAGAGAGCGGCAATGTTATTTTGCGCTCGAATTACACATATGATTTTTTCTACAACCAGAGTTTTTATAAAAATGTTTGGTAAAAATTAATAATAAGAAGCTTTGTAATAAATGTAAATAATACAATTAACTTTAATTAAGGTTATAGGTTTTTTTAATAACACTATATCTATAAACTATAATTTTTCCTATTATTTACAATATTAAAGTTAAATGTACAATTTTCGCAATTTTTAATGATGATTTCAGAGGAAGTTTCTGATGGTAAATGTATTGGGATGTTTTCAGAGTTTCTCGCTTCCACAAATATGGGTGATTTATTTATCGTTGGTGCCGGTCCCAAAATTTTTTCAGACGTATCAATTTTCTGAGCAAGACATTCATCTATATAGCCTTCTGCTACGTTACTACTATTCCATCCTCCATGTTTTTTTAATTGAGTGATGTTGCCTCCTCCATTAACTAAAAGAGTGGCAGAAGTTCTCCTAAAGCAATGACCGGTATACTTGCATGGTTCTGGAAGTCCAAGGTACTGTGCTATGTCTTTTGGTAATTTTGAAATAGAATTCATTCCTACTACTTGATTATGGCATGTACCATTCGAATATTTTAAAAATAATCTACGGTTCGTACAATTTTTGGGCCTGAGGCTAATCTATTTTCGATAGATTGATAAATAGTCGAGTGTTGCGTTATTTGTCACAGTGAATGTTCTGCTATTGTAGGTCTTAGAATCAGGTATGTTTACAATAAGAATTGACTCTTTGTCCTTAATGTCGTCCACTACCATTTTGACGAACAAACCCTCCTACATGCCCCGGCGATACCCACAATTAAGATCACTTTTTTCAGTAATTATATCTTATCAGGAGCTTCTTCTAAAAAGGTTTTCACTTCATCAAGATTTAAGGTTTTTGATTTTATAGGTTTTTAGCCAACAGCTTGATGTTTTAAAAAAGCTAAGAGTTTCTTGTATTCGCTGGTGTTTATATCATATTTTGCTGATATCGTAGCTCTTAGCATTGAGTACATTGACCAAAGTGTAGAGAATTTCATTACCTTCGCTTTTTCGGCAAAATATGCAAGTGAAATATTTTCTGATATCTTGTTGGTTTCTTTTGATTCGCACCATTTACTAAAAACTTCTCGACTTCTCTGGCAGTAAATTAAGAGTAACTGATTTTGCAGCTTGCGCAATTTCCGGCGGTGTGCACCAAACTTCACTAATTTCATCGATTTCCATTGAATTTTCACGGAAAGACATTTTTATTTTACGAGAATGATCGAAAATTACGCGTTGGTCACAAAATTGTCGACATCTGTCAAATACCATCAACGCCTACTTTTGTGTCAGAAGTTCCAGGCACACTAGACGTTTTCTTTGTTATGGTTTCCTTGGAAACCAAGCGACCGTTTTGGCTACTAAGTATAAAGTATAAATACGCTCGCTCCTCGAAAAAGTGCAACTTTGCGCTTTCTTTTGAAAGCACCAATTTGTACTTTGCGCTTGGTTGTAGGAAAAAATAATTAAACTAACCATAACGTATGAATAATCAAAAAGACATTTCCTACTTAAATTTGAAACTCAATATTAGATTTTATATTTAAACAAACCCTTTCTGGTTCCTTACGATTACAGCGATACGATTAGCTACGGGTATCCAATTTATCAGGGTTGTTTTATTTGAACAAACTGAGCCACTAACGCGGCTAAGAAACGAAATCCCGCTTTGTTAAAACAGTAACGGGATGTGATAGAACACGTATTTTATTGGACGTTGTTTTCTGCAAATGGCGGGAATTTTCGGCAGCTTGCCCATTTTTTACCGGTTGCAGGGCGAATAAATTTCGACAAGGAGTAGGTTTGTTCCCGTTTCTAAAAGACTAATGTTTATTCTGGTTCCTTTAATAAATCTATTTGGTGAATGTTCCGTATTGTGATATATACAATGCAATACAACACAGAAGATGTGCTTCTCTACAGTAAAGGAGCGGCATTTAAACAGAGTTCAATGCTACCGATGTAAAAGTCGTTTGTTTTCTTATTCATGACTTAAGTTTTCATTAATTTTTACCTAAGCAGCATTTTTAGACACAAATTGGAGACACATTCTTTGCTGAGAAACGTTTCCAAACATTGTCGAATAAAATTATAAAATTATATCGAGACACATATGTTACAAAAGTTTTGCGACACATTTTCGAATTCAGTGACTAGAAACACTAGAGGTGCTTGTTTCGAAATATTTTACAAACCTTAACGACACGCGAAGATTAATATTTTTCGAAACATATTTAGTTAAAATTATAAAGTTTTGGTAACACACATGCGCTTCCAAATTGTAACGATACATTTTCGAATTAAGTTGATCAAAACAAATAGGGATTTTCTTGCTTCGAAACCGAGACATGCACAGGATTAAATTTATGCGAATGAGAAGCTAAGCGGCGGAGAGGTTGTTTCCTGCAAATAGTACAGCTTACCCATTTTTTACCGGTTACAGTGAGAATGAATTTCGGATTTGTTCCCATTTCTAAAAGACTAATGTTCACTCTGGTTTCTTAAATAAATGTATTCGGTTGATGTCCTGCACTGTGTGCTTAACAACGTAGATTACTGGCTTTAAATTACTTTGAATAGAATATAAGGAGGTAGAAGTTTGGTCACGATAGTTCAGTTAAAGCGTTTTCATTTTCAGAAAAAAAAAATTTATTAAGGTATTTTTTTAGCTGTAATTAGACCTTGTATTTGTCGCTTTCATAGAGTTTGGTGGTAAAATGGTAAATATTTTTCCGAAAGCTTGGGCCAACTTTGAGGAGTGCACTTTCATTTGCTATAAACCTCAATATGTCCCATTTGTTCCCTAACTAGTCAGCAACGATTACTCTGCGTATAAATACTATACCTGGGACCTAGAAAATTGAATGGAAAAAATTCATTATTTGCTATTAGAAAATACTAGAAATTATTTGCATATTTTCAGGGCCTAATTGATAAGTAAATATTAAAATTCTAAATTTCTCCGGATATTCTCACATTAGGGTATACCTTTGGTAACATCATTAGTTTCGAGAATTCTGTATTATTTTGATCTGAAATGGCTTTAACTTCTAAACGACTTATTCAATTTCAGTGAATCTTCACTTGTTTGGAAGAGAAATGTAAGTTCTTTTAATTGCCGTATCCGTTGGTACATGATAGTTCCTGATAAAATTGTTACAGGGCGCAAATTCCAATAATTTCGGTTTTTTTTTTTGATTTTATCCCGAAAACTTAAAAATTTAAAAATTTGAGAAAATTTAGGAAAGAAATAGGTCTTTTTATTTCATAAAAATAGTAACTATTTTTTATATAAGATATTTTAAAAATTATACTTTCCTGGTATAATATAATAAATACTTACTCATAAGTTAAATGTCTAACTTAAAAAAATACCCTGTATAAAATATCTAGTATTTTTATGAAATAAAAAGACCCATACCGTTTGTAATAAATCTGTATCTACATTTTTGTACGACCATGCTATTTTGAATGATTTACCATATCTACACCTAGATTCAAAAGTTTTGCATCACTGATTCTCGAATAAGTAATTATGTCATCGCGAAAATAGACTAAATATTAGTTCATTAATAAGTTTCAAAAAATTTTAATTTATTACAACATTTTCAACCAAAAAAAAACTTTTTTACAACGATGTTTGAACTTCGTTGGTATTATAGAGGAACATCCTATTTCCCACGTCGTTCAATATCTATATTTTCTTCGCTCTCTAAATCACTCATAGCTTTATCAGTAATAAATAATTTCTAACAACTTCACGTCACGCGCGTTTGACAATAACGTGACATTTAAAAATATACTAATTACAAACGTATCCATAACAACAAATTCAAAACATTGTTAAAGTTTGTTATAGCAGCAACAGCCCGGTGAGACCGCTTATGGCGGGGATCGAAGCATATAAGTAGGCCGTGCAAGTGACGTCACATGCCCAGATCGCCAGGCAGGTTACTCCATACGTTTATCCTTTTGTGGCGATCGTTCTGTGTCAATATCAGACTTACGTAGCTATATCTGAAAGTCAAAAACGTGAGTGTATTTGTTCGGGTTTGTTAGCTTTGGTCCAGGCCATATTTGTCTCCCTTTAACGAATCGGGGAAGGTTGATGCAGACAGAGACAGACATAGAATGCAAGCAGCACACGTTCTTAAATGATTTCACAATGGAATGGAATGAAAGCAAGCAATCTCATTTATAATGTGATTGAAAATGGTGGAGGAAGCGTCATTAAATTCTAAAATAATTTTTAATTTTCTATTCTTTTCACGAAATCGGACCTTTTTGTTTCGTTGTAGGTAAGTAATTTATTATTGAAATATTTTTTTAGTAATTTTTATTCGTTATTGTTATTTTACATTATAAAATTGTCCCATTATGCCCCAAACTTGTCGCGCAAACTAGCAATAAACACATTTTAAAGAATTTTACTTAAATTTTACCATCTACAAGTCAAAAGCTACAACATAATATTTACAGCTTAGTTATATTAACCCGTAGTCAGAATATTATTATAAATTACTATTGTAAGATAATTTTTTTTTGATTGTTGATTATTATGAGCAGGGGGCCCAGCTTCGAAAAGGGCTGCTGCTTTGCTAATTTCCAATAAAAAACATACATGAAAACTTTCGGCGGGTGGCCTAGAATTCTTATTGCCTAGGCCACAATATATTCTTCGCCTTCTCTATATTATAGACGAAATTAATAGACCAATAATTTCTATCAAAACTTCACGTCACCTTCCTCATGAAGAGGACAAACTAGCATTTGAAGAGTTTTACAGGAGAGTTTGTTCGGGTTTGTTCCATTCAATATTATTATAATAATTGTTTCTTTTCATAGTTTAGTTGCAAATGACTGAACATCAAAGAGGACTTCGATCACTAATGTTGCCAGGGGTATGCTACGAAACAAACAAAATGAAAGCCCATAATCATAATGATGGTGCATATTTACTTGGTTAGTAGGTGTACATATAGTATTTTGTATTTACTTTGATTTGTTTGAAGTTGAAGATGGTAAAATATTTTATGTAAATTATGATTTACTTCGTATATTTTAATAAAAACTAATTACAACCTTCAATCTCTGAATTCTTCATTTCTAGTTTCGTTAATAGTTCAATAATAATATAAAAGTATGTAAGGACAATTTGGAAGCGATATTTACAGCTGAAAACCTATGTCAGAATCCTAATATTTGATTTTCACTACTTAGTAAATCAAATTAAAGGGTTTTGAATGTTTTTTTTGCTTAAATGCCAGCCAGGCATAATGGATGCCGCCGTATCATGCCTGCTTCGATTTTTTAACAAGGCAGTTTGTCTTCTTCCTGGTTATAAGTATTCGTTGAGCTACAAGACAAGAATCGTGGCCAAAATAAAAATGCTCAAGAAATTTACTTTATTTAATGTCTGAATGCGTATAATAGTCGTACAAAAAATAGTATAAGCATCTCGAACAGTAAGGAGTTGAACGAGCTCCTCCAATATTGTCGTCGTTCGTTAAACTATCCTTACTGCTCTTGATACTTAATATACTGAAAATATAAAATGAAAACAATAATAAAAATATGGCCAGCCTTTGGACAATAGTATCTATTATACAGAAAATTCGAAATTAATACAAATATCATATTCCAAAACTAGCATGCTAGAACGAATCTCGCTTAACATTGCATTACAGTAACATAACTTTTAATTAATTATTCCTTCCAGATATAGGTGCATGTTTATTTGTCATGTTACAAACAAATCTAATTTAACTTGTGGAACTATTCTGGATAGGAATGGTGTAATAATAGTTTCACTCCTAACATACGTCTTGAATCTGAATATTTGTCAGCTCCAAAAATCTCTTGGCATTCAATATAACTTTCGAAACTGGGTTATCTCTTTAGGAAAATTGCAAGTGGCGGGTCGGAAGAAATGGCAGCCAAGCGAAAAATATTGTTCCTGTGATGATATGTGTACGTAATAATAAAAATAGATTTTAATTATTGAGGATGGGGCAATTTAGCCGCGGAACAGCATAAGTCATTGTTATTGAACAATGAGACAACATCACCATTCCAGCGCGCTGGCCGGATGTATCGACGGAGTAGGAGACTTTTTTTCTAATAGATGAAGTCAGTGGAATTGCGTGTCCAGTCATGACTATATTCGGTTCTGTAGTGTTAACCTTTTTTTATGATCAAACACAAGCACTATAGGAAAAATCCTTTAGGACACTCTGGTAGTGGTGTGTGTACGAATAAAGCGATTCACATTGGTTTTGAATCCTCAGAGGTTATATTCGTTTGGAAAACGACCTCGGGAAGGTCGTTCCATAAGGTTGAAGTCATCCAGATGAAAGAATTCTTAAATAGTGAAGTTCGAGGAGTACTAAGCTTAACCACATATGGATGGGCGGTAGTGGTTCGTCGTGTATTTCTGCTATTCGCCGCTCTGGTCGGAATTAAGAGGGCAATGTCAGCCGAGAACTTTCCATGAAAATATCTGTAAAAGACAGTCAAATCCCCAACCAGTCTTCGATGTTCTAGGCCTGTCGAGGTTCTTCGTTAGCTCGTGGTCTCCGTTCAGACGAATGACCCTCCTTTCGATGGAATCCAGTAGCCGAAGAGGATGTTTTTGTACAGAGCTCCGGACATGAGAGCAATACTCTAGTAATGGTAAAATCTGGGCTTTATATAGTGTCAAAAGTTGTTGAGGTGTGTACAACTTTGTGGTTCGGAAGAGTACACCAAGTTTCTGAGAAGCTATCTTGGCGATTGCCACAACGTGGTTATGCCAAGATATATTTCCTCCCAGACTGACGCCCAGCAAATTAATAGATGAAGCCAATGGAATTGCGTGTCCTGCCATGACTATATCCGGTTCTGTAATGTTTTTTAAAGAAAACTGCTGCCTGGGTTTTCTTAGCGTTAAATTCGACTTGGTTACTGTCACCCCAAGCCAAAAATTCTTCCAGGTCCTTGTTGAGGAGTGATACTTCATGCTGTCTGCAAAGATGTGCATCGGTAGCCGATGTTTGTGCATTCAAAGAGAAAGATGAGATAAGTATGCTATCGTCAGCAAAGCTAAATATCGAATTTGTAATTTTTACTAGAAGATCGTTAATGTAGAGTAAGAAGAGGGTGGAACACAATATGGATCCTTGAGGAACACCCGCATTGATGGTGAAGGTATCTGAGAGAAATCCGTCAATCGCCACTTGCAGAAAGCGGTCCTTAAGAAAGCTAGACAATCAAGCACATAATCGACTGGGCGATTTATCTCGAAATTCTAAATTGAGAGTACCTTTTTTTTAAAAGAGGAATGACTAAAGTCTAGTGCAATATGTTTTAATGACTCTTCATGGCTTCTATAAAATATTAAAATTTCATTAAATTATACTGCTCGGTTCAAATGTTAGACATAAAAAAGTAAATCGCTTGGTACCCCTTTGCGACTCTGTATCTCCGTTAATACTTTAGGAATTTTTTTTCTATGACAAATTAGGTTTATTTTTGACCTCCTCTGTATGCTACCGATAGATTAGGAAGTACTTACACACCTGTATAATATAATATTAAATGTTACGTTAAACTTGGTAATTAATACCATAACTGAATACCATTCAGCTTGCAAATACTACATAAATAAATTACCGCTCGACGTTACATTGTTCTGCACCAGCTTTATCGGAATTACCTACAGTTCCATTAGTTACTCTCTGATATGTAATAGAACATCTATATTTAATGAGGTTTAAAGCAGTTATTAATTTAGTTATAAAGTATATGTCAATCAACTGGGAAGTCATTAGGTTCAATATTAGTGTTGGAATAGTACAGGTGTCGTTTATGTTTTGCATTTACCACTAGGAACACTCAAAATGATTGGTATTTATCCATCGCCCGGAGTTATAAATAAATACGCTTGCATTGTATTATTTGGGGGTAATTCTTTTACAAACCGCACACTTTTTAACCTCGGCATTTTAGAATCGTCCCAAAAATTGTTACAACTTATACAGGGTGTTATGGAAATGACTTATTATATTTAAACCCGGAAATCCTGACATTAAATAAGTTGAAGAAAAATAACCATAAATGGCGCTTTGAATTATTAAGCGAAATATACACTTTATATGAAATCTCAAAATTTACGTCGCCGCTACTGAGGACGTTCGCAATCAATAATTTATTGAGGCAGTCTCGAGTCTATAAAGAGGTCAGCGCATTATAGGCGGTGTTGTCATATTGTAACGTAGAATTGTAAACGGACGTGTTCAGTTTTTGACAACAAGACGTCTGTGACGTGCGTTATCACTTGTTTTTCAAACTTAAAAAAAAAACTACAATTTTAAGGTACATCTTAATTTGAAATAATCCGTTTTATAATTAAATTCCATATAAAAAACACAAAAAATACGTTTTGCAATAGAACCAGCAGTAGATAATATCACACAAATTTGAAATCACATTAAAACATTTATTATGATGAATTATTTCATAACTGAAAAAAATCGGATAATGCTACAACTAACAAAACTTTTAAAATTCGTATACGTCAAGCACGTGGAACCCTCGACAGTGTCATTCCATCCCCGAGTCTCGAAACATACTGAAGCAACAATAGTGGCGCGCGGCGAGTATTCACGCAAGGGCGAGACACGCGGTGTGATCTGACATCACTGTTAGTATACTCTAGTGACTCACATTGTTGCTAAGTGAATCCAGATGGAACGGCGCGACAGTATGTTGATGAAAAAAAGTATGTAGACTTTCTCTAGGACACCCAAGGAGTCACCCATTTAAATATAATAAGTCATTTCCATATCACCCTGTATACATATAATTAGTTGACAGGTATAGAATTTTGCTGAAAAAAAAATTATTTTCCAAAGTACACACACAACAAACCCGAACAAACCCATGAATTTTTGATTAATTTGCTGGATTTGCTCCAATCTTCTCATACTTGAAAGTTGATATCTCCAGTTGTACTGATCGGATCAATGTCGGTCTTTTTTATTAATACTTTGCTATGAAGTGTATTAAAAAAATTGTCATTGAATTGTGAACAAATTCAAATTAGTAACAATTTAATTGTTTAAATAGTTTCAACATGCTCTCCCCCCACCGTAAATTAATCTAAAAAAATACCCAATTTAAGAAAAAGATCGGTAGATCGGTAGTTATTAAATATTTTTGATCGCAAGTGGCCTAGAGGGCTTAGAATACACCAGCGCGACGGGCTTCTACAATCGAGCTCGGTGCAGTGTGAACCCTTTGCGTCGTTTGATCTGCTATGCTTCGAGCCATCGCGCGCTTCCCGCTCTGGGTGAGTTGCGATCGGAAATATTTAATATCTGCCGATCTAATAAAGGTGCCACATTTTCGTAAAATGGATTTTGCAAATAATAAAACAAAGAGCAAAACGATATTTTTAAAAATGAATTTAAGGTGGGTGACTATTTCGAAGCTAACATAACAAGGCGCATAATAAAAAAAGACCGACATTGATCCGATCAGTACAACTGAAGATATTAAATTTCTAACATCAGAAAATCCGAGAAAATCCAGCAAAATTTCAACAATTCATGTGTATTTTCGAAAATAATTTTTTTTCAGCAAAATCCTGAAATACGTGTCAACCAATTGTATTTATGTAAGTTGTAAAAAATTTTTCGAAGGATTTTAAAATGTCCAGTTTAAAAAGTCTGTGGTTTGTAAAAGAATGACTCATTTGCAGCTGCAGGGTGTCCCGAAATTACAGGGTAATACTTTACCACCATATTCTCCGGCTAAATAGAATTAATTTTTTTATGGGCACGGCCCATCGAATGGGGAATATTGAAATTAGGCATGGTTTATAAACTTTTGATGCCATTTCAGTTTCTGGATTAAAATAACCTCATTTTTAGTCGTTTTCTTTAATTTTCTTAAGAATTATAATATTTCAAAGTATTTTACTTAAAAATGGTACCTTAATTTATCTTGATAGGACCTGCAGTTTTTGAGTAAAATCATTTGGAAAAAAATTATGGTCATAAAGAAGTTAATTAAAAGAAAATAATGATAAAACTGAGACAGGGGCGTTTTAAAGAGGCCACAATACCGAACCTCTATTATTTAGGGTAACCCAGTAGTTCATATACATTTATTTATTATTTTGACGAAAATTGAATTAATTACATACCATAATTTAAAGCACATTATAATTAAGCTAATTAAAACAGAAGTAATTAATGGACAATCCTCTCTTTAGTCAAATTACACAGCTCTGAATCAATTATTTCCATAGTAACAATTATGCGATGAGTTCGATATAGTGTTCCTATATTTCAAAATCTCCTAAATAAGCTCCATTACTGTACAGA
This sequence comes from Barypeithes pellucidus, assembly GCA_963991005.1. NCBI lineage: Eukaryota > Metazoa > Arthropoda > Insecta > Coleoptera > Curculionidae > Barypeithes > Barypeithes pellucidus. The sequence goes on along the minus strand of OZ022562.1, from coordinate 53,578,902 downwards.
ATGTCCCAATAAAGATGAAAATACATTAATTTTTCGGGAAATCCGCTGTCGAACGTCCGCTATTTTGGTTTTTAGGAACGACCAATATATATTACGTCATTAATTTGTTTCAGTGCATTTTTATTTGTTAAAAAAGGTAGGGCAATTGATGACGTAAGTATACGGAAATAAAAACTTAGTTAACTTTACGGTACAATAGTAAAACTAACCAGACGTAATGGAGACCTGGTTTGTTCGTTTGTTCATACTTGCTTCGATGTGTTAACACGGCTGTTTGTCTTCTTCCTGTTTATAAGTATTCGTTGGTACGCGCCAATGGCCCACGACAAGCGGTTGCGTGATTACGACGTCTGTATGAAAAACAACCGATAATAAGTGTGGATTTGGAGTTTCAAGGCGTGGCATTGTCTCGCTCTGTTTGCATCTTGTTTCGAAATTACGAATTATTATTCTGAGCAGATCGTGATTTTTGGCACCTAGGAGAGTTGTGACACGCTGTCACAAGTCTCCAATGAAAGGTTATTTTCTAGTTAGCTTATTTTACAAGCTTCTTGCAATGTTTTTTCTGTTTATTTCTGTTCCTGTTCGTTTGCTTTGGTCAATTCCCACAACCTAAGTTTGATATAATGATGCCATAAGTAGTTACAAAAGATTTAATACTTTTATGTTAATGATTCATATTATTGTCGTTCCTACAATTATGCCGAATGATAATTAAAGCAATTTTATGCAAAAAAAGTGTGTTTTGTTTATAATTCATATAAAAGTAATTTTATCTATTCAATATAGTCTAGATATACAGCTGTCACAACTTACCTTGGTATCTGTCACAATTTATCTCGGTATAAGGAGAGTTGTGACAAAGGGAGTAGTTTCAGTTTTCGTGAATTTTCTCAAAAACCTTATAACTTTTATTGACTTTGATGAGTGTTTTCAAAAGAGTAAGGATTGAGCTACATTGCGGCATACAATTTATAATTGTGGTATGTTCCTTTCTTGAGTAGTAAGTAGTAGTAGTAAAAATTATCACAACCCTCCTTGGTCTCCTCCATCTAATCCCGGGATCCCGTGACTAATCTCAAAAACAAATTAGCATGAGAAAGATTGTGTTTATTAAATACACTAAATAGAAATCATACCTACTGTTAACAAAATAAAAAAAAAACTTTAAAAATTCCTAAACTAAGGAACTTAAAAAATGAGTGCATTGATATGGTCTTGGTAAACAGAACCCTGTAATCCTCAAATTAGGGGATTAAAAAACATTTAATCCCTAAGGGATTAAGATTTAATCCTTGAGAGTTTCAAAAAAAAATTAATCCCTCAAAAGTCAATTTATTGAAATTAAATTTATTTTCAAATTATTTTAGGATTGAATTTTCCATATCTTAGAATGCATAAAATAGTATATAAACCACGCGACTAAAGTGTTTTTTAGTCACTAGGTTTATAATGCACTATTGAAAGCCTGAATCTGAGCCCTGAAAATCGGCACTAAAAAATTAAATTATTTTGTATACTTGTATTAGGGGCTATCGAAACATGTTGCCAAGTTATGGATTTATTAACAAATTTTAATTTACAATAAAATTGTTAGTTTTAAAATAAATAAATATTTATAAAACAAGTTATTTTTTAAAGAACTCTTTTATATATTTTATCCCGAGATTTGAGGGCATAATCCCGGGATTTTTGAGTTTGATTTTTTCCCGAGATCCCGGAATTTCGGTATCGCGAGATTGGCATCCCTAATACCTATCTAACTATCATACTATAATTTTACAAATAATTTAATGTGCCTTGAAATGTGAAATAAAATAATATACATGTTCGAAAAAAACAATTCATCAAAATTCAAGGAACATAATCAAATTCATGTCATACCAGTACATTATTGTATTTTTATACCTTAGATACCATCTATGTAATGGATTACTTAATGCCCGTACGGGCATAAAATACACATTATGGCCCGCGCTGGCATTAAGACGCAAAAAACAGTTTTCGATTAACTTATTCTTTATTAACGAAATATCCAAATATAAGTTTACGTTTATATATTTTTGGTTGTATTTACATAGAACTGGCAATTCTGGAAGGTTCCGCTGATAGCTAAATTTCCTGCAGCAAAGGTTGAATCATGTTTCATTGTCTGGGTCTTTAGTTCCTGCAAGTAAATGCGAGATCCAAATGATACGCCTGCCGACATCCTTGAAACCTAATTTTTTGAAGATATGCTATCCTCTAAATATCCTTCAGCACCTGTGGTACTCTTCCATCCACCATGGCGCTTCAGCGTAGTCATACTTGCTCCAGCTTCTGCTAAAAGAGTTGACGACGTTCGACGTAAACAATGACCAGTGTACTTTTCGGGGTTGTTCAAACCCAAATATTTTGCAATAATACAGGGAATTTTCCATTGGAATACTTATCTACTATTCGCAGGCTATAATAATGTCAAGGTAATGTCGCAGGTAAAAATAAAAACTTGGTAAATCAAATTAAATTTTAAAACAATATTTATTATTTAAAACGAACGGGTATGACATAAAAGTTTGTATGCACCACGGGTACTAATAGATATATACCCTCAGGCGACTTACGAACCCTCGGGCCAGAGGCCCTCGGCTTTGTAAGACTGTCGCCTTCATGGCATAATCATCTACTTAGTACCCTTGATACATAAATAACTATTATGTACTTTCACAAAAACACAGCAAATTAATATATAATAAGCCAGCAACAAGAATAAAGTGCCATTATACAAGATCGTAAACCCTAAAATTGCAAGCGGCACTTCAGCATTTTCATGCTTTTTAAATGTCACCTACATACTTTCGAATACGCTTGGAACAACAAATATATCGACATGTTCCCATTTGCCTTATATTTCGCGTTGTCTAAAGGGGGATAAACATCCGGTTTAGCCTTCTCTAGTCGAGTGTAAATAACAAAAATTGTCAGATAAGAGGCGCACTTGCCAGACCTATAAATTGTCATCGGAACAGGCGGCATTAGTAGGGATGGTAATTTTTATTAGTGAACATGTCCATGTCGATAACTACACCCAATTAACTCTAAAGTCAAGAAGGTGTGTCAATTGGGTAGGTAAATTCTATTGAGTGCTTGCAGTATTTAGTAAGCTTTGGTTGGGTGTCATAGATTAAGGTTGACGGTTACTAAGGGTTGTTTATTTTAAGAGTCTGTAACGTTTTATAAACGAAAATATTGAAATTCCACAAAATATTTTAGAAAATTCTGAAAAAGCTGAGTAAAACTTATTACCGGAAAAGTCTAAAGTCCTGTACGACAAGGAGTATGAAAATTTTCTACAATGCAAAGTAAAGAGCCAAATTACAGTGATTACTGAAGCAGTAATGATGGCTTACTTTCAGGAATTTGTATGTAACCCTAAAAAGTCAAAAGTCTTGTAAGGTGAACAATTGTTAACTTTCATCAAAAATGCGCCGAATGATACCCTCCTGCTGCATAAAGTGGTACTCGTACCTATAGGGAGCTTTTGGCGACCTAAGACGGGATGAGATGGTAAAAATGACCATTGATGATAAAGGGCCTGTTATGTTTGTCAATGTACCAGCAATTAAAACTGCTACGCCTAAAAGTTTTAATACAATCGAAGAAGACCAAATAGATGCCATAAAATTGTTCATGGTCATTACATACCGAAATGGTCAATGCATAGCTATGCCTGTGGATAAAAATACAATTGTTGCTTCAATCGTAGCAAAATGTCTAAATTTTGAAAACGCCAAGGACAGGACAGGACATTGCCTTCTCGCATCTTTGCATCTCGCATCTCTGCGCATCTCGTCCATACTTCTTATCGAGGGTGACGCTTCCCTCGCAACCCTCAAGCTACACGGAAAGTGGAAGAATATACAAGCGTAGCAAAGGGTTATATAAAGGAAAGCATCACGCGGAAAAACCGAATAGCAAAAATGCTAGCTAGCTCTGTTAACGAAAGGGAAAATATGTTAATTAATGTTTAAATGGAGCAGGAATCAGCATGCATATCGAGAAACTTAGCAATGAAGTCGCAAAATTTCATAGTTGGTCTAGCTTGTTGCACAGGAAAATTCAAGCATTGTACATTTAACATAGGAAACACAGAATAATATTATGTAAAAATAAATACAAATTTTCTTTAAAAATAATTACCGGGCATTATGAACTTTATCGCCCGCTAATATTCACTATAATATTATGATGATGTTTATAGCAACCGTTTCTAAGGTATTATTAGTAATTAATTGATAGATTAAAAATAAATATAATATAATTATTATCTGGTGAGGTAGTCTATAAAGCATTCAAGATAAAAAGTAATATTATATTTCTGGCATCTAGTTTATGTACGATTGCATTCTATTATTAAATAATTCTATATTTTGATCATAGCGATCGACTCCACCCATATTGGCACATTGTATAAATGAATAACGAAGTTGTTTGACTTGGGACATTGCTCCTCCTCTCGAGAGTGTCTTACATGATTCCAGCACAGTTTGAACATCGAGGAACAAAGCCGTTATCGCTCGACTTCACAGCGATAATGTTTATGTTCTTTCGAAATCATAGGCACTACGCTCTTCTTTCTTGAAAATTTTATTATCGACCGACGGATTTACAGGTAAACGATTTTGGGCCAGTATCAGCACACTCTAAAACTACACCAGCTCCGATACCATGTTTATTATAGGTAACACTCTAGATTTACCTTGATGTGGTTCAAACTAATAAACATAGCCAAGTCTGCTGGTTCCCACCCAGAGCTTATAACCAGATTTAATCAGTTTACATTTCATAAACATCTTGGCACTATGTCTTCCGTAGTATTGAACCATAGCTTCATCTATGGAGTGCATTTGTTCAAATCTATCTTCTGCCATAAACTTTTTATTTAGATACTGAAACAGTGGGCGTATTTAGGAAATTTTGTGTTATGGATTCAAAGAATTCTTATCTTGAATGTGGAGCTTTGACATTTGTCAATTTGATAGACATCCTCTTCTCCAGTGTCCTCGTGTCAAATCCAACGTGAATCACTTTATTCGTACACCATCACTCCCAGAGTGCCTCTAAAGATGTTTCCTATAGTTGGTTAAAGGCGGGGTCGGTTCAAAGGCCCGAACTTCTATCACTGCAGCCTTTCGGCTTATTGTGTACCCCGATCTTGTTACAAGATATTTGTTCCTTCTATGAGGTCCAGCAACCTTCTACCAAGCCTGTCTTGTGGGAGGTTGTCACCACGTTGTATGCTCCCGAAGATATTTTGTCTTCTATGAGACAGTGCTGCGCAGCGGCATATTATGTGTGAGGCGGTTTCATCCTCTTCGCCGCAGAGTCTGCATTCAATGGATCCGTTGTTCATACCTATCCGTTGAAGGTGTTTTCGCTAGTAGCAGTGGCCTGTTAGCAGACCCATCACTTGTTTCAACTGGGGCCGCGTCAAGGTTAGCATCCCATTCGATAATATTTTCGATGGTTTTCCAATTACGACCCGTTCGTGTATTTGACCAGGTAAGATATTTTTTGTTTTTTCGACCATCTATCTAATGTTGTTTTTGCTGCCTGTTTTGATATTTCAAAAGCCGGTTCGGGGCCCCTAAGACTTTGATCGGATCCGGCTCTCGCTAGTTCATCCCCTTTTTCATTTCCTAATATCCCATAGTGACCAGGGACCCACAAGAGCTCTACCTGGCTCTACTGGCCGCCAGTACTTTTAGGTTGGTATGGCACTCCAGTGTAAGTTTTGAAGTAAACCGATTGGAGGTGAGAGCCTTAAGAGCAGTTTGGCTGTCCGACAGGATGTAAATCTTTTTGTTGTGGTAGCCCTTTTCAAGATTTTATAGTACACATACTTGAATGGCATGAACTTCCGCTTGGTATACTTTGGCGTAGTTCCCCAAAGGAATGCTTATGTCTATCCTGAATCTTTCCCCAAATATGCCTGCGCCCACACCGTTGGCGGTTTTTGATCCATCGGTGTAATTCCTATAGTAATAGTTAGTGATAGGCCGATACCGATATAAATATCGGTACATCGGTATTTTATCGTTATAACGGTAAATTTTGCCGATACTCGGTATCGGCAATATTTTTCCGATAATATCGTCATTTTTAAGATGTATGAAGCTGTCAATTACCATTTAAAAATTATTAATTATCATACTAGGGTGCTAAAATTATACAAACTAAGATTATTTAAAGGTGTTCATTATTTATGGAGAATATGACAAAGTAATAACAAATTTATTTCGTTGGTATTTGACTGTTTTACAACGCAGTCATGGCCAACAGGAGGAGCTAAACTTAAATTCCGTAACAACATCGCCATATAAAAATATTAAATTCGAAATATTTCGAAAACTACAAATTTTGGGATTTCCATTTGAATATTTTGAGTTTTCTCAATTTCATCTTTAATCTTATTGTTTGAACACAATATGTTAATAATTTAAGATTATTAAAAAAAAATTCTATTAAAGCAGGTCCTTTTCAACAAGAAATCCGACTCAAATTAAATAATAAAGGCTAATAGGAAAAATTAATCATTCCTATTAGCCTGCAAACGTAATTTTTGACTAAAACCTTAAATACAGGGTGTTATGGAAATGACTTGTTATATTTAAACCGGCAAATCCTGAGATGAAAATAAATTGAAGAAAAATAACCATAAATGGCGCTTGGAATTATTAAGCGAAATATACACTTTATATGAAATCTCAAAATTTACATGGCTGCTAATGAGGACGTTCGCAATCAATAGTTTATTGAGGCAGTCTCGAGTCTCAAAAGAAGTCAGGGCATTATAGGCGGTGTTGTCATATTGCAACATAGAATTGTAAACGTACGTGTTCAGTATTTGACAACAAGACGTCTTTGACGCGCGTTATCACTTCTTTTTCAAACTTTTTAGAAAAAAAAATTACAATTTTAAGGTCTCTTACCTTAGATCCAATTTTAAAATTTGCAACAGAATCAACAGTAGATAAAAGTTTTTTAAAACAAATTTGGAATCACAACATTTATTATTACGAATTATTTCACAACAGAAAAAAAATCCGGTAATGTTACAACTAACAAAACGTTTAAAATTTGTATACGTCAAGCACGTGGAACCCTCGACAGCGTTATTCCATCCCCGAATCTCGAGACATACTGAAGCAACAATAGTGGCGCGCGGCGGGTATCCAAGCAAGGGCGAGACATACGGTGTGATCTGACATCACTGTTAGTATACTCTAGTGACCCACATTGTTGCTAAGTGAATCCAGATGGAACTGCGCGACAGTATGTGGGTAAAAAGGATTTTTACCTTAGTATTTAGATATTATATTTAAAAAAAGTAAGTAGACTTTCTCAAGGACACCCTAGGAGTCACCTATTTCAATATAATAAGTCATTTCCATAACTCCCTCTATATCCAACATTCTTAGATATAAGACATGATTTATGAAATCTGCCTAGAATCTTGCGTAGAATCCACAAATGTAATAATGTATAGGGCGTTCCGTTTAATATAAGAGTTGACACTGATTTCCGATATAACCGGAAGTGCCACCATTTTAAAACTATTTCAGTCAAGTTGCCTTACTCAAAATTTTCCTGTGTATAGAACAAGGCTGTTCCTATTAGGACACATTGTATATTGAATAGTTATATATTTTAAGAATTTCGTGCCGATACTGATATTATAGGTATCGGCCACTAAAATATCGGTATCGGCAAGGAAAATCTGTATCGACCGGTAACTAGTGCTGCTAGTGTTTGTTCATAAAAGAAATATACAGGTTGAGTCGGGAGGAACGGACCAAATTTCAGGAGTGTATTATACACGCGAAAACAATGTAAAAAAACCCATATGTTCTTATCGGATATTCATTTGTTTTCAAGTTATAGCGCAATATTCAATATTTTTTCTACGTTCCACTTTTATCAAAATTTTCACAGAATTAGAGCATGCCATGCTCAGGATTCTAAACTATTTGACACCGATGTTGTCTTGACAATGTATCAGTCTATTGTGGCAGTAATTAAACGTTTATTTTCAAGTTTGAGTGATTAAAGTGATACAAAATGCCAAATATTTATTCAAATTTAGAATATGCAAATATGGTGTTTATTTATGGTTTCTGTAATGGCAGTGCTACAGCTGCTGTTGCAGAATATCGTCAACGGTATCCACATCACAGACATCTGACTAGAAACGTGTTTATCAGAGTGTTTAGTAATTTGTGCGAGAATGGTAATCTTCCCAGTGCCAACATTACATCTGAACGAGCTAGTCGATAAGGTTTAGGAGAAGTAGAAAATATTCTGGATTTAGTAGAAGAGACCAGCTCAAGAAGAATTGGTACTCAATTGGGCATTTCACAAAAAAGAGTATTAAACACACTCCACGAGCAAGGCTTATATCCATACCATGTACAGAGAGTACAGCACCTAGAACCGGAAGATTATGCTAATCGTATTGAATTTTGTCGGTGGATAAATAATAATCATCGTGTTGTATCGCATATACTTTTTACAGATGAAGCAACATTCACCCGTGACGGTATTAATAATACTCGTAACTCTCATGTATGGTTAATCGAAAATCCCCACGCAACAGTTGAAAGTAATTTTCAACATAAGTTTTCGGTTAATGTGTGGTGTGGTATGCTCGATAGCTATTTAATTGGCCCTTTCATTTTGGAGAATCGCCTCACAGGAGACAACTACCTACATTTTTTACAACATGAGTTACAAGGACTACTAGAGGATGTTCCTGTAAATATCAGAAGGCGAATGTATTACCAGCACGATGGAGCTCCTGCACATTTTGCTCGTCAGGTCAAGCAACATTTAGACGAAACATTTCCAGGGCGTTGGATTGGTCGCGGTGGTCCTATTAATTTGCCTCCAAGATCTCCAGACCTCACAGCACTAGACTATTGTTTATGGGGTTGGTTTAAAAATGAAGTGTACAAAGTAAAAGTGGACACTCGGGATGCACTAATTCGACGTATTAGAAATACTGCAGCCAATTTTAAAGAAGAAAGAAATGAAGCAATTAGAAGTGCAACGGGGGCCACCTTCGTAGACGAAGCAGAAAATGTTTAGAAGTCAATGGCGGTATTTGTGAACATTTATTAAAAGAACGCTATGATTAGGAAACCGTTAATATATGAACTTTTCTTTATTTGGTATTGCGCTATAACTTGAAAACAAATGAATATCCGATAAGAATATATGTTTTTTTTTACATTGTTTTCGCTCCTACACTCCTGAAATTTGGTCCGTTCCTCCTGACTCACCCTGTATAAACGTGACAAATGGTATATAAAACATACAATTCTAATCGTACTAAAGAATACAGAATTACAAAATATCGATATTTTTATGAATCAAAGTTTCCAATATCGATACAATTTTTTCTTCCCTAGGCCCGAAACTCCCCCCAGTCGGCAATCTCTTCTATCTTTCGATTATTCCCGCGACATACAGAACGGAAGTGTCGGTTGTTGTGTGCCGATATATTATCGTTTTGTACAGCTTTATTGAATTTTCATATTCGATATGACGACATATGTTTTTTATAATGGCCCTTATTTACATCTGCTGGGGCTACATAAAAGAAAATTAAATTGTTAAAATTTTGAATTAAGTAAGTTCAGATGAGGTGATTCACAGCAATTATTGCAGATTGATTGTGACTGGCAATTGTTGTGGTCAGCGGCCTGCGGTGAAATTTCAGAAAAAAAAATTTTTTTTTTAAATTTATACGTACCGGGTGTCCCATTTTCGATACTTTTATAGCGTATCTCCGTAATTGTTAGTGTTATCAGAAAAGTAATATAGGCTCTCTTTTTGGGTCAAACTTATAATGGTAAAATCAAAATTTAAAAATTTTCGATCGCTTAAGAGATACGAAAATCAAAAAATTTAACAATTTCTAAATTACCCTAGATTTCCTTAGTTAAAAGAAATACAGAAAAATGTTGCTATGCAAAAGTTTCTTTATAATGATTGTTGAATAACCGGACGTTTTCAGAAGAAGTACACGGGGTCAGGTAAAAAGATGATCGGACCTAACCTAATTTTTTTAAATGGAATACCCTGTATATTTTAATCTAAAAAGATAGCATTATAAACCCTCTTTCAAATATAAAGGGTTGCCCAGAAGTCCGGAATAAAATTAATATAGCCGTAACCTGTAACTTTTGGGGAAAACGCTCGGACACCTGAATTTAGTTTTATATATTCCCACATTTTGACGTTATTCGTTTGTTTTTTATAAACCATCAATGATTTATCATTTCCGCTTATTTAAATAGAGATTGTCTAAAAACTTTTAACAGTCGCCATTTTGAAATAGCTTGACAGAATCGCGCTAAAATTTATGAGCATACTGTACGAGGTATTAGCTTTCAAATGATGGATCACAAGCTGTATGTGCCTATTTAAAAATAAAGATCGATGTCGTCATATCTTTGACAAATGTCAAAAACAACAAATAACGTCAAAATGTGAACATATATGAAACTAAATTGACGTGTCCCAGCTCTTTCCCCAAAAATTACATTTTAAGGCTATATTCATTTTATTCCGGACTTCTGGGCAACCCAGTATAACACACATGAATGAATGATATATACCATGTGGGGCAAAAGTCCCGCAACGGCCAAATATCTCCCGAGGGGAAGGTTTTTAAAAAAAATGTTTCGGGCAAAAGTTGTATGGCTTTGAAAGAGGAATCATTTGCTTACAAAACCATCTCCCACCCCTTCGCCCCCTCCTGAGGGGTGGGGGTAACTTGTAAATTTTAAATGGCCAACCCTATTTTTTTTTGCTGATTAATATTCTCTAAGAAAAAACAAGAAACTTTTGTCCGAAAAATTTTTTTTAAAAAGACGAAAAATTTTTTTTAAAAATACGAATTTCGCGATTGATCCAACGAACAAAATATTCCGACTCTTTTACGCGAAAATGACGGGGTTTTCAGAAAAATTACAAGAGGTAAAAAAGGCTTAACTTTACCTCTTGTAATTTTTCTGAAAACCCCGTCATTTTCGCGTAAAAAAGTCGGAATATTTTGGAATATCCAAATTTGTTCGTTGGGTCAATCGAATTTTTCGGACAAAAGTTTCTTGTTTTTTCTTAGAGCAAAAAAAATACAGTTGGCCATTTAAAATTTACAAGTTACCCCCACCCCTCAGGAGGGGGTGAAGGGGTGGGAGATGGTTTTGTATGCAAATGATTCCTCTTTCAAAGCCATACAACTTTTGCCCGAAACATTTTTTTTAAAACCTTCCCCTCGGGAGATATTTGGCCGTTGCGGGACTTTTGCCCCACCCGGTATAAGTCCAATAACTTTTTTAACTGACCCCGTATACTTATTCTGAAAACGGCAGATTATTCAACAATCATTATAAAGAGACTTATGCATAAAACATTTTTCTGTATCTCTTAACTAAGAAAATAAGGGTAAGGATACTCTATAAAAGTGTCGAAAATAGGACACCCTGTACTATTAACCGAACGAACCATATGGGGAAAATATTTATTTTTCGATTTAGGTAAAATTTAAATTCTTGCGGCTTTGTCAAATTTGGACCAACGAATACTTATAACCAGGAAGAAGACATACTGCCGTGTTAAATAATCGAAGCAGGCATGATACGGCGACATCCATTATGCCTGGCGCGCACGTGCTTTTCAAATGTCACTTTTGTCCAAATTTTTATTACTGTCAATATTTTAAAGTGACATTTAAGCAAAGAAAACATCAAAACCCTTTTATTTGCTAAGTAGAGAAAATCAAATATGATTTTGACATAGGTTTTCAGCTGTAAATATCACTTTAAAATTGTCCTTCCATACTTTTATATTATTATTGAACTAGTAACGAAACTAGAAATAAAGAATTCAGAGATTGAAGGTTGTAATTAGTTTTATTAAAAAATAGTAAATAAATCATGATTTACATAAAATATTTTATCATCTTCAACTTCAAACAAATCAAGGTAAATACAATACTATATGTACATTGTACAGCTACTATCCAAGTAAATATATGCACCATCATTATGATTATGGGCTTCCAATTTGTTTGTTTCGTAGCATACTCCTGACAACATTAGTGATCGAAGTCCTCTTTAATGTTCAGTCATTATGGGATTCTCAATTAAACTATGAAAAGAAAGAATTATTATAATAATATATTACCGGACGTATCAAAATTCTGGCTACGGGTTAATATAACTAAGCTGTAATTATTATGTTGTAGCTTTTGACTTCTGAATTGTAAAATTTAAGTAAAATTCTTTAAAAATGTGTTTGTTACTAGTTTGCGTAACAAGTTTGGAACATAATGGCACAATTTTAAAATGTAAAATAACAATAACGAATAAAAATTAGTAAAAAAATATTACAATCAATTACTTACCTGCAACAAAACGAGAAGGTCCGTTTTCGTGAAAAGAATAGAAAATTAAAAATTATTTTAGAATTTAATGACGCTTCCTCCACCATTTTCAATCACATTATAAATCATATGTTACTTGATTTTATCCCCTTCCAGGCGAAGGATGTTCGGTTGTGAAATAATTTAAGAACGTGTGCTGCTCGCATTCTATGTCTGTCTCTGTCTGCATCAACCTTCTCCGATTCAATAAAGGGAGGCAAATATGGCCTAGATTAAATCGAACAAACCCAAAGTCTGATATTGACACAGAACGATCGACACAAAAGGATAAACGTATGGAGTAACCTGCCTGGCTGTGACGTCACTTGCACGGCCTACTTATATGCTTCGATCCCCGCCATAAGCGGTCTCACCGGGCTGATTTGGACCTTGCGACCCTGTCAAATTTGACATTTATTGATCGAATTTAAAAAAAAACTTATTTGGAAAAGTTGTTTATATTGTAATTTTATGCACACGAACCAAATTTTAATCACTTATGGTAATTTTTGTTTCCTATTTTTGGCCAATATCTATTTTCATTGGCCGGCTCTACCACCGTACTTATAAATACCGGCGCTATTGTTCTAATACGATGAAGGAAATTTATAATTTGAAGATTGTCATAATTTTTTGTAACTTCTTGTTCATTTATTATAGTGTTATCTGTTATAATTGCTCGATAAATAAAATTTAAATGCCCGTAAAACGTATATGTAATTTAGTTTGGTCAATAACTCCGGTTCTAAAAAATATATGAACTTAGGTCTTTTACTAAAATGTTAAGGATATAATTATCTTTTATATCTTGTTAAAACGAACATTTATCATTGCGTTTAACTTGAGTGTGAAAAAGTCAAATTTTCAGTTAACGTCATCTAGCGGCGAGGACAAACTCCAGGGCACAAAAACAAAAGCGCAGCTTGTAGGGTAAATGAAGCACTCTTAAACGAGATCAAGTTTGTTAAAATCTGTTAACCCAAACCGGAGCAAACGTAGTTTATTAAAAAACAATTAAATTCCCCCTACCACTGTATTTTAGTATATTGAAAACTTTGTGTAGAATAAAAAGTATTAGGAATTTAGGATTAGGATTAAAATACACATATTATCGATACTTCTAAATTAGTCGAAACACCCCCTTGCGGATTTCTTTTTATGATCAAACATAAGCACTATAGGAAAAATCCTTTAGGGCACTCTGGGAGTGGTGCGTGTGCGCAAAAAGCGATTCACGTTGGTTTTAAATCGTTGGAGGTTATGTCCATTGGGAAAAACGACCTCAGGAAGGTCGTTTCATAAGGATGAGTCCTCCAGATGAAAGTATTCTTAAATAGTGAAGTTCGAGGAGCACTAAGCTTAACCACATATGGATGGGCGGCAGTTGTTCGTTGTGTATTTATGATATTCACCGCTCTGGGCGGAATTAAGAGGACAAGGCCAGACGAGCACTTTCCATGAAAATATCTGTAAAAGAGAGTCAAATCCCCAACCTGTCTTCGATGTTCTAGGCTGTCGAGGTTCTTAGTCAGCTCGTGGTCTCCAATCAGACGAATGGTCCCCCTTTCGATGGAATCCAGTAGCCGAAGAGTATGTTTGGGTGCAGAGCTCCAGACATAAGAGCAGTACTCTAGTGATGGTCGAATCTGGGCTTTGTATAGTGTCAAAAGCTGTTGACGTGTGTACAACTTTTTGGTTCGGAAGAGTACACCAAATTTCTGAGAAGCAATCTTGGCGATTGCCACAACGTGGTTATGCCAAGACATAGTTCCTCCTTGATTGACGTCCAGCAAATTAATAGATGAGGCCAGTGGGATTGCGTGTACGTCCATGATTATATTCGGTTCTGTAATGTTAACCTGTTTAGAGAAAACTGCTGTCTGTCGACTTGGTAACTGTCACCCCGAGCCAAAATTTCTTCCAGGTCTTTGTTGAGGCGTGATACTTCATGCTGTCTGCGAAGATGTGCCTCGGATGCCGATGTTTGTGCATTCAAAAAGAAAGATGAGATAAGTGTGCTATCATCAGCAAAAGTAAATGTCGGATTTTTCGTTTTCACTAGAAGGTCGTTAATGTAGAGTAAGAAGAGAGTGGAAGACAATATGAACCCTTGAGGAACACCGGCATTGATGGTGAATGTGTCTGAGAGAAATACGTCAATCGCCACTTGCAGAGAGCGGTCCTTAAGAAGGCTAGACAACCATACACGCAATCGACTGGGCATACCATAGGATCGCAGTTTACTTAGAAGTCCCTCATGCCAAACACGATCAAAGGCTTTAGAAATATCCAGTGCAATAGCCCGAGACTCCCCATGATGTTCGATTGCGTTGTTCCAAAGATGGGTGACATAGGCTAGAAGATCTCCAATTGATCGGGACTTCCGAAAACCATATTGATGATCGCTGATAATGTTGAAGCCTTCCAGGTACTTTAGAAGATGTTGGTTAATAGCTTTCTCCATTACTTTTGATATAACTGAAAGCAATGCGACTGGTCGATAGTTGCTAGGCAGGGTTCTCTTACTTTTCTTTGGTATAGGCTGGACTCGCGCCGTCTTCCAGCACGATGGAAATATTCCTGGTTTGTAGGATAAGTTAAAAAGTCTACAAAATACTGGTGTTAGTTCATCGGCGCATCTCTTGAGAACTATAACAGGAATTTCGTCTGGACTTGAAGCTTTCTTGACGTCGAGACCTTTCAGAATTTTTCACACTCGAAAATAATTTCCAGCATTCTCACGTGAAAACTTTTACTTAAAGAAAAAATACTCGGATGCTCTATGATTACTACTGATTTTGAGATATTGCCGGCGGTCATTCTTAGTTGACCCTCACGGTACATGAACTTGAACGAAATGTGTTCAGCCGTTTTCAAATTATCTTGCGGACAGGAGAAGTAAAATATTTTTACCAATAGGGTTTTCGTTTTTGCGGAACTATAGTAAGGAATATTCGCTTTATTTTCCCCCAAATAACACCTTTAACTTCTAACCGCACACAATTCGTTTACGCGGCTTTAAATAGCTCCCCTTTACGCCCGGCCCACCCTATGATCCCGGGGTTAGAGTCACTGAGCACGAGGGCAACTGGGTTACCCGGTAATATTTCACCCGCCAGTTCAACCCTTTTAACGAAGTGGATCGTCTATCTTTGGCCGAATGGCACTCTAGTTCTTTTCGATTTTTTTTTTGGTGTTAAAAACGTTTACACTGTAAACGGTTTAGTAAAAATAAAATGTAATTTTAAAATATCTATTTAAATTTGGAAACTGTACAACAACACAGAAGCGACCAAGGTCGTTTTTCAATCAAAACATTTACCGTACCGGTAAAATATTTTTAAAAAGATTTTTTTTTTGATCACAATAAAGTGCGTTCCTTCCCCAGCATATCGTGTGTCCCGCTAATAATATAGTTTTTTTTTTGGTTGTTTGGCGATTTAATAAGGACTTGAGAAGGAAATTAACAAGAACGTCACCATACTCGTGAACATTTTTTTTTTTTGGACACACGATGAGAAATCTGCTTACAGACACCTTGCATACGCGGATGCAAGGTAGTGTCGGGTTAGCAACATTGCGGGGAAAAACCTGTCCAATGTCAACTTTCAGAGTGAAAGTTCCGCCTACGAGGTAGACGAGCCGACCGACTAAAACTCACCGTCTGAGTCAGGCCTCTGCCTTTTGACTCGCTTTCACTAGGATGTGTTAGGTTATCTGCATGTTCTGATTAGATTTAGCTTTTGCTTTACTTTTGTTGGGTGCCAGTTCTTGAAATTTTCCCATTCGAACTTAATCGAATGGGAAAATTTCAAGAGCTTCAAACATTTAGGGTAGTGGTAGTGGTAGGCGTAGGTTATCTGTTATACCTGAATCATATTTGGTTATACAAAACAAGGTCAAACCTTAGTTTTTGTGTAGTGCTTGGTTTTTGGATCAAACACGGTTGCGAGTGATCCAGTCTTTTGGTAATTTGTAACATTGGTTAGGTTGTGAATTTACGTGCGACGCAAGTATCGTACTGTTGTTGGCTATGTTAGCCTTAGAGTTATATTTTGTTATGGTTTTGTCGAAAAACTCAGAAATTGTGTCTATTTCGAGATCTCTGTGTATGATGTCGTTTCTTGTGTATCGTGGGGTGTTGACTATTATTTTTAATACCTTGTTTTGCATTACCTGTATTCTTTTAAGGTCACACTTACTTATGGTGCACCAGGCTGGTGCTCCATACGTCATCGCTGATCTGATGAACGTCTTGTAGAGGGTAACCTTCGTTCTTGTATTGAGTTTGCTCCTTCTGTTGAGCAAACAATATATGGCGCCGAGTTGTTTGTTGGCTTTTCTTATGGTGTTTGCTGTGTTTATTTTCCAGTTCATTCTTTTGTCAAAGTGCAAACCGAGATATTTGACACTCTGTTTCCAGTCTACATCTCGGTTCCCTACTCTGACTTTCCCCGTTGGGAATTTAGTGCGTGCCCTGGAAAAGTAAATTGCCTGTGTCTTGTCCGGGTTTATTTTGATTTTCCACTTGCTTAGCCATTCTTTTAAAATGGCTATGTTCTTGTTTAGCCTGTGCGTTATTAATCTTGGGCGCTCGTGAACATCATAGGTTACGAGCCACCACTGGTAGGTATACATAAAATATAATGTTCTGGACAGTGATGATAACTTTGAAACTGTTAAAAATAAATAGACAAATAAAAAAAATTGTATAGACAATAGACTAACCTTTACTCTCGCGAGTATGTGAGTACATAGATATAATACATGAAAACCCCTCTGTGGCAGTTTAAATTTCAGTAAAAACAATATCACTTGATATTTTATCCGGTATAGTAAATTAAATGAACGGAAAATAAATTTTGTGACGCCAATAGGTAGGTAAATAGTGGGATTATGCGTCAGTGAAAAGTTAATATCCATTACATTAAACGGATCAAAATACAAGGCATCTTTTAACGTACTTCTTTCGAGTATCCATTTGGATACGAAGGCATTTTATTTGGTTACCCAGTAATCATCAAATGGATCCAGAATTTTTTTAATTACTTAGCAATTTAAAAACTACTGAACTGATACCAGTGATGACTGATACCTAAAAATGCGTTCAAATTATCAACAATATTTAAAAAATAGGGCTGTTTAAAAGACATGGATACGCAGTAAAAAATCACTAAAAGATGGGTTGTCAAACGATGTGTCCGTCGGAATAAAAGGGTGGATACCACTGGTTTAAACCTGTAGAAATGTCGATTACGAAGACAATATTATCGTTGATCTTAATTTGAAATTTTTTCCCTCTTCATGTTTACTAGTGTTGGGAAAAACCGATGATTTTAATAATCGAGTGAATCGCTCGATTGAATCGCTTGAAATTCCAATTCACCAAGGGATGACGGCACCGACTGCTCGCCCGGCAGCCTAGTCGTTTACATGTGATCAGGTAGCAGGCACGTAACTACGGGCGGGCACAGGTTTAGCTAAAAAATTGTAGTAGCCACCAAAAAAATTCCAGAAATTTATTTATTTGTGAATAATGAATTTTTACCACGTGTCTCGATACGAAACAAGAAACCTGCAAAAAATCACCCAAACATGTATTTATTGTTCGGGTTTATTCTTGTGCTTTTTTACAACAACCAAGAGTTATTTTTCTTCACATCTTTCTCAATCTACGAGCATAAAATAAGTAGATATTTAAAATGGCTTGTCAAATTCTTCCACTTTAAATTATCAGGTGCCCACTGTGTGCCCTTCAAAAATGTAGGCTTAGTTACGCGACTGGCAAAATAAGAAAATAAGTGATTATTTTTTTAAATTCATCTTTATAGTTACCTAAAAGTTCCTGTTTAAATTTAATAATGTTTACTTTTGGTTACCAAAAAATTTGTCGATAAATATATTTTGTTAATTATTTTGCTCGTTTTCTTATTTACCATTAACATTTTCTATAATGTATTTTATTTTTAATAAATTTAATAATAAAAAGTTCCTGTTTAGATTTAAAAATGTTTACTATAAGATTACCAACGAATTTTTCTATATATTTTGTTAACCATTTTGTTTGCTTTGTTATTTTTATTTACAATTTCTATTATTATGTTATTTTTGAGAAGTTTTCTCGAGTTTATAGTAAATAAAAATTTAAAAATTATATCCTTTAATTTTTTAATATTTACAATCGGAGACCTAAACTACGCCGCTGGCTAGCCAGTTAAAACAAAACTTTCCCAAGCCCATGTCGCGATGACTCCGCTAAGGCATACTTTTTTATATGCACCTTCTCGTTTATGTACCGTTAGAAAAGACGTATGTCGTGTACCTGCTCAGCGTCCAACTCGAACGTCGCCAATCGGATGTCGCGGCGCGTAGACCGAAGGTCGTATATCAAGTTACAGGCATATTTTTTGTTTTTTCGCCTGAATTTATAAGTATTTCCTATCGAGCGAAAAACTGTTCGAATATACGAGCAGTTTTTTAATTCGATCACACTACAGGGGTACATTTCCGCTGGCGTCAAGCGAAGCTCGGGTATCGAGTGACAGATAATAAGTGATGATCGACGGTTTTCGCCTGAATAGATAACTCGAGCGGTGTTTTTAATAATCGAGCGATGTCTGTTATTTCAATAATCGAGTGATCAAGCGATTTTTCACTCGAGCGATCACAACACTAATGTTTACGCTTCTAAATTATGCCTTAATTTTTACTCAAAATAAAATGGTCCCAAGGCCAAGGCTTATTTATTAGTGCCTTTGTTCGGGTTTATTCCCGCCCGCTCCATTTTCGTAATAGTTTTTGTACTTTTTTATTTAAGTGGCAACTACGTTTACACGATAAACTTTTATAATTAAACAACAATGTAAAAATAACTTGACAAATACTCAAGTTGTAAGAGAGAACATTAATCAAACGAATACACACAATTACAATGGTTTTATTTTATTTGGTTTCCAAGCAATTTTACAACTCATTTTTGCTCTTCGGGGTAATTAAAAAGTGTCATGTTGGTCTCCAAACAGGTAATAAATCAAGACTTTATTTTTCCTGCTTTTACAGGGTGTAACAATTTCGTCGATCACCATTGGGATTTCGGACACTGTAAGAGATACGAGGTCGTTAAAATTGGGGGAAAATTGTGTAATATGGGTCCAATAATATGCCGCGAAAAAATCCAAAGTTAATACAGTGGCTTTCGAAATGTTTGGAAAAATCTAAAAATTTGCTTTTTGTTTGTTATTTTTTCCTGACTTTGTTCGAAGAGACGACCAAAAATAAATTTAACTTTCTCATTATTGCTACCTTATTCTCCGCAAGATGGCGTCATCAGATATTTAATGCGACGTTTCGTCTTTGAGTCACCATAATCAAGGTAATTTTTTTTTAATACGGGTTTGGATTTTTTTGTTTAAATTATGAAATACAAAATCTACGTTCAGTAATATACAATACTTACTAGTTTTCCTACGTTTTGTTCTTTAAATTGTCCATCTTCATTGAAATACCAATACTATAGGGTATTATGGAAATGACTTAGTATATTTAAATTGGCGACTCCTTGGATGTCCTAGAGAAAGTCTACATACTTTTTTTTTAAACCGAATATCTAAATACTAAGGTAAAAAAAGAATCGTACGCTTATGTTAATCAATCCTAAAACTATTTAACAGTATATAAATTTAGAAAAATTATGTGCTCCTTGGTGGTAGACAAAATGTCATTTATTTTTTCGGGTTTTAAATATACGATGCGGAAAATTGCCTGCATGGTATTTTTCAATTCAATTTATTTTATATGTAAAATAATGATCAATTACCATTAATTCTAGAACTCTTAAAATCATCTGATGACGACTGGACGTAGTAACCAATCGAAACCTTGTTTTAAAACAAATCACGATAATGGAACATCCATATACAGAGTGCTTCCTAAATATCTACGCAATGGTGTGGTTTTTTTTCGGACCTTTAGGAAAAACATTTCGAACTATACAGGGTGTTATGGAAATGACTTATTATATTTAAATGGGTGACTCCTTGGATGTCCTAGAGAAAGTCTACATACTTTTTTTTTTAAATCGAATATCTAAATATTAAGGTAAAAACCCTTTTTACGCACATAATATCGCGCCGTTCCATCTAGATTCACTTACCAACAATGTGGGTCACTAGAGTATACTAACAGTGATGTCAGATCACACCGCGTGTCTCGCCCTTGCTTGGATTTTGAGACTCGGGGGTGGAATGACGCTGTCGAAGGTTCCACGTGCTTGACGTATACGAATTTTAAACGTTTTGTTAGTTGTAGCATTACCCGATTTTTTTTCTGTTGTGAAATAATTCATAATAATAAATGTTGTGATGTGATTTCAAATTTGT
Organism: Barypeithes pellucidus; assembly: GCA_963991005.1. Classification (NCBI taxonomy): domain Eukaryota; kingdom Metazoa; phylum Arthropoda; class Insecta; order Coleoptera; family Curculionidae; genus Barypeithes; species Barypeithes pellucidus. The sequence goes on along the minus strand of OZ022562.1, from coordinate 53,558,055 downwards.
GTGATATTACGTACTGTTGGTTCTGTTGCAAAACATACTTTTTGGGTTTTATTTTTTTATGGTATTTAATTATAAAATAGATTATAAGATCGAAGGTAAGAGAGTATGTGCCTTAAAATTGTGGTTTTTTTTTTCTAAAAAGTTTGAAGAAGAAGTGATAACGCGCGTCAAAGACGTCTTGTTGTCAAAAACTGAACACGTGCGTTTCCAATTCTGTGTTGTAATATGACAACACTGCCTATAATGCGCTAACCTCTTTTGAACCTCCAGACTGCCTCAATAAACTATTGATTGCGAAGGTCCTCAGGAGCGGCCACATAAATTTTGAGATTTCATATAAAGTGTATATTTCGCTTAATAATTCAAAGCGCCATTTATGGTTATTTTTCTCCAATTTATTCTCATCTGATGATTTGCCGGTTTAAATATAATAAGTCATTTTTATAACATCCTGTATACTCCTGTAAATTTACTTTTGTTTCAAAAAATTCGTTTTAATTCGAAAAAGTTTTAGAAGTTTAGTCTAGAGTTTTTATAAGGAAGAACAGTTGATTCCGATTTTTAATAAAAATATCGGGTTTGTCGAGGTGATCTTTCCTTACACTGGGGGGATTTGGCACACTTTTTTGTATGCACCTTCTCGTTTATGTGCCTTTAACAAAGACGCATATCGTGTCAGCTTTCCGAGCGTCAAACGCTTATTACTCGAGCAGTTTTTCTTAATAATCGAGCGATGTCGGGTATTTCAATAATAAAGTACTCAAGTAGTTATTCGCTAGAGCGCTCACAACACTAGTCTAGGTTATACCCTAGACATATTGCCCTCTAACTTCGAGACACCCCGTACAATTGTGCACCCGGCTTATTTTTAATTAATTTTTAAACGGAACAGCTCTATGTGTTTCTTTAAATTATTGCATTAGCCGACCCGGGCATCATAATAAACCGGAACAATGTAACACCGGAACTAATAAATTCACACCCCGCTCACATGATATTGCATCCGGTCAAAATTTAATAACCGAATTTCGAACAATAAATAATAAAATACCCACCAACAAACACGGCTAAGAATATAAATCCATACAACAACATATTGTAAATGTTGCCGGGCACCAGGGAATTTGGTTTGCTGTGGTTTGTAAATGCAGATACCCTCTATGAGCCCTGTCCGCCATATATCACACATGAATGGAATTATATGAACAGCTCTTGATATAGCACCTGAAAGGGAGCCATGGAAAATAAAATATAGACTCGGGGTCTCTTAATGCAGTTCTGCCTGATGAAATTTATATGGAACGTCATTTTGCCATTGCCGGTTTTAATTATGATGAATAAAATTTATGGTGATAGTTTTTGTCATTATACAGGGTGTTATGGAAATGATTATATGATATTATATTTAAATGGATGACTCCTGGGATGTAGAGAAGCGCTACATATTTCTTTTTTTAAATCGAACGTTTAATAAGTGGGGTAATTCACCCATAAACCCACAGGTCACTCCGCGGCATAATCATAATACACTGCCCAGCTGTATAATATGTTCTGGCGCAATGTTGCCAAACTGTGGAAAGTGTAAAACATTAGATTCTCATAAAAATAAATAAACTCCTGGACAAAATTAACGCAACATCATAAATTTGCCATATTTTTGGCTATTTTCTTTTCTGAATTTATGATCCGATTTGAATGATTTTTTTTCATTGTAGGTTGGTTCCTTGACAATGTCATAGTTTTCGCTGTTTATGATAACTATTTAATTTTCGATTTATACTGGGTTTACTAAAAATGCTATGTTTTTTTCCGAAAATTCGCATCACCCTGTGGAGTATATTAGCAACCGAAGCATATTGCAGTTGACATTAAACGGTAGGTCCATCTTTCCCCAACATTTTCTTTTTTGGTTTATTTCATTATCTCTGTTATTAAAGGAGATACACCGTTTTATAGCGTAACATGTTTTTATAGACTTTAATACTCAACACATTCATTGTTAAATGTTTTCAAGTAGACTAAGGACTTTTTCTGACATTGCTAGCGATGTGTCACAGATGTTGTGTTTTAACGTTACAAAGGTAAAATAAAATTTGCCATATTAAACGTTCGTTTCGTATGCCCAGTAAGCCCGACGAGTATTTTAATCTTGAAACATACTTGAAAACATTTAACAATTAATGTGTTGAATATTAAAGTCTATAACAATATTTTACGATATAAAAGGTGTATCTCCTTTAATAACAGAGATAATGAAGTAAACCAAGAAAGAAAATGGTGGGGAAAGACGGACCTATCGTTTAATGTCAACTGCAATATGCTTCGGTTGCTAATATACTCCACAGGGTGATACGAATTTTCGGAAAAAAACATAGCATTTTTAGTAAACCCAGTATAAATAGAAAATTAAATTTTTAGAGTAAACAGCGAAACCAATGACATTGTCAAGGAACCAACCTACAATGTAAAAAAAAATCATTCAAATCGGATCATAAATTCAGAAAAAAAATAGCATAAAAAATATGGGAAATTTATGATGTTGCGTTAATTTTGTCCAGGAGTTTATTTAGTTTATTTAGAAATTAAATCCAGGCCGCCGACGCGAGTAAGGAATCCAGGGCACAGACACCTTCAGTTATTTTTTCTATGGGAAGAGGTTTATGCTCATCACGTACCCTGATGTTAGTGTGGGACTACATAATAAGCTTACACCCACTAAACCCCATTCGGCCTCTTATTTCCAATCTCGGAACATAATCGGCATATCGTCGGGAGAAAAAAATACATAGTGAAACAGAACAAATTACACTAAATCACTTAAAGAAACACACTGACACCCACGAGTTTCAAATCAGTTTTTTTGAAGATATGCACCTATTATCAAATTACACAAAAGCACTAAACACTAACGCATAATTACACTATCGTACACATAGAACAACAGCACACACAGAGGATAGGATACAAATTATTTCGTAATAGAAAGTCAGAAATAATAAAAATGCTAATTTCTAATGGGCTTAAAACAATTTATAATCCTTTAATGAAGAATGATGAAATAATTATGTTTACAACAACAGGACCTCCCCTTAAGTCTTAATATAGACGAGTCCAAACAAGGGTCGAAAGCTTCGTGCATATTCGTAAAAATATTGCGGTTGGCATTTCCGAGACAATAATTATACAGGAAAGTAATATTACAGAAGGAAATTCCGCAATTTATGAATATGATCTTATAAAACATCGAAAGTGGCAACGCCGTATTTTTAGATATTTCCAAATAAGACAATATCGATCGACCGAATAAACCCGAAATAGACTGAAACGTGTAGTTACTAGAAATTTTTAGATGTTAAATACACCACCGGATGAGACTTTATACAATAAGGGCGTATTTTTGTCTACACAGTAGCACTTTAAAATACTAATTCAGATTGAATGGTACTAAGATGTGTTCATGAGATGCATACAAATTTACGCGAAAACTAATGTGAATTTGTGCATTTGTTTTTGTGTTTTGTGAGGTTATTGTGCCGATTTTTGTTTGGATTACCTACTTGGTGTTTTTTTATAAATTAAGTTGGTTTTAAATAAGGCCGAAAAGGTAAATAAAATTGCAGTTTTTTTTCTAAAGCGTAAAATGGCATTTAAGTTGTTCAGTTCCGACGGGTGTCGTTCGAGTTCAACAAATGAGAACATACCTGACCTTTTATAAACGCCGTGGCGGTTGGTTCGAGTCAGTTCAAGTTAATAAATCAGAGATTGTTTCCCAGCGAACTGAACTGAACGTAAAAGTATATAATCATATACCCTGAAAAATAAACAACTTCCAATCTGTTAAACGATTATTGACTTTCTAAAGAGCAACAACACTGCTCAAAATTCACTGACGTTTTCCGCCATATGTTGTTTTGTTTATCTTTCTCCCAGTGTCACCACGTGCTTAATTTTGGTTTGACGTCAGGTCTTGTACAGGGCATATTGCCAGTTTAAATATAATACGTCATTTCTATTACACCCTGCATATTTTAGCATTTACTTCATTATACTAAATTTATTAGAAATTATAACTATACTTTTTTAGAAATTATGTTTACAATATTATTTTGGTACAGATTGCTAATAAAACACGTAATTAATACTACTTATATTTTATAGGATGTTTTACAATATAATCTTTACTGTCTGTTTGAAGGTTGTAGACAATGGTGTTCCTTGAATGATATAAGAGTTTTAGACTTGCATTGTCTTTCACTGGACTGGAGATACTTAGTTGAAACGTTGTGATTTATAACAAATAAAAACAATGCAAGTCCAAAACTCTTCTATCATTCAATCTTTACTATAATAACTTTACTATAGTCTTTTTTCTATGCACATTCGTGGATCATATGAAACTACATGAAATCATTCAGTAAATACAAAAGCCTCATATATTTTCAGTTACTACAACGAAATTCCAACATACTTTATAAACACAATTTAATATTTCAAACTACTCATTGTATTCAGAGCTCGAACTTTTCTCCGATTTGTCCAGGTTTTACCATATTTGCTGGCCAGTGAATAAATATCCTGGCTTTGTACCGAAATACTTTTTCGTTTTACAAGCTTAACATTGGTGACCAATGGAGCTTTACTGGATATCGCTTTGTACGGTTTGTTTTGTATACCTACCGAACATTTTTAAATTGACGTTTATTTTTCTAAATATTTTTATTTTAATGCAATTTAAGGAACGCCGGTGATTCCTTTTACTGGTACGGCGGAAAGTATAAATCTTTTCTCAATATCAATGGAACAAATGACGATTTTTTTATAATTTTATTTATCTAAGATAATATAATAACTGGAGCTCGATTTGTTATCGATAAAATTTCTCATGTTCACGATAAGTTCTGTTTTGGAAATTTGTCGTTGGCATGTTTCTTCTGATTAAATTCCGAGAACGAAACTTGTGTGATTTAATGTATGAATAAACATGCCCAAGCGATCATTGAATAATATCTCCAACAAAAAAAAAACTTTGAGTGTTACAATGAAAATTTTTATCGATAATTAAAACGAGATAGAGTTACATTTGATACTTTCAAAACCTAAATTAAGTATTATGATAATTCGAGAAATACGTATATAATTTATTATATATAATATCGATATTAACTTAAGCTCTCTACTTTAGACTTCAAACCTTTTAACGTTTCGTAACTGTAAGGTTATTTGACTAAAATTTCAAAAGAAAAGAAGTCGACATTATAAGTGTCCGTTAATTAATGATCAAGGAAAAACCACAGACTCCTTACGTAAAATTATTAGGATTTAATTATACTTACCTATATCCGAAAGTTAGATACTGGTATTCCTTTTACACCCTTGCATGTCCTAGTGAAGCATTTTATGACCGCTCAAGACTCAACCATCTTGCAAATGCAAAATTTATATTAAGAAATAAACCAACTCAACTGAAAATAAATCACCAAGCACAAACACATCACAATATCAAATAATTAATAAAAATACTGCTGCACCAACACTACCCGAACACAGAATTCACCGGCAAATGGGGTTCTTTTTGCCCGAACTAGTTCCACGGACTTGTCCATAACCTTTTAAACGTCAATGGTTATATCAGAGGTGCTTACATATTAATACATAACCATACTTACCGATGAAAAGATAAATCCTTATTTAATTGATCCACTCTTTTACAAACAACACATGAATGCAGCATGATTGTTTATAATAAAGACGTTTTTCCGCAGTAGTCACAATATAACAATATTTTATTATAATGCGCGAGGGTTCATTGTAGCAACACTGTTAAAACATGCTTCGTTCTGATATCCCCTCCTAGCTCTTTGGCCACACCCATTGTACATGATCGAGTAGTAAAATAGTAACAGACGTTGCCAGAGTGCTGAATTAGTTCAGATTCATTTGATACTTTTAAGTATAATAATATTATTTTAAAGAATTTCTGATCCTTTTCACAGTTTATAGTAAAATTATTGGGAAATAAATTTATTTTAAGAGCAATTGTGGTGGATTAACCTTAAACAAGTTCTAATTGTCAAAGTAACAAATTTTTAATTGAGATTTTGCAAGATACCTTAGCGACAATCTGGCTATGCTGCAATTATAACAGGAAGGTTGGGAAATCACGTTTGCATTAGTTGCGTAGGCTAGAAATATAAACTTTCATATCTGTAGTTTGTAATATCTCTGCTCAAATCGGTTCACTCATAAATGCTCTTAAAGAAATTAGTGTTAGACGTTTTGAACAAATCGCTTTGAATCCCATGATAAAAAACGATTCGGCAATGTCGATACTGGATTCTAAAAAAACTTTAAGAACTGCACATTTCCTCTAATTTAACCAACTACGTAGCAATTACCGTTCAAAAGATACGCATTAAGTAGTGGCCATCCTGAATACCTGCATACTTGTCTGACGATTAAAATACACGACAATATCTTTTATTGTTCAAATTGGATATCCGCAACAATGGCAAATGACCTATTTTTACAGATTATCTCGTTTTTGCTGGCTTTAACAAAAGTGACCGAATAAAAGGAAGGCCGCCGGACAATCTGTAGCGTAAATGAACATTATCAAAGGGGGGACCGACCCAAATTAACATGCTCCAGAGACTGCCCAATAAAACGTGAAATGGGATAAACTGCTTGGTCATTGACGTCTAAAAATAAATTCGGCATAGACGCTGTTAAGGATTAAGGATTTTAATTAGGAAATTAAAGGTCTCTTTTGGGTTCGGAATTAACGTTTTGGCCATAGACTCACTCTAATCCTGATATTTTAATTAATATAGCCAGTCATTTTAGTAAAGGATTACTTGAAGATCACAAAATGTGTAGGCAATAAGTTACATAATAACCAACGGGTTTAGTTTTATTAGAGCTGGGCCGATGATTTTAGTAATCGAGTACTTGATACTCGAGCGATTTTAATAATCGAGTGAATCGCTCGAGCGATTAATCACTTGAAACTTTTATGACTAAGAAGAATGTGTTGATAAAATACCAGGGGTTGTTTTTGTAAGTTTTAGAAGTTTAGTCTAGAGATTTTATTAAGGAAGAATAGTTGAATTTAATTTTTTAAAAACTTTCAATTGCCGCTTGCTAGCCAGTTCCAGTCGAAACAAAACCCATGTCGCGATGAATTCACTAAGGGATTTGGCATACTTCTTTGTATGCACCATCTCGTTTCTGGGTAAAAATTTTTTTACAGTCAACTTTCAGTGCTTAGCATATAACTTACTAAAATAAACTATTTGCCTGTATAAACGATTATAATTTGCGAAATATATGTTACTTTCTGTATGCAAATGTATACCTGCTTATGTTTTTATGTTGTATCGCCGCTCACAGGGTTAACTCAGACCTAGTAGTCTTATTTAAGGGAAAAATGCTACACGAAGTCATTCTCTTGAGTACAGATGCTCATTTCAGTCTAAAAAGTTTAAGAAACAGCTTGTATTAGCTGTTATCTACAAATTTGTGCATTTTTGTATCGCCGGTCACAGTAACACCGGTCACGCATAAAAATGTTACCGGAAAATGGTTATAGTGACTGATCTTTGTGACTATAATCTTTTGCGCGGACATATATAATTCCTCTAATTAGATACTATAAGAAACCTATTAAAAAAATAACAGGTGTTTTTGAGATTATTTATTTTTAAAATCCGATTTACTGCAAGATGCCTTTAAAAATTTTTTACCCTTATATGCCTTTAACAAAGACGTATGTCGGTCGTCTCAGCTGTCTGAGCGTCAAACTCGAACGTCGCCAATTGGCACATTTCGGGTGGCCCGGCTCGTCGATCGAATTTATATCTAGAATAGTATTTCCTATCGAGCCAAAAAACTGCTCGAATATACAAGCAGTTTTTTAAACCGAGCGATCACACTCCCAAGCAGCACATTTCGGTCAACGCCAAGCGAAGCTCGGGTATCGAGTGAAAGGTAATAAGTAACAAGCGACGATTTTCGCTTGAATTTATAACTCGAGCAGTTTTTTTAATTATCGAACGATGTCGGTTATTTCAATAATCGAGTATTCAAGCTGTTTTTCGCTCGAGCGATCACAACACTAATTTTTATGATCACAAATACACGGGCTCTATATGTGATATCTTTTATTAAGAAATGCCATTAAATGCAAAATTTTTTGTAGCAATTCCAAAAAAATTCCAAAAATATTTAGTAGTGGAATAACTTTTATTAAAAACTGCCATTAAATTATAGCAAAATTTTAACCTAAATGTTTAGTAAAAATTACAAACTATTTAGGAAACCATTTATATGAGAAGTTTTTGTAAAATATAATAAAGTCTTTTCCTTCCATTAGAAAACCCGATTTCATAAAAAACTGTAATTCCAGTTTTGCGCCTAAACGGTATGGTTTATCGATTACTATAAAAAAAATTTTTTATTTGGTTCTATTGTGTTTAAAATGGCATATCCCTTTTTCCAATCGCTGCCAAAATCAAAAAGATATGCCAAAAATTAAATTTGAATTTCAGGTAAAGTGGCATCTGGTGGCAAGTAGAGAAACGTCTTTATAACAGTATAATAAATAAAAATTTACTTGGACAGGCTGTAATTCGAAAAGAATTGAGTTTTCCATATATAAACATGTGGAATTACCCCTCCAAGTATCCTGTTGGATTATCCGAACACCCTATATATGTACAATATTATTTATTTAGTATAATTAAATTAAATAAATTAAAATCTAATAAACTCTAATAACAAATTTAAATTACCAAAAAATTTAACAACTGCCAATAAAAAGTTGATGGATTACTTAACACCAAAATCATTTAATTTACTCCCAGAAAATATAAAATCAATAAAAAATATAAAAGCTTTTATTAAAAAGTGTAATCAGTACGTTTACTGTAATACAGAAAAGTTTTCAATACTTTTTGAGTAACTCACTAAATCATTAAGGATTGTGGGCATGTTTCAGTAATGTGTATCACATACATAAATATACATAAATGTCTAATTTTAGATCTATACACATACGGGGGTTCTGCACCTAGGTGACTAATATTGATTTTTGCTATTGATTATATTATACAGGGTGCTTCAGAATAAGATGCTGATCCTTAACGTTGTGAATCCTTAGGTGATTTTAAGAAGAAAAGTTCAAATTAACATAAATCCTTAACCCATCAACTTCCGAACTACAGGGCGTTAAAGTTTTAAGAAAAAAATCGTTTTTCTATCATAACTTTAACAACTTTCTAGCTATTTTTATGAATTTTTCACACATGCCCTCTAAGCATCAATAGCCTTTTTTGATGTAGAAAATTTACATGGAAAAACCACAGACTCCTTACGAAAACATATTAGGAATTTAATTATACTTACCTATATCCGAAAGTTGATATTAACTGAGATATAGGGTGTTAAAGTTAAAACCTCATTTTTGTTATTCTTTAATAACTTTGAGAGAAAACAACATTTTTTTACAAAATTTGGCAATTATGTTTTTTTAGGATGAGAAATTGCTTTTTTGTGAAATTTAAATGTGTACTTTTATTAGGTCATGACTTGTGTCTTGTGCCTCCGTGTATTTAAGTTTTTAATGAAAATAATACTTTTCTCATATTTATTACGCATAAAAGGCGAAACATCCCTCATTTCTGCGTTTGAAAACAAATTGTGTCTCGACATTGTGTTACTTAACTTACAATAAACTCAAAAATAAAACATTTTTTCATACAGCTATCTTACAATAATCAACAAACAAATAACAACATGGAGGTTTCATAGCAACTGTATCTGTAAATTTAATTTGTTTCCTCATAGGTTACTTTAAGAAAAGAATGTTGTTTGCAAATTAATAATAATTGGGCAGGGTGCACTAAACAATTTAAATGCAAATATCTCCGAAACGGTAACACTGAGCAACCTGAACTTAGTCTACGTTTTTTACGTAATAAGTATGAGGAAGTATTATTTTCATTAAAAACTCAAATATACTGAGGCACAAAAAAGTTATAACCTAATAAATGTGCTAGAAATGCCGCAGACAGCGCCCGCTACATTGTACATAAAGTTTTCAGAACAAATTCAATTTCTCGTCCTAAAAAAAACATAATTGCCAAATTTTGTAAAAGGAAGAAGAAAGAAAAAGATATAAAAAAATACAAAAATGATGAAGTTTTAACTTTAACACCCTGTATCTCAGTTAATATCAACTTTTGGATATAGATAAGTATAAATAAATCCTAATATTTTTACGTAAGAAGTCTGTAGTTTTTTCCATGTACCGTTAATTAGCGAATTAGCATTAAAGATGTTAAAATAAAATGTTAAATATTAAAAAATAATACCAAAAAATTAGTGCTAGCTAAGCACCTGCACCCTGTATAAATAATTGATTTTATTTTACTTACATAACTTTTTTTTTTCAGGTAAGTGTGCTTTCCAAAAATTGCATTCAATTCTGGGGTAAGTAATTAGACAATAAGAAAAATATGCAGTAACAAGAATGCTTCCTAATTCTCCTTCTTGTTGCATAGGCACTTTATATTCGGTGTTAAGAATGTGACACTCCGTCATAAAGGCACTGAAAAAGATGCGGATCATTAGATTACTATGCTATAGTGGCATGACCGCAATGGACACGGAAATTGAAAATACCAAAATTACCTTTACTTCTCTATTAACTGTTAATAACATGTACTTAGTTCTCCCCAAAATATGTTGATAATAAAATCAACCCAATAAGCAAACAAACTCTATTTTGCTTTTGAAATGAGAAATTAACCATATTCGCCGGCAGACATCGTTATTAGATTATGAACGTAATTTGGGGGAAGCGAGACTATCGATGTACAAAATTTCAAAAGCAAGTCGAAATTCTATTAATATTAATTAATATTTTGGAAGTATGTTCATTAAAATTTTAATTGTTATACTATAAACTATAAACCATCGTTCCTGAACGTCTTTGGTGTCGTGACCTTCAGGGTGTGAGGAATTCACTTATTATATTTAAATCCGCTAATCCCGAGATGACAAATAACAATAAATGGCTCTTTTTTCAATCAATGAATTAATTAAATATATTATACCTAATGTAAAATTGTTTATTTACAACCATGCATGTAATAATTACATTTCATCTATCTTTGGAAGGTGGAAAGTTGACGTTTTTTTACTTTTACTTTCCACCCGAGTGGAAAGTAAATTATTTTTTTGTAATTTTAAAAAAAATCGATCTCAAAATAATATATGAACACACTTTTTTGAAATGCTAATAGCTTTGCGTGTTTAGATATGTCTACTTTTTCCCTAATTGATAGAGTGATCCTGAGCGTTGAATATTGTGACCAAATCGTTGATATCTTCTTTGTCTTGGCATTTTCACTGAAATAAACTAGACTCCGAACCAGGAATTTGAACTTTGTTTCCCGTACACCATTCATTGAAACAGTTATATGCCTCGTCATATCTCGGGCGGCTTTTAGTTGGCAGAAGATCTTCTTCTACTATTTTTGCTGCTTCTCGAATTTCTGGTGGATTAGCAGCAGAATCAAATTCTTCATTTTCTGTTGTTAAAATAATATATTGTTTAGTGACATGGAAACCATATTCAAAAAATGATATTTGCCATCTTGATGTGTATTATCACCTACGTTATTTTACCACTTACGGTTATTTGAAATTTCTGTCTAATTTTTCAATGGAAAAATCAAAATGACATTTATCTTTTATTAATAATTTTAATTCAAAATGTTAAGAAGTGGATGTTAGATGTGGTTGTAAATAAAATAGTATATAAACCTCGGTTAAAAGTTTCATTACTGTCTCGGGATTTAGTTAACCTCGCCGCTTCGCGCCTCGGTTAACTACCCACTCTCTCGACAGGAATGAAACACTTTCCACCTCGTTACTTAATATATTATTTCATAGCACATTTGACAGAAATAGTATTTTCGGAATAAATTTGATTTCTTGAGGAAACGCTTTGTTATGGGTATAGAACAGTAAATACTCCTTTTAACGAGCAACTAATTTGTCATCAAATTAAATGAAAACAAAACAGGGTGTTCCATTTAAAATAAGGAAGTTTTAAATGATTTCAATTTTTTCACAACGAACCTTGAATTGTGACCACCCTGTACATTTTCTGCCAAGTTTAAAATATTTTTGAGACGATAATCTTCCAGATATTCGATAAGAAAGTACAACAGCTAAGGTAAAAAAATTAGGTGGATTCTTTCATCGCCATTCTTTTAACAAATAATTTCAAAAAGTCCAGCTATTTCAAAATCTGGCAAAGTCAGACAAAAATATGTTCTATAGAATTTGCTTACAATTTAATGCTTAATATGAATAGATAATGTTTGGTTGACGGTTAATATGGATGGATATGGAGGGTCCATATTGTCTCCCACTTTCTTCTTACTCTACATAAACGACGTTCTAGTGAAAACGAAAAATCCGATAATTAGTTTTGCTGACGATAGCACAAATATTCCATCTTTCTCTTTAAATGCACAAATATCGGCTGCCGACGAACATCTTCGCAGAGAGAATGAAGTATCATGCCTCAACAAAGACCTATAAGAAATTTTGGCTTGAGGTGACGAATTTAACGCTAAAAAACCCAGGCAGCAGTTTTCTCAAAAAGGTTAACATTACAGAACCGGAAATAGTCATGGACGGACACCCAATCCCACTGGCTTTATCTATTAATTTGCTAGACGTCAATCTGGGAGGAAATATGTCTTGGCATAACCACGTTGTTGCAATCGCCAAGATAGCTTCTCAGAAACTTGGTGTACTCTGCCGAACCAGAAAGTTGTACACACCTCAACAACTTTTGACACTATACAAAGCCCAGATTCAACCATCACTAGAGTACTGCTCTCATGTCTGGAGCTCTGCACCCAAACATAGTCTTCGGCTACTGGATTCCATCGAAAGGAGGGTCATTCGTCTGATTGGAGACCACGAGCTGACGACGATCCTCGACAGCCTAGAACATCGAAGACAGGTTGGGAATTTGACTATCTTTTAAAGACATTTTCATGGAAGGCTGACCTTGCCCTCTTAATTCCGTCCAGAGCGGCGAATAGCAGAAATACACGACGAACCACTGCAGCCCATCCATGTGCGGTTAAGCTTAGTACTCCTCGAACTTCATTATTTAAGAATTCTTTCATCTGGAGAACTTCATCCTTGTGGAACGACTTTCCCGAGGTCGTTTTTCCCAACGAATATAACCTCCAACGATTCAGAACCAACATGAATCGCTTTTTGCGCACACGTACCACTCCCAGAGTGCCCTAAAGGATTTTTCCTATAGTGCTTGTGTTTGATCATAAAAAAAAAGAAAAATATAATAATTTGCTATGTCGTATTTAAAAAACGAAAGTTGTCAGCTACTTCCGGTATAACCGGAAATGCCAGGAACATGTGAATATTTTAGTTAAAGAGAGCCTATCAATACACCTAAACCATTTCCATAATATCATGTATTTTAGCGATTATCGCAGTTCTACATTACTAAAGTGACAAAGAATGTGTTTATTGGCAGTTTCCACTAATATCGACAAGTTGAAATCAGTTCGAACTTGTAACTATTTACGGCGCTTGCACTTACTTGACTTTGACACGCTAAAACAGGTTTGTAAATATTGTTTCACGAAAAATGGATACGACTTAATGACTTCCTGGGTCGGTCCCATTATGTCGACAAGAGCTTGGCAATAAACAAGTGAAGTATGAAGGGACGGACTAAGGAAAACAAGTAATGATATGTTTATATTAATGTAATCAAATGAAATAACATTTTTTTTAAATATTACTAGTCATATTTATTTACATTCATAATGTCATTCTAGAGATAGTTCTGTTTCGCTATCGCTATCCTCATCAAAATTAATTATAATTGGATTAATTATACGATCCAGACTAATATACGAATTTTCTACAGTTATTACGTGACGGACTGAATTTTTCCAAGTACCTGGGGGAATATCATTAAAGCATTTTCGTATTAATTCTACAACACTAGAACTTAAAGTCGGAGAAATATTTTCAGAAATAACCAGTGATTTTAACTGGTGCCACATATGCTCTATGTGGTTAAAAATGCAATGATATGGTGGGAGCCGTAGCACTGTATGTCCAATTTCTTCTGCCAATGTGTCACAAACATATACTTTTTTTATACAAAATGTCCTTAAAACTTCTAAAAGATCACTTTTTTTTATAACTTTCTTCAAAATATCATTCGCCGCCATGTAGTTCTGAATCTCCAATTTTGTATTATTTGAGCTTGTAGCTTTATGTAATTGGCGACTGTGATAGCTCGCATTGTCCATTACTATCACGCTATTCTGAGGAATGTTTGATAAAAGACAATTCTTGAACCATTCCTAAAAAACTAACAAATTTTATCACAAAAAGATATCTAAATATAAATTATGCAACCTAACCTACCTGATGTGCCTATATTTAATTAATAATCATTACAATCCGGTCCTTTCCACATAATAATAACAAACGGCCATAAATAATGGGATGGCCACAGGTATTTTTACTGCAGTCATTAAGTTATATCCATTTTTCGAGAAACAGTCTTTACAAGTTATCTCGCCCTATATAAAGTAGATAACGATTAAAAAAATACCCTGTGGCAAGAAATGTAAGTCATCACGGACATACATACAGGGTGTCCCACTTATAATGGAAACAAGCTATTTCTATTTTCGATATTTCTGAATTGATTATTTTGAATTTTGGTGTGGTTAGGTAAGGTGATATGCTAAAAATTTTAGTTCATTGGCGTAAAGATTTATAGGGATTTTAAAATATTAACTATAAGAGAAAAGTACCTTCAACGATTATTTTATTTCAAAACTAATACCACAAGTCGATCTGGCATCCTGCTCTAGATATTTTTGGAAATTTGGTATATACTTTTTATTCAACAAGAAGCATTTTATGATGTATAACATGTTTTTTTTATTCCGACCAGTAGCGTTCGTGCGGGAATGACCCTCGGTATTTTTGAAGAAGATGGTACGCCACTTTTTTTTTTTAAATAATAATTATTTTTGAAATTGTCATTCCATGCTGAGTAAAATTCGTCTCTTAATAATTATTGTCGTTTGACGTACAGGGTGTCCCATTTTCGACACTTTTATAGGATATCTCCGTAATTGTTAGTGCTATCAAAAAAATAAATTTAGGTGTCATGTGCTCTTTTTGGGTCAAACTTAAAATGGTAAAATCAAAATTTGAAAATTTTCAATCGCTTGAAAAATACATAAAATGGAACATACCTCATATTTTAATCTAAAAAAAAATTATTTTTCAAATATATAACACACCATGGATAAAATTGCTTTCCTAGGCAATTTATTTAAACTTTATTACTTTAAACTGGTGTTGGGAAAAACCGATGAATTTGAATAATCGAGTACTTGATACTCGAGCGATTTTAATAATCGAGTGAATCGCTTGAAATTCCAATTCACCAAGCGATGACGTCACCGACTGCTCCACCGGCAGCTTAGCCGTTTACATGTGATCAGGTAGGGTATTTAGCAGGCACGTAACTACGGGTGAGCACAGGTTTAGCTAAAAAATTGTAGTAACCACCAAAAAAAATTTCAGAAATTTATTTATTTGTGAATAATGAATTTTGACCACTTGTCTCGATACCAAACAAAAAAACTCCAAAAAATCACCTAATATTTATTTATTGTTCGGGTTTATTATTGTGCTTTTTTAACCCGAACAAAAAGTATTACCAAGAGTTATTTTTCTTCACATCTTTCTCAATCTACGAGAATAAAATAAGTAGATATTCAAAATAGCTTGTCAAATTCTTCCACTTTAAATTATCAGGTGCCCACTGGTGCACTTCAAAATTTTAGGCTTAGTTACGCGACTGGCAAAATAAGAAAATTGGTTATTATTTTTTTAAATTCATGCTTATAGTTACCTAAAAGTTCCTGTTTAAATTTAAGAATGCTTACTTTTGGTTACCAAAAAATTTGTCGATACCTATGTTTTGTTAACTTATTTTGCTCGTTTTCTTATTTTCCATTAACATTTTCTATAATGTATGTTATTTTTAAGAAGTCTTCTTGAGTTTAATAATAAAAAGTTCCTGTTTAGATTTAAAAATGTTTACTATAAGATTACAACGAATTTTTCTATATATTTTGTTAACCATTTTGTTCGTTTTGCTATTTTTCATTAACAATTTCTATTATTATGTTATTTTTGAGAAGTTTTCTCACTTTTATTGTAATTAAGAATTTTAAAATTACATCCTTTAATTTTTTAATATTTACAACAATCGGAGAACTAAACTACTCCGCTGGCTAGCCAGTTAAAACAAATCTTTACCAAACTCATGTCGCGATGACTCCGCTAAGGGATTTGGCATACTTTTATATATGCACCTTCTCGTTTATGTGCCTTTAAGAAAGACGTATGTCGTATTACCTGCTCAACGTCAAACTCGAACGTCGCCAATCGTATAACGAAGGTCGGTTATCAAGTGACCGGCGATATTTTTCGGTTTTTCGCCTGAATTTATAACTAGAGTATTTCCTATCGAGCGAAAAACTTTTTCGAATATACGAGCAGTTTTTTAACTCGATCACACTACAGCGGTACATTTCCGTCGGCGTCATGCGAAGCGCGGGTAACGAGTGAACGAGCGACGGTTTTCGCCTGAATAGATAATCGAGCGATGTCGGTTATTTCAATAATCGAGTAATCAAGCGGTTTTTCGCTCGAGCGATCACAACACTAGTTTAAACCACAGTAGGCCATGAAACAGAAGCTAATATCCTAGAAACAACTATGCTGGCATTCTAATTGTTATTAACATTTAACGTCAATTCCATTTTTACATATTCAGTTGTTAAAATGACTTATCAACATTTTGAAAAATTTGATATGATATCAGTTTATATTGAAAGTGGAAAATCCGAAAAAATTTATATTTTGTTCGATTTCCGTAAAGACAGCAACCATTTAAGGACATATTCCGACGACTGGAACATAATTTAAAAATATACAGCTCTTTTACGATGCCGAGATCAAAAACTTATAATAAAGAAAACCAGAAAAATGAAGGAAAGTTTAAATAAATCGCCGAGGAGACCAATATAATCCATGGTGTGGTATATATTTGAAAGGAGAATTTAAAATGCTATCCTTTTTAGATTAACATATACAGGGTGTTCTATTTTAAAAAATGAGGTTAGTTCCGATAACTTTTTTATCTGACCCCGTATACTTATTCTGAAAACGGCAGATTATTCAACAAAAGGAACTTCTATATTAAACATTTTTCCACATTCTCTTTTAACTAAGAAAATATAGGGTAATTTTGAAATTGTCAATTTTTTGATTTTCCCCCGTATCTCTAAAGCGACCGCAAATTTACAAATTTTGATTTTACCATTTTAAGTTTGACCCAAAAGGAGCACAGACACCTACATTACTTTCTTGATAGCACTAACAATTACGGAGATACCCTATAAAAGTGTCGAAAATTGGACACCCTGTACAATTTTTCTTATAAAGAAATGAAATTCCTTAATTTGTACTCTGTTATGAAATTAGGTATTAACAAAGATTAATAAGGATCTAGTCGATAAGAAGCAGATTTTGTTTTATATACATAAACAGTTTTAACACTTGTCTACCTACTCTAGTTGTTATGTATTTAAGTCATTATTCTTAACTAATTATTAAAAAAACATGAAAATTTTTAACACCCTGTATCTCAAAAGTTAAGAAGTTTAGGGCATATGTTCAAATGAAGTTTTTTTCTGAAAGTGGACCCAAGAATAACTTCCTTAAATATTAACATGTTATTCAAGCTGCAAACACACTATTATCACGTCACGTGAGATCACATGCTATCACGCAATGTCACGGCATACCCGAAATATCTGCAAGGCGGTTTATGCGTGCTTATAAATAGGGTTAGAAATACACTATAGTCACCTCATGCAGCTCACGGCAAGTCATACTTGACAGTACAATTTTATTTGTGCAAATTTACATATTCGGCACGCGTGATAACACTGTGTCAAAGTTTAACGCTAGAAGGCTACAAGATTCACTTGCGATCTTGACAAACACAAAATATTTAATAAAAAAGACCGGCAGTGTAGTAGTCTGTTTCTAAGCCATGACAGCATTTCTTTTCATGATCAAACACAAGCACTATAGGAAAAATCCTTTAGAGCACTCTGGGACTGGTGCGTGTACGCAAAAAGCGATTCACGTTGGTTTTAAATCGTTGGAAGTTATATTCGTTGGGAAAAACGACCTCGGGAAGGTCGTTTCATAAGGGTGAAGTCCTCCAGATGAAATATTTCTTAAATAATGAAGTTCGAGGAGTATGGATGGGCGGCAGTGGTTCGTTGTGTATTTATGATATTCATCGCTCTGGGCGGAATTAAGAGGACAAGGTCAGCCGAGCACTTTCCATGAAAATATCTGTAAAAGAGATTCAAATCCCCAATCTGTCTTCGATGTTCTAGGCTGTCGAGGTTCTTCGTCCGCTCGTGGTCTCCAATCAGACGAATGGCCCTCCTTTCGATGGAATCCAGTAGCCGAAGAGTATGTTTGGGTGCAGAGCTCCAGACATGAGAGCAGTACTCTAGTGATGGTCGAATCTGGGCTTTGTATAGTGTCAAAAGTTGTTTAGGTGTGTATAACTTTCTGGTTCGGAAGAGTACACCAAGTTTCTGAGAAGCTATCTAGGCGATTGTCACAACGTGGTTATGCCAAGATATATTACCTCCCAGATTGACGCCCAGCAAATTAATAGATGAAGCCAGTGGGATTGCGTGTCCGTCCATGACTATATCCGGTTCTGTACTGTTAACGTTTTTAGAGAACTGCTGTCTGGGTTTTTTTAGCGTTAAATTCGACTTGTTCTGTCACCCCAAGCTAAAATTTCTTCCAGGTCTTTGTTGAGGTGTGATACTTCATGCTGTTTGCGAAGATGTGCGTCGGCAGCCGATGTTTGTGCATTCAGATAGAAAGATTAGATCAGTGTGCTGTCGTCAGCAAAACTAAATATCGGATATTTCGTTTCCACTAGAAGGTCGTTAATGTAGAGTAAGAAGAGAGTGGGAGACAATATGGACCTTTGAGGAACACCGGCATTGATGGTGAAGGTGTCTGAGAGAAATCCGTCAATCGCCACTTGCAGAGAGCGGTTCTTAAGAAAGCTAGACAACCATGCACAGAATCGACTGGGCATACATACGACTGCTATTTTGAGGATATAATAACACGTGAATTCACTTGACGTGATAATAGTGTGTTTGCGGCATGACACTATGCATAAGCTTGTTTCCATTATAAGTAGGACACAATGTATATTGGTATGATGTTTTCTTCTTAAAATAAAATAAAATATTGGCACGGTATTAAGGAACATCCTGTAAATAGCCATAACTAAATAAATTTTACACCTTAGCCTTGTTTAATATAAATTGAGATGCGCGTAAATTACGAAATATTGTTGTCTCTGGACCCTAATTATCATCCCTTACGCTTTAACGGTTAAAATATTTTCCCTTGGGGTATTCATGCCTATATTAAACGCTATCAGAATAATGAAATCAACTCCGGTTCGATCCGAGCTGCAGGAATTAGAAAGTTAGCAGGATTTGCAGGCGAACACCGCTAACACCTTTATTATATAAAATTGGTATTTTGGACGCGTGAGTGAGTTAGGTAATATACTGGGAAAAAATCGATTTATAATTTAAAAATATACCCATTGATTTTTCGTCGGCTCATTATTTATGTTGTTTTACGCGTAGATGATCCATTTAATTTTTTCATGTGTAAATGCAGGTTTTTATGGAAATTTCCCGTGTGCAAATTTAACTGAAAATTACCCGCATACATTAAGCTAGAGGTGTTGTTTTCGATTGATGACTAGCTATTGAACACAAACCCATAGTAACCTTCTTATAACGCCATCATTGGAATAATATGTCAGTCTGACATTCTCATTGTTCCGAGTTTAGTTTCAAAAATGTCACGTTTTGGAAAGGAATCAATCGAAGTAATTCAAGAAAAGATCGCACAGAGTGTCCCAAAATACACTAAAAATAGCAAGCAATATGTCTGGCGTCAATTTATGATGTTTTGTGAAGAGAGAAGGTATGTTCCTAGTAAGAAGACTCAGATTAAAAAGCTTGCGGACATACTTCAAGACTGGACTTACAACATGAAGAAACAAAACGGTGAGGAATACAAAGATTTTACAATAAAAAATAATATGGAATTTAATTGCGATGATGTTTCAGCAAATGTATTATAAGGAGTACCAAATCAGGTTTGATCCACTTACGAATATTGAGTTTAAAATGGCTCGTGAGGCGAAGAGCGCAAAACGCAAACAAGTTCAATATCCACCAGAAATGAGGAATGTTAGTTCAGCTTTTTTAAAATATAATAAATTTAAAAGAATTGTTGATAGTTGCGATAAAAGTAGTATTCCCGATAGCCTCGAGAAAAAAATATTTTTTATAATATCCTATGAGCTGATTTGGAGAGGAGGTGAAGGAGCTCGCTGTCAATTAAGAATTTTAAAAGGGAAACTAACAGTAATGGAGGCAACACAGGGCGTATAGAGTATAATTTTTTCAAAAGCAGCACAGGGAGGAGATAAACCCTGTACAAGCTCTAAATGTTTAATTTCAAACACGAGGATTTCTGATATTTGTCCTATACGTCTTTTTGACAAATTTATACAAATAAGTCTAATTAATCATGAACGATTATTTTTAACAGAAAACCCATTCTGGAAAACATCAGGAAACTAGTATAAGAACACTCCAGTTGGAAAAAATACCATAGATCAATGGACCACCAGCCATTCCAAGAAAATGGATGTAGATACAAATAACGTAAAAATAACCAACCATTCTTTACGCGCAACAGCTGTTTCAAAACTAGCCATGCAGGGAGTTGGCGAGCACCAGCTTATAAAAATCGCGGGACATTCGAACACAAAATCAATTTCGTCACATCTACAAATGGATGAGGAACACCATAAGCTTATTATTCAACAAATGAGAACGAATGAAATAGATGTCCAAACCTAGTTGCTCGAAAATGTCGAAACCAACCACAAGAGATTCTTCAAAATTCCAAGTCAAATTCTAATATTAATTATAACAACTGCGTTATTAATAATTATTAAAGTAAAATATATAATACATTATTGCATTTAAATTTTGTTAATTCGAATAATTTTCTCCATAAATTACACTACTGCATAAAAATGTTTAAGCACTCGAAAAATAGTTTCTTTTTCCGAAAATCACATATAAAAAAGTTTTACATATATTTTCACCTAAGCTGTACTTTTGTTTAGAAACTTGAAAAACATGTGAACCATACGAAATACCTTGACAATCATAACAGGCCCCATATCCTCAGTATCATCAATGGTCATTTTTACGATCTCATCCCGTGTTAGGTCGTCAAAAACTCCCAATTCGAGTACCACTTTATTGAGCAGGAAGGTATCATTCGGCGCATTTTTGATAAAAGTTTAAAACTTGTTCACCTTCCAAAACCTTTGACTTGTTAGGAAGATATCCCTTTGATTTAACTTTTAAAAATGCTATTGATTGACAATATCTTGTCTTCCTTTACTATAAGTTTAGACTCCACCTGGGAATATTTTGTCCAAAGGCTATTTGGGGTATATTTTTCCAACTAAAATAAAGTAAAAATAATTAAAAATTATTACTACCAATGAGCAGAAGGGTTACATACCAATTCCTGAAAGTAAGCCATCATTACTGTTTCAGTAATCACCGTATTTTGGGTTTTTAGTTCCCATTGTAGAAAATTTTCATACTCCTTGTCGTACAGGACTTTAGACTTTGACGGTAATAAGTTTTCCTTAGTTTTTTCAGCATTTTCTAAAATATTTTGTGGAATTTCCATATTTGCATTTTTCTATTTTGGTTTCACATGAAAGCTTTTTCGATACCGTTTTTTTCATTTTAAACGGTTGGTGGTACTGCTGTGTATGTTTGGTTGCATAATAAACAATTCCTAAACTAACCTCACAATCACAAGTTTAGAGCAACACGTAATATATTCTCTTACAAAGATATCAATTTAAAGTTAAGAAATACATTGTACACTAATTTATTTTGGCCGTACTTGTGTCTGCAGCGTTAATTTTAAAATCGGGCATAGTTTGTGTGTTTGAAACGTTTTGTTCAGGATTAGTCCTTATTTGCGGATCCAATATTCCACTTTTATTAAGAACTGATTGTAAAAAATTAATGTATAGGTAGGTACTGTACAATTTTTTTACCCTTAAACCTAAGTAAATACTATTTTCAGCCTCAGTTATAAACTTATTGATATCTTCTAAATCTAAAATGGAAGATTTTTTGGGCTTGTAGCTCTCAGATTGCCTTTTTAAAAAGGCTTGAAGTCTTGCATAATTTCTTATATCTGTGTTTTCATAAATGTTAATGCAAGCTCTTAATTTTGAGTATAAGGACCACAGAGTCGACGACTTCTTAGTTTTACTTTCCTTCTCAAAATAAGCGATTAGAACATTTTCACTACTTCTAGAAACACCCTGCGCAGTACACCAGGTTGTGAAAGTCTTGTAGTCTTTTTCGTATACTTTCTTGAACTTTTTTGGTAAAAGTTGATCTAATGTATTATTTGCAATTTCCCTTAACTCAGGAGGAGTTAAATTAATAATATTTTCTTGATCCATTATTGATTAATTTTAAGAAAGCTTTCAATATTCGCGACAAAATGGCGAACGCATATAATTTATCAAAGCTCACTTGATAAATAATTTGACTATTAAAACATACAAATTTACAAAATTTTTATGGCATTTATTAGTTTTAATTATGTGTTTTTTTATTAAAAAAAAAACACAAAATAGAAAAAGTAGTATAAAGTACATGTTTTAAAAAGCTATTATAGCACTTGTCCACTTAGAAAACTCGCCGCAAGCGGCTCGTTTCCTAACATGCTTTATAAAACTTGTACTTTAATATACTATTATAAAACGTAAAAGACGCTTAAAATAAACAACTCTAAGTAACCGTCAAACTTATTCTATGACAACCGACCAAAGCTCACTAAATACTAAAAATTAGCGACAATAGTTGCAGGAATTTAACTATTTATATTTTAAATAGATGAAAAATAAAATATTGTATACACCACAGGCGTTTCTAAACTATAATGCCTATCAGGCGAGAACTATCCCCTCAGGCTGGCTGCTTTCGCCTCGGGCATTATAGTCTACTTAACGCCCTCGGAACATAAATAACTATTACTGTTCCCTCAGAAAAATGTAACAATAGCTTGATTTTCTATCAGGCTATGTATAAAGGATTGCTCTATACTTCTCACCGATACACTTTTCTTATATATTTTTTGCTTATCCATTACGCGATAGATATGGAATCATCAATCACGTGGAATGGATATGTTATTTATAATATGCGTTTGCATGAGAATAAAACTTTAAAATCGTGTTCATGGAGCATCCATTACTGCTAAGTAGGTATGTTCACATGGTTAATGGAAAAATAATATAACACAGAATATTCAAAAAGTAGGACAACAGAAGGTTCATTACTCTTTAACATAAGGATAGTGTAATGAAGATTTCTAGGTAGGTAATTATGTATACATGTTTTAAAATAAGAGAAATAAGGTGTTATGTGTAGTAGTTAAGGCCGTATTAGACTAGGCAATTTTTTCTCTTGCGCCGGCAATTATAATGGCACGTATTCATGCGCAGTAAACCGTTTTCGATCAGCTGGAGCATTGTCAACGGTCAGAATAGCAGTTGGTACTGTCGAAATCCCTAAAATATCCCCAGAATTAGAGATGTGCAAACCTGTTCGTTTTGATTACCAGTTAAAGCAGCTACTGCTATTTACAAATAGGAGATGCAAAAAGTTGCTGAATTAGCAGTCCATAAGTTTAATAAAGAATGTAAACTGCTAATTTAAGTACCAGTGGGTTTAAATGGCCATTACCTGTTCATACCTGGTTCGTCCAAATAATAAACAGTTAAAAATAACAGAATAATCCATGTCTACCCAATTGCGCCGGCAAGGGCAATTAAAATGGCACCTGCCCCATTTCTGGTAATGAGAGACAGCTGATCGGGAACAGTGTACTGCGCATGAATCCGTGTCATATTAATTGTCAGAAGAGTAGAATTTCTGACTGTAGTACGGAGAACGGTGTACTGCGCCTGAATCCTTGAATTATAATTGCCATTGCTGGCGCCATAAAAATTCCCGACTGTAATACGGCCTTTAGAGAGAGGGGGTCCGTGAAGTGGTATATCAAGAAATTTGGTTTTTCGTGGAGTTTAGGTCCCCCTCTACAATTTTTATATTTGATGAAATGCCGTAGAGCGTTGCTGAGAGGCGCTGTACCACTTTAGATAGGAAATTCTCAATAAATTCAAAACTATATCGTGCCATGTCTGAAAATTAATTTACAGCATCTTCGTGACCCCCTAAGTCATGGGAAACACATTTTCTGACAAGTCAACCCTTGCATATACTTTTCCGAGCGTGTCAAAAAAAAATGAAAATAAAAAAAATATATAAAATGCGAATTTGAAGTTGAAACTTTCTAGAATGGAACATTATATGTTAAAGATTATATGAAAAAGTTTTTATCGATCTAGGTCTCGCCATTTCATTATTGAAATTTTTTAAAAATCTCCTCGGAGGAAATTCGGAAAACGATCGTGACATGCCAGAAAATTGTAACACTATATTCCTTGACACCCAAATATTGTGAAAAAAAAATTTCAGACGAATCGCACCTTGCTAGGCGGAATTCTGACAATATTATGCAGAGATACCGGAAGGCAGGTATCGTTCAGTTGTATGAGGGGATATTATATTCGTAATATGACCAAATTAAGCCTATTTTCCATAAGGTGTGTATGATTTATTCAAATCTGACGAATTTAAACATTTGCCCTTGTCTACTTTTCAGTAATTACAGTAAAAGCCACGCCTTTCATATATTTCGAGCGAAGCTTAGAAATTT
The DNA here is from genome assembly GCA_963991005.1 of Barypeithes pellucidus. NCBI lineage: Eukaryota > Metazoa > Arthropoda > Insecta > Coleoptera > Curculionidae > Barypeithes > Barypeithes pellucidus. The sequence continues at coordinate 53,532,921 of OZ022562.1, read as the reverse complement.
TGCTATCACCGTTACGAATTCTCTTAATTTTCTCGAAGATAGATCATGTTTCTGGTAACTTTATATAAACTCCTGGACAAAATTAAGGCAACATCATAAATTTCCCATATTTTTTATGCTATTTTTTTTTCTGAATTTATGATCCGATTTGAATGATTTTTTTGCATTTTAGGTTGGTTCCTTGACAATGTCAAGTTTTCGCTAGTTATGATAAAAATTTAATTTTCGATTTATACTGGGTTTACTAAAAATGCTATGTTTTTTTTCCGAAAATTCGTATCACTCTGTTGAGTATATTAATAACCGAAGCATATTGCAGTTGACATTAAACGGCAGGTCCATCTTTCCCCAACATTTTCTTTTTTGGTTTACTTCATTATCTCTGTTATTAAAGGAGATACACCGTTTTTTAGCGTAACATGTTTTTATAGACTTTAATATTCAACACATTCATTGTTAAATGTTTTCAAGTAGGTTTCAAGATTAAAATACTCGTCGGGCAACTGGGCATACGAAACTAACGTTTAATAAGCAGTTCTCGAACAGTTTTTTTTTATCAGTATGGCTAATTTTATTTCACCTTTGTAACTTTTAAACATAACATCTGCTGACGCATTGCTTGCAATGTCAGGAAAAGTCCACAGTCCAGTGAGAACATTTAACAATGAATGTGTTGAATATTAAAGTCTAACATGTTACGCTATAAAACGGTGTATCTACTTTAATAACAGAGATAATGAAGTAAACGAAAAAAGAAAATGTTGGGGAACGATGGACCTACCGTTTAATGTTAACTGCAATATGTTTCGCTTGCTAATATACTCCACAGGGTGATACGAATTTTCGGAAAAAAACATTGCATTTTTAGCACACGCAGTATAAATCGAAAATTAAATTTTTATCATAAACAGCGAAAACTATGACATTGTCAAGGAACCAACCTACAATGCACAAAAAAATCATTCAAATCGGATCATAAATTAAGAAAAAAAAATAGCATAAAAAATATGGCAAATTTGTGATGTTGCGTTAAATTGTCCAGGAGTTTATATCAAAATGTTCGGAAAAGATGAGGAAATCAGATAAACCTAGAAATAATTCTCCAAGGGGAATATTTTAAAAAATATAGCAGAATAAACCGGACTTTTATTAAAAAAAATTTTCAGAAAAAATATCGCACTTTCGCAATATTCTTTTTATCAGAAAATTGTTCACGACTGATCTGCATCGGAATTCAAATCGATTAAGCCCACTTGAACCCATGTCACTTGGGACTTTTTCATTAATTTTTTTTACACGCTCGGAGAAGTATATGCAAGGGTTGACTTGTCAGAAAATGTGTTTCCGTGACTTTGGGGGAACAAACCCGACAAACCCGTCAAACCAAACTGTATATTATAAGCTCTCGATTCATCCGGCAACTCAGCAAGGATAATGACGCGAATGACGCGATATAGGCGCATATGCGAATAAGTGGGCGGGGCATAATGCAGTTTCTCTATAATAACAGGCGGCGGGGAATAGCGGGGCTATGGCGATTTAATATGGGAAAGGCGCACAATTTTAGTGTGCGCCGTGCTGTTGTCTGTTCGTGCATGTATTCAGAAATTAGTTACACGGTGGACTATTTAAAAAAATAACTTTAGCTCTTTGAGTTTTTGGAGAAAAAAAAATTGAAGTTAAGAATGCGGGAAGACCTAAACCCGAAATTAATTTAACACAGACCACAAAGGGTAAATCTAGGGACTTTATTAGAAAGTTTGAAATAAAATATATGAAAAAAATAACTGGATGTGGATGCAGCCTAACTAACCGTTTGGTAGCGGCGTTGAAGAGGTTTGGTCGTTACACAAAAATAAAATTTTAAAAAGAATTTCACGATACTTGTGAACCCCCTCTATCATAGGTCACGAGCCACCACTGATTACCACCATATTCTCCAAACGTCTTGCAATTTACAATGCTTCCTAGATCACCCTGTATAACACAGGAACATACCTCTTTTTCTGATTAAGTAGGGGCATATAAAGACATAATTCTCTATCCAACCCTGGAAGAGTGGTACCCCATACTGAAATAAGAAAATATGTCCTTAACACGTTCGCTACCGACCAGGAATGGCAAGATCTCGCTGTAAACCAGAGCCGTATTTCGGGATATACCTGGAATATTTTGATGATTTCCCTACATACACTATTGTTATGACTTAGGCCGGTATTAGACTATCAAATATATTTGACAAAAAACTTTTATAAAATATTTTGTAGCATTTCTATGATAATATTTCTTTTATAACAGTTTATACTAGTATTACACTGTCAAAGAACTTTGACAATTTTTGAAGGAACTTGTCACGTTTTTACAATTAAAAATGAACGATAGACGTGCATTAGCTTGTCTAGCGTTAAGTGCGTGTGATTACAATGTGTTTAGTATTAAAAAACAAAAAAAAAGATCAAAGCGCCTTTGGGTAAGGCCCTGGGTGGCAAGATGTAATTTAAGGGGTGTTCACCACAATATCCTTCGGAAGTTACGAGTTGAAGGTATTAGGAGTTATAAAAACTATTTAAGAATGGATGAGGACACATTTAACTTTATTGTTATAAAGATATCACCATTGATATCCCAACAGTATACACATTTAAGGAATTGTATCAGCGTTGAGGAACGCCTTATGGTTACCCTTCGGTTTATGCCAACAGGAGAGAGTTATGCTAGTTTACAGTACAGCAGTCGCATACCTCAATGTACCCTTTCAGGCATAATCCCAGAAACTTGCAAGGCAAAAAATGAATATAAATAAATAAATATATCCAGTCTTTTATTTCGGTTTTTGTAATCCGGGTGTTGATGGTTGTACAATATTTCGAACCTTTCATACTCCGAAAATTTTGTTGTTGAAATGCACCAGACAAACTTATGTTCCGCCATGGTATTATGTACCAATACCAGTCGCAGTCAATGTAAAATTTATGCTTTATTGTCAGAAAATGAGGTAACTACCGTTCCAATCAACTATAAAATCTTTTATCAAAGATAATCGTCTGTTGTTATCTTTTATAAAATATCTTTTATAAAATAAATATTTTATAAAAGAACTGATATTACACTTCAAATATTTTATAAAATTTCTTTCATAAAATATCTTTGTCAAATATATTTGATAGTCTAATACCGGCCTTAGAAAGTCAAGGTCACTACATTTGATCTTGAGCCACTATAGTGGCCCTCGGTTCATTTATATCTCTCGGATTAGTATGAACCAACGGCCATTTTAGTGCCATTTGAAAAGTTGCCTTTAATAAAAATGTATATCAAGATTTCCTTACTTATTATATTTCAAAACTAAAAAAGTCACAACTCTAAAAAAATAAACAAGTAAATATGCCATTCGATCTAACATAAAAAAAATAATGGGTTCAAGCTTAGATGCTAGTACTTGACACGTATCAACACATAAACCAGGTACGTCTGGGCAAGATGGGCAATGATACTGTGAATGCCTCCGCACATTACTTTTGGAACAAAAACGACACCGCTTTAGTTGCCGTCAGTAGCGAACGTGTTAAAATGATTTTTTTTTTTTTTTTATGATCAAACACAAGCACTATAGGAAAAATCCTTTAGGGCACTCTGGGAGTGGTGCGTGTGCGCAAAAAGCGATTCACGTTGGTTTTGAATCGTTGGAGGTTATATTCGTTGGGAAAAATGACCTCGGGAAGGTCGTTCCACAAGAAAGTCCTACAGATGAAAGAATTCTTAAATAGTGAAGTTCGAGGAGTACTAAGCTTAACCACATATGGATGGGCCGCAGTGGTTCGTCGTGTATTTCTGCTATTCGTCGCTCTGGGCGGAATTAAGAGGGCAAGGTCAGCCGAGCACCTTCCATGAAAATATCTGTAAAAGAGAGTCAAATCCCCAACCTGTCTTCGAAGTTCTAGGCTGTCGAGGTTCTTCGTCAGCTCGTGGTCTCCGATCAGACGAATAGCCCTCCTTTCGATGGAATCCAGTAGCGGAAGAGTATGTTTGGGTGCAGAGCTCCAGACATGAGAGCAGTACTCTAGTGATGGTCGAATCTGGGCTTTGTATAGTGTCAAAAGTTGTTGAGGTGTGTACAACTTTCTGGTCCGGAAGAGTACGCCAAGCTTCTGAGAAGCTATCTTGGCGATTGCCACAACGTGGTTATGCCAAGACATATTTCCTCCCAGATTGACACCCAGCAAATTAATAGATGAAGCCAGTGGGATTGCGTGTCCGGCCATGACTATTTCCGGTTCTGTAATGTTAACCTTTTTAGAGAAAACTGCTGCCTGGGTTTTTTTAGCGTTAAATTCGACTTGGTTACTGTCACTCCAAGCCAAAATTTCTTCCAGGTCTTTGTTGAGGCGTGATACTTCATGCTGTCTGCGAAGATGTGCGTCGGATGCAGATGTTTGCGCATTCAAAGAGAAAGATGAGATTAGTGTGCTATCGTCAGCAAAACTAAATATCGGATTTTTAGTTTTCACTAGAAGGTCGTTAATGTATAGTAAGAAGATAGTAGGAGACAATATGGACCCTTGAGGAACACCGGCATTGATGGTGAAGGTGTCTGAGAGAAATCCGTCAATCGCCACTTGCAGAGAGCGGTCCTTAAGAAAGCTAGACAACCATGCACAGAATCGACTGGGCATGCCATAGGATCGCAGTTTACTTAGAAGCCCCTCATGCCAAACACGATCAAATTTTTAGAAATATCCAGCGCAACAACCCGAGACTCCCCATGATATTCGATTGCGTTGGTCCAAATATGGGTGACATAGGCTAGAAGATCTCCAGTTGATCTGGACTTCCGAAAACCATATTGATGATCGCTGATGATGTTGAAGCCTTCCAGGTGCTTTATGATTCAAAAAATTATCAGTTGATTATTCATTTTTGGGTAGTTTGTGTTTAGGGGATATTTTGTTTAATTCATAAATTAACCATTTGTGTCACAATTTTTCTAGAAAGAGGGACGATACTTGTGGATATTAGCTTCTGTTTCAATGCTTGAGGACTATAATTATTTCAAAATTCTTGTAATAGGTATAATATTCGTAAAATACAACCATAATTAATCAAGTTTTTTTTAGGCTCAAATATCGCACTTCCGTTTCTTTGTTAAAAACATAGTAGAGCCGATAAGTTTCGGCATTAATTCCCCGAGAGAAAGTTGATGCCCGCACTTTCACCTACACAATGCCTATTCATTTTAAAAAATGTTTTATCGGCTTTCAGTTTCTCGGATGAACCGACTTGGGCTCCATCAATCTTTTTTATCGGATAAATATGTAAGCCGTGCACGTTTACATTAAAACCAAACTCTGTAAAACTTCCCAAGTAAGTTATTGATTGGGAATTTTTCTGAGGGTTCAAAACCTTGAAATAATCGTTAGTTTAGAGTGGGATTTTAAGAATTATTTTCATTAATGCCATCAAGTGTAAGTTTCAAGAAAGTCTGATTAATTGTGTAGAATTATAAAATTATATTTTTCTATTTGGATTTCATAATGGCTACATTATGAAATGCGAAAAAATTTAATAACCTGCCACTTTATGAAACTGAAATTCTCTTTTCTATGTTGGTAGCAAGTAGGGTTCGAATATTAGGCTTACTTCGATTTCGTTGAAATTAGTTTTCTAGGCATTATAGATTCGAGAAAATTTTTTTATAGGAAACTTTAAAATACTAACCTTTAACCTTGCAAATAGATCATTTTTACTAGATATTTATCTGAAATACCTATACTCGGAAATATATAACATGATGACGTTGTCCGTCAACTAATTTCTAGTCACAACTATAAAACAACATAACCTAAAAATAATAGAAATATCTTCCAGATTATGCTCTATTTCCATAGGCGTAACTAGAGGGGGGGCCAGGTGGGCCGTGCCCACCCCAGATTGCTCTGGTGCCCACCCCAGTGTTTCCGAAGTTCGAAGCCATACATACGTCATAGTGACACTTGACATTAAAATCCTACTAGACTAGGGGCTAGGCCCCCCCTACAAAATCATTCTAGTTACGCCAATGTCTATTTCTAAAGTTATATTCAATAAAGTACTATTTTTATTTTTTATTCAATATGGTATTATACATATTACTTTATATATACATACAGGGTGGCCAATTAGTGCGACAAAGCTCAATATCTCTTTTACCGCTAGGGATAGCGGAAAACTTTTTTCACGAAAATTATTAAGCGTTAAGAGATGCAGCTTTTAAAATTATTTTCGACCATACAGGGTGCTCCAAAAGGGCGGTGTAATAAGAATTTCATATTATTTAAATGGGACACTATGTATATTTTAACATATTTGAATTCACCGTAAAATTCTGTACATAGTACCGTAATTAGTTGTACACATTTTTGCAACGTTGCCAAATAGATTGGAAAATTAATAAAAAATTTGTGCAAAAACATGGTTCAATGGAATGTGTAATATTTCTTAACTTATAATAATTTGAAATAAAATATTTTTATGTCGGAAAAAGGAATGTTGACAGAAGTCCCCTATGATAACATATATCAATATTATTATACAGGGTATTTTCTATGGATATGCCAACATTACGAACTTGAAACCTGAATTTCGTAAGTTTTTTAAATGAAACACCCTGTATATGATTATTTTATCTTGTAGATATTTTAATCCTCTCTAATTTTTATTAAGGTCTTTCTATGCCTATCTCTACCAATCGTGGTGGTATTTCAATTTTTATTTAAACTCGAGCAAAAAAAGTGGATGCTTTTTCTAGTCACCTATGACAAAATAAAAACAAAATGTTGTAATTTTAAAAAAAATTATTTATTCCTACGGGAGGATATGACACAAAAGTATTTTAGCGATTCAAGCTTGTGGACAATTTCTAAAGTAAATTATTACCTAATTATTTGTTCATATAGTAACCCCTAATACCTTGAACACATAGTGCAATACGTTTTTTAAAAGAATGAGTCATGTCGCTACACATTTTCAACTGTTTTCAAAGTATTACTCGGCAAATGTCTAGAAACATTCTTTTGAAAAACGTATTGAATATTGTTTTCAAGTTAGTGGGGGTCACTATATAATTTACTTTAGAAATTGTCCACAAGCTTGAATCGTTAAAATATTTTTGTGTCGTATCCTCCCGTATGAATAAATATATTTTTTTAAATTACAACATTTTGTTTTTATTTTGTCATAGGTGACTAGAAAAAGGACAATGGTAAAATGCATCCACTTTTTTTTGCTCGAGTTTAAATAAAAATTGAAATACCACCAAGATTGGTAGAGATAGGCATAGAAAGACCTTAATAAAAATTAGAGAGGATTAAAATATCTACAAGATAAAGTAATCATATACAGGGTGTTCCATTTAAAAAACTTACGAAACTCAGGTTTCAAGTTCGTAATGTTGGCATATCCATAGAAAATACCCTGTATAAAAATATTGATATGTGTTATCATAGCGGACTTCTTTCAACATTCCTCTTTCCGACATAAAAATATTTTATTTCAAATTATTATAAGTTAAAAAATTTCATTGAACCATGTTTTTGCACAAATTTTAGGAATTTTCCAATCTATTTGGCAACGTTGCAAAAATGTGTACAAATAATTACGGTGCTATATACAGAATTTTTCGGTGAATTCAAATATGTAAAAATATACATAGTGTCCCATTTAAAAAATATGAAATTTTTATCACACCGCCGTTTTGGAGCACCCTGTATAGTTGAAAATAATTTTAAAATCTGCACCTCTTAACGCTTAACAACTTTCGTGAAAAAAGTTTTCCGCTATCCCTAGCGGTAAAAGTGATATTGAGCTTTGTCGCACTAATTGGCCACCCTGTATTTATTCCTGTCAGATTCTGTGTCGACACAATATTTTGTTCAATAGCATTATTTATTATTTTGTTCAATATTTTGAACTTTGTTCTGCTCGCACCATAACTCAAAGTTTTGCATATTCTTTTTAAAAGTTTTTCAGCAATTTCTCGTATTTCTGACGGAGTACAACTTTCTTCCTGACTCATTTTTATTAACTTTAATAATATATTTATGTTTAATTATTAGTGATGGGAAGAAGCTTTGTTGTGTTCAATTGTTTCTATCATGGCATATTTGATACTTGTAACATTTTATTAAATTGTAAAAGCATTGCCAACCGAAAAAGAAAAAGTATTATAAAATACACGGTTCATAAGACAATTAGAGCACTTGTACTTTAGAAAACTCGCGGCTCGTTTTCTAAATTAAACGCGTGTTCTAAGATAATGTCTTATGAAACTTGTATCTTACTATACTATTAAAAAACAAACAAGGAAATGATGCTATTGGTAGTATCGTTTATTCTGAGATAGTGTTAGGCAATTTGCGATCTTATTGTATAATGATGTCCTAGTGGTTAGGAGATGAATTTTCCATACATAACGGGTTACCATTAAAGTTGGAACCAGTATTTTCCAATTTATAAAAAATTTTAATTTACCATAAATTCTTGCTTAAATAACATTAAACAACGTCATATTAGACGACAATTTCTCCAAAAAAAACGTCGAAAAATGGCATTTATTGATCGAATTAAAAAATATATATTTAGAATAGCTGTTTGTATTCCAATTTTATGTCCAAATACCAAATTTGATTCACTTATGATAATTTTGGAATGGAAATGACTTATTATATCTAAACCGCCAAATCCTGAGGACTGAGGACGTTCGCAATCAATGGCTTATTGAGGCGGTGTTGTCATATATTGCAACACAGAAGTGTAAACGCACGTGTTCAGTTTTTAACAACAAGACGTCTTTGACCCGCGTTATCATTTCTTTTTCAAACTTTTAAGAAAAAAAAATATTACAATTTTAAGGTGATTCGATCTTATAATCCGTTTTATAATTAAATTCCATAAAAAAATAGAACATAAAAATTATCTTTTGCAACAGAACCAACAATAGGTAATACCACACAAATTTCAAATCACATCATAATATTTCTTATTATGAATTATTTCATAACAGAAAAAAAATCGGGTAATGCTAATTACAACTAACAAAACGATTAAAATGCGTATACATCAAGCACGCCAAACCCTCGACAGCGTCATTCTACCCCCGAGTCTCGAAACATACTGAAGCAACGATATTCGCGCGCGGCAAGTATTCAAGCAAGGGCGAAGCATGCGGTGTGATCTGACAACAGTGTTAGTATACTCTAGTGACCCACATTGTTGCTAACTGAATCCAGATGGATCGGTGAGACAGTATGTGGGTAAAAGGGGTTTTTACCTTAGTATTTAGATATTCGATTTAAAAAAAAAGTTTATAGACTAGAGACTAGACGAACAAACCCGAACAAACCCCAGGAGTCACCCATTTAAATATAGTAATTCATTCCATAACACCCTGTATAAAGACTTAGTTATAAACAGCTGCACTTTTACTGTACTATTTCCATTTTTGCAACTTATTAATTATCTTCGTTGGTTAAATCTTTATGTCGAGTTTGCTCCAAAGATGACAACATTTTAAAACTGTAATTTAGTTTAAAAATGTTCCTCAAAAAATTAAATGACAGTTTAAAAATGTCGCCATCTGTGGAGCAAATTCGTCATAAAGATTTAACAAACAAAGAGGATATTCTTGTTTTTTAAATAATGAATACGTAACAAAAATGGAAATATTACAATGCAAAAAATCGTTCGAGATCACCGAAGAATTTCGCACCCGAGTTGCAAACAATATTTATTCTACGACTTCAAATTCATTAAACTAAAACAAAAATCCGAACTGTTTATTTTTTAACTTTAATTAAGAAGAATTAAATTAACATTAAACAAATTCCAATTATTCCCAGAAAATCGTAAAATTCGTAACCTAATCTCAATATTTGTAGAGATGAAGTTGAAGGTCTGTAACTTGTCAATTATGAAAGTTTTACATATTTGCTTAAAACAATATTCAAATTATTATTACAAGATATATAATTACATAAATCAGGTTTTTACTTACCCTGTATTCTATCTTTGATAATTTTAAGAATAAAAAATAAATCGGTACTTATTCCATTACTCCTTTACTCAAGCACTCATTATGTTTAATGGGTTACCTAACAGTTCTCTGTTACCTTTTTTATAGTATTTATCATAAAAATATTTATTCGCGTACACACACAATATATCCCGCATTTCTGCGTTTGAATACAAATTGTGTCTCGGTATTGAAACTTAACTTACGATAAACTAAAACATTCTCTCATACAGCTATCTTACAATAATCAACAAACAAATAACAACATGGAGGTTTGGTAGAAATTGTATCTCTAAATTTCTTTTGTTTTCTCATAGGTTACTTTGAGAAAAAAAATTTGTTTGCAAATTAATAGTAATAGAGCAGGGTGCCCTAAATAATTTAAATGGAAATATCTCCGAAACGGTAACTCTGGGCGACTTGAACTTAGTATACCTTTTTTTTTAATATAAGAAAAGTATTATTTTCATTAAAAACTTAAATACACTCTGAGGCACAAACAAATTATGACCTAATAAATGTGCAAAAAATTCCGCAGACAGTGCCCACTACATTCTACCTTAAATTTTCGCAAAAAAATCAATTTCTCGTCCTAAAAAAACCATAATTTCCAAATTTGTAAAAGAAACGTTGGTTTCTCTCAAAGATATTAGAGAAAAACAAAAATAAAGTTTTTTTTTTATCAAACACGAGCACTATAGGAAAAATCCTTTAGGGCACTCTGGGAGTGGTGCGATTCACGTTGGCTTTGAATCGTTGGAGAATATATTCGTTGGGAAAAACGACCTCGGGAAGGTCGTTCCATAAGGATGAAGTTCTCCAGATGAAAGAATTCTTAAATAATAAAGTACGAGGAGTACTAAATTTAACCACATATGGATGGGCGGCAGTGGTTCGTCGTGTATTTCTGATATTCGCCGCTCTGGGCGGAATTAAGAGGGCAAGGTCAGCTGAGCGCTTTCCATGAAAATATCTGTAAAAGAGAGTCGAATCCCCAACCTGTCTTCGAGTTCTAAGCTGTCCAAGTTCTTCGTCAGGTCATGGTCTCCAGTCAGATGAATGGCCCTCCTTTCGATTGAATCCAGTAGCCGAAGAGTGATAATCGAATCTGGACTTTGTATAGTGTCAAAAGTTGTTGAGGTGTGTACAACTTTCTGGTTCGGAAGAGTACACCAAGTTTCTGAGAAGCTATCTTGGCGATTGCCACAACGTGGTTATGCCAAGACATATTTCCTCCCAGATTGACGTCCAGTAAATTAATCGATGAAGCCAGTGGGATTGCGTGTCCGTCCATGACTATATCCGGTTCTGTAATGTTAACCTTTTTAGAGAAAACTGCTGCCTGGGTTTTTTAGCATTAAATTCGATTTGGTTACTGTCACCCCAAGCCAGAATTTCTTCCAGGTCTTTATTGAGGCGTGATACTTCATGCTGTCTGCGAAGATATACGTCGGCAGCCGATGTTTGTGCATTCAAAGAGAAAGATGAGATAAGTGTGTTATCATCAGCAAAACTAAATATTGGATTTTTCGTTTTCACTAGAAGGTCGTTAATGCAGTAAGTAAGAAGAGAGTGGGAGACAATATGGACCCTTGAGGAACACCGGCATTGATGGTGAAGGTGTCTGAGAGAAATCCGTCAATCGCCACTTGCAGAGAGCGGTGCTTAAGAAAGCTAGACAACCATGCACAGAATCGACTGGGCATACCATAGGATCGCAGTTTACTTAGAAGTCCCTCATGCCAAACACGATCAAAGGCTTTAGAAATATCCAGTGCAACAGCCCGAGACTCCCCATGATGTTCGATTGCGTTGTTCCAAAGATGGGTGACATAGGCTAGAAGATCTCCAGTTGATCTGGACTTCCGAGAACCATATTGATGATCGCTGATAATGTTGAAGCCTTCCAGGTATTTTAGAAGATGTTAATAGCTTTCTCCATTACTTTTGATATAACTGAAAGCAATGCGACTGGCCGATAGTTGCTAGGCAGGGTTCTCTTACCTTTCTTTGGTATAGGCTGGACTCGCGCCGTCTTCCAGCACGATGGAAATAACTAACTTAACTTTAACACCCTGTATCTCAGTTAATATCAACTTTCGGATATAGGTAAGTATAATTAAATCCTAATATTTTTACGTAAGGAGTCTGTGGTTTTTCCATGTACCATTAATTAGCGGACACCATGTATAATCAAAAGGATCCCCACAAAAAAGAAGAGAAAGATATGTAATTTTTTAAATGTTGCTTTAGTGCCCTTTCGCCATACAACATCCCAATTTACTCCGAGAATTTGTTCGTGTTTATATTCGGGCATTATATGCATTGACATGTAATATTTCAACTCTAGAATTGAAATTAATTTTTTCCACATGCGTGTGATATAACACACCTTCTAGGGAAGTTAGACATGCTTTTTTTCTCATTTTCGAAGATGGTCGTAGGAAAATTTTAATTTAAAATTAGCAGTGTTTAAAAAAATCGACCCTCACGCTTATGAGTTATAAGCGTGTGTATACTAAACAACAACTTGTCACGTTAACTTGAAAACTTCCAAGGAAATACAGTGTTTGATAAAACTCCGTAACCACTTTCACAAAGTTTCAAAGTGCCAATTATGTCGGTTCAATGGAACTAGACGTGAGGATGTTTTGGAGCAAAATTGATTAAAAGGTCTTGTGTAAAATCTAGCCGATGTGCTAACTTACTTAAATAATGTTTAAGCTCTAAGTTTACTTAATCATTATAGCAAAAACGAAGTCTTGGGAACAACTTACAACTAATGGGTACTGAGTAGTAAAATTGCTTGATACAACGGCAAGAATGATATACAGGATGTCCCAAATTCGATGCTCACCATTGGGATCTCGGAAACTACAGGGTGTTATGGAAATGACTTATTATATTTAAACCGGCAAATCCTGAGATGAAAATAAATTGAAGAAAGATAACTTTAAATGGCGCTTTGAATTATTGTACGAAATATACACATATACACTTTAGTTAGAAAAACAAATACTACAATTTTAAGGTACACTCTACACTCTTACCTTCGATCTTATAATCCGTTTTATCATTAAATTCCATAAAAAAATAAAATACAAAAAGTATGTATTGCAACAGAAGCAACAATAGGTGATATCACACAAATTTGAGATCACATCACAATATTTCTAATTATGAATTATTTCACAACAGAACAAAAATCGGGTAATGCTACAACTAACAAAACGTTTAAAATTCGTATACAACAAGCACTTGGAACCCTCGACAGCGTCATTCCACCTCCGAGTCTCGAAACATACTGAAGCAACGGTAATCGCGCGCGGCAGGTATCCAAGCAACATACGGTGTGATCTGACTACCTGTTAGTATACTCTAGTGACCCACATTGTTGCTAACTGAATCCAGATGGAACGGCGCGACAGTATGTGGGTAAAAAGGGGTTTTACCTTAGTATTTAGACCATGGGTGGGCAAAGTTCGGCCCGCTGTATGATTTGATTCGGCCCGCGAGACATTTTGAAAAATCTTAAAAATTATATTAAAAAATTAAAAATATTACACGACTTAATCATACTCACGGAAGCAAGTGAACGAGCAAGCCGAGTGGCGGTGATCATCAAAGAGTGAGGCGGCAAACAAACATCAAAACCTTTGATGTTTACCGCCTCACTGGCGGCGCAACAAAAGAATGTTCTACACTAGACAATTCTAGATCATTCCTTCATTTTGTCTATATAAGCGGGTGGATGGCCCGAACTTTAGTTCAGTTCTATTTGAGCTACCGAGATGATAACTTCGACAAGCGATATCCTAGCGAACTGCTAGTGACGTCAATTTGCTTTGTGACTGTGTGCATCTTGAGTGCTTACTAATTATATTTTGTTATTAAGTTTATCGAACGAAAAGTAAACGAAAATGATGTCTGGTGGAAAGAAACGAAAAGTAGATGCAGAGAGTCGCCGGTTTCAAGAAAAATGGAACGAAGAATTCTTTTTTATCTTGCACAATGGTAAGCCTATTTGTTTGCTGTGTAATGAATCTATTGTGATGAAAGAATGCAATATAAAGAGGCATTACTCAACTAAGCATCCTATGGTGCACTCACTGACAGGACAAATAAGAAATGACAAAATCCAAAGCTTACCGAAACTTCAAGAACAAGGACAGTTAGTAAATGATTTGTACAGCCATTTGAAAGCGTTTCAGATCAAAATCCGTTTGTGGGAGGCACAGATGCTGTCTAGTAACAGTTACCATTTCACCACGCTCTCTGCGTATGAAAATATTGCTTATGCTCAATACGCTGAAGAACTTAAGTTACTGTCGGAGCAATTTTCGAACAGATTTAGCGATTTCAAAAACATGGAAGACTGTTTCAATTTATTTGCTACTCCAATAAAAAGTAATGTACAAAATGTTCCAATACACTTGCAAATGGAGTTGATCGAGATTCAAGAAAACTCACTCCTAAAATCTAAATTTGAAGATGTGGAGTTGTGCGATTTCTACAAAAAATACCTCGAAGAAGACCATTTTCCGCAGCTTAGAAAATTCGTAAGAAGATTGATTTGTGCCTTTGGCAGTACTTACAAATGCGAACAGTTCTTTTCAATGATGAAAGTTAATAAGTCGTCAAAACATCGTACAAGGCTGACTGACGATAATTTGGAAAATTCCTTACGTCTTTGTATCAGTGGAATTAATCCAAACATCCATGGATTAGTTTCCCAAATTCAAGCTCAAGTGTCTCATTGATTTCGGTGTCGCTATTTAACATTATATATTTTTTTATAATATATTTATGTTTCTTTTATATTTATCTATTTATTTTAATAAATTAAATTAAATATTTTTGTATCGCAATTTTCTAACTTTTCATTAGAGCGCTTGACCTTGAAAATTTCAAAAAAATTCGCCTATGGCGCTAATTGGAAACGGCACGCTTCGCTCGCCTGCGGAGGGTGTATGGTGTGCCACAGAAATAATCCCGTTTGGCCCGCTACCCATTTTACATTTATTATGTGGCCCTTTAGCCCAAAAGGTTGCCCATACCTGATTTAGACAGTCAATTAAAAAAAAAATAGTATGTAGACTTTCTCTAGGACACCCAAGGAGTCAACCATTTAAATATAATAAGTCATTTCCATAACACCCTGTATAAAAGAAAGACGTACGAAAAGTTGCAGAACTTTTAGCATAAGTTAATGGCCTTAAGAAATTTAGAAAATTCCTACTACATCCGAAGATATCTGAAAAAAGCCAAATATTTCATTTTCCTTTTTGATATTTTATGACGGTGTTTATAAACATATCGAAAAACGGAAAGGACTTTCTACAGGCACTTTATACGCTGCATTTAAAGATAGTTTTTAATCTAAAAAGATGTTTCGGGTTTCAGATATCACCATCAGTCAATTTAAATACGGACCTAAAATTTAAATAGGTATTACTTTTTGAATTGTTTCTTTCCTACAAAACATAAACCGATTACCATAATTTCATCGTTTTCAACCCAAAATACATCATCAGCGGTTTAATTTTTTTTGGAATATGATCCTGATTTATGATGTTGGAAAAATATGCACTCAAACCAGAAATAGATATTTAATAAGCAATATTCTCTACAACAGAGGAATTGTACATCAAGCACTATTAAAATAAAGTTTGTAAAATATTTAGTCTGACAAGGAAAACATATTTTTAAAACGAGCCAACTAAAATCTTTGTTGTAGTTGAATAAAAAAATTGTTTGATTTTTTCAGGAAACAAACAAAAGGTTGAAATTTGTTGCCAAGTGTAATTAATTGGGGTAGTGTATTAAGCCACGTAATTTTCCTAAAAGTACAAATATACAGAACTAATGTAATAGTTTGTTGTTAGCCAGACTGCGGAATCAGTGAGTCCTCTCAACTGGGTCTTTTAGATGAATAGGCATTTAAGAGTCAACGTCTTAAAAATAATTATCTTGCCCACTGGTATTAAACATTAATTGTTAATAATCGGGGGTAATAAAATATTTATGCAGGAGTGTAATTTATGGAGAAAATTACTTGAATTAACAAAAGTTGAATGCAATAATGTATTATATATTTTACGTTAATAATTATTAATAACGCAGTTGTAATAATTAATATTAGAATTTGACTCGGGCATCTGTTTCATTCGTTCTCATTTGTTGAATAACAAGCTTATGGTGTTCCTCATCCATTTGTAGATATGACGAAATTGATTTGGTATTCGAATGTTCCGTGATTTTTATAAGCTGCTGCTCGCCAACTCCCTGCTTGGCTAGTTTTGAAACAGCTGATGCGCGTAAAGAATGGTTTGTTATTTTTAGGTTTGTATCTACACCCATTTTCTTGGCCCGGCTGGTGGTCCATTGATCTATGGTATTTTTGCCAACTGGAGTGTTCTTATACCAGTTTTCTAATGTTTTCCAGAATGGGGTTTCTGTTAAAAATAACGGTTCATGATTAATCTGGCTTCTTTTTTGTATAAATTTGTCAAAAAGACGTATAGGACAAGTATTAAAATTCCTCGTGTTTGAAATTAATCATTTAGATCTTGTACAGTGTTTATCTCCTCCCTGTGCGGTTTTCGAAAGAATAGGATTATACTCTATATGCCCTGTGTAGTCCCATTACTGTTAGTTTCCTTTTTAAAATATCTTAATTGACAGCGAGCTCCTTCACCTCCTCTCGAAGCCACCTATAGGATAGTATAAAAAATGTTTTTTTTTTAGGCCATCGGGACTACTTTCATCGCAACTATCAACAATTCTTTTAAAATCATCATATTGTAAAAAAGCTGAACTTACTTTATTTCTTTTCTGGTAGATACTACACTTGGTTGCGTTTTGCGCACCTCGCCTCAGGAGTCATTTTCAACACATTTTATACGTAAATCAAACCTGATTTGATACTCGTTATAATACATTTGCTGAAACATCTTCGCTGTTAAATTCCATATTGTTTTTTTTTATTGTACAATCTTTGTATTCCTCACCGTTTTGTTTTTTCATGTTGTAAGCCCAGTCTTGAAGTATGTCCGCAAGCTTTTTAATCCGAGTCTCCTTGCTAAAAACATACCTTCTCTCTTTACAAAACATCATAAATTGATGCCAGACATATTGCTTGCTATTTTTAGTATTTTTGGGGACACTCTGTGCGATCTTTTCTTAAATTACTTCGATTGATCCCTTTCCAAAAGTGACATTTTTTAAACTAAACTTGGAACAATGAGAATGTCAGACTGACATATTATTCCAATAATGGCGTTGTAAGAAGGTTACTATGGTTTTGCGTTCAATAGCTAGAGGGGTTGTTTTCGATAGCTAGGGGTATTGTTTTCGATGTAATCAATCGAAAACAACACCTCTAGCTTGATGTATGAGGTTAATTTTTGATGTAATCAATCGAAAACAACACCTCTATATTGCTTATTGTTTGCTGGTGTTATTGTCAGTTCGTCGTGTAAAGTATCAGTTCCTAACTTAACAGTTAAACTAAACTTTCATAAATATATATTTTTTAGAAGTAGTGCGAAAACAGGTGTATATATATTTTGTTTTCGTGGAGATAAAGGAGATTATTATATACTTAAAAGAGGGATTCTGAGGAAATGAATAGGCCGGGATAACACAAAAGCTTTGTATTTTATGTGTTGCGCAACAACGGCAATTTAGTGGAAAATAATGAAATATGGGCCTGTCTGTTGTAATCCTAATCCATCCTTAATTTAGTTCCAAATAGTTGTTAAAAATATTTGTTCACTGTTCGGGAATTATAAAATATAGGGTTTAGGTAGGTGCCTGAATATTTTTGTAAAATACACCCTATTATACAGTATAAACCAATATGAATGCTAACCGTAATTCATATAGGTGCTATAGACACTGCTCCATTATTGCGGAGGAACTATACAGGGTGTCACAAAACTAATTGTACACAATAAAATGATTGCAGATTCCTTGGGTAAAAATATTGCGATTTGGCCTTGCGTAGTTCAAAAGTTGATAATAACTGAGATACAGGATGTCCAAGTGAAACTTTTATATTCTAATTTCTTAATTAATTTTTTAACCAATATTTTTGTGTAAAATTTTGTGATTTTGATTTTTTCGGAGCGAGAAACTTGAATTTGTTAATAATTTTGATGTAAATTGTAGAGGACGCTCGCTTTGATACTCCGGGTAAGGTACATAAATTTTCTCATCACTTTCACCCAAAAATGGTATATCTTGTCAATATCGCTCCGAGCGTAAGTTTTCGATATTTTTGTATTAATAGTTCGCTGCTTAAAATATTGAAATAATTCATTATTATGGGTGGCAAATTTAAGTGTGGCATTTGTAGAACACCGTACCCGATTATTAATCGATTAGATTAGAAACTTTGATCAGTGGCAAAATATTCATAATATATCCCAAATTGCGGTTTTGCTAAAAATCTTACAAATACCAATATGGAAAATTATTATTTCCCAGACCACCCGATGATCCTTATACAATAAGGGCGTATTTTTGTCTCAGCACCTTAAAATACTATTTCACTATCCTGTACTGACGAGAACAAATAAGTTCGAAACCGGTCTACAGGTGGTTGCATCCTATCAATGGAGAGGGCTTCTTTTCTTGGTAGTACCATTCAATCTGAAATAGTATTTTAAAGTGCTACTGTGTAGACAAAAATACGCCCTTATTGTATAAGGATCATCGGGTGGTCTGGGAAATAATAATTTTCCATATTGGTATTTGATATTAATACCACCTGACAAGCATAGACTTAGACATAATGTCCCAAAACTATAATTCTGGATATTTTTTGGATAAAAATATTGCGATTTGGTCTTTACCTAGTTCAAAATTGATAATAACCGAGAAATATATTTTCTAATTTCCTAATTAACTAATTTTATAATGAATATTTTAGCATGAAATTTTTGGTATGGTGGGTTTTTTGGGGCTAGAAATTTGAATCTGCTAATAATCTTGATGTAGATTGTAGAGGGCGCTCGCTGCGGTACACGGTACATACCAACAAGAGCAAGTCTTTTGTGCATTAGTCTATGTTTTTATTAAAAACATCAATGTCGCTCCGAGCAACTTTTTTCTAGATTTTTACATTTATAGGGCCCAGTGAGCTTCTTAGAATATTACAACTATTACTGTCAAAAACAGATATTTTCTTTTATTGATCGTTCATGTAAAAATAAAAGATTTATTTAACTTATAAATATTTTCATTACTGGTCTTTTAATTTCTTTGTAGTCCGGACTTTTCAGAATTTTTAAAATATTAGGTATTAATTAATAATACTTTTTAAAAAATATTGGTTAAGTTAAATTTTACTACCTATAATGTAATAACTATAATGAGTTATTTCGATTTTACGAATACTATAAATGCAAAAATTCGAAAACGGTTGCTCTGGGCGACATTGATAAGGTACCCCATTTTTGGGTAAAAGTGATGAGTTAATTGATATTTTTAATATAAATTTAGATACACTAAAGCGCAAAAAGTTGCACTTGGTTCTATGTACCCAGAGTGCAGCAACGAGCGCCCTCTACAATCTACATAGAAATGATTAACAAATTCTAATTTCTCGCCCCCAAAAACCCCCAATCACAAAATGTAATGCAAAAATATTTGTTAAAAAAATTAGAAAATAAGATTTTTACTTGGACACATCTCGGTTTTTATCAACTGTTAAACGAAGCAAGGTTTGACCAAATCGCAATATTTTTACTCAAAAAACCTGCAGTTTCACTGTCTACTATAAGTTTTGGAACACCCTCTACAGGGTGTTCCTTAATGACATGCTAATATTTCAGGGTGTGATTCCCTAGGTCATTTTATAAAGAAAAGTTCATATGTCAGCAACGGCTTAAATTTTTTGCTACAGGGTGTTGAATTTTTATTTTTAAATTGTTATTTTTTAATATATCCGAAAGTACTTTATATATTATTTTCAATTTTGGTATGTGTTAATAGGATATAGAGCCACACATTTTTGTTAGGAAAGCTATTCAATTGTTCCACATACATGTCCTTTGATATTTTTTACAATAAAGAAGGTACGCCACTGACATTTTTCCATGTGGATATTTTGGTTGGATTAGCCTGGTCAATTCTACATAAAAACGGTCTCTTGAGTTTTTCCCGTCAGACCGTTCTTGCTTAAAACCACTAAATTCATATTACATTCATATATACATGTTCATACACATTATTATTAACATTGATAAAATAATTAATGATTTTGTTTTATAAAAATTTTTGGAGTGGGCAATTCGATGCGAAGACGGGCGGAAGCATTCCTTTTATGATTCCCAACAATTTTTATAAAACAAAATTTATCATTAATTATTTTATCAATGTTAATAATAATGAGTTTCAATATGAATTTAGTGGTTTTAATCAAGAACGGTCCGTCTGACGAGAAAAACTCGAAGAGACCGTTTTCATGTAGAATTGACCAGGCTAATCAGAAAAAATATCCACGTGGAAAAATGTCACTGGCTTACCATCTTTTTTGTAAAAAATATCAAAGGACATGTTTGCAGGGACACCACTGGTGGAACAATTGAATAACTTTTCTAACTAAAATTTGTGGCTCCATATCCTATTAACACATACCAAAATTAAAATTAATATCTAAAGTATTTTCCGAGATATTAAAAAATAACCATTTAAAAAATAAAAATTCAACACCCTGTAGCAAAAAATTTAAGCCGTTGCGGACATATATTCATATGAACTTTTATTTATAAAATGATCTAAGGAATCACACAATGAAATATTAGCACGTCATTAAGGAACACCCTGTATATAGCCCCATCTGGTTGAAATGCGCGGGAGCACGGGCGCGGATATTATTTTATTTTTAGTACAACTTGACACTTAAAAATTATTGGAATGGAGGAAGTGCGAGGACGGCAGTTTTAAGTTTTTGCCCCGCCTCGAATTTTAATAGTTGACTGTAGATCGAAGTTCGGAACTCACGTGAAATCCGAACAAATATCCAATTTTCTTCAAATGATTCTGATATTTCTTTCGGCAATTATCATTATTTCAGTAAGTTGCTAAGAAAATGAATGTTCTCAAGAAAACAGCTTATAAATTGTGACAAATAGCTTTAATTTTACACGCGGGATAAAGTTTTGGAGCTTTAGGTGCGCCTCCAGACTAGAAATAATTTGAATAATGCCCTTGTTACTAACTGTAATATTAAATAACTAAATCAAGATGTGTCGTGGTTTTCAACTTTATGCCTGGTTATATGGAACTCGACTTTTGCTTAGTTTGCTAGATGCCGGAAAGTTTCGAACTATAGAAATTTCTACTTGAACTTCAGATGTTACCTTATTTAATGATAATGGGGGCCAACAATATGGAATAGTCTGTAGTTCAGCTGGGTCTGGAAAATCACCAATATAAATACTCAATCATTCATTAAATTAATAATAAGAGGGTATTTCTTAGAAATTATACATTACACTCATAGTCAAAATAATCGATCCACGTAATATACACTCACCGACAAAAAATCCCGGACGAAGATAATGTTAATCTTTTTTATAGTCCCGAAACTTTTTAAATTGTTGTCCGATTTTGGTGAAATTTTTAACAAACTATAGACTTGTGTATTGAGATGATATTCTGAAATATATGTCTTGATCGATACCCAAATAGCACAAACACGTCTCTAAGGCGTATTCAAGATATTGGCGAAAGATGTTTAGGACGTCTTTAAAACATCGGCTAATATCCTGAATATATCTTAAAGGTGTCTTAAAGACGTAGAAATGGATATAACTTAATGACTGCCGTAAAAGTACCTGGGCCATCCCATTATTTATGACCGTTTTTTATTATTATGTGGAAAGGACCGGATTTTAATAATTATAATTAAATATAGGCACATCAGGTAGGTTAGGCTGCTTAATTTATATTTAAATATCTTTTTGTGGTAAAATTTGGTAGTTTTTGAGGAATGGTCAAGAATTGTCTTTTACCAAACATTCCTCAGAATAGCGTTATAGAAATGGACAATGCGATCTATCACAGTCGCCAATTACATAAAGCTCCAAGCTCAAATAATACAAAATTGGAGATTCAGAACTACATGGCGGCGAATGATGTATATTTTGAAGAAAGTTATAAAAAAATTGATCTTTTAGAAGTTTTAAAGACATTTTGTATAAAAAAAGTATATGTTTGTGACACATTGGCAGAAGAAATTGGACATACAGTGCTACGGCTCCCACCCTATTATTGCATTTTAACCCCATATAGCATATGCGGCACCAGTTAAAATCACTGGTTAGGTTCGAAAATATTTCTCCGACTTTAAGTTCTAGTGTTGTAGAATTAATACCGAAAATGCTTTAATGATATTCCCCCAGGTAGTTGGAAAAATTCAGTCCGTCACGTAATAACTGTAGAAAATTCGTATATTAGTCTGGATCGTATAATTAATCCAATTATAATTAATTTTGATGACGATAGCGATAGCGAAACAGAACTATCTAAACTATCTATAGAATGACATTATAAATGTAAATAAATATGACTAGTAATATTGAAAAAAAATATTATTTCATTGATTACATTAATATAATCATATCATTACTTGTTTTCCT
The DNA here is from genome assembly GCA_963991005.1 of Barypeithes pellucidus. NCBI lineage: Eukaryota > Metazoa > Arthropoda > Insecta > Coleoptera > Curculionidae > Barypeithes > Barypeithes pellucidus. The sequence goes on along the minus strand of OZ022562.1, from coordinate 53,510,226 downwards.
TAGTCCGTCCCTTCATACTTCACTTGTTTATTGCCAAGCTCTTGTCGACACAATGGGACCGACCCAGGAAATCATTAAGTCGTATCCAATTTTCGTGAAACATACTGTACAAAATTGTACGTCTTTAAAACATCGTTTTACGACATCTTAAAGACGTCCCCTTAGGTCGTGTTTTCGGCATTATAGGTATGGTATGGTGAATTTCTCTGAAACTTAATAAAAATTGCAGTTATTGGCGATCTCACTATATCTTTATTTTTATTCATTCCATTTTTTGTGTACATGAGTATATTATTTAAACCGCTTTTTTCCCATCGTTAGCCCGTCGTAACCATGCCTGAATGGACACCTCAGTTTCCTTCTGGCATGACGCTATATTAGCTACCTCAGCAGACCCTAAAAGTAAATGTTCACATTATTATAAATAGTACATCTTACAAAAGATTTAGCTGGTACATCACAAATGAAATCCTTCATTCCCACATCATACAAATGACTAACATAAAAACCGTTATTTATTACACTAATAGCGTCAGAAACAAAATCAGTAACCAATAAATTAGCATCTTTTTGTTTTTCATTTCCCTGATATATACCAATCATATCGATCACATCACTACCAACAATACTGCACAAAATATTTATGGATGTCCCTTACACTCATGTTTACTATAGCAAGTGTAGTAATTAATAGAAATTAACTTACCTGGATCTTTTTCAAACAGAATTATAAGCTCCAAAGAAAATATAATAAACTTAATTCACATTCATAAGCGTAGTTTAGAAATCTCGCCGATTTTCGTCGAACGCCAATTCGCTAATGATGATCACGCCATTTTAATGGATAAGCACCGCACTGTAATCCAGCATTGTCTCATTTACATAGTTCTTTATGGAAATAAAGATCGGTGTAACGTTGTTATTTGCATATTTTTTACTTTCAAATAAATAATAAGTATTTTATTTTTTAGAGAATTTATATAAACAAAATATGTATTTTTTCTTTATAGTTAGCACATCTGGCAATACCGGTTCTTGTTGCGGCCTGTATAATAAATGTTTTATGAAACCCTTTTTATATTTATTGCAAGATAAGCCAATAATGTAGAAAAAAATTACACAACTATGACCTCGCAAAAACACAAATTAATATTTAAAGTTATATTTTTTATGAAAAAAACATAGGGTCTATCGTCGTCCACTTCTTGACATAAACTAAGACGTCTTAAATACGCTGATGTAGTGACATCTTTAAAATGTGTTTTTTACGTCCAAAGTACGCCAAAGACGTCCAGGCTAAAGATAGGCATAATATGGACGTCTTCAGAACGTAGTGTGCTATCTGGGTAAACAAGCAGAAACAATAGGTACTTTTTTAACTTTCTTAACGCCTTGTGGAATATTGAGAGGGAGAATTTAGCTACATTGTCTTTCGTTTTGAAGCATGACCTTTTCTGAACACAATGTTTTTTGATTCGCGTCATTATCTGCTTTTTAAAAGAAGATACAAATTTTTAAAGAAAGTACTGCAGTTTTTAAATTTTAATCACAATTCATTCTGTAACTTTTTTAATTGTTGTCCGATCTTGGTTAAATTTTTAGCAAAGTGTACACTTATGTTCTCGGATCATATTCTGAATTATAGTTTTCAACAAAAAATACAGGCAGAAACAAAAACTTTTTTACCCTTAATTTCTTAACGCCCTGTGGAAACATTGAGCAGTAGAATTTAGCTTCATTATGGTTTTGTTTTGAAGTGTGACCTTTTCGTAACACGTTTTTAAATTCCATACTACAAAATCTTGTAAAGGGCTACCACAACCAAAAGACTTACATCCTGTCGGACAGCCAAGCTACTCTTAAGGCTCTGAACTCCAATCGGTCTACTTTAAAACTTACACTGGAGTGCCATACCAACCTAAAAGTACTGGCGGCCATGGGGAACACAAACAATAGAGCTCTTGTGGGTCCCTGGTCACTCTGGGATATTAGGAAATGAAATAGCGGATGAACTAGCGAGAGCCGGATCCGCTCAAAATCTCAGGGGCCCTGAACCAGCCTTTGAAATATCAAACAGGCAACAAAAACAACATTAGATAGATGGTCGAAAAAACAATACATATCTCGATGGCAAGGGTTACCTGGTCAAATACACGCACGGGTCGTAATTGGAAAACCATCGAAAACATTATCGAATGGGATGCTAACCCTAACACGGCCTCAATTGAAACAAGTGATGAGTCTGCTAACAGGCCACTGCCACAGCTTCAACGGATAGGTGTAAACAACGGATCCATTGAATGATGACTCTGCAGCGAAGAGGATGAAACCGCCTCACACATAATATACCACTGCGTAGCGCTCTCTCGTAGGAAACAAAATATCTTCGGGAACATACAACGTGGTGACAAGCTTGGTAGAAGGTTACTGGACCTCATAGAAGGAACCAACATCTTCTAACAAGATACGCCACTGCCTAGAGATGTTTATTTGGTCTGTCTCTTGCGAGTTTAATGGAAAAAGTAGCACATACCTACAGCTCTGCTACTGTCTATATTTCTTACCTACAGCTGCTACCCTCTATATTTCTTCCTGCTTTTTCTATCAACGAATAGTGTGCAAAAGTTTAAATACTAAACGAAAGTCATATATGAAATTATTGTGCTGAAATTAGTTTCGTTAAATATTGCGAATCATACTCGAATATATTATAACGAAAAATTAAAATGTGGAAAAATATTATTCACAGACAATTTTAAAAACTCCAGATATTAAAGTTTTATAAACATTAAGTATTTGCCCGCATAAATTCGCGGTGAAACTGGTTAAAACTTTTGAGAAATTATGCTTTTAATACCAGGAATCTCCATGCAACAAGACATTGTCCGTTCTTCAAAGTTTGTCGCGAAGTGTTTCATTAACAAAGGGATGAAAACTGTAAATCTTTTCGCTCCGTTGGATATATATAGTCCTTAAATGGTTTAAAATTGTCTTAAGTTTCTCTTAAACACACAAACAATTGGGCCGGGTTTAATTATAGAACGAACTACTTGAAAAGTTTACTTGACTTTAGTTGTGCCTACAATAAAACTTTTAGGTAGCAATAAACCGCAAGCAATAAATATTTATGATACGAGTGTGAAAAATGCATTTTTAAGGCACGTGCATGGAAGTTTGCAGAACGAGTATAGCGTTTTTATTTCTTTTTACTTTTAAAAATAATAAAACTTAAAGTCCCGAACGGTTTCAAGCACGTGCGGTGACAAGTTATCACAATTGCTTAAACAATAAACTTTCGTTATTTGCCGTAGTAACGGTTATCCCTTGGTTAATTCAATTTATGATTTGATGAGATTGTGTGGGATTGCTAAGAGATGGCGTTGCACGCTGTATTTTCTCAACTACCATTGATAAGACAGCGTGAGTCTTCTCTGACGATAGGTAAGTATACCCACCCTGTAATGACGGGAACAAAAGAGTTCGAAACCGGTTTTTTTTTTATGATCAAACACAAGCACTATAGGAAAAATCCTTGAGGCCACGTGGTCTCCAGTCAGACGAATTTTCGATGGAATCCAGTAGCCGAATAGTATGTTTCGGTGAAGAGCTCCAGACATGAGAGCAGTACTCCAGTGATTGTCGAATCTGGGCTTTGTATAGTGTCAAAAGTTGTTGAGGTGTGTACAACTTTCTGATTCGGAAGAGTACACCAAGCTTCTCAGAAGCTATCTTGGCGATTGCCACAACGTGGTTATGCCAAGATATATTTCCTCCCAGATTGACGCCCAGCAAATTAATAGATGAAGCCAGTGGGATTGCGTGTCGGTCAATGACTATATCCGGTTGTGTAATGTTATCCTTTTTAGAGAAAACTGGTGCCTGGGTTTGTTCGGGTTTGTTCGGGTTTGTTCGGGTTTGTTCGTTAAATTCGACTTGGTTACTGTCACCCTAAGCCAAAATTTCTTCCAGATCTTTGTTGAGGCGTGATATTTCATGCTGTCTGCGAAGACGTGCGTCGGCAGCCGATGTTTGTGCATTCAAAGGGAAAGATGAGATAAGTGTGCTATCGTCAGCGAAACTAAATATCGGATTTTTCGTTTTCACTAGAAGGTCGTTAATGTAGAGTAAGAAGATAGTTGGAGACAATATGGACCGTTGAGGAACACCGGCATTGATGGCGAAGGTGTCTGAGAGAAATCCGTCAATCGCCACTTGCAGAGAGCGGTCCTTAAGAAAGTTAGACAACCATGCACAGAATCGACTGGGCATACCATAGGATCGCAGTTTACTTAGAAGTCCCTCATGCCAAACACGATCAAAGGCTTTAGAAATATTCAGTGCAACAGCCCGAGACTCCCCATTATGTTCGATTGCGTTGTTCCAAAGATGGGTGACATAGGCTAGAAGATCTCCAGTTGATCTGGACTTCCAAAAACCATATTGATGATTGCTGATAATGTTGAAGCCTTCCAGGCAGATTCAAGATGGTGGTTAATAGCAGTCTCCATTACTTTTGATATAACTAAAAAGCAAAGCGACTGGCTGATAGTTGCTAGGCAAGGTTATCTTACCTTTCTTTGGTATAGGCTGAACTCGCGCCGTCTTTCAGCACGATGGAAATATTTCTTGTTTGTAGGATAAGTTAAAAGTCTACAAAATATTGGTGTTAGTTCATCGGCGCATCTCTTGAGAACTATAACAGGAATTTCGTCTGGACCAGACGTCTGGACCGTCGTACAGATTAATCACTCTTTATGGCCTCTATAAAATATTAAAATATAATTAAATAATACATGTAGGTTCAAAAGTTAGAGCCAAAAAAATACATCGCTGAGTACCCCTTTGGGGACCCATATCTCAGGGAATTTTAGGAATTATTTTTATTTATGACAAATTAGGTTTATTTTGACCTCCTCTGTATGCTCTCAAAAAATGAGGAGGTACAATTGTATTCATTTAAAATGGGGACAAGTCTTACGACTAGTTTTCATATTTGCGTAAATCAGGCTTTTCTGATGTTTATCTGTGAGCAATATTTTTTTACGCAGCTACCCAGTTTTATAGGTCCGATTCTTGTGGGTCTCCTTAACTGTTAAAATTGTATTCTGTGCATTTTCCCTATAAATTTGTTAGTGCCTGTATTGACCACCCTCCTTCAATTCTGGCTACTATTTGAACTTTTTCAAATTCTGTTAAATGGCGAGGCATTTTGAGAATTCTGACAGTGGCAGTTAGTTTAGTGTCCCCATTTTCAATGAGTACATCTGTACTTACCGAACACCCTGTATTCTACAACTCCGTCGAACATTAAAATTATTATTGAGCTTCTTTTGAAAATTCCCTCCATATGCACGCTCTTTCCACAGAGCCCTTATGCCAATCCAAGACACCCTCTTCCACTAGATGAAATATTAATATTCACACTTGATATATGGAGTTCATATTGCTTGCAGTGACGCTATAGCTAGCATCTTTATTTGTTCCCCTCCGGTAAAGTTGATTTACAGAGACTTAAGAACCAGCCAAATTTAATTACGGTTTGCACACTGAGACGTTAAATTTATTTCCCGATCGGCATATATATTTGGTTTATGGCACGTCAACGGAAGCAGGTATATTAAAATTCCCGACGAAAAAGTATGTCGGTGGGATTGGTTTAGAGGTTTGTCAATTGTAAACGTTGTACCATCACTTTCCTTACACTTATACCGTCCCTATGCCTCCTCCTGTACTTTCGGACCGGTACGATGTCACCCGATGGTACGGACGGCCCGCAATGATCCAGATTGGAATAATACAAGCCAATCATTCGACATGCTTTACTCGGAGTAATCCCAAACAATCCTTACTTATTTCTCTTATGGTAAGTCGAAGACACTTAATTTCTTTATAATTTGACAGGGTCGAAATCAAGTATCAGCGAAACCTACGAACTTATTATTCTATTTTGGGGTATTTTGTATACTTTTCAACTTATCCTACGCAAAAGAATTATTTACATCCTGCTGGAAGACGGGCGAGCCCAGCCTATACCAAAGAAAGGTAGAGAACCCTGCCCAACAACTATCGACCAGTCACAATGCTTTCAGCTCTATCACAAGTAATGGATAAAGCTATTAATAAACAATTTCTAAAGTACCTGGATACCTTAATATTATCAGCGATCATCGATATGGTTTCCATAAACATAGATCAATAGGAGACCGTCCAGCTTATCTCGCCCATCTTTGGAACGCCACGCAATCGAACAGCATGAAGAGTCCCGAACTATTCTCTTATGGTATATCTAGTCGATTATGAGCATGGTTATATAGCTTTCTTAAGGAACAAACATCCAAAGTACAGGGTGTTACAAGTTCGGCCTTCACCATTTGTCGAAAATTTTGCGTTCCGGTTTTTATTTTTTCCTAACTTTGTTCGAAGAGATATCCAAACATAAATTTCACTTTCTTATTGCTACTTTTTATTCTCCATAAGATGGCATTATCAGATCTTTCATGCGACGACAAAACTCAGTGCCTCTTTTAAAAGTCTTAAGAATGTGCTGGCTGTGTGTGTGATATTTTGTGGAGAATGAGAAAGTGAAATTCTCTTCGAACAAAGTCAAGAAAAAATAAAAATCGAAACGCAAAATTTTAGATTTTTCGAAATATTTTGAAAGGCCCTGTATTTATTTTTGATTTTTTGGCGGCATATTATTGGGTCCATAATTACGCCATTTTGTCCCAATTTAAACGATTTCCGTTTCCGAAATCCCAATGGTGAAGGCCGAATTTGTAACACCCTGTATTGCTTTGCTGACGACAGCACACTTGTCTCATTTTTCACTCTGAATTCTAAAACATTTCGCTCAATAAAGACCTGGTAGAAATTTTGTCTTGGGGTGACAGTGACCAAGTCGAATATAATGCTAAGAAACCCCAGGGAGCAGTTTTTTCTAAAAAGGTTCACATTGCTGAACCCGTTATAGTTATGGCAGGACACGCAATTGCACTAACACTATACTTTTTCGGACCAAGGACTTATAGACACCTCAACGACTTTTGACATTCCAAATTCGTCCATCACTGGAATACTGCTCTCATGTCTGGATCTCTGCATCAAAACATACCCTTCGGCTGCTGCACTCCATCGAATGGGGAGCCTTTCGTCTGATCGGAGACCACGAGCTCACCAAGAACCTCGTTAGCCTTGAACATCGAAATCAGGTTGGTGATTTGACTCTTTTTTTCATATATTTCCATGGCAAATGTTCCCCTGATATTGTCCGCTCAATTCCACCTAGAGCGACGAATAGCAGCAATACGCGACGAACCACTGGTATCCATCCGGATGTGATTCAGCTTAGTATTCCTCGAACTTCATTGTCTAAGAATTATTCCATCTGGAGGACTTCATTCTTATGGAACGACCTTTCCGAGGTCGTTTTCCCAACGAATATAACCTCCAACCATTCAAAACCAACGTGAATCGTTGTGTTTTCCTATAGTGCTTGTGTTTGATCATAAAAAACCGCCCCACTAACAAGGCAACAAAATACTCTTTTATACTAGAATGAAAACGTAATTCCTAATAGGGTTGTAACTTTATTCCTGTTATGTCCTTTATTTAAAATTCTAACGGAGCAGGTGCACATACTGTTTTAATAATTATTTCGTATTTGTAAAAGTAGACATGTTGTACTCATAAATTATTGTATACTAAATTGCGAACAAACAGGAAATTATAATTTTAAAATTATGTCCGATGATTGCTGCGAATAAAATAAATACATGGTGTTAATTTGAAAACTTCCCACCGTTAAGATCGCGCTTCCAGTAAGTAAATACTATTAAAAGTTAGAGTTTTATTGTGAAGGGGAGGACCCTTCTAAAGAATATTTGCAACCTCCTTGGTTTAACCCCCTCGGAGGGGTAGTTTTTACACTTAAAATCTTAAATAGGGAGGAGGTCGAGTCGCACATCATTTTAAAGGTCGTTTAAATATTTTCCTATAATGTCATAATTTGTTCTGAGTAGCAGTATCCAACAAATACGTTCAAAAAATGGCCGTAAGTCACTTCTTTCCGGTTCTTTACCTGTGCTAAAGCCACCGCCTAAAAAAACGTTCCATTTACTTCCACTTTTAGACGCAATTTCTTGGAAAATACTTGTGTTGTGATCGCTCGAGCGAAAAACCGCTTGAGTACTCGATTATTGAAATAACCGACATCGCTCGATTATTAGGAAACTGCTCGAGTTATAAATTCAAGCGAAAATCGTCGCTTGTTACATATTACCTTTCACTCGATACCCGAGATTCGCTTGACGCCGACCGAAATGAGCTGCTTGGTAGTGTGATTGCTCGAGGTAAAAACTGCTCGTAGACTCGAGCAGTTTTGCGCTAGATAGGAAATACTAGTCTAGTTATAAAATCAAGCGAAAAGATCCGAAATCGAGCTATCCGAAATGATCAGAAGGCTGACACGACATACGTCATTCTTAAAGGAACATAAACTAGAAGGTGCATACAAAAAATTATGCCAAATCCCTTAGTGAATTCATCGCGACAGGGGTTTTATTTTAACTAGCTAGCCAGCGGCGATTGTAAATTTTTTAAAAAATAAATAATGTAATTTTCCGTAAATCGTTTGGAAATATTGACATTTTTGATAACATTTTTGAAAGAAAAGTCAATAATTCCCTACACTTAGTCATTGCTAGGCAACGGAAAATAACTGTTAGGAAATATTAATTTCCTACTGTAAGGAATAGTACCGGGTGGTCATATAAGCGAGGAAGCCGGCCATATCTCGGTAACCATCAATCGTACAGCTTTCAAAAAAGTTTTTTTATAGGAAAAGTGGTCAAGAGAAATCGCTGGAAATAATTTTTAAGTTTACCAGTTGGCCGCTAGAGGGCGTAATACCAATACCCAACTGGGAAATCGAGGTTTTCTCTTTAATACGCCCACTTATGCCTTATTAAAAATATATGTGTAGTAATCCCGGGGATAGTATGAGCAACTTCGGTTTTATACTTATTGCTTCAACTCATCAAATAAAGTGGTGGGGGAAGGACAAACATTTATTTGCAAAAAGCTAAGTAACTCCGGTTAAGGTAAACGAAATTTATCAAACATAGTCTCGTTAGAAAGAGATTTTATTGCTTTATCAATTGCATTATAAATTACGCCCTTTTAGTTTTAGCGGTAACCGCTAGAGAGCGGTTTTGGGAATGTCAACAAAATTTGCTGTTTTTCTTCAAAATTGTAAATGGAAGCATATGTTGGTTTTCACATAGTTAAAAGGAGAACTAAATTTTCAAGAACTCAGTGAAAACCGCTAGTTGCTATGTCTTCTCGAACTAAAGATATCAACAAAACATTGTGAAAAAAATTATTCAAACTACTATTATGTCGGATAAAAATAATGGGTAGGCTTTGATACAGAAATATTCTAAAACTAGTAGGATTTGAAACAAAAATATTCTAAAACAAGTAGGCTTTGAAGCAAAAATTGCGCAAAACATGCGTCACTTTTAATTAGATTGCTTTTTAAAATGTTGATTTCCTTCCTTATCAATAATGGGTAGGCTTTGATACAGAAATATTCTAAAACTAGTAGGATTTGAAACAAAAATATTCTAAAACAAGTAGGCTTTGAAGCAAAAATTGCGCAAAACATGCGTCACTTTTAATTAGATTGCTTTTTAAAATGTTGATTTCCTTCCTTTAAAAGAGCAAAGGTAAGTAAATAATGTTTTTTCGTCATTTATTTTTGTGATCTATTTAAAAAAGTTCGTGATTTGAAATAAAGAAGTTTATTATTGATAATAATAATTATATCACATATATAGTCAATGGCTCATATTCTGGTAAAACAATCTTTCATTTACGGTTTGGTCTATGATTTTGTGTTTTAATTTATTAATTATGTTATTGGTGTTTTCTGCTTTTAGCTTGGGCAGATATGCCATGTAGTGAGTTGAATTTCGTAAAATTTAAAACCATTATCTAACTTTTGATTTTATTTTTGTTAGGCTGCATTCATTTCACGTTGTTCTTCGTCAAGCTTTAATTGACTTTGACCCAAGGATTGGACTATTGCTACTGGCTATTAAATATGTTGGCGGAAGATCATAGACTAATGTCCAAATATTATGTGGACCGATGAGGCAACCTTCAATATTTATGGGGGGGGGGGGGGGGGTAAATTTGCATAATATGCACTACTGGTCGAGAACTAAGCCACATTGGATGCAAGAAGTCCAGCATCAAGGTCGGTGGAGTGTGAACGTCTGGTGTGGAATACTAGGAGAGAGAATTATAGGTCCGTTTATATTTAATGAAAAACTTAATGGCCGCACATACTTACATTTTTTAAGAAATGAATTACCACTTCTCCTAGAAAATGTCCCAATAGAAACAAGATTGAATATGATGTCCAGCCCATTTTTCTGCATCTGTCCGAGAACACCTAGATTTAATATTCCCTGCTAGATGGATCGGACGGGGAAGTTTATTTCCGTGGCCAGCCAGATCACCTGATCTCACATGTTTAGATTTTTATTTATGGGGAAGGTTAAAAGACATTAATTTTCAAAGTAGACCAACTACACGAGAAGCCATGATTAATAGAATTAGAAGTGCGATTCGAGGACTTTCCATGGCAGAAGTAGAGACGGCCGTATTTTCAACTCGGGATAGACTGAAATCCTGCACTGAAAATGATGGAAAACAATTTGAACATCCAGGGAGACATTAGTAAAACAATTTTAAAATTTTACAATACAATTTTTGCTTCAAAGCCTACTAGTTTTAGAATATTTTTGTTTCAAAGCCTACTAGTTTTAGAATATTTTTGTATCAAAGCCTACCCATTATTTATATCCGACATGATAGTAGTCTGAATAATTTTTTTTCACAATGTTTTGTTGATATCTTTAGTTCGAGAAGACATAGCAACTAGCGGTTTTCACTGAGTTCTTGAAAATTTAGTTCTCCTTTTAACTATGTGAAAATCAACATATGCTTCCATTTACAATTTTGAAGAAAAACAGCAAATTTCGTTGACATTCCCAAAAGCGCTCTCTAGCGGTTACCGCTAAAACTAAAAGGGCGTAATTTATAATGCATTTGATAAAGCAATAAAATCTCTTTCTAACGAGACTATGTTTGATAAATTTCGTTTATCTTAACCGGAGTTACTTAGTTTTTTGCAAATAAATGTTTGTCCTTCCCCCACCACTTTATTTGATGAGTTGAAGCAATAAGTATAAAACCGAAGTTGCTCATACTTTCCCCGGGATTACTACACATATATTTTTAATAAGGCATAAGTGGACGTATTAAAGAGAAAACCTCGATTTCCCAGTTGGGTATTGGTATTACGCCCTCTAGCGGCCAACTGGTAAACTTAAAAATTATTTCCAGCGATTTCTCTTGACCACTTTTCCTATAAAAAAACTTTTTTGAAAGCTGTACGATTGATGGTTACCGAGATATAGCCGGCTTCCTCGCTTATATGACCACCCGGTACATTACGTATCAAGGGTCGAAAAGAGGCTTCTACGGACGAGTCCGCAAAAGCATCCGACGGCCCGAGATATGTACCGTATTTTTTTTTACAAGTGCTCCGAAGCTTTGATGCCAAATAAATAAAGAAATTCTTCAGACAGTTTTCCTGTCTACATGACATGAAAACACTCGCGCATGGAGAATGTAAATATCTATTTATTATTTTTGACAGATACGCTCGGTGGCCTAGTGGTATAGCGTACGCCTTGTGATCTGAGAGTCGCGGGTTCAAATCCCGCACTCGGTATCTCTGGTTTTATTTATTTTTTTACAAGTGCCCGAGTCTTTGAGGCCATATAAATAAAGAAATTCTTCGGACATTTTTCTAAAACATCTTTGAAAAATTAACTGCCAATTTAATTTATATATAATCCGCTATTTATTATCGCTTGCTCGGTGGGTAGAGTGTCCGCCTGGCGATCTGAGGGTCGCGGGTTCAAATCCCGCACCGTCAATTCTGGTTTTATTTATTTATGAGCACGTTGTGACTCGAATCGGGCGGGAAAAATCTTTCCCGCCCGCTTCGATACTTTCCCGCCCTCTCTCTTGGAAAACGCCACTTTCGGTGAAGAGAACATGCATGAAAAGAGGCACTTTCGGGGAACATGTAAAAAAAATTATATTACCTTACAGTGGGGAAATTAGCACCAAATTGTAAGGAAATTATATTTCCTTACAGTTGTTAGTGTTCTACATAAATGTGAACTTTGACAATTCAACATTAATACGTTTCCATAGTAACGCAAGCAATTTTATTACGAATTTCAAAGCACCATTTATTTGTGAATAAATTTATTATAAAAATCTATTTAAGAAATGAAAAGTCTATGCTTGTCAGGTGGTATTAATGTCAAATACCAATATGGCAAATTATTATTTCCCAGACCACCCGATGATCCTTATACAATAAGGGCGTATTTTTGTCTACACAGTAGCACTTTAAAATACTATTTCAGATTGAATGGTACTACCAAGAAAAGAAGCCCTCTCCATTGATAGGATGCAACCACCTGTAGACCGGTTTCGAACTTATTTGTTCTCGTCAGTACAGGGTAGGTGTACATACCTATTGTGGTGCGTAGCCCTAATTTAAAATAAAAATATTTTTTATTTGCAAACATATTTTGAAGTCTCAAGATAAATTTTATTTTTCAAAAATATTTTGAAGTCTCAAAATAAATTTATTTTTCAAAAATATTTTGAAGTCCCAACATAAGATTTTATTTTTAAAAATATTTTGAAGTCTCAAAATAGATTTTATTTTTCTAAAATATTTTAAAGTCTTAACATACATTTTATTTTTCAAAGATATTTTGAAGTCTCAAAATAAATTTTATTTTTCAAAAATATTTTGAAGTTTCAACACAAAGAGTTAGATTCCAAAAATATTTTGAAAAGTTTTTAATAAATTAAATTTGTTGTATCATAAATTAAAATCAAATATTTTATTCAAAGTGACAAAATAAAATAAAGTACGATTTTCAAATTAAATTTAAGAAAATATTTAAATTTAATTGTAAGATTTTATTCATTGAAAAATAAAATAAAAAATAAATAAATTTAAATTCACATCTTGATCAATGATAATAATAAAGTTGTACCTTATTTTGGAATGAAAGTCAAAATTTTTCAAAATCATTTTCAAAACACAAGTGCTCACATACACCGATAACTTAAAACTAAATCTTAAATTTTTGCTTTGGATGTTTTGATGGGTGCATGTGATGTCACCAAACGTTTCCAATAATAATTTTTCTGCGTATTAATTCCATAAAAAGTTCTAGAATCAAGTCGAGCCAAGACTTTCGCACGTAGGCAATTGGGATTTTATTTACTTATTTCTATTTACAGAAATTGGAAAAGTACTATCAAGGCTAGATCATGAAAATATGGGTTGTTTTTAACCTTTCTATGACATTTTAAGAACTGCGAAATATTCTAGAACCAGAGTTGACCCAAGTCTTTTCTCACGTAGGCAGTGATTTTATTTACTTACTTATTTCTATTTACGGAATCTGGAAAAATACTATCATTTTAGAACTGCGAAATATATTTTCCCTTATTGACTTCGGATAAAAACAAGTACCTGTGTACCCATAGGACACGTCACTCTAATGCGTTTTGTTTATCGGAAAGTTTTAAAACTCTGGAAAACATCGTAGAAGGATTCGAGAAAGATCTTGCTTTGACAAACAAAATACGTCATGTTTAGCGTTATTATAAATACCTCCCGCGAACCATTTTGGAGTCAGTTTTTAGATTTTAGTTGATATCTCAGTCTATCTCAGTTTTTCAGTTGACAGTCTTCAGTTTTTAGTCTTCAGAAATAAGCTTTGAGTTTCAACTTTAGAAAGTTATTATCAGTTAATACTGTGCCTCGGACAGAATTAAAGTAAATTCGCCAGATTATCGAGAGAAAATAATTATTTTAAAAAGTGAGTGTTTCGTTTAAAAATAACAAAGAAGTTAATATTATTTTGTTATAAGAGTTAAATTTGGATGGCTTGCTATAATTTTTTTTTGTAAATTAACTGTACGAGTTAAGTGGAAATAAAATTTCAAAAGGATTGAATCGTGTTTTCATAGCAGTCAAGGATTAACTCAACAGCAGCAACAAATAAGGTAATAGAAAAATTAGGCCAACTTGATCTGCAGTGATTTGCCCTAATCAAACTTTGGGGGTTGTGTTTGTTCGATAGAGATAAATAGAGAGATAGGGCAAGCCACTACATTGGTGTCAGGTGTGGGGTAGGAAAAAACAACCCCAGAAGAAATTCCAAAACTTTAAAAATACTTTGTGAAGCTAAATAGCCAGAATGAACACCCCACCCACGTCTTCGAGCGCTGCTCCTATAACTAATAACATCGTTATGAATGCTCCTAAAATCGTAGTAGGTATAGAATCTGTTCCTACATACGATGGCACAACCAGTATTGAAGAATTTTTGACGGTAGTGGAAGAAACAGGAGTATTGGCCGACTGGACAGAAAAGGAAATGGCATCAATTGCTCGACTAAAATTAAGATTTAAAGCAAAACAGTTCATCGAATCCGAACCATCTTTGCAAACTACAGCGGACTGGAAAACACTAAAAGACAACCTAAAGAAGCAATTTACACGACAATATGTAAAGGGGTCAGCTATGAAAAATTTCATGGAGTGTCGACAACGAGTTGGAGAAACCTGCAGACAATTTTTGACCAGACTAAAAATTCTTGCCAATAGAACCATCACTCTTACCGGAGATTCCGCTCATGATGACCCAATTAAAGAAAAACTCGCTCAAGACATTACCACTCAGTTTTCCTTGGGTTTAACCATGCCAATCAAACAAAGAGTGCTTTCCGGAAATCCGAAGGATTTGAATGAAGCTCTGGACATAGCAGAAAGAGAACAATCGATAGAGAATTTACTACACCCTGCTTCTGGAAATCGTGAGTGCAGAAATGTTAATAACCAAAATGGAGGAAATAATTACCAGCGTACTTTTAAACCACAAGTTTATGTAAGAAATTGCTACAAGTGCAACCAGCCAGGGCATTTTGGTGCAATGTGCCCCAAGAATAGAGAACAAAATACAAGCTCCCGACAGCAATCCAATCTGCAGTGTTATTCGTGCCAGAAACATGGTCATATAGCCAGAAACTGTCCAGAAAAGAGGAATCAATACCAAACACGAAATCAATATCAAGGAAGAAATCAATACCAAGAAAGAACTCAGACAAGAGAACAAAGAAATCAGAAGCCGTTAAACTCCAGTGCAGCCACTTTCCAACCCCGGAGCACGGCTGCCAACGAGGCACAATGGGATTAAGAAGAGAGGTAAGGGTAGGAATACATACATGCTCCGAAGAAGGAACCCCAAGACCATGTAACGTAATTGAAGTTAGTATTTATGGTAAGCCATGCCTAGCTTTAGTTGACTCCGGAGCTGTTGTATCCCTAATTAAGCCCAATATTGCCCAGGGGTTCATAAGTGAAAGTAAAGAAATTAATTTGGTAGATATTCAGGAAAAGAAAATACCAGTACTAGGAAGAGTTACATTGCCGGTATCTTTTGATTCAGAGATAGTGGTACCGCATAGCTTTGTAGTAGTTGATACGAATTCATTTCGTGCCGAGATACTATTGGGAATAGATTTCCTAAGAGAACACGGAGTCAAGATTGACTGGGGAAACGATTGCATGTATGCCTTTGAAAAGGTAATACCATTGTGTGATGAAAAGCCCGCAGATGTGGCAGAAATTACGATGATAAAATTGAAACGAGAATTTGAAAGTAGGTTTAATCAGTTAGAGGCTGATTTGAGTTTTATCAAGAAGAAATTAGAGAATAGTGAACTAGAAGAAAAAAATGGGATAGTGACAGGGAATACTAATATGGAAAATCCATCATCACCCCAAATGAAGATGGATGAAATTCAGGCGATTTGGGGTCGTTTGGATTCTGAAATAAAACATCCCGAAAGGTTCCATGAAGTACCTGCCACCTCCTCTGAGAATATGGCCATATCTCACCTTCATGAGGGTTCATCTGTCTCAAGTAACGTGCACGTAAAAGAAAGAGATTCAGTAGCAAAGAAACAAGAAGTAAAGAAAATTGAAAAAGTGAAAATTAAGGAAGAAAAAGATGAAATAAAGAAGAATATTATTGAAAATCAGAGATCAGACGTAAGTTCCCCAGTTATGCTATCTGAAGATATTGTAATCCCCTCGAATTGCCAAGCAGTATGTCAAGCATTAGTGCGAGGAGTGACCAGAGTTACGACTCAACACGTGGTTTTAGAGCCAAGTGAGGACATTCCGACCGGACTGCTTGTTGCAAGAATTCTATGTAAAACTGGAAAAACAGTTCCAGTGAGAATGAGTAACCTTACAGACAATGAAATGGTTATCAAGAAAAAATGTATTATTGCGAGAGCTTATGAAGTGGAAATAGAAGAACCAAGTTTAACAGAAATAAAAGATTCAGTAAGAAAAATTGATTTAAAAGATGCCAAGGAGATTCTAGAGTCAATGAACCTGAATCATCCAAAGAGCGATGACGAAATAAAGCTACGAGAATTAATTATGGAATATATTGATATTTTCAAGGCTCCAGAACAAAAACTGAGTTGTACTTCTAACATTGTTCACCGGATTATTACAGAAAATGTACCACCAATTTTGAAAAGGCCTTATCGAGTACCTTACCAGAGACAAGAAATTATGAAAAAGGAAATACAAAAATTAATGGACGATGGAATTATTACAGAAAGTCAATCACCATGGAGTTTCCCTGCCATACTTCTAGAAAAGAAGCGACATCCTGGGGAAGAAGTCCAATATCGACTAGTTATTGATTATCGCGCCCTTAACGAAATCACGAAGACAGACTATTTTCCCTTGCAAAATATACAAGAAACAATCGATAAACTAACAGGTGCTAGTATATTTTCCACAATGGATTTGGCATCGGGATATTTTCAGGTTCCTCTTCACCCTGACGATCAAGAAAAGACAGGCTTTTCAACGCCTGAGAATCATTACCACTTCCTAAGAATGGCTATGGGTCTGAAAAATGCCCCTGCAACCTGGAGTCGAATGATGCATCACATATTAGGTAAATTAACCTATAAGGAATGTCTGGTTTACCTTGATGACATAATAGTATTTTCAAGTGACGTGGATACACATTTGGAACGTTTAAGACATGTTTTCGAAAAAATAAGGGAAAGTAATTTAAAATTAAAGCCAACTAAATGCCACTTTATGAAAGAAGAGATCGAGTATCTAGGTCATCTTATTCGAAAAGGAGGCTATACTACTGATCCCAGAAAAACAGAAATAATAAGGTCATATCCAATACCAAGAAATGTTAGAGAAGTTAGAGCATTTCTAGGTTTGTGTGGGTTTTATCGTAAATTTGTACCAAATTTTGCAAAAATTAGTCAACCCTTAACTTCACTTACTAAAAAGAATATCAAATATCATTGGAATGCCGAGCAACAACACGCATTTGATACTTTAAAACAATCCTTAATAACGCCACCCATACTAAGGTATCCAGATCTAACCAAACAATTCATGGTAAATACAGATGCTAGTGGAACTTCAATTGCTGCAATTTTGACTCAAGTGCATGATGGAATAGAGCATCCCATTTGTTATTCCAGTAGAACACTCAATGATGCAGAAAGAAGATATAGCACCATCGAAAAAGAATGCCTAGCAATAGTGTATGCGGTGAAGACTTATCGAAATTATTTGACTGGAACTCATTTTATTATTATGACGGATCATAGGCCTTTGAAGTATTTATTAACCATAAAAGATGCAAGTTCACGTTTAGCTAAGTGGGCAATGTTTTTGATGGAATATAGCTTTACAATTCAGTACAGACAAGGTAAACTAAATAGCAATGTGGATTCCCTCACACGTTTAAGATCGGAAGGAGATGTTTTAGTAGAGAATATTATTGCTTTGGTAAAAGAAGGTCAAAATAGGGAAGAGATCATGCCAATATCGACAGTTGTTTGGAGTAAAGAAGAATTAAAAATACTTCAACAAAACGATGGATATATCAAGGAAATACTCACAAGAACTTTGACTGAAGAAGATCCATTTTACATCAATGAAGATGATCTTTTAGCCCGACGCAGGGAACAGCATCAAAGAAATGATCAAATTGTTGCACCCCAACAAATTATACCAGAAATATTAAAAATATATCACAATTCTATATATACTTGCCACCCAGGACAGAAAAAGACGATAGAACTAATTAAAAGGGATTTCTATTGGCCCACAATTACAAAGGATGTAATAAGCTTTGTAGAAAAATGTCATTCTTGCTGCATCCGAAAAACAAATTATCAACCTCCTGTAGCCTTGCAAGAAACACCTGTGCCTTATGTACCTTGGGGAAGAATAAGCATGGATATAGTTGGACCATTAAATAGAACAAACAGCAATAATAAATATATACTGACTTGTGTGGACTTTCTAACAAGATATCCAGAATGCATTCCATTACCTGACATCACAGCTGTTACAGTTGCTAAAGCTTTTGTTGAAAACATCATATGCAGATTTGGAGCTCCTAGAGAACTCTTAACAGATTGCGGAACTCAATTTGTCGGATCCTTGTTTGTAGAAATCTGCAAGTTATTGGGCATTAAGAAACTAAAAACTACCCCATATCACCCGAGCGCAAATGGAATTGTAGAAAGGATGCACAAAAGTTTAAAAACCATGATAAGTCACTTTGTTACTGATCATTATGCTAATTGGGATGAAATATTACCTTACTGTCTAATGGCATATAGAAACTTACGTCATGAAGCAACTCAAGATTCACCGTTTTTCCTAAACTTTGGACGCGATATGGAGTTACCTATTCATCTTACTTTAAGACAAAATAAAGTAAAATATGATATAGATGAAAATTATTCCAGCGAAATGATATTAAGAATGCAAATAGCTCATGAAATCGCTCGACAGAATATTGAAAAGAGTATTCAAGTACGGTGTGATAAGCACAATGCAAAGAAATTGCGAAAAGAATTTCAATTAGGAGATCTGGTGTACTTACATACTCCAGCTATTCCAGGCAAGAGAATAATGGCATCTAAATTTTATTCTAAGTGGTCAGGACCTTATCGTATCATAGAGAAATTGGGACCAGTTACTTTTAAAATTAAAGAAGTTAATGGGCGAAAAGTACAAACAGTACATGCAGAAAGACTTAAACGCTGCAAAGAACAAGAAGAAGCTGAAAAGCAAAAATTAGAAATTGAGGAAATACCCGACGAAATACTAGACAATGATGAAAAGCAGGACGAAATTGACGAATTTATTAACCTAGGAATGGAGGCAGAAAATGTATTACCAGAACCAGAAGTAGTAAATGAAGAAAATGATGAATCAGATGAAGAATATTATTCAGAATCGACAGGGTCAGACGACGAACCTCAGGAAATAAATTTAGATAATGGCAGACGAACAAGAACTCGTGAAATAAAGCTGCCAGAAAAATATAAGGATTATGTTATATAACCAGAAAATAGCAAAGCCATCCTGTATATAAATTAAAGATATGTATATGATATAAAAATATAAGTTAAGTATAAATAAGAAGAGAATGAAAAACTAACGGGAATTATTGTTACAGTGAAGTTAATATACATCGTGGCATTAATGATAAAATTGGGAGGAGCCTCACTAATAGCCTATGACTGCAAAAACCCTTCAACCAATATAACAGCAATATCCTTAAGGGATGTCAGCCAATGTCCAGATCCAGAAACTGGATATGATGTAAAAGAGGGATATGTGCAGATTTTAGAAAGAAGAAGATTTGAATATGTTCATGTATTTTCATGTTTTATAGAAGTTACACGTTACATAACATATTGCGGCGCATTTTCGCATCAATCGGCAGTTGATGGAGGACTATCAACTTATGTGTATGAACAAGGCGCAGAAGAATGTAGAAAAACTCATGCTTTTAGACAATTTAAAGGCATCAACGGTCATAGTATTAGCAATTTAAAACCTAACGCCACCATATCTACTTCACTGACATTAGCTGGAAAGGTAGACGCTAGCTACAACTGTAAAGGAGCTCAATATAATGAAAATGGAAATCAGTGGGATAATGTGTTAGTACAAGCTGAAGTGAAGATAACCCTGCAGGACTATTATACTAAAGTTAACATGGAAAATAATGAAATACATTTACGAAATGGGATAAATTGTCCTTTTCTTGAAGGAAGTTGTATGGACAGCATAAATGGAGAATCCACCTGGGAAAATAATTATCCAGAACTATGTAGGCAATTTAACATATTATATGAAGGCATTGCTATATTTGTAACAGAAAATAGTTCACAAGCTCATGGTCATCAGTATGTCGTAGTTGAAGATAGAGCCAAAGTATTTGCTATACAACTAATAAGAAAAGATAATGTGTGTGGAGTATCAATTTGGCAAACAGAACATCCTAGACTATTAATATTTCAAAAAGAAAATGGTATGCAAACAACCCCATTTAGCGACACAGCAGAAGCTCATGACGCCGATCTGATAACCTATGTTAATACAAAGTTTCTATATGTCGAACAATCATTTAAGAGAAGTGTTAATGAAATGTTTGTGCAAACTGTCTACAGAAGATGTTTACTGCATCGCGAAATTTTAAAAAATCGACTTTTGATGGCTACATTAAATCCCAATGTCGTCGCTACATTAGTCAAAAATAACCTAGGCTACATTGGAATAGTAAGTGGAGAAATTCTCTATGTAATGAAATGTCTGGCTTTATCTGTAGAAGTACGAAGGGAAAAGCACTGTTATGTCGAATTACCAGTCACAGCAAATAACCAAAGTTTGTTTATGTCCCCTGTAACAAGAATATTACAAGGCCGTGGAGAACAAATAGAGTGTAACAGCTTAATTCCATCTATGTACTATATAGATAAAAAGTGGATTGGATTTGACCCATTACCAACAACGGGTATGGTACCCCAAGAACTACAAGTTGATTCCGAAGAACTCCCAAAATTTCAAACAATAAAAAATCTTGGAGCTGGAGGCCTTTATACTTATCTTGAAATAAAGAAAACGCAAGAAGCAATGATGTTTAATTTAGAACGCAACGCTCTCCATAATATTTTAGTGCGAAAGGTAGCAGGACAAGAAATCGAGTCGCAAGGATTTTCTGCCATAAATTTATTTAATAAAGAAGAAATGAAGAAGCTAGCAAACTCGGCTATAAAGAAATTATATAATTATTTCACTATATTAGGAGATTGGACAAGTGGCATACTTGGAATTTATTTTATCTTCAGAATGTTAAAATTTGCTGTAGAAACATTCTTAAATGCAGTCGCTTTACATCGCATTAATGGTTGTTCATTGAACTTAATATTTGCATTTTGGGATACCTTAACATTTTTAATATTACATCACAAGCATCATAAGCAAATGAAAAATAAAAGAAATCAAGAAGCCATGCGACCCCAGAGTCAAAACAGCAACATATCTTGTCAACAAGCCTCGTGTCCAGAAGCACCGGAACAAACTGTAGAACCGCGACCATCGAGACATGTAATGTTTCACTTTAAAAACGATAAGAAGCCCGAAGAACCTTACGAAAATCCTGAAATCCCTCAAATGAATACATTTCCAAGGTTACATCAAGAATTAGGAACTATACCTAATATAAATTGGAGCCTCTTCGGACGAGGAGACTCAACACCCAAGAAGTAAGCCTTCTAATGAGATCAGCATACAATGAAAAATACGAATAAAAAAAAATAGAGAGAGAGAAACTCCAACATTTATCACTATTACGAAACAAACGCAGTCACCTGAGCCTGTTGCATAACAATAGAAAAATTGTTAGATAACCCAAGTACGCTTGTGAGCCTTAACTGATTATTACGATGACGCATATTTGTGAAAACCATAATGTTCAAGTCTGAAGTTAACAAGAGAAAATAAAATGAATCATCCATAACCAATATCATAAAAAAATATTCCTTAAACAAAATCTGTGGAGCCACCTATAAGATATGTATCTAACATAGTAGTTTCACCATACATATTTCTATAAGTAAACACAATTAGTGCCACCTTAGAAAGAGTAACGTAAAACCCAAAATAACAAAAAACAGAAGACTATCATATTATTGTCAAGAATTAACTGAAAGAAAAGTAGCTACGTGACACCTGAATGTTTATAGGATTCGAGAAAATTACTACGACGAAGAAAGCTACGACCCAGTCAGTAAGAAAATAAAGGAATATTCCACGACTGAAGTAAACATGGGTTGATACAAAGATTTTACGCATAACATTTGGATCAGGCTCTCTTTCCCATAACAAAAATAGAAACTGCTGAATTGCAAAATTATTTTATAAAACTAGTTGAAGAATGGAAAAATCTTCAGTTTTAATTCAAGTACCTTAAAAGTAGTTTTTATAAAATACGCCGTCATCTTAAAAAAAAAAAAATAATAATCGCAAAGAAAATGTTTTGGTTAATACTGTTTATTACTTATGGTGGTATGATAGAAGATTTGAATTCGCGGGCTTTATTATACCGAATGGCCCTACATCACCTATTCGAGTTACGTGCATTTTATGATTGGGACCACCCGTGCCACCCCGTTCTATGGCCCGTGCGTGCTGTTATATCAATGTGGTGCGAAATGATCCATGCAACTTATCAAGGACTGAGAATGCAGTTAAGTGTACGACAAGGACAAATTCCAGTTACCTTAGAGTCTTGTACATGTGCTCTATGTATTCCACCAACAACGCTGTTCAGTCGAGAAGCCTATTGGAATATATGGGACATAATTAATATCAGAGGATGTTCCTGCAATGTATGCACACATCGACCAGGCACCCTCCCTCATCGATTTTTCCAAGAAAATGTGGAGTGCCAAACAAACAATTATACCAGAGATGCAATTACTCAAACTGGACCACCTCCTTACATGCCTATTCCACAACCTTTGCAACCAGAAATGCCAATCAATGAAAACTTACTGAGATGGCACAGACATGTCCGACGACCCTCATCAAATCAGCCAGGCCCTAGCCGAAGGCCTACTCCAACAGCACCAGTGAGAGATGCAATGGGCGCCCTTCCTGTTCCTGTTCCACCGGTCCACCATCAAAGATATGTAGTCCAACATGCAGCGGGACTACGAGTCGTCCTACGGCCAGTTCAAGATGAAGACCAAGACAGTGGAATTGAACAATAAAAGACCGTAGTGAGAAGGAATTTTTTTTTTAAAGGTAGACTTTATACTATTATTATACATACAATATTATCGCAAAAAGCATATTAAAGAAAATTTAATTTTCTTACTCTCCATATTTACGTACGACTTTTAAAAATGTTCAGAGGTTTATATTATTTTTCGTTAGTTCCATTTTATTAATTTTATGATAATAACAAAACTATTTTTTTTTAATTAACAGAATTTATGGTGAATATATGGATAAGAACGATATCAGAAGATTTCTATTCGCGAAAAATTTTAATAAAATAATATTTGAAATGTTATTATATTTTTATTCAAAAGTTGCGAAATATTTTACAAAATTAATATAAAGACATACAAGCACCATAAATTATCTATCAAAAATTTAAAATTAATATTCACATCTAATATGCTGATCCATTCCTGTATTATTATTATTTTATTTTATTATAATATATTTTATTGATAGGTGACATATTTACGCCTTTATAATCATTTATTGGTAGGTATAAGTATATAGAAAAAGTGTTATCGTAATGTAATACTATATTAAGATAAGGCTAATATTTTATTTCATTAACTAAAAGTTGTAAAAGCGAAACATTCACTAGCGCGAATTAAATGTCGTTAATTAAATTTAAAATACGGGAAAAGTTTAACAAATAACCAAAAAGATTTAAGAATTTTCAAAATAAAAATCGATTTATAATTTAAAAATTATCTTGCAATGTTTTAGCAAATTCGCGATAAAAAGGCCGGGAATTTATTTGTTTATAAACAACACATGACAAACAAACGGACCAGACATGAAGGCGACGAGATTATTTTTATCCATAAATGCAAATCAGCAAAAGTTATAAATATGGGTCAATGGGTAATTTTAAATATGGGTCAATAGGTAATTTTAAATGTGGGTCAAACGAAAAAAAATTAATTAATAATTTTTATCGTTTCTTTAAGGGCGGACGAATGTGGTGCGTAGCCCTAATTTAAAATAAAAATATTTTTTATTTGCAAACATATTTTGAAGTCTCAAGATAAATTTTATTTTTCAAAAATATTTTGAAGTCTCAAAATAAATTTATTTTTCAAAAATATTTTGAAGTCCCAACATAAGATTTTATTTTTAAAAATATTTTGAAGTCTCAAAATAGATTTTATTTTTCTAAAATATTTTAAAGTCTTAACATACATTTTATTTTTCAAAGATATTTTGAAGTCTCAAAATAAATTTTATTTTTCAAAAATATTTTGAAGTTTCAACACAAAGAGTTAGATTCCAAAAATATTTTGAAAAGTTTTTAATAAATTAAATTTGTTGTATCATAAATTAAAATCAAATATTTTATTCAAAGTGACAAAATAAAATAAAGTACGATTTTCAAATTAAATTTAAGAAAATATTTAAATTTAATTGTAAGATTTTATTCATTGAAAAATAAAATAAAAAATAAATAAATTTAAATTCACATCTTGATCAATGATAATAATAAAGTTGTACCTTATTTTGGAATGAAAGTCAAAATTTTTCAAAATCATTTTCAAAACACAAGTGCTCACATACACCGATAACTTAAAACTAAATCTTAAATTTTTGCTTTGGATGTTTTGATGGGTGCATGTGATGTCACCAAACGTTTCCAATAATAATTTTTCTGCGTATTAATTCCATAAAAAGTTCTAGAATCAAGTCGAGCCAAGACTTTCGCACGTAGGCAATTGGGATTTTATTTACTTATTTCTATTTACAGAAATTGGAAAAGTACTATCAAGGCTAGATCATGAAAATATGGGTTGTTTTTAACCTTTCTATGACATTTTAAGAACTGCGAAATATTCTAGAACCAGAGTTGACCCAAGTCTTTTCTCACGTAGGCAGTGATTTTATTTACTTACTTATTTCTATTTACGGAATCTGGAAAAATACTATCATTTTAGAACTGCGAAATATATTTTCCCTTATTGACTTCGGATAAAAACAAGTACCTGTGTACCCATAGGACACGTCACTCTAATGCGTTTTGTTTATCGGAAAGTTTTAAAACTCTGGAAAACATCGTAGAAGGATTCGAGAAAGATCTTGCTTTGACAAACAAAATACGTCATGTTTAGCGTTATTATAAATACCTCCCGCGAACCATTTTGGAGTCAGTTTTTAGATTTTAGTTGATATCTCAGTCTATCTCAGTTTTTCAGTTGACAGTCTTCAGTTTTTAGTCTTCAGAAATAAGCTTTGAGTTTCAACTTTAGAAAGTTATTATCAGTTAATACTGTGCCTCGGACAGAATTAAAGTAAATTCGCCAGATTATCGAGAGAAAATAATTATTTTAAAAAGTGAGTGTTTCGTTTAAAAATAACAAAGAAGTTAATATTATTTTGTTATAAGAGTTAAATTTGGATGGCTTGCTATAATTTTTTTTTGTAAATTAACTGTACGAGTTAAGTGGAAATAAAATTTCAAAAGGATTGAATCGTGTTTTCATAGCAGTCAAGGATTAACTCAACAGCAGCAACAAATAAGGTAATAGAAAAATTAGGCCAACTTGATCTGCAGTGATTTGCCCTAATCAAACTTTGGGGGTTGTGTTTGTTCGATAGAGATAAATAGAGAGATAGGGCAAGCCACTACACTATCATCAGAGAGGACTGTAACTTAACGCCGTACTATCGACGGTAGTCGACAAAATACAGCGCGCAGCGCCATCTCTTAGTAGTCCCACACAATCTGAACATACGTTTGTTCGAAACCGGTCTACTGGTGGTTGCATCCTATCAATGGAGAGGGCTTCTTTTCTTGGTAGTACCATTCAATCTGAAGTAGTATTTTAAAGTGCTACTGTGTAGACTAAATACGCCCTTATTGTATAAGGTATCATCGGGTGGTCTGGGAAATAATAATTTTCCATATTGGTATTTAATAAAATTATTCGCCATTTTTTCAAAATTAACCAAAATCTGTCGATTTTTAAAGGATTTTCGGAAAAATAGTATGTTTATCTCGTAGGAAAGCCACATTCTTGGACTCTTTGTCGTCAAGCAATGTGCTATTTTTTAACTCAGAATCAGCTGTTCTTCCTTATTAAAAACTCTACATTAAATTCTAAAACTTAAAAACAACCCCTGGTGTTTCTTCAACACATTCTTCTTAG
Organism: Barypeithes pellucidus; assembly: GCA_963991005.1. Classification (NCBI taxonomy): domain Eukaryota; kingdom Metazoa; phylum Arthropoda; class Insecta; order Coleoptera; family Curculionidae; genus Barypeithes; species Barypeithes pellucidus. The sequence goes on along the minus strand of OZ022562.1, from coordinate 53,483,760 downwards.
TCATAAAAATGTCTAGTAATTAATCGCTCGAGCGATTCACGATTCATCATTAAAATCGCTCGAGTATCAAGTACTCGATTATTAAAATCATCGATATTTCCCAACACTAGAAAATACTACTAAAAAAATAATAAATTAGTTATTATTGGAAAGAGATTGAAACGACCATTAAAATGATGTGCCACTTGGCGCCCCTTCCTATTTAACATTTTAAGGGGAACATCTATCCCTCTCAGAAGGTTAAACCACGAAGGCTGCAAAAATAGAAAGTAAATATCTTTCCGACTTTTAATATTATTTACTGATGGAAGCGAGAAATTGACACCCGAATACCCTGTATACATGGCCCTTGTCTACTTTTGATGAAACTTTAATTATGGAATGTCCATAAGAAAAACGCATTTAATGCATGCATAGCATTCAATTCAATTCCATATTATATTGCTAGAACGAAAATGCCACCAGCATACCTTCATCCTGTTGCCCTTTACCACTCTAGTTTACGCTTCTGTTTAGCAGCATAAGTAATTGTTATTTAAAGGTTTAAGGTGTATTCACCAGCACCCCTCTTTCCGTTAAAAACTTTTCGGTGATGTTTACAGAGATTTAGTTAGCTACATAAATTTTAAGTCCCGGAACTTTATGAGAAGTTTGTTGTCTCTAATACCAGAATGCGAGTACAGCGGGACATTTTCCGATACTTAAGCTTCGGCAGGAGGTGTACTTGTAACGTTGTAGGAAAACTGTAAATCTTTTTGCGCTGTTGCGGCTTTAGAAGTGTTCTGATATTATAAATATTCTTAAAGACGTTTTGGGCTTTTCGTATATTGCTTGATCGACAGATATAATTAATTTATCTCTAAGCAGTGTCAGCCAGCAGTGGAACAGCAAAATATTGTCTTCTGCCGGATCCACATCAAAACCAAAACAGCAACACAATGTTTTTCAACAATTTGGAAACACATCGAAAACATTTTACCAACTTTTATGTTTTGTTTTAGTTTTCAGTAACATATTGTCTTCTGTCTGGTCCACACCAAACCATTTTTGAACAATTTAGAAACAAATCGGAAACATTTTGCCAACTTATATGTTTTGTTTTGATTTTAGCAACCTTTCCCGTCACGGAGCGGTAAATATGAAAGGGTTCCTGTTTTGTTTCCATTTGCGGCAACACTGTCGGTGCGGTGTATTCGTATTGACTCAAAGTAACAAAAATGTATGCCAAGCATAAAATATAAATAACTTAGTAACATGAATACGAGATATTAGGTAATGAGAAGGTGGATGAACTAGCGAGAGCCGGATCCGCTCAAAGTCTCGGGGGCCCCGAACCGGCCTTTGGGATATCAAAACAGGCAAAAAAATCAACATTAGATAGATAGTCGGAAAAACAACACCTATCCCTATGGCAAGGGTTACCTGGTCAAATAAACACATGGGCCGTAATTGGAAAACCATCGAAAATAATATCGAATTGAATGCTAACCCTGACGCGGCTCCAGCTGAAACAGGTGATGGGCCTGCTAACAGGCCACTGCTACCTGCGAGAACACCTTCAACGGATAGGTATAAACAACGGATCCATTGAATGCAGACTGTGCGGCAAAGAGGATGCAACCCCTCACACATAACATACAGCTGCGTAGCGCTGTCTCGTAGAAGATAAAATATCTTCGGAAGCATAGAACGTGGTGCCCACCTCCCACATGACAAGCTTGGTAGAAGGTTACTGGACCTCATAGAAGGAACAAACATATTCTAACAAGATCGGGGTACACAATAAGCCGGCAGGCTGCAGTGATAGAAGTTCCGGCCTTTAAACTAACCCCCAAATGTAAAAACTAACCAACCAACATGAATTTAATATCACTTTAAGAAAAAGTTCCCACGTTTAATATTCCTGATGAATCTATATTGAGGAAAGTTGCTAGAAGTTTATTAAATATTCCATTTTTCTAACATTGTATGGAACATTAGAAATTTACATCAATATTGAATTGAGTAGTATTTTGTTGGTCACGCCATTGACGTATAACCGTATTTTAATTCCTGCAGAGAAAAACCGTACGACACCTGCAGAAAACTGAATTTCGACACATTTCATGAATATATTCTGTAGTATTAAATCGAGTCGCCGGGATACCACAGGGACACAAATTTGCTTCTAAAGTTATTTTCGAAGGATCGCCATATGTTTCCGTCGGGCGAGTTTTTGCCACTTGCGGCTCTGATTAAATTTCTGGAAGGTATTTTCTGTTGTTCGTTTTATTTTATTTTATCGGTACGTCGATATTATTGAGATGGACTGATAGAATTTGTTTACTTCAAACCGTGGTAGCGTGGTGGTATAATCGTCTACACAAAAACGTCATTAATAGAGGACAGGGACAGGGTTTGGTAAGGAATAAGTTTGATTTTCATTTCTCATCTATCTGTAGAATCCCCATCAGTTTGGGAAATGGAAAATAAGCCGGTTTTGATACTACAAAAAAAATGAGAAGAGCAAAATTTAAGAGCACGTAAGCTCGAACAAACCTGATCCCGACATCTCAATAACCAAATGAACGAAATGAATGAATAAAATGAATGAACAAAAAAATTTAATCAATTATATCTGGAGAAGGAGCGGAGTTGGGCCATCAATTTTTCGCGAATCCACGGGTGACATCGAGTACTTTGATAGGCGGGAGGCTGGGGGTGGTGGGGCATTTAGGAAGGGACTTATGAGGGGAAAAATATTACATAAATACTAATAAGTAGTTTATTAATCGAGCTACGGGGATCAGGCCGGATTCAATTTGTTCATTTTTTTTATCAGCTACGAGGGGGAATTGGCAAAAAGTTTTTATTTCCGCAAATGCGCGCTTGGCGCGGCATACAGGCAATTGCCTCTTTCTAATATCTCCGAAAATACTTTAGATATTATGTTAAATTTTGGTATGTGTTAATAGGATATAGAACCACAACTTCAAGTTAGAAACGTTATTGAATTGTTCCACCAGTGGCGTCCCTGCAAACATGTCCTCTGATATTTTTTCCAAGAAATATTGTACGCCACTGACATTTCTCCATGTGGATTTTTTTCTGATTAGCCTGGTGAATTCTGCATGAAAACGGTCTCTTGAGTTTTTCTCGTCAGATGCACCATTCTTGTTAAAACCACTAAATTCATAATGAAACTCATTATTATTAACATTGATAAAATATTTAATGATAAATTTTGATTCATAAAAATTGTTGGAAATGGCCACCTTCACTTAATAGGCTTACTTCCGCCCATCTTCGCATCGATAATTCGTGAACTCAGTGAGATATCGGGATCAGGTTTGTTCGAGCTTACGCGCTCTGTCAAGCTCTTCAATTTTGTCCTTCACATTTTTTTTTGTAGCATCAAAACCGGCTGAGTTATTTTCCATTTTCCAGGAAAATCCGTTGTCGGTTAGATTTACGGGGCGTGCCCCCCTCCTCCCGCATGCGGCGCCCCCTACAAATCATGTAAGAATGTCGAGGGGATCCTACTGTATCGATTGGGGAAAAAATTTAATCGATTTCCTCAAGGGATTTTCGTAAACCGGCCCCGACTACATTAATCATAATTTTAGCACGGACAATTATTATTTTAAGCATTCATAAAATTAGTAGCATATAAAAAATAAATAACAAATAATTTGTTAGAACTTATTTTAATTTTTTTTGTCATTGACGTCGGAATTTGATTTTTGCTTATTAGATGCTTCTTTGACAACTTTTGTGGTTGTGCTTTTGTTTAATATGTTTATTCCTTTTTTGAATTCTTTGCGCCGTTATTTATTATACCGGGTGTCAATTTGAAAACTTCCCACCCTTAATATCTTTCTTGCAGTTAAAAATATGAAAAATCGGAAAGACACGTCAATTGTATTTGTAAGGGGGACACTTGAAATGAATATTTTTAGCCTTGTTGTTTCAAGCCCCTAGGAGGTGGCACCGTTAAAATCGCTGAATGACCGGAAGAAAATGTAGTTTCCACAATTGATTTCTTATGTATTGATTATTTTACTTCGACATAAATAACTTTTTATTGGCGGAAGAGAAATTTCCACAATAAAACATGGGATCTACTTACGCACTATCTTATAAGTTGTTCAAAATGTTGTCCATTTTCTTGTAAACAATAATAAAGTCTATTCTCGAACTCCTCCCTAACATTTCGGAAAACTTCACCGGGAATTGACCGGCATTCTGCTGCAATTCGCCTTTTAAGATCATCAATATCAGCAGGTTGTGTTTTATAAACAATGGATTTGAGATGTCCCCAAAGAAAGAAGTCTAAGGGTGTTAAATCCGGTGATCTTGGAGGCCATTCAATTGGTCCCCTTCTGCCAATCCATCTATCCGGGAATCTCTCGTTTAACCACTGTCGGACCGGAAGAAAATAATGAGGTGGAGCACCGTCCTGCTGGAATGTTAACAAATCCTCCTGTAAAACTGAATTACCCTCTGCATCAATTTGAGTTTCTAGCTCATGGGTGATAAGACGATCAATAGTCTCTTCAAGCATATTAAGGTACAGATCACCTGTCAAGTTTCCATCAATAAATAAAGGACCAATAATGGCATTTCCAAGAATACCAGCCCAAACATTAACTTTTTGGGGATATTGTGTATGTCCTTCTCGAAAAATATGCGGGTTTTGGTCAGTCCAATATCGACAATTTTGTTTGTTAACATTTCCATTTAGAAAAAATGAACATTCATCGCTGAAACAGATATTCGGCAGAATATTAGGGATGGCGTTGACTTGACGACTCATGAATTCACAAAACTCTATTCTTCTATCAAAATCATCGTCATACAGTTCTTGAAGTATCTGCATTTTGTATGGATGGAGTTTATGCATTTTCAGTGCTTTTCTTACAGTCTCGTGTGATATTCCTGTCTCTTCTGCTACTGTCCGCAAGGTCCTGGTGGGCTCTGCAGCAAATAATCCCAAAACCTCAATTTGAGCTCCCTCATTTATCACTCGTAGGTTATTCCTTTTTCTATTACTCACCGAACCAGTTTCGGAGAACTTTGCCACCAAATCCAGCACATATCTGTGACTTACATCACGATTTCGATTTCTTTCATTGAAATCCAATGCCGTCCTTCGTGCACACTTTCCAACCTCTCCATAAATGAAAATAATTGCAGTTCTTTCTTGAAGAGAATAAACCATTTTCACACTCTATGCACTTAATAAAAGATATCAGTGAACAGCCCAACAAGCAAAAGCGAATTAACAATAATATTCATGTGTTGGCTACATCCATTAAATTTGTTGACCTTTTTTTTGGGTTAAAAAACAACGTATTTTAAGAATGTGTTGATGGAATAGCAAGGCCTTTTGTGGCATTTCAGTGATAAGGAATCAAATGAACCCAAATTAACTAGGCAGGTACTCGTAATGCCATCGAAATTTTATTACATTACTTTTGATGTAAATTTGTCGAAGTTACTTTGCCAATCCCCACATAAAGTTTAAAACCGTGCCACCCAGGGGCGTAGCGTGGGGGAGGCAGGGGAGGGTCATGCTCCCTCTGGAAGTTGCCACTTATTGGAATTTGATAAAAAAAACATTAATGTTTACGATGTTTTGGGGTTATTAGTATTTCGCCCTCCCCTAGGAAAATGTCTGGCTTCGCCCATGGTGCCACCTAATCTTCTAATCATTTGTACTACAAGGAGACCCAATGCAGTAATTTTTTTGTAAACACTAACCTGAAAACCAAAATCTCAATGCAGAAAACCAAAATCTCAATGCAGGCAAGTTTAATTGTTTCTGCCACTTTGAAACGCGATTATTCGGAAACCTGTGGACAAAACGCAACAAAGTAGGATACCACTGAAACGAGAATTGAACGCCCTTTCAAACAATGTGCAACTTGACCCCCATTCCCATTTCAAATTCTAAGGGTGACATCTACCCCTCCTAGGGGCTTGAAACAACAAGGCTAAAAATATTCATTTCAAGTGTCCCCCTTCCAAATAAAACTGACGTGTCTTTCCGATTTTTCATATTGCTGTGGGAAGTTTTCAAATTGACACCCGGTATTATACCTGGAGGGTATAATTTTTAAAATACCCTGTACAAAAAATATGTACTAGTGTTTTTATGAAATAGAAATACCTATACCATTTCTAAATTTTAGCCGCAAGTGATAGATCTGTTAAAATATCTTTTTTTTTTAATCTTTCATAAGAGAGACCAATATTTCAAACTTTATTAGTTCCCGAAATCTTTTAATATACCACTCACCATCGGCCCTGTATACTTATTGCAGTTTTTACATAATTACATGTACGCTTGCTCACAATAGGGCGGTGTCCTACTTACACGAGTTTCCAAAGTAAATAATTTCCCCTTTACAGTTTTACAATTTTTTTAAAATAATGCTTCTTCTAATAGCTTAAACAATAAGTGAAAATGGATTCCATATTTCCATTAAAAGCTTAAATAAAAGAAATAACCGCTATAAAAATTAACGATCCTATATATAGTTTAATTATGCCATTTGGTGAGTACCTAAGTTTGTCAATGTCCATATTTTATCAGCATTAGTTACAACGTCGAATATTTGAAAATAATGGCTTATTTTAATGGTATTGCTTTTTTATTGGGCCCACTAAAACATTTATCCCGTATAATGGGCTCCTATTGACAAATAAATTTAGAAATAAAGTTTTATTAACACTTAAGTATAGTTGTATAAACCAATTAGCGACTGGTCGAATGGCAGATACAATGGCAAAGCCAAAAAAATTAAAAAATTATAGTTGTTTACAAAAATATCAGAAACTTGTTAATAAAGAGCGGAAAAAATACAAGCATATGTTTTAAATATGCAAGAATATGCTTAAAATATGCAAATTATTTTTTTGTAATTAATTTTTTTAGTGGTATACAGGGTGTTATGGAAATGACTTATTATATTTAAACCGGCAAATCCTGAGGTGAGAATAAATTGAATAGTAGTATTCCTTTTTTATGTCAAAGGTTAGAAGAACAAAAATATTCACTCAAAATGCGCAAACAGTGTAACACAAAAAAGTTGGGACCATTAAAATTAAAGTATAGGTTCGTATGTGGCGCCCTCTACAAAATGCGAAAAAACGGTGGCAAATTCGTTTTCCTCATCCCTAAAAAGCCCCATATACAAGATTTCGTCAAAATATTATTAACATGGCAAAAGGTATTGCAAAAGAACTGCAAATAAAATTTAAATTTAACACCCTGTAACTCCATTAATAATCAATTTTCGAAAAAATGTTATAGGAAGAGATAGCATTTATTTTCTGTCTGCAATTATCCCCTAAATTTTTTGCTCATCATTTCCGGATACCCTGTATAAGCTATTATCATAAACATTTAATAGGCCATCAATCACCCTGTATCGTAACTATTTTCATAGTTTAATAGAAAAATAATTCCGAAACAAAAAGTCTCCCTTTTTATGACTAGTTGGATTTAAGTAAAATTACAACTTACTTTGTCATTTTATTATCCCTGTTAAATTTATACCAGAATAAAAGCCTCGTTCCTAGCAGGAGTTTAACTTTATTCCTGATACGACATTTATTTAAAATTCTAAAGGAGCAGGTGCATAGACCGTGTTAATGATTATTTCGTTTTTGTAGAAGTAGAATTTTGGTAGTCATAAATTAATGTGTAATCCAGAAATTATTATTTTAAAGTTATCCTTTGTTGGTGCTACGAATACGATTGATACAGGGCGACTGAATCTTTGTTTCTCCTGTGCTAGACTTTTTTTATCAATTATTATACAAAGTATTTCAAAAAACATGTGCCATCGCTAGTGTGGTGATTCCTTTCCCAAAAATAAGACAATTAGTTCCTAGCAACATGGGTCCGCAGGAACTTGCTTTGAATTATTGATGCCAGTCCCGAAGCTTTGTTCCAATCCCGGGATCTTCGGGATAAAGACTATCTCGGGACTAATCCTAAAGATTGTGTTTACTAAATATACCAAATGGATATCTTACCTACTGTTAACATAATGAAAAAATAGTATATTAAGATATAAGTTTCATAAGACATTATCTTAGAGCACGCGTTTAAGTTTAAAGGAAACGACCCGCGAAGCGGGGAGTTTTCTAAAGTACAAGTGCTCTAATTGTCCTATGAACCGTGTATTTTATAATACTTCATGAAAGAAAATATACCACTATAATATAAAGGCATTTCCATAACACCATGTATAATTCATTTCTTAAATTTAACGCGAAATTGGAATTAGCAAAATCAGGTAACATTTGTGATTTCAAAATTAATATTTTAGAATTGACGGTTTAAAGCACACGGACATTAAAAAAAATAAGTTTATGACGCCCGTTAAATTTATACTGGAATAAAAATGTCATGCCTAACAACAGAGCAGGTGCATGGACTATACAAAATGGTATATCGTATATTTAGAAAGTCAGAAATTTTTAGAAATTATTATTTTTAAGCAATCTCTTTTATGTCAGCACTGGAGATTTGTCCCTCTCACGCATCAATCGAGAGTGAATGAACCAAGGTCGAGGTAGGGGAGACCGAGGAGAATTGTGACAGAGTATAGTTGTGACAAAAACGATTTCTCGGAATCTATGGCCGTTAGCGGGCTGATAACAACGCACGATTGTTTGTTTAGACACGCGCTACTTGACGCAGTACGCGCCAATGGCCCACGACAAGCGGTTGCGTGATTATGACGTCTGCATGAAAAAACAACCGAGAAGTAAATTTTTTATAAAATTTTTGATTGTATTTATATCATGATATATTACATTCACGTGGTTATGCTATTTTTTCTAATATTGTGTGGATTTGGAGTTTCAAACTTGTGTCTTGCTGTGTTTGCATCTTGTTTCGAAATTACGAATTATTATTCTGACCAGATCCCGATTTTTGGCACCTAGGAGAGTTGTGACACGCTGTCACAACCAACGAATACTTATAAACAGGAAGAAGACAAGCAGCCGTGTTAACAACTCGAAGCTATGAACAAACGAACAAACCCGGCATCCATTACGTCTGGCATCAGCTGACAAACGCACGTGCTTTTCAAATGTCACTTTTATCCAAATTTTTATTACTGTCAATATTTTAAAGTGACATTTAACCAACAAAAAACATTCAAAATCCTTTTATTTGATTTACTAAGTGGTGAAAATCAATATTAGGATTCTGACATGTTTTAAGCTGTAAATATCACTTTACAATAAGCCTTACACACCCTTATATCATTTTTTGAACTAGTAACGTAACTACAAATGAAAAATTAAACTTCAAATAAGCTTGTAAGTAGTTTTATTAAAAAACAGGAAGTAAATCATAATTTACATAAAGTATTTTACCATCTTCAACTGGGCTCTAGGTCCTAGCAAATATTTCAGGCTTCAAGTCCGAGCATATTTTTGGGCCCCATATGATTTAGGAAAGAAATTATTATTGATGCTTACTCTCAGTAAAGATGACTAAATGAATATTTCAATTACAAATTACTCACTTGCATCAACAAGGAAACGACATTTTTCGTGAAAAGATTAGAAAATTAAAAATTATTTTAAAATTTCTTCTCCACCATTTTAAAATACATCAGATGTTGCTTGATTTTCATTCCCGCCAGACGAAGGAACTTAGCTTGTTTTACAATTCGTGCTGTTCGCATTCTATATCTGTCTCTGTCTGCAGCAACCTTCCCTAATTCATTAAAGTGAGAAAAATATGACCAGGATCAAGTCGCCTGCATAAACAATCACTTTTTGACATTTCATATTAACTCTACGTAAGTCTGATATTGACGCTTAAATGATAGAGTGAAACAAATAGATAAAAGTAGGTTACTTGTGAGCGTATGGAGCAGAGTAGGCTTAGCATCACTTCCAAGGCCTTCTTACGTGTTTCGATCCCCCCCATTAGCAGTCTCACCGGGCTGGTCACAGCTCTCCTATTAAAGGTTAGTTTCTGGTTAGCTCATTTTATTTTTTAGCTTTTTAAAATGTTTTTTTTTCTGTTTTTATTCGTTTGCTTTGGTCAATTCTTACAACCAACCTTACAAGGTTGATATTATAATGATGCCAAAATTACTTATAAAAGATTTAATACTGTTGTGTTAATGTTTCATGTTATGGTTCCTACAATTATGTCAAATGATAATTAAAGTAATTTTATGAAAAAAAACGTGTGTTTTGTTTATAATTCATATAAAAGTAATTTTATCTATTAAATATAGTCTATATACACAGCTGCCACAACTTACCTTGGTACCTGTCACAATTTCCCTCGGTGTTAGGAGAGTTGTCTCAGTTTACGTGGATTTTCTCGGAAACCTTATAACTTTTATTGACTTTGATTACTGTTTTTTGAAAAGAGTAAGGATTGGGCTACATTGAGGCATACAATTCATAATGGTGGTATGTTTCTTTATTGATATATGTTATTTTAAGTAAAAATTGTGACAACCCTCCTCGGTCTCCCCTACGTGTTTAAATTTGGCATCACTGCCAACCTACTGACCTATATACACTTGTTTACTGAAAACAGATGTGTATGGAGTTGTGGGTAATGTTTAGGGGTTTTTATCTAAGTGGTATCTAGACATTTAATTAAAAAAAAGTATGATTGTCTCTAGAACACCCAAGGAATAACCTATTAAAAACTAATACACCATTTTCATAACACCTTGCACTTAATAAGTACGTAACTCGCCCTAAAGAAGGAATTAATTATTCATTAAATGTGCACCAAAAACTGTACAAATCAAAAGATGAAACCGCCCTAATAATTGTAAAGTTTTAACTCAATTAAAAAATGGTTCAAGCTCTTATATACCGGGTGTCCCAATGGAAACGAGCTTATATTTTCGGTATTTCTGATTTTATTGTGTTATGCCAAGACATATTTCCTCCCAGATTGACGCCCAGCAAATTAATAGATGAAGCCAGTGGGATTGCGTGTCCGGCCATGACTACTTCCGGTTCTGTAATGTTAACATTTTTAGAGAAAACTAGTTAGCTGTTGTCACTTGTTTTTAAAATGTAATGTATTACTTGTTTTTGATTAATTTTTTATTTTAATTGTGATTATTTGTACGTTTGTCTAATGATACCCATTTGAGGGTGAAACATATGTTACCAAATTGAGGATATAATTTTGATGAGACGCCGACTTTGTGATTTTTTAATTTTTTATTAATCAATTCAGAACTAGCGAAAATACAAGCTTGTTTCCATTATCACCCTGTGCTTAAAATATTTGGTGCTTGACCCAGTACTTTAATGTTTTTGAATTAAAAATTAGGGAGGCTATAAAGTTAACGCTTTATAAGTACACCTTCATAAAAAGCTAGTTTTATTATACCTATTATAGTGCTGAGAATGCGAACGTTCTTTCTGACGCCATATCTGATAATTTAAAATTAAGAATTTAGAAGTAACAGGTGCATAAGATAATAAAAATGCTGATTTTATATTTTTAGGGAGCACATAATTATTTTAAAATACTGAATTATTATTTTTAAGAAATGATTTGTCTTCTAGCCACTTCGAGAAAGGTTATGGTTAAATTAGGAAAGAAATACCTTGCAAATATAAGGTGTTATGGAAATGTTTTATCAGTTAATTACGAGTGCCCTGGCGAAATCACAAATACTTCTCATTTTAATCGATCGTCTTGAAACTAGCCTAGAAAATACATAATCGAACAACATGCTGCACTACACCATTGGAGTTAACATGTTCATTTGACAAGTGTTTCCATCTGCTAAAACACTATATCGAACTGTACAAGGTGTTATGGAAATGACTTATTATATTTAAATGGGTGACTCCTTGGGTGTTCTAGAGAAAGTCTACATACTTTTTTTAAATCTAATATCTAAATACTAAGATAAAAACCCTTTTTGCCTGCATGCTTTCACGCCGCTCCATCTGGTTTCAGTTAGCAACAATGTCGGTCACTAGAGTAAACTATAGTGATGCCAGATCACACCGCGTGTCTCGCCCTTGCTTGGATAACCGACGCGCGCGTATTTTGTTAGTTGTAGCAAAGTGGTCCCAACCTTAATAAAGTTGCTACAACAGCTGAGAAGTGACATAAACTTTCCGTTTTCCCGTGAAACTTTGTGGTGCATAGTGAAATCAAATCGATTTTATTGGCGAATGTGCCAAAATAAGCGAAAAATATTAATGGAAAGACCTAATATATTGCACTGGTGATAAATATATTCAAGCCATGAGAAATATATATTATTACTGTAATGTTCGCCTATTTTGGGTATTTTACTATAATAATACGACTTATTCCCAAAGTAGAACATTCTTTATTTAAATTAATATACTCCTACTAAAACTACAATGGAGTCAAATACCGTACCGATTTCACACTCCGGATAAATTGTGTTGGCTGCATTTACCTGATTCCCCAGTTAATAGGAGTAGGGGAGATCAAGCGCTCTAAGGCCACCACACTCCCTCGGATCCAATTCTCCGAATAAGTCTACTACATTTACCATTCTAGATTTAAACGGTCTGGTGGCCTTCTAGCACGCTGAGGCCTTGTGATCAAACCTGAGTCCAGCTCACTAGTGTTCTTATTTGCCGCCATGCAAGACGACATTCCTCTATCTAAATCATTATTTTTTGTAGTAATCATACTACCAGCTAAACTAACTTCTAAACTATCAAGTTCATTTGTACTTATATCTACACACTCGCGAATCTGATTAATATGGCGCTTCCATATTAATGGAGTGCCCACAACTTTAACTAAATACGTATAAACACCAATTTTTCTTTCCACCGTGCACTTGGTCCATAACACGTTATTTTGTTTTCGATAGTCTTTGCAAATAACTAATTGTCCAACATTTAGCTTCACTTTCCTTCTCCCCCCCCCGAGTTTTTAATTTGGCGATTTTGTGCTCTTTCCACATTTTTAAAAACCGAATCGCGAGTACTCTCGTTTGTATTATAAAAACCAATGGGATTAATTAGATTAAATCTTGTCCTAACACAACGACCTAATAACAATTTAGCTGGGGATTCACCGGTTGAACAGTGTGCAGTATTTCGGTAATCAAACAAAAAATCTTGCAATCGAAAAGACATATTCTTTTCATTTACCACCTTTTTCAAAAATTGCTTTACTGTCCTTACCGTATTTTCTGCGCAACCGTTAGTACTAGGGTTATAAGGAGCTATAGTTTTGTGTTCAATTCCAAGCTTACTCAAAAAAGTTTTAAACTCGCCCGATGCAAAAGGTGATCCGTTATCCGAAACTATACAAGTAGGTAAACCGAACTGTGCAAAAAGACCATACAGTTTGTCGATTACGGTAACAGATGTTGTACCTGATACTGGATATACTTCAATCCATTTAGAAAACGCATCTGTTACTCATAAATACATTCTATTACAAAAAGGACCTAAAAAATCCAAATGAAGCCTTTCCCAAGGGTTTTGTGGAAATGTCCATGGTATTAAAGGAGACTGTTCGGGACTAGACTGAAAACGAAGGCACGATTCGCAAGATTTACAAATTTGTTCTATATCTTTATTTAGTGATGGCCACCAAACATAACTACGAGCTAACGACTTGGTTTTAACTATCCCCATGTGTGAATATGTAATTCTTTTAATACAAAAGGCTGCATTGAATTGAAGAAATATCTAACTTAAATTGTTGTTTTTCTATAAAATTTAAATAAGTAAAATCTTTTTCAAAATAAAGTGAATTTGACTGAGTGGTTGATGCTAACGGAAAACGAGAAAATAAATCAGATACATTCTTTCCCGATTTAACATATTCAATGTCGTAAACATAACCTGATAGTAACCATGCATATCGCTGTAACCTGTTTGCTGCCATCTGAGGAATGTTCTTTTTACTTCCGAAAATAGCAACAAGCGGCTTACTATCTGTAACCAAAGTAAAACGTCGACCGAAAAGATATTGATGAAAATGTGTGACCCCAAACACCAAACCAACAGCTTCTTTATCTATTTGACTATATTTCTTTTCGGTATCATTTAAAGTCCTAGACGCAAAACATATAGGTTTTTCCACACCATTATTAAATACGTGAGATAATACTGCGCCGACTCCGTATGGCGACGCGTCACAAAATAATTTTAATTTTACCGCCGGGTTATAATGTACTAATATATCGGGGGATGCTATAACTTGTTTTAACTTTTCAAAACTTACAACGCATTCCTCCGACCAATTCCATAAACTATCATTTTTTAACAGAGCGTATAACGGATATGCTAATGTTGCCATGTTGGGAATAAACTTCCTGTAATAATTAATGAGACCTAAAAATGCCTGTAATTGAGTTTTATTTTGAGGGGATGGTGCGTCTAAAATGGCCCGAACTTTTTCAGGAGATTTCTGAAGACCATCTTTATTTAATGTATATCCCAAATATGAGACAGACTGCTGAAAAAATACGCATTTACTTTGTTTCACTTTTAAACCGCAAGCTTTTAACCTTGCGAATACCTCATTTAACCTTAAAGCGTGCTCAGCTGCGTCTTTTCCAGTAATTAAGACATCATCCTGAAAGCTTACTACCCCTGGAATTCCTTGCAAAACCCTCTCAATAATTCTTTGAAAAGCTGGAGGTCCATTTGAAACTCCAAAAGGCAAACGATTATAATAAAACAACCCTTTATGTGTACTAATGGTTGTCAGCATTTTAGACTCGTCATCTAATAAAACTTGTTGGTAAGCATGTGATAAATCAATCTTTGAAAAAGTTTGTCCTCCTTGGAGCTGTGTAAATAAATCCTCTATACGTGGAATCGGAAATCTGTCTACTTCAATGGCTTGATTCACTGTAATTTTGTAATCGCCACACAAACGTACTGTTCCGTCGCCTTTTAACACGGGAACAATCGGTGTACCCCAAATGCTATAATCCACAGGAGTCAAAATTTTTAATCTAACCAACCTATCTAATTCTTCCTCAACCTTATCTCTAAGCGCATAGGGAATCGCCCGTGGTTTAAAAAATTTTGGTTGCGAATTATGTTTAAGTTTGATTTCGATTTTACCTCTAGTGAATGTCCCCATGCCCTCAGAGAACACATCGTTATAATTACACTTTCATTTTTGTATAATATCATTCTCCGTAGTGACATGTTTGATTTCCTGAATACCTAAATTAAATTTGCCCATAAAATCGCGTCCCAGTAAAGGGGGTCCCCCATTATTTACAATGTAAACATCAACGGGGCGCGTTCTATTATTGTAAGTAAAATTTAAAGTAACTGTCCCTATAGGATCAATTTTTTCTCCAGAATAACTAATTAATGTAGTTTTGGAAGAAGACAACGGTATGTGTGAAAAATGTTTGTTAAAAAATTCGCTTGACACGGCTGTAACAGCACTACCGCTGTCTAATTCCATGTTTAGAACTACGCCTTCTAACTTAACCTCTAATTTAATGGGTGAATATTTATTTCCTATGCCTAATTTATACATATGCAAAAAATCTTCATTCTTTGTATCGTTATCTCTGTTATTTGATTTTTCAAGTTCAAGAAAATGAGAGTGTTTTTTATTCGCTGTGCGAGAGTTTTTGCATACGCTTGATAAATGACCTTTTTCACGGCAGATATGGCATGCATAATAACGATACCGACAAATTTCTGAACAGTGTCCCATCTTTCCACAAACTTGGCACGTTGTGTGGCTCCTGCTACCGTCCAAATCTCTAGATGGTGGTCTGCCAACGCTTCCTTCAGGAACATTGCTATTATTACCAAACCACTTTCTGTTATTATTTGCTGACCGCTGTGATGGCGATGAGCCCGCCTGCTGATGACCTCTACTGGATGACCATTTAGATGCTCCACTCATACCTACACGATGAATCTGTGGTTCTGATTTAATTACCGGGTCGTTATAATTTGAAGCATTGCCATAACAAGTCTTTGCTGCTTCTATACCTTGTGCAACTTCCACTGCCTTGGTAAACGTAAGGGTTTTGGCCTCCTCTTGGAACAATTTCTCCAAAATTACCCCATTTCTCATGCCAAAAATAAACTTGTCTCTTATGGCTTCATCTAAAAATGTGCCAAATACACAATTTGCCGACAAATGACGAACTCTGACCCATTCATTCATTAAGTCGTTCATCAGGATATTGCTCGGCGTTATAAAATACCATCCTTTCACCCCAAATGCTGGTTCTCGAACCAAAATGTTTATCCAATTTCTCGACTATTCTCTTGAACGACACCTGCTCTGGTTCCTCGGGCACTAATAGATCACTTACAATGCTATATGCATTTTCACTCACATTGTTCAATAAAATAGCCCGCTTTATGTCATCATCGGTAATTTTATTTATAACAAAGAACTGTGTTAATTGTTTTTTATATACTTCCCATTTATTTACGTTCGGGTCGAACTCGCGGACGGTACCCATCGGCGCCGCGAAAACTCCACTAGCACTACCCGTGCTTCCCTCGACCCCGCTGGTACTCTGCCCATCGTTTTTGCCCATGTTTGTCTCGTACAAATTCCACAAAATGCACGAAATTACCGAATTTTAATTACTTAAACAACGAATTGTATTTTTTTACCGACTGCGCCATTGTAATGTTTGGGTATTTTACTATAATAATACGACTTATTCCCAAAGTAGAACATTCTTTATTTAAATTAATATACTCCTACTAAAACTACAATGGAGTCAAATACCGTACCGATTTCACACTCCGGATAAATTGTGTTGGCTGCATTTACCTGATTCCCCAGTTAATAGGAGTAGGGGAGATCAAGCGCTCTAAGGCCACCACACTTACATTATAAGGATAATCATAGCACGCCCATGACTCGGTCATGTTTTAAAAGATATTGCTTTCCCATTACAGATATGTCATAGCTATAGACTCGCTTGTCGAGCTGTATATGACAATGACATAAGATTATTTTGAACCAGTAATCTTTAAAATATTCTTACTATACTTGAAAAAAATATATTGTGATTTCTCACGCCATAGGAACCTTAATTAAAAGTTCCCTATAATTTCAAAAGAAGGCCAAAATGTAGACCTGAAAAAATATATTGAGGCCCTGAAAATTTATTTAATTACAAAAAATGTCGGTTGGAAAAAGTTCGCAAATCTGATTGGAAATTTTTGTCGAGTATTCAAGATCTGTTAATCTCTTAATCACTATAAAGTTTTTTTTTAATTAAAGAATTAGAATCTTTCGAATGTTTCGTAACGTTTGCAAAAAAAAATTAATAAATGGAAATCTCCGATCTAAAAAAGAATTTGTTAGATGGTCCTGATTTGCGTCGGTCTTAAAAACAGTATACACATATTACACTGGCCAACACACATTTTGGTGCCGGCGATTTTTTAATTAATTAATTATTGTGCAAGATAAGACCTTTTCACAAATTCAGAAATAGTTTTTCTACTTTCTTTCAAAGTGTATTCGCCACATACATAACAAAAAACATCTGGATGGTTTACACAGCTACGCCTGCTGGAGGATGCCATTGTTTTAGTTTTAACACTATAAAACGACGAAAATGTACACAAAATTATGACACAACTTTATTTGCAAAAACTACACAATATACTAAGTCGAGAAGGATAAAGGTAGACAAAAGGTACTATGTTTCCAAAACCAATTAGTCGGGGTTGAGCAGGTATGGGGAGATCGGATCATAGGAAATTCCAAATATAAAATAGGTAATAAAATTAATAGGATTAAGTAGGAATATTGGTTTACTGACAATTTCAGGTATATTTGGCTAATTAGATCCTAGTTTTGAATACCTACCAAATTCCTATTTTGAATTTTAAAGAGATGTAGATTTATTTATTTTTGCCTTTTATTAGAACTAAATTCAATTAGTCTCTATCTCAAAAACTAGAGCTGATAGAAAATATCTGATGCCAGTTTTAGAATCAGCACATTAAGTATATCTAAAATCAGTTCTCACATCACATTTTTACAATTGATTTTAAGAATAGACCCCTTGAAAAATTAAGAAGGTTTAAAAAAGTAATTTATGATTTGTATGTATTTTTGTGTATCATTAAAAACTATTAGAACTTGAATGATTTTTCTTTACAAGTACCTAACTAGTTTACCAGGATATTATCATATACAGGGTGTTATGGAAATGACTTAATATAATATTTAAACCGACATATCCTGAGATCAAAATAAATTGAAGAAAAATACACATTATATGAAATCTGAAATTTACTTGGCCGCAACTGAGGACGTTCGCAATCAGTAGTTTATTGAGGCGGTGTTGACATATATTGCAACACAGAATTGTAAAGGCACGTGTTCAGTTTTTGACAACAAGACGTCTTTGACCCGCGTTATCACTTCTTTTTCAAACTTTTTAGAAAAAAAATACTACAATTTTAAGGTATATACTCTCTTACCTTCGATCTTATAATCCGTTTTATAATTAAATTCCATAAAAAAATAAAACACAAAAAGTATGTTTTGCAACAGAACCAACAATAGGTAATATCTCACAAATTTGAAATCACATCAAAATATTTCTTATTATGAATTATTTCACAACAGAAAAAAAATCGGTTAATGCTACAACTAACAAAACGTTTAAAATTCGTAGATATCAAGCAAGTGGAACCCTCGACAGCGTCATTCCACCCCCTAGTCTGGAAACATACTGAAGCAACGATAGTCGCGCGCGGCATTTATCCAAGCAAGGGCGAACATGCGGTGTGATCTGACAACACTGTTAGTAAACTCTAGTGACCCACATTGTTGCTAGCTGAATCCAGATGGAACGACGTGACAGTATGTGGGTAAAAAGGGTTCTCACCTTATTTAGATATTCGATTAAAAAAAAAAGTATGTAGACTTTTCTGGGACACCCTAGGAGTCACCCATTTAAATATAATAAGTCATTTCCATAACACCCGTACATTATATATTTTAGCTGATAAATGTTGAATGACGAATTTAACAGTTTTACTTTCAGTATAACTTCGTCCATTTCCCCATTAGCTTCGACTCGATAGATATGCAAACTCTGACTATAATAGTTACAAGCTACTCAGATATAACTTGCCATAGTTCGTTCAATTTCATTTCATCAACCGTTTCCATTACGATAGGTTTTCGTTTGCAATCCGTTGAAGAGTTACCTACTGATTGATTTTGAATATTTTACTGACTTTGAAAAAATACGTAAGAAAAGATTGTTAGTTTCAATAAGTATACAGCTTGCTCTTTGCGAGTAACCAATTGTTATACAAAAGTTTTTTTTGTTTTTTTTTAGAGACGTTCAAAAAATAGATAATTATCCAAAAGAGATTAAAAATAGAATTAACAAAATTTATAACAATACAATCCATAAACAAAATAATGTTAAAGATCGAAAATATATCTCTCTTCCGCATATTCCTGCTATAAATCGCAAAATGAAAAAAAATACTTAAATCATATAACGTACAGCTTGTCGTTTCGTTCTGTGACTACCAAAATTTTTAAAGAATGCAGACGAGATATTATCGATGTCGTCAAATTATTTACCAAAAATCTAATAAGTTTTATGAAATTTATTATTTATACCTGCTATGAATACAGAATTTAACCCAATAGTTAAAAAGTTAGAAAATATAATATTCAGGCTGAAAAACAGAGGTATTTTGAGTTTTAGTTAATATGTTCACACCTCACTAATTTTAATTACCGGACGAAATTAAAATATTAATTGAATTATCTATTTACTAGCAAATCTGACAACATGTGAATATTTTGTTTCACAACATTAAACAGAGAGATAAATATAGTATGCGATTGATTTGGACACGCTTTCGCAGACATACGCCAGACACATGGCACTACTATGCGCCAGACCAGCGGCGGCGAGCGGTGAAGGTTACGTGTATTATATTATTTAATAGCGCCAAATAGTAAAAAAAAACTTCTTTGCGTTTTTCTTTGTATTGCAATGGCATATATTCGTGGAAAAATTTTGCATGGCCAACCTTAGGAAATTATTGCTAATTTTTATAACGTTTGTGATAAGGAAGCCAGAAATAATGCTTTTAATTTGCATTTAAAACGAAATTTGGACAGACAAACGAAAATGTATTAGTCTTTCACTTGAAACCGTTTTATATTTTTTTAGTATATGGCGTTTACATTATATCTCATTCAGGCTTACTGGGGCTACCACTGGCCTGTGGTCCCCCCACCCCCAAAAAGATCATTCAACATTTTTTTTGCGGAATCTTATCGTGCAACCACTTATGCCAAGGAAACTAAAATTTCAACATCCACTTTAATATACACTATATTTAGTATTTTCTGCAAAGTTCTAAAAATAGTGAAGTTAGATAAACATATTATTATTATTACACCCTACATGATCAATAATTGCACTTGAATACTGACCAAAACTATGCAGATATTTCCTACTTTCCCAGCTAATCAAACTGTCGCCACACAAAAGAATTACCCGATATTTAACTGAAATAAATCTCAACTCACTTTGAAAGAAATAAAACATCTAGACATTTTTTTATTAATATTAAAATTCACCTTAGTTTCTCTAATGGGGGCATCAGCTGAGGTAGAAGGCAGATAATAGTTATGCTCCATAATTATTATTTTCGCCTAAAAACAGATAAATAAAATATTAACCTATAAATTCTTCGTTACGTGACTAGTACTTACTGTGGTTTACCAGATACACAAACAACTCAATATGTAGTTAATCAAAGTTTTTAGAATAAAATAAACTATACTACAACGACGGAAATACACTTTTAAAACTTATTAGCACCAATCAAACTGGAAAAATATAAAAACACAACACGCTCAATGCGGTTCGTATAAAACTGGGGTATTTGATTAAGTCCCCAAATAGCTGATCGATGACATATTGCTGATATCAACTGTCGAAAAAGCTGGAGGGTTCGCTGCAAAGACTATACTAAGTGTGAGAAGTTTTCCAATTGATACTCTATATGATATTTTTATTTCCTAAAATAATCTTCCTCAACTTCAATACAATTGAGCCATAAATTTGACGACACGGTGAATACACGAATATATTTATTAAGGGACTAAATTTAAATCTTTTCAGTTAAGGGTTGTTTAAATTCAAAATGCTAAGAGCCCAAAACAATATTAAAATTTGTATAAGCAATTTTATATTGAAAGATGATATTCCAAAAACATCGAGGTATATTAAAAAAGTTGCTGAAAAGTTTTTTAATATAGACTCTGCCTTTTGACGGACGAAACAAAAACGTCTTATAAGTCTTCCTACGATTTGATATTTAATACAAGAGTGAGCCTAAATTATAGAAGCTAACTTACGTTCCATTTTTAATATTAATTTCAGATATTTCTGAAACTTTAAAAAGTACTAAGTACAAGTTGTTTGTATTCATAAAAGTCGTACAAGAATTAGAACGAGAGCGACCGTTATCATATTTGCGTAAAACGTTATGTAAACACTATCAGCGGTTGCATTCAGCAGAACGCATCGATTTGTAAGCGGTTTTTAATCGGTGGTGTCACGATGTGCATCGATTTGTAGTTCTGCTGAATGCATTTTATCTCAGTTTCTTGTTTGACAAATTCCCATTTCCACCAACAAATTTAAGGTCTCTCTCTAACGTTAAGTACAGAATAAGTTGCGCTTTGAAAATCTTTAAAAATATTTTATTTTTCCAAATAATTTCTTGTAAACTGCGTATTATGGAATTTTCATTAGTTTTACCGCTTCCCTTAACGATTATCAAAAATCTCTTGGCTGCATGTATAAATAACTAAACAGGTAAGATTCCACGCCGATGGAGGCATGGCTTGTGACGTCACCGGGTGAGTTATTTTTAAATCCCCCTAGAGATTTATATTGCTATCAGCGTTTTTAACGTTCTTTTAAAGGTATTAAAAGGTTTTACGCCTTTAATAGCATGTGAAATGAAAGAATAATGTCATGGTATTTAGGTATATTTATTTCATGAACATATAACAAAAATTAAGGATAAAATACAACCTAGTAGTTATAAACAAATTAAACTATTTTTTTAAATAGTGCTTATCTCAGTGGAGTGAAATTATGAAGAGATAAAGAAACTCTTAGTCTACTTCAGTAGTTAAATAAATAATATCTTAATTTCCATACATGTTTCGAAGGCATATACCCTCATCAGCTTCAGTTGAAAATACTGAAGAAGTAAATGTTAACAAAATAAGGAAAAATGTATCCATTGTAATTTTTTATTTTTATCATTAGGAAAGCGGAATCGCCTTATATTTCTATCAAATTTCTTTGCCTGGTTGTCCATATTACAACCGAACATAGCACACCTCATTTCATGAAAATTCAGATATTTAATTTAATAAACACACACGACTAAATAAGAAAAAATCCTGGTAAACTTTCAAAATTTCGATTGGAAACTACGACAAACGGCACTATGTGGCGACCACTGTTTCCAAAAATCTTAAGCTGGGTACTGACTTGAGCAAATTTACGCACACGAACGGCTTGCGCGTAAAAATGATCAGATGAGTATGGCGCGATCTGCCACGAATGTATGTACGCGGAAATTTTTTACCCGCAAAAACAGGTTCCGGCGGGTGTCGGTCTTCTGCAAAGATCAAAGAGTTTTCGTGTGCATGCTCAGTGGACGTAGTTGCTTTCATTTATTGTTGTGCGTCGTAAACTAAAATGGAATGGAATAACGATTAACCGTTCTTATACAGTGTTTTTTCCTCTAAATTTTG
This sequence comes from Barypeithes pellucidus, assembly GCA_963991005.1. Classification (NCBI taxonomy): domain Eukaryota; kingdom Metazoa; phylum Arthropoda; class Insecta; order Coleoptera; family Curculionidae; genus Barypeithes; species Barypeithes pellucidus. Next base: position 53,460,968 of record OZ022562.1, on the reverse strand, counting down.
TATCAATTCTACTAATGTTGAAGTGGCCACCGTTTTCTTGCAGCCTCATGTTGGTTAATAAATTACAGCCGCTGTATGACGGCCTGCTTTCATACAATTTTGTAATCCACTATCGTTTAGGTTTTTTCTTCTTTTCCTCTGCCTCATGCAATAGTAGGAAGGAACAAACTCACTGGAACAACAATTTGCGCGCACGAATTTAATGAAACAAATAATGTTCGCGAACAAACATCTTTGCGCGTACGTGTTTTTTTCTGCGTACGGAATTCGTGCGAGTCAATTTGCTCAAGTCAGTACCCAGCTTTAGATCAAAAATAATAGGTTGACGGTTCGAAACCTAATAGACTTGTTTAAAGTAACTTCTAATTTTAACCTGCCCTGTATTTGAAATTTGGTTTAAAATTGAATTTAGACAATAAAATTATTCAGAAAAGAATAGTGTGGTCACTGTTTATGGGTTCTGGAATAATATTATTATAATAATAATATTATATAATAAATGTAATTTTTATTATAAACCTTAGTTTCTAAAGAGCATAAAAAAAAAATCTCTCAAAGGAATCATCAGTTTTCTACTTTAAATTCTTATGGAGTAACATCGATATATATAATTTACCAATTTACGTTATTCTAGCTTAACTAAATAAATCATTTTATAGGGCCTAATAAATGCTGCTTCTCGAACTTCTGGTGGAGTAGCAGCAAAATCAAATTCCTCATCTGACTGCATTTTTCTGTTGTTAAAATAATATATTGTGTAGTGACATGGAAATCATATTCAAAAAATGATATTTGCCATCTTGATGCGTATTATTACCTACGTTATTTTACCACCTGCAGTTATTTTAAATTTCTGTCTAATTTTCCAATCGAAAAGTCAAAATGACTTTTATCTTTTATTAATAATTTTAATTCAAAATAATAAGAAGTGGATGTTAGATGTGGTTGTAAATAAAATAGTATACAAACCTCGGTGAAAAGGTTCATTACTGTCTCGAGATTTAGTTAACCTCGCCGCTTCGCGCCACGTTTAACTACCGGCTCTCTCGACAGGAATGGCACACTTTCCACCTCGGTACGTAATATTTCTACTGCTAAAATTACTTTTTCTATTTTGGTTTCATATGAAAGCTTTATCGATACCGTTTTCAGTATCGTAATAAGCTTGTTTCGATACCGTTTTTTTATTTTACACGGTTGGTGGTACTGCTGTGTATGTTTGGTTGCATAATAAACAATTCCTAAACTAACCTCACAATCACAAGTTTAGATGAACACGTAATATATTCTCTTACAAAGATATCAAATTTAATGCTGATAAATACACTGTACACTAATTATACTTATTTACTATTAAAAGTGCAGTTGTTATAAACATTTATTGTGACCGTACTTGTGTCTGCAGCGTTAATTTTAAAATCGGGCATAGTTTGTTTTATTAAGACTTGGTTGCAAAATAGTGTTTTCGTTTGTTGATGTTCCAGTAGAAAATGTAGCACTTTCATTATTTTGCATTGTCGATGTGAAGCCAGAAGATAGTAGTGGTGCTAGATCTTTTTTCGTCTTAAGTGAACTCTCCCTGTACCCTTCGGCAACGGCTGAAGACTTCCATCCCCCATGTTTTTTTTTATTGTGACTAAATCGCTTCCTTTGTTAGCAAGCTCGGCCACACTGGAACGTCTAAAACAGTGCCCAGTAAACCATTCTGGACTTTGCTTACGAAGATATTTTGCAATAAGGCTTGGAATTTTCCCCATCGTATTTATGCCTACTGGTGAGTTGACAATAACCATTTCTATTGGTAAGAAAGAATCGAGATGTTGTTATACTTTTTGGACGTAATTGAACATATTGTTTAATCAATTTAATCCATGATGTGTCCATTATAATAAACATTCTTGAAATATTTGTTTCTGTTTTAGGAATATTTACTATTATGGAATCGTCTTTAAACTGAATATCTTTCACATTCATATTGGTGAGTTTTTCTTTTCGGCATGCTGCATTGTACCCCATAAGTAAAGCAACCTAAAATGTGCATACATACAATTGTAGTATTTATAGTATTTATTAGTGTTTAGGGTATTGCGCCTCTACAACTTTATAGAACCTAAGTGTGTTGCCGGAAATATACTTCCGACTAGTAGTGAAGGCAGTACGGTTTAGACGGTAAACACGTGTACATATCGTACCCGATGAATAAAGAATGTCATAAGCAGAAGAGTCGTTTTAATGAGTTATCTTCTAAGAAGGGACATTACAATTGGCGACGAGGAAATCGGATAATAGTGTTAAATAAGTCTACAGTGATCTAGTATAGAAATATAGTATCAGGTGAATAGGTGAGAGAAGTAAAATGGCGGCGGCTGTGGGTATCCAAATGGAATTCAACCCAGACATAGATGACTTTACGGTATTCAAAAGGCGATTAGAGGCGTTTTTTGTGGCTAATGATGTAATGGACGATAAGAAAAAACGCGCTATTTTCCTTAATGGATTAACGGAAAGCGCATTTGTTCTTCTAGAGAACTTGGCAGTACCAAAAACATTGGAAGAAATACCTTATAAGGATCTTGTAGCATTATTGGAAGGGTTTTACAAACCTAAGAGAGCGGTCTTTGCGGAAAGATACTCTTTTTACGCAGCTAAAAAGTTACTTTCCGAAACAATACAAGAATATGCCGTCAGATTACGGAAATTAGCTGCTCATTGCTCTTTTGGAAATATGTTAGAAACGGTATTACGCGATAAATTTATTTGTGGCTTTAATAGTGGTAAAATATTGGACATATTTTTTACTAAATCGGACACACTAACCCTCCAAGAAGCTATTCAGTTAGCTTTGTCAACAGAAACTGCAGAAAACAGCTATGGTTTACCAATAACACAAATAAAAACGGAGATAAATCAGTTACAATATAATCCGCGAAGTGCAAGTGCATCGGGATCGCAGTTTTGGGGTGGCCGAGGGGTTAGCAGGATGAGGCCGCAACAGCCTCAACAGTATGGTCAGCAAATCCTAGTCCAGCGACCTTCATCATCGAGAGTCACCGACATGGCACCGTTTCAACGCGCCTCGTCCAATGGTCAGGCACGTGCGCTTGGACATCCACGAGTAAGTGGGGGCAGAGGGGAAACCTCCCAGGCAGGTACGTCAACATGCAAGGTATGTGGCGGAAACAATCACAATATTTCTCGTTGTTTTTATCGCGGCTACATTTGTGATGTGTGCGGGGAAAAGGGGCATTTACGCAAAATGTGTAAACAAATTCCCAGAAGGTCGTTTAACTTTATTGATTTTGAAAATATGAATTTAGACGAATCTGATAATGATCACACCGATTTTAAACAAGTTTCGGAAGAGGATAATAGTAAATTCCCTCTTTTTTGTTTAAGATCAGTTAATGAAAGTCCTATCCTAGTTAATGTTAAGATAAACAATTTATTTTTTAAGGCTGAATTGGATACAGGGGCAGCAAAATCGGTTATGTCAGAGTTATTATGGAAAAAATATTTTAAAAATTTCCAACTTGTGAAGACCGAAGTAAATTTTATTACTTATGTGGGTAGCAAAATTGTACCTGTGGGTAATTTTACTTCTCAAGTAGAATTTCAAGGGAAAGCAGAGAACTTACATTTCTATGTAATTCGAGAGGGGGCCAGTTTATTGTTAGGTAGAGATTTTATAAGCAAGTTTAACCTGGGACTAATCAAACTCAATTTTGTTAACATAGAGAAAGAAAAAGTCATTGAAAATTTACAAAAAAAATTTAGCGACGTATTTGAAAATAAGTTGGGAACATTTAAAAACGACAATTTATCATTATTGTTAAAAGAGGGGGCCGTGCCGAAATTTTTAAAACCTAGGCCCATAGCATATTCAATTAAAGAAAAGGTAGACGCGGAAATCGATAAATTAGTTAGCATGGGCATTTTGGAACCAGTGCAGTATACAAATTGGGGCACCCCCATAGTTCCAATATTGAAACAGGATGGAAGTGTACGTATATGCGGTGATTTTAAAATTACATTAAATCCACATATTGAATTACTTAGATATCCAATTCCACGAATTGAGGACTTATTTTCTAAATTAACTGGGGGGAGCAGTTTTCAAAATTAGATTTGGCTTTTGCATATCAACAATTACCCCTGGATGAAGAGTCCAAACTTTTGACGGCAATTTCGACGCATAAAGGGTGCTACGTGTACACCCGGTTACCATTCGGGATATCTTGCGCTCCAGAAATTTTTCAGAAAACGATGGAAAAGGTTTTGTCAGGGATACCAGGAGTCTGTTGTTTTTTTGATGACATATTAATAACGGGGGAAAATAAAATAATTCACACAGAAAGATTAGAGCAAGTTTTACAGAGACTACAAGAATGTGGGTTAACCATAAAAAAAGAAAAATGTCGTTTTTTCCAAGATTCCGTCGAGTACTTGGGTCATGTTATAGATAAGAATGGCTTACATAAGTCGCAACAAAAAATTGACGCGATTTTAAAAATTCCAGAACCAACAAACGTTTCGCAACTAAAATCGTTTATTGGGTCTATTCAATATTATCATAGGTTTATACCTAACATTTCTGATGTTCTATATCCGTTATATAATTTGTTAAAGAAAGAGAACAAATTTAATTGGACAAGGGAGTGTCAAGATGCCTTTGAAGAAATAAAAAAATTAATAACGTCTGATCAGTTTTTGGCCCACTATAACCCAAATTTAAAATTAGTGTTAACAGTGGACGCATCATCGTATGGTTTAGGAGCGACTTTGGCGCATCAATATTCGAACGGAATAGAGCGTCCCATTGCCTTTTCATCGCGAACCTTGACAGATGCGGAAAAGCGATACTCGCAAATTGATAAGGAGGCATTAAGTATAGTTTACGGGGTAAGAAAGTTTAGTTCTTATTTATGGGGAAAGAAATTTTTGTTAAAATGCGATCACAAACCATTGATTTCTATCTTTGGTCCAAAAAAAGGATTGCCAATTATGACAACAAACAGACTACAAAGATATGCATTATACCTGTGTTCTTATGATTTTGATATTATTTATATCAATAGCAAGGAAAATTACGCGGATTTCTTATCACGTCTACCGGTAGCGACCGAAAATAACATTAATGAAGGCATTGAGGTTAATGTGACCTTGAATTATTTAACAGAAAAAAATAATCTACCTATCGACTTAAACTTATTAAAACCTGAAACAGGTAAGGATCAAGTTTTAAAGACCGTGGCGAGGTATATAGTTAACGGATGGCCAAAAGGGGTAAGTGCCGAGATGTTGCCGTACTTTCGAAGGAAAGACGAGTTAGGAGTTGAAAATGATATTTTACTTTGGGGTTATCGTGTCATTGTTCCGGAAGCTCTACGCGGGACGATTTTAAACGAGTTACATAAGACACATTTTGGCATGGTCAAATGTAAATCTTTGGCTAGGTCTTATGTGTGGTGGCCTTCCTTAAACAATGACATTGAAGGAATGTGTAAAACATGTTCAGTTTGCTTAAGTTGTAGACAGAGTCCTCCTAGGAATGAACTGCAACCCTGGCCAATTCCCGATAGAGTATGGTCTCGTCTTCACATTGATTTTTTGGGGCCAATTAACGGTAAAGTTTTTTTAATTTTGTTGGACGCGTTGTCAAAATGGTTGGAAGTTTTTATAATGACCAATATTACCGCATCGAGTACAATCGATAAATTAAGGGGGTTGTTTGCTCGGTATGGGCTACCAGATTTAATAGTATCGGATAACGGAAGAACGTTTGTGTCTTCCGAATTTCAAGTTTTTTTAAAGAATAATGGAATTGATCACGTGACGTCACCACCCTATCACCCTGCATCAAATGGAGCGGCTGAAAACAGTGTTAAAACCGTGAAACAATATCTTATTAAGGAATTGAAGAGTTCTTATAATATTTTAAATAACTTATCCAAACCTAAGAATCTAACACAAAGAGACTTGGACAATTTTTTGATTCTTTATCGCAATACGGAACACTGCAGTACAGGAGAGTCACCCGCTCGTTTGATGCTGGGTAGACCGTTGAAAACAAGACTAGATTTACTGAAACCAAAAAACATTGGGGCGAGGGAAAGCAAATCCATTCAGGAAGTTAAAGAAAATTTAAGGTGTGCGCAAATGAAACAAAAACGGGGTTATCGGCATCGGGGTCGCAAAGTGGTTACAGTGGGACAGAAAGTTTTAGTGAAAGACTTTAGAAAAGTAAAACCGGAGTGGATAACGAGTGTTGTAACACAAATACTTGGTAAAAATGTTGTTTATGTGCGAATTCCTAATACTTCATTAGTGTGGAAACGTCACGTGAACCATATTATGCCCCTGCATACCAAAAATATAGATATTCGAAATATTTCTTCACGTACTGAGAGGAGGGAATCAGCCGAAACGAGTTCTAGTGAGTCCAACGAGGAATTCTTGACAGATGATAATTCATCTGACGAAATAGAGGTCATTGAAATTAGCGAGGAGGACTCTAGAGATATTTCGGCTGGATCGTCCACCTTAAGGCCTAAAAGGAAGAGGTATCCGCCGAACCGCTTCGTTCCTAGTTAACTAGGCCATCAAGGTCGATAATGTAGTTTTAGGTATAATTAAGGAGCTCTGAACTAAGTGTTAGGGGAAGAATGTTTATGATTTAAGGTGGAGGAATTGTAGTATTTATAGTATTTATTAGTGTTTAGGGTATTGCGCCTCTACAACTTTATAGAACCTAAGTGTGTTGCCGGAAATATACTTCCGACTAGTAGTGAAGGCAGTACGGTTTAGACGGTAAACACGTGTACATATCGTACCCGATGAATAAAGAATGTCATAAGCAGAAGAGTCGTTTTAATGAGTTATCTTCTAAGAAGGGACATTACAATTATAAAATAGCTCTGTAGGTAGTACATACATTACACTAGAAATATGTGATTTCTCCACATTCGTTGGGTAAAATCAAGTAAGCAGGAAACGAGTATATAAAAATTAATGTATAGGTGTGTACTGTACAATTTTCTTACCTTTAAACCTAAGTAAATGCTATTTTCCGCCTCAGTTATAAACTTATTGATATCCTCTAAATCTAAAATGGAAGATTTTTTGGGCTTTTAGCTCTCAGATTGCCTCTTTAAAAAGGCTTGCAGTCTTGCATAATTTCTTATATCTGTGTTTTCATAAATGTAAATGCAAGCTCTTAATTTTGAGTATAAGGGCCACAGAGTCGACGACTTCTTAGTTTTACTTTCCTTCTCAAAATAAGCGATTAGAACATTTTCACTACTTTTAGAAACACCCTTCTCAGTACACCAGGTTGTGAAGGTCTTGTAGTCTTTTTCGTATACTTTCTTGGACTTTTGTGGTAACAGTTGATGTATTATTTGCAATTTCCCTTAACTCAGGAGGAGTTAAATTAATAATGTCTTTTTGATCCATTATTGATTAATTTTAAGAAAGCTTTCAATATTCGCGACCAAATGGCAGACACGAATAATTTATCAAAGTTCACTTGATAAATAATTTGACTATTGCCAACATAAAATTTTAACATAAAATTTTTTATGGCATTTATTAGTTTTAATTATGTGTTTTTTTATTAAAAAAATACACTAAATAGAAAAAGTAGTATAAAGTACATGTTTTATAAAGCTATTATAGCACTTGTCCCCTTAGAAAACTCGCCGCAAGCGGCTCGTTTCCTAACATGGACGCGTGCTAAAATATCATGCGTTATAAAACTTGTACTTTAATATACTATTTTTAACTCGTTAAAAAATTAACAATTTTATGCATATAGTTTTTATGTGGGACTGATGATCATTAAATGCCTAGATTTTCTTTTAATCTCGTCAAACAAATTCCGTCCCTTTTCAAATAAAAACATCTCTGTCGTACAGAAAATTACTTTAGCTGACGGGAACAAAATCCTTTTGTGCTTCCCTCATTTTATAATACGTGGCATACGGGCCTTTTTAATAATCCATGCCTTAGTGTATTTCAAAAAACGCCCCACACAATTTTTTCCAATATCTCGAGCCTCGTAAATAAAGTCGGAGCGCGCCATTCCTGTCAAAGAATTCTAAATTTGTTCTTGTTTACGGAAATGAACATACATACGCGAGGCTTTTTTATGAATTGCATTTGCAGGAGTGGTAATTGAAGTGTTTATTTAAGTGTGCTGCTTCCGCTGGTTCTCTGCAATAAATAAAAAATATCAGAACATTTGACGTTCGTAATAATCAAATTACTAAAGTTATAGCAGCTAGCGCACCAGCATGTTTGTACATCCTTCTGTATTAAAGACGCAGGAAATGCTAAGTAAAATGGTTTTTCATAACGAGATGTTACATGCACATCTATCAATGTCAGCTCCGTTAAAGCTGCTAAAAAGGCCGTATTAGACTAGGCAATTTTTTCTCTTGCGCCGGCAATTATAATGGCACGTATTCATGCGCAGTAAACCGTTTTCGATCAGCTGGAGCATTGTCAACGGTCAGAACAGCAGTGGGTACTGTCGAAATCCCTAAAATATCCCCAGAATTAGAGATGTGCAAACCTGTTCGTTTTGATTACCAGTTAAAGCAGCTACTGCTATTTACAAATAGGAGGTGCAAAAAGTTGCTGAATTAGCAGTCCATAAGTTTAATAAAGAATGTAAACTGCTAATTTAAGTACCAGTGGGTTTAAATGGCCATTACCTGTTCATACCTGGTTCGGCCAAATAATAAACAGTTAAAAATAACAGAATAATCCATGTCTACCCAATTGCGCCGGCAAGGGCAATTAAAATGGCGCCTGTCCCATTTCTGGTAATGAGAGACAGCTGATCGGGAACAGTGTACTGCGCATGAATCCGTGTCATTTTAATTGTCAGAAGAGTAGAATTTCTGACTGTAGTACGGAGAACGGTGTACTGCGCCTGAATCCTTGAATATAATTGCCATTGCTGGCGCCATAAAAATTCCCAAGTGTAATACGGCCTTAAACAACCTCATATTAAGTGATGTTCTCTGAACCGATGATGCGCGATCTCGACGATGTTACATTTAACCTTTTCCTGACACTTACCTGTGTTTGGTTTTGTTGAGAAGTGTACTAGATTCACCGAAAGGTCACCGATAGAATTGAAATTATTGGTTGCCTAATGAATCCCTGATAAGATGATAAAATCGATATCGTTCGATAGCAGGAAACAATTCCAATTTACGAGGTTGCCATATTTATCTGCAAGTTTTCCTGGGCACCATTTAACGTGGCGATGTTTACCGCCGGATTAGAACCAATCAAATTTGAATTATACCAATCGGAATATCCGGTACTATCTGACTGAGAGGGATTTTGATTTCCGTCCACCATTCTGGGGTGAACACGCATGAAACTAAGACTGTTTCAACCCCAAAAACCCTATCGGGTGATATAGTAAATTTTCTTTAGAAGGAGCCCGTGTCATCACCGCCAAAGGGTAAATGGTTGTGTAGTTTTTTTGTGTTGCAACCCTGAAAGTTCAGTTACCCAGGCACACCGGAATCATCACTTATTTTACCTTACGCAGAACCCTTCGTAGAAGGTGAGTCGATTTTATTTAAGAAAATCAGTTTTGTTTTTTTGGGTATAATGAAGGCAACCTGCCCTTTCGATCCAGAGCGTGGACATTAACTACCTATCTTTACAGGGTTCTTTTTCTTCCCTGCTCTACTGATGCTGTTCCGTTTCTGTGAGAATGCCACCTCATGTTTTCCTGTTCAACCCCCCAGGTGTATCCTTGATGCTACAGTGACGCTCTGCCAATTTTGGATTTAAAGGGGCCCTGTTTAAAGACCAATCAGGATACAAAGGGTCGCCAGAATTCTACGTTGGACTAATTCATGCCAGAATTTTCAAATATTTTTTTATTTATTTTTTAACATTTCCATTCTTATTAGCGAAAATCTTACGTTGATTTCCAATGATAATTAATGACTTATTATGATTCTTAATGTAGCCATAAGCTACTAAAATACTAGGTATTTCTTTTGAAAATTTTATTTCATTATTGATAATATTACCGAAACAACCATTAGGTTAATCTATATATTTTACGTATCATTGTAGTGCAACCCTACAATGTAAACTATAGTCGACTATGGGAAGGTGTGCGCATTCTTCTTATATAAACTTACTATTTCGCCACTTCACTTTAATTATTTTATCTCACTTAGTATAAACCTACAATAGTCTACAATTAAAAATGATTCCTATACAATATGAAATAAAATTTAAATTTTTTTGATTTTTAAATTTTGCCTAATTTCAATCATCTCACTTATACAAACTAAAAAGTCGCGTTAGACACTTGTTTACCTTACTCATGGTCAGCATAAGCTAGTACGCGTTCGCGTTCAGGTATTTAACACCTTTTTTATTGATTTGGGTTTCGTAATTTTCCCCAAATAAAAGACTTCTAAAAGAAAGATATCTAAATTACGTGGTGCCCAAATAATTTTCAAAATAAAAATTTATAAATCGTTATTGGAAAATTGTCAAACTATTGATACTGTGTATTAACAAGCTACTACCTACGACGCTCACCATACGTACAGATGCCGGATGCATATGGTCATTTGTCTTTTGTTTTACAAGGAAAAACCATATAACCAATAGGCAAACGAAAGACAGTGCTGCTAGATACCTCGTTAAAGCAGATTGGTCGTCAACGTGAAGGCTCGTGCCCTTGAAACTATCGTAATGTTCTTTGAAATAATCTAATCTAATTTAACAATAAAACAAGTAAAAACCTATCACTATAGTGTATGAAATGCCACAAATTTCAGAAATTAATACTCTCGGACACTAATAGCTCAGGACTCAGGAGTATACAAACATATAACTCGATTCCAATACAAATTCTTGATATAAAGAAAATGAGAAGACTTTGCCATAACGTAAAATCTTATTTGCAATCAGTTAAAATCTATAATTTGTTAGAATAATAGTATGGTATTATGATGTATGATTATGATAACTATGTAATATTTAAAATACTTCGATACCAGTGAACCATATTTACTGTTTTTGGGTCAAGAATAAATAAATTTATTATTATTATATATAATTTGTTTCTGTGTGGTTTAAGCGTTGAACATATACAGGGTGTCCGCTAAGTAATGGGACATGGAAAAACCACAGACTCCTTAGGGAAAAATATTAGTATTTAATTATACTTTCCTATATCCGAAAGTTGAAACTTCATTTTTGTTTTTGTCTAATAACTTTGACAGAAACCAACGGTTTTTTACAAAATATGGCAATTATGGTTTTTTTTTGGATGAGGAACTGATTTTTTAAATTTTAATGTACAATGTAGGGGGCGCTGCCTGCGGCATTTTTAGCACATTTATTAGGTCATAACTTTTTTGTGCCTCCGTGTATTTCAGTTTTTAATGAAAATAATACTTTTCTCATATTTATTACATAAAAACGGTACACTAATTTCAGGTCGCCCAGAGTAACCGTTTCGGAGATATATGCATTTATATTGTTTAGTGCCTATTATTAATTTGCAGAATTTTTTTTTTAAAGTAACCTATGAGGAAACAAATGAAATTTAGAGATACAGTTGCTATGAAACCCCTATGTATGATAGCTGTGTAAAAAAATGTTTCATTTTTGAGTTTATCCTAAGTTAAGTAACAATGCCGAAACACAATAATCAACAAACAAATAACAACATGGAGGTTTCATAGCAACTGCATCTCTAAATTTCATTTGTTTTCTCACAGGTTTGAGCGATTATTGATTAAAAAGCTGATCCGTTTCTTTATCATAACTCTGGATGTGAATAAAAAAGTTAAATAATTGTCATTTATTCATAAATATGATTTATTCATAAATATGAAACTAAAATGGGCACTTAAGTTTGTTAAGTTTTCCACATTAATTAGAGACTCATCCAAGCATAAAATCGCTAACCACTTTCTTATTTTAAATGCTCCTAGAGGGCTAAATAACGAACGCATTAAGGGCCGGTTTATCAGTGGACTGTAAAGTTTGTTTATCTTAGAGCTAAACTGAGGTAAACTGTTTGTCCATATCCGTGTTATACCAAGGTTAATGTTTAAGCTTGAGGTAAATGAACATGAACTTGAAAGTCAGTGTTTTTTAGTTTATATTTGGGTTCGGTTCCTAACCTCAAATGTTTGTCGAAGATTGTTGTGACAATTGCTTGATAGAAAATTGTAGAAAAATTCCAATTTCTCATATTTAAATATTTTCTTTAAACTCTAAAGCCCGAACAAAATGTCATTGAGTCAAATTATTATCTATTCTGCGATAATTTTTTTAATATTATTTTAGGTTGATCCTTTTTTACATTAATAGAAATATTTTAGAACTCAAAAATAATACTTTCTTTTTAAAAAATGTTGCTGGTTTTTAATTTTTAATATAATTGGGTTATTTCTATCATTGTTAGTTATTCAATAGTAATTGAACAAAAGCTTGCAACACATTATTGCCGACGGCTTCAGTAACCCTGAGCTAGGAGACGCGAGGAGTAGAATCACCTGGTTAAACACTTGCACTAGTAACACCAACTTTGACCTGAAGGTTATAGATAACTAAGGGATAAATCACACGCACTGACAAACCGGCCCTTAAAAAAGTTAATCAAAGTATAATAAAATTTAATCATAATCTGGGGTTATTACTCTAGGAGGTACAAGGAATGGCATTATTGTTTAAAGTTCAAGATAAAAGCGCATAAAACAATAAGTGAGAGAGAAAATGTAAATATTAATATCTCGAGAAAGGGTATATATTTTCTTTCATAGTGGAGTGAAATTATCAAATAGATGTAAAGATACAGGTCTACAAGTCTGTAGCTACGAAAGGAATGCGGGAAAAAAAATTTCTTTGGTTAACAATGTTGTCACATACACAGGGTGTTATGGAAATGACGTATTATGATATGATGAAAATAAATTGAAGAAAAATAACCACAAATGGCGCTTTAAATTATTTAGCGAAATTATACCCTTTGTATGAAATCTGAAAATTTACATGGCCGCTATTGACAACGGTCGCAATCAATAAAATAAAAGATCTGCAGTGTAAAAAAACGTCAGCGTATTTCGGCCGGTGTTATCATATCTACACGGCAAACTCTTTAGAAAAGATATTATAATTTTAATAATTTTTCATTCATTTATGAACAAATATGATTCCAGAAAACCGACGCGACGGCGAAAGATGTTTTGCAAAACAAATAATGGTAATATCACACATGAATTTCAAATTCGTCACAAGTACTGGAAAGTAAATAGGTCAAACGTCATTGACCTTTTAAATTATTATCTTTCAAACTCTTTTAACAAAATGCAATTTTATTTAATACACATGATCTCTTACCTTTACTTATTTAAAAACAATTACTAGTTTCATAATTTCACACAAACCACATCGAAGTGTTAGGAAAAAACCTCTCACATAAACTCACAAATAGCAGCTATTTACATGGAACGAATGCACGGGAACATTGTTTTAATTAATTTTGGTCCCTGTTTCTCGCTTAGATTTATTTGTTTAAACATATTTTAAATATAATTCCTTCAATTTAAAAATGACACTCAAGATGATCGAACTGAGGGAAACATTGAAACTACTTCAAACTGCGTTGTTCACAGCTTTAAATTTTTGTACCGGCTGGATCGGCAAAATTGTACATAATTTTATAGAAATGTACCAGCACGGCGCCTAAAAAAAGGACGCTACTTCACTAGACACCAACTTAAAAAAGGTCGTTACCATCACCAAGAAAGTGAACTTAAAAAAAAGTCGCTACTTTCAACAGCCCTACATAACAAGACAAATCCTTGGAATTTACAAATCAATGGGAAATCGAACGCCATATTTTCCATCGAGTTTAAAAAGCCATTTGTGATTTGACAGCGATTAATGTAATATTTGTTTGTCAGGTTGAGGAGTAAAATATATAAATAATTACGAAAGAAGTGAATTAAAATTATAAAAACATATTATACACGATCTCCGTTAGTGAAGAGGAGCATTAAAAATAAAATGTAAAATTTGATGAAAATATTTAGAAGGTAACCTAACCAAACAAAAAACTGACAACAAAATGCATTCAGCAGAACTACAAATCAATGCGCATCATGACGTCACCGGCTTATAGATTGATGGGTTCTGTTGAATGCAGCCAATACCTTGTAAAGTCTGCCGAATTTCGTACAAAAGTATTCTCTAGAACAACCCTGCGTTCAGAACTCAAAATGACGAAATGGCACACATTCGGCTTACTACGGCTGAGCCGAAGTACTTCGTATATGTCGCTGTACGCTTGCGAGCTTGTCAGTTTAAAACAAACAGTGTCGGAATACGCTTGATTTTATTGATAACCCAATACACACGCTGCAATCCGCTAGGTATTGCAGGTGGTACTCGTGTTTGTAATAATTTTTTGGTTTACTCATGTATCTTGCCAGTCCATCAATCAACTATGAATATTGTTTTAATTGACGAAACTAAATTGCTGTTTAAGACCGGTAGTTACTTCTGGACGCAACAGCTGCCGTTTGACAGAAAATATGGGATGTCGCTGACGAACAAGTCAAATTTCGTCGCGTCACGTTTAATAAAATCTAATAATCTGATAGTGTATTTTCAAAAAACTAACTATCGTTTCTGTTTCACTATTATTGTGTTCTGTGTTGCTATCAAGATCTAAGATGCTTCGAGCATAAAGTGTTTCCAGGAGTGTTCCCATGAAAAGGAAAAAAAAACTGACTGTTTGTGCCTGGATTTCCTCACTCTTTAGGTATAAAGATAAATACAAGTAGTAGATAAATAATTAATTTTTATAATATATATGCAATTTCAGTTTTACATTATGATTGACAACATTGCCATTGGGTCTGGATGAAATATTGTGCAGTAGCACGGACTGACCTGTGAGTAAGAGTGTTTGTTATGCCACTTTTAAAACGATCGATTAAAAAAAATATGTAGCGCTTCTCTAAGACACCCATTTAAATATAATACGTCATTTCCTCAACATCCTGTATTAAATTTTAATTTAATATATTACCAAGTAAACCCTAAAATTAAATGTGAGTCATCCTGTATAAGAACAACAATGAGTGGATCAATCGTAGACGAGTCTACTCGAGGAGTAAATCAAACTGTTGTTTTTGTCTTAATTTCAAAACACCCTGTAGGAAAGTTGAGGTGGATAATTTGATTTACATACAATTTCTTGTAATCTGTGATGTATTCTAAATATTTTGCTTTTTGATTCATTCCATTATCTCATTTCTGCTGCGAACTGCAAAATTTTAAATGAAACGCCGATTTGAAGCATATTCTTATTAAGAAAAACAAACACTAGGTATATCATAAAGATAATTAACAAAAACAATTCTATTATCGTAGACTTCCTCCTCTCGCAGCAATGATAGCTTGCAGTCTTCGTGGCATCGAAAGAATAAGGTTCCTTATCCTCTCTTGAGGTATAGCCTGATATTCTTCGATCAGCGCCAGTCTTGCAAAGTTTGTGGTTGTACAGGACGACGACGAACAGCCCTTTTAAGCTGATTCCAAAGAGGTTCGATTGGGTTGAGATCCAGGCTACATTCCAATCTTGGAAGTCCAACTACAACCAGATATTCACTCACTACATGTGCAACGTGAAGTCTAGCATTATCATGCATTAATGTAAATTGTCTCCCAATGAAAGGAGCAAATGGAACAACAACTTCTTGGAGGATTTCCACAATATAACGGTGGACGGTTAGAGCTCCATTTTCAACGAATACAAGATTGGCGCGTGCTTTGGTAGAAATACCCGCCCAAATCATGACTGAACCGCCAAGATATGATATTCGTTGTGATATGGTGCAGTCAACATATCTTTCATTTCTACGTCTGTATACCCGCTCACGATCATCCGGCGACCTTAAACAAACCCTGGATTCATCAGTAAATAGTACGTTATAATATTGTCACTGTCAAATGTTCTGTTATAATAATCGCGTACTTAGCCGATAATTTTTAACTGAAAGCTTGACATTTTCTAAATATAACATCGTTTCATTTAAAATTTTGCAACTAGCAGCAGAAATGAGATAATGGAATGAATTAAAAAAAGAAATATTTAGAATACATCAAAGATTACCAGAATCAGTATGTAAATAAAATTATCCACCTCAATTTTCCTACAGGGTGTTTTGAAGTTACGACAAAAAACAACAGTTTTTAATTTACTCCTGTATAATATAGCCTAATCGAAAAATGTCACTTTATAAAACAATTAAGGAAAAACACAATAAATGGATCTATAAACTGATAACAAAATCCTGAAAATCGCATAAAAAATAAAAAAGTTATAAAATATCAAACTTGACCAAGATTTCAGGGGGGCGGAATTTTGTGCGGGCGAGTGTAGATTCACATACGAGTAAAGCCGGTGTTCGCCTCCGAACATAAGTTTTCAAAATTATACACTGTTTAGTTGTTCTTTAGCCTTGGAAATCCAAAGCTATTTATAACCCAAAATGGCTCATAATCTCCATTTCATTGAACGGCACATTTATCACAAATGTAAACAAAACAGTAATTTAATACCTACCTTCATTCTGAGATATCGAACCGAAATCAAAAGTAATAATTATTAAATAATTTCGAAGATTAATAATTACCAAATAATCACGAAGCTCGACCGATTCAAATACGCCTGATTGCAAAATCAATAGTCAAGTTTGCCTCTCTTGTCATTAGGCAAAGCTATTATCTTTACTTAATAATTTTCCTGTCTTACTTTGATTTCAAAACCATTTAATTTCAAGATTTATTGTTTTAAAATTCTCGAGTGTAATTAGTATAGCAAGGTGTAATGATTTAGGAGTAATAAATTACGTTTAATTTTAGAGAGCTTTTGCGCAATGAATAAAATTAAGTAAAAACTTGGGTATGCGCTTAAATGGGTCGGCAATCAATCAGGGACTGATTTTGTAGTGCGAATAATCATTTTAATACAAAGAATAGTAGGTAGTAATAAATAATAAATATATATAATATTTAACATTTCTTTATTATACAGGGAGTTATGGAAATGGTTTATTATTTTTATCTACTCCTATTAAATTATATATTAATTGAAAGAATTGATTGACTCGTCCGTTACTTTGTGACAATACATTTTAAATATATAAAATGAAACTAAAGTTTACTTTGTTAATTGCCTCTATATTAAAACAGATTTGGCGTTACGGCCGTTTCGTAGTACAACTACATCGTCAAGACGCTCACACGAGAGTGATCCCAAACTAAGTGTATATAATATAGGTACACAGAGAATAATTAGACCATTAGAAAGTTTGTAAATCCCTAAATCGCATCGGCAGCAAAATTTTCGCTTAACACTATTAGAGTAATCATAATCATTATAAAAATATTTTCAATCGGTACCAATCTCGCTTATTTAAACATTTCGAACCGAATATCAAGGTGGCTATGTACTTCTGTACAATCCGATTGGCCGAAAGGGAACATTTCATTATTGCTATTGAGAGGAGTAATGTCACAATAATTTTGACGTTTTCAAATTAAGTTAATGCTTAATTATTGTAAATTTTGTACTGAAAAAGATGAATTCAGATGGTGAAGATGAATTATTCTGTACACCACCAGAAATAAGACAAGTACCTAATGTAACCATACAGAATTTATTGCCCGAAAAATCCAAAAACATAAAGGTGTATACAAAAATTTTCAAAGATTGGTGTAGCAGTAAAAATATAAAGTCATCGTTTACAGAAAATGTACTTTTGGCATATTTTATCGAACTGAACACTAAATATAATATCTAAATATACAGTGAGTCCCAGAAGAAATGTCTAAATTCATTTAAAATTCAGCGGTAAGTTTTTTCAAAAAACGCTCGTACCCGTCGATTTTGATTTTTTAATTTTTTTTTTTGTGGTAATTGCATGTATACAGGGTAGCTCAAAAATAAGTTACGACCATCAACTTCATTTTTTCAAATGAAAACATATATTTTTTATTTCATTTTTGAATTTTGCATTGAATTCTAAGCATGTTTTATGTACCATGTCCTATACATAAACTCAACAGTTATTGAAAAAATTAGGATTGAACATATCATTTAGGGAATCCAACGATCTATCAAATCTTCTGGCAATATGGCATTTTGGGCTCCATAATAAGTAAGAGTGTACTGTCTCACTGTCACCGTGTATTTCCATAGAAACTGTATGACATTTTTATTTCAAATAAGTATAATTATTGTCAAGCGTAGTTTCAAAGTTGCGGTTTTCACAATAATGGTGAAGTTAACGGAACGGGAAAAAATTGAAATTCTATGCATGGTTGGGTTTGGTGATAAAACACGTACTCAAATAGAAACAGCCCAATTATTTAATGAAATCCATCCTGATCGTCCTCCCATAATAATATGTCAAAAGATGGTGAGTAGAATAGAGGCTAAGTTTAGAGAATTCGGTCATGTTAGAGATTTGCCTAAATCTGGTCGTCCTACTCGAGATGAAAATGAACAACTTGACGTTTTGCTTTCCTTGGAAGAAAATCCATGTACTCCCCTGTCGCACATTGGGCCGATTTACACATGCCGAAATCTGTTGTTCACCGAGTAGTTCAAAAGCACAAATATCACCCATACAAAGTTATTCCAGTGCATGAGTTATTTGAAGATGATTTCGATAGGCGAAGTGAGTTTTGCGGACGCATGCAAAATATGTGCAATCTAGATAATAATTTAGTAAAAAATATTACTTTTTGGGATGAAGCTGCGTTCTATTTGAATGGTAATGTGAACAGACAAAATTGTCGATATTGGGCAACAGAAAATCCGCATTGAATGATAGAGGTTCACAGGTACCCTAAGAAAATAAATGTTTGGTGTGGAATCGTACGCGAAAGAGTAATTGGTCCATTTTTCTTTGAACAGTCTTTAACTGGACAAGTATATCTCGAATTTCTCCAACTAGAATTAATTCCAGCATTAGTGGCTTTATTTCCGAATCCATTGGATCCCGACTCCCCTGACGAAGAACTGAAATTCCAACAAGATGGTGCTCCTCCGAACTATGCGGCCACTGTGCGCACATTTTTGGATGAAACCTTTCCCAATCGGTGGATTGGAAGGAGAGGACCTATCGAATGGCCTGCTAGGTCGCCAGACCTAACTCCGCTGGACTTTTTTTTGTGGGGTTACCGCAAATCAAAAGTATTTGTTAACAGGCCAAACAATATGCAGGAGTTGAAATGAAGGATCCGAAGAGAAGTGCGTGTCATAACTCGGGAAATGGTTGGAAACGTGCAAAGAGAGTTTATTGATCGTCTTGGATATTGTCAAGCCGTAAATGGCGCACATTTTCAACATTTAATTTGATTTTGTTGTGTTTTTTTTTAATAAACAGGTCTTACTTATAGATATGTTCAATCCTAATTTTTTCAATAACTGTGGAGTTTATGTATAGGACATGGTACATGAAACATGCTTAGAATTCAATGCAAAATTCAAAAATGAAATAAAAAATATATGTTTTCATTTGAAAAAATGAAGTTGATGGTCGTAACTTATTTTTGAGCTACCCTGTATACATGAAATTACCACAAAAAAAAATTAAAAAATCAAAATCGACGGGTACGAGCGTTTTTTGAAAAAACTTACCGCTGAATTTTAAATTAATTTAGACATTTCTTCTGGGACTCACTGTATGTATCGTCTCTATGGACTTTCTACTCCATGCTAAGAAGCACACTCAACATAAATAATGAAATCAATATAGAGGTATTTAAAATTAAGTGCGTTTCTTAAACGTCAATCAGAGAAACATGTAGCTAAACAGGCAAAAACTTTTACGCCATAACAACTTAATAATTTCATAAACGAAGTACCCGATGAGAAATATCTGCTGGCGACAAAGGTAGTAGATCTCACAATAATGCAATCGTTTTATCATCTAGTCAATTACATAATTTATTTTAGGTTGCTTTAATAATGCAGCACTTGCACTCTACGCAAATTACAGATTTAGAAGATCATGGATCTATTTTTATGGTCAGTGTACCAAATACAAAATCAAAAATTGCCAGAAAATTCTCTGTTACGGGAAATTTTTATACCATAGTTAAGAAATATTTAAATCTGCGTCCTACCGATATATCGCAGACGATATATTCTTTAAATTTCAAAATGGAAAATATCACTTACAAAAAATTGGCATTAATAAATTTGAAGCAATGGGAAAGGCATTGCTACATTTAAAATTATCAGACTGTAATTTATATACAGGGCATTGTTTTCGCCGCTCGTCGGCAAATTTATTAGTAGATACTGGAGATATAACTACACTGAAACGCCATAGCGGTTGGCGATCAACTACTGTGGCTGAGGGGTACGTTGATGAGTCCGAAAAGAATTAGACAGATACTGCAACTAAAATATAGAGTTCTATAACATCTCAACCAGTTGGTACATCAACAACATATATGCAACAAACATAAAAGGAAACAATAAACTTGCATAATTCAGTCCCACATATTCAGTTTATTGGTTGTTCAAACTTTACAGTTAATTTTAATAAACAAAATGAGTAAAGTACTTAAAGTTTTTTTGCATTGTTATAGGTAACTATCAAGATTTGTGAATAAAGTTCTTTCTCTGTACTTGTATCTTAGTAATTATTGTTATGTGTTGTGGAAATTTTGTTGGTCATTAGTACAGTGAATACAATTATTTCTCATGGATTTTTTGATTTCAAGTTGTTCTAATAAATCCAATCTTTTACCTTTGTTTTAAGCGTGAAGCAATTGAATGTTACTTAAACAAAGTGATTGTTTTCTATACAGTGAGCGGACATCCCTGAGTCTTTTACATTGTTTAAAATAGCTGTTTTGTGTTCTTTTAATCTTGCCTTAATACTTCTGCCGCTTTGACCTACATATATAGCATTACAATCGGAACAATTAATTTTGTAAACTCCTGATTTGTCAAATATGTCCGTTTTGTCTTTATTATTCACTAGTATGCTGCCTAAATTTTATTTATTTACACATATTGCTGTACATCCTAAGTTATTCAATTTAATACTTATCATGTTGCTTACTGTGAAGGTATAATTTATGAATTTAAAATTCTTATTTTTTGGAGAACCAAAAAATAAAATTCTCTTCTTAGTACTTTCGTCTGTTTGTTTTTTATTAGTTTAACAATTAGGCTTTCTTTGTAGCCGTTGTTTCTTGCTATCTGTTCAATTGCACATATTTGTTTGTTGAAGTTTTCTTTATTTAGAGGAAATGTTGTTAAGCTGTGTATGAAACTGTGAAATGGGGATAATTTAATCTTCAATGATTGTTTGGATGTTTGATGTATGATTGTATCTGTCGTGGTGGGTTTTCTGTAAATATCAAACTCTAATTGGTTTTTAATTTTCTTAACCGTGGCGTCTAGAAAATTAATCATGTTATTTTGACTTTTTTCCATTGTGAATTGAATATTTTTATTTATTGAGTTTAGAAAATTTAAAAATGGATCTAGATTCCTTTCTGTGCTATTCCAGATGCAAAAAACATCGGCTACATATCTGCTCCAATAAAAAACATTCTTAGCTAGATGATCATTTGATCCAAAAATACAATTTTCTAGGTGAGCCATAAAAATTTCCGACAATAGAGGAGGAATAGGTGAGCCCATTGAGAGTCCATCTTTTTGTTGATATATTTCATTGTTAAACTGAAAGTAATTTTGTTCCAAGGATATTTGTACTGCATTAATGATTTCGTTTTCCTTTTCATAATCTAGCGATGAGATTGATTAAGTCTTTTAAAATAATTTTGAGTTCTGGCAGAGGAATCGAGGTAAAAAGACTTTTTACATCAAAGGATACTAGTTTTGCGTTGTCTGGAATAGTAAGGTTCTTAGTTTTATCAATAAATTGAAATTAATTTTTAATTGCATACTTAGATTTAAAATTTATTAGTTTTGATAACACTTTATTGATTTCTTCTGAGAGTTTCGGTAGACCATAGTGTTGTGATCGCTCGAGCGAAAAAACGCTTGATCACTCGATTATTGAAATAACCGACATCGCTCGATTATTAAAAAAATCGCTCGAGTATCTATTCAGGTGAAATCCGTCGCTCGTCACTTATTATCTTTCACTCGATACCCGCGCTTCGCTTGACGCCGGCGGAAATGTACCGCTGTAGTGTGATCGAGTTAAAAACTGCTCGTATACTCGAACAGTTTTTCGCTCGATAGGACATACTCTACTTATAAATTCAGGCGAAAAACCGAAAAATATCGCTCGCGCGATTGGCGACGTTCGAGTTTGACGCTGAGCAGGTACACGATATACGTCTTTCTTAAAGGCACATAAACGAGAAAGTGCATATAAAAAAGTATGACAAATCCCTTAGCGGAGCGTAGTTACGTAGTTAAATACCCTACCTGATCACATGTAAATGGCTAGGCTGCCGGTCGAGCAGTCGGTGACGTCATCGCTTGATGAATTGGAATTTCAAGCGATTCACTCGATTATTAAAATCGCTTGAGTATCAAGTACTCGATTATTAAAATTATCGGTTTTTCCCAACACTAGTAGACCAATAATAGCGGTGCCGTGAGGCTCATTACTTTGTATTTATATGTTACATTTTGGGTTATAAAATTTATTGTTATAGTCGTAGATGAAGTAGATAACTCACTTGATGAATTACAAACTTCTTCGGTGTTAGTTATGACCTACATTATCGCTCGTTAAATAATACACTTTTTTTATGATCAAACACAAGCACTATAGGAAAAATCCTTTAGGGCACTCTGGGAATTGTGAATGTGCGAATACAGCGATTCACGTTGGTTTCGAATCGTTGGAGGTTATATTCGTTGGGAAAAACGACCTCGGGAAGGTCGTTCCACAAGGATAAAGAATTCTTAAATAATGAAGTTCGAGGAGTACTAAGCTTAATCACATATGGATGGGCGGCAGTGGTTCGTCGTGTATTTCTGCTATTCGTCGCTCTGGGCGGAATTAAGAGGGCAAGGTCAGCCGAGCACCTTCCATGAAAATATCTGTAAAAGAGAGTCAAATCCCCAACCTGTCTTCGATGTTCTAGGCTGTCGAGGTTCTTCGTCAGCTCGTGGTCTCCGATCAAACGAATAGCCCTCCTTTCGATGGAATCCAGTAGCCGAAGAGTATGTTTGGGTGCAGAGCTCCAGACATGAGAGCAGTACTCTAGTGGTGGTCGAATCTGGGCTTTGTATAGTGTCAAAAGTTGTTGAGGTGTGTACAACTTTCTGGTTCGGAAGAGTACCCCAAGCTTCTGAGAAGCTATCTTGGCGATTGCCACTCGTATACATACGTACATACTACTCGTTAGGTATCCTAAAAAAAAACCTCCATAGAGGGTGTCCCATATTATATGGGCCGTAGAGCAACTGGAGATATTAAACTTCCAAACTAGACGGATTAAGTGATCGTTCTAGACATACAGAGTGTTGTAAGTGAAAGTTTACGAAAATAAACCATAATTTGAAAACTGTTGTCGGTATGATATTTTTATGAGTAAGAAAAAAGAATTTTTAGAATTTTTTTAAAGTTTATAAATTGCCGTTTAAATCATTCCAATTACTCATGGTACTTTAATACAGTCAACAATAAAAGCTGGCACTTATTAATAATTTAGCTAGCAGATTTAGAAAAATAACAGCACTTTAACTTCCGTGTCGAATAATAGAGTTTCAAAATGGAGTTAGATTTGAATTATTTAGCTTTACTGCTTCATTTAGTTGAGATTCACGACTATAAAGGCTTATTTATCTCTTTTAAGTTTCACTTAAGAACACGAGTCTGGAGTAGATATTCCTTGTAATTGTGTTAATGCAGTGTTTGAGGAATTTAAACAATATTTCACAGGAGTTTATTTCGGGTAGTTTATTCTATAAAAATACAAATAAATTAGTGTTCGTTTTAAAAGTTGCCCAGTTGGTATACACTATCAGGGGCGCAAGCAAATAAAGCCGCCGCAAAAACAATATTCTCTTTATTATTTTTTAAATAGTTCATCTCAGTGGAGTGAAATTATGAAGAGGAAAAGAAACTCCTGCTCCACCAGTATAATAAAAGTTCAGGATATACGTTTCGAAAGCACATACCTTCATCTTCAGTGGAAAAATTATACATAAGCAGAAACTTTTTACACAGGTTCGTGGGTTTAGTCGTGTTGTACAGTGTGTCTCATTTTTGACACTTTTATAAGGTATCTCCGTAATTGTTAGTGCTATCAAAAAAGTAATGTAGGTGTCAGGTGCTCTTTTTGGCTCAAACTTAAAATGGTAAAATCAAAATTTGAACATTTTCGCTCGCTTAAGGGGAAAATCAAAACATTGACAATTTCAAAATTACCCTATAGTTTCTTAGTTAAAAGAGATACAGAAAAATGTTTTATACAGAAATTTCTTTATATTGATTGTTAAATAATCTGCCATTTTCAGAATAAGGCCAGGTAGGGCCAGGTAGGAAAGTTATCGGACCAAACCTCATTTTTTTAAATAGAACGCCCTGTATATTTTAATATGAACAGATACTATTTAAAATTCTCCACTCAAATATATAACACACCATGGATGATATTGGTGTCCTAGGCAAGGCAGATTAAGGTAAAAAATAACGGGAATCATCGCAAATGTTCGGAATATGTCCTCAAATGGTTATAATATTTCCGGATAGCGAACAAAATATACATTTTGTGCTATTTCTTTGTTTTTTCCACATTCAATATAAACTGATATCATATCAAATTTTTCAAAATGTTGATAGGTCATTTTTGCAAATGAATATGTAAAAATGAAATTGACGTTAAATGTTAATAGTCAACTTAGTTGGTTCTTGGATATTAGCTTTTGTTTCATGGTCTACTGTGGTTTAAAGTAATAAAGTTTAATAAATGGCCTACGAAACCAATATCATCCATGGTGTGTTATATATTTGAAAGGATAATTTAAAATAGTATCTTTTAGATTAAAATAGACCATGTTCCATTTAAAAAAATGAGGTTAGGTTCGATAACTTTTTTTCCTGACCCCATATATTTCTTCTCAAAAGTGCAAATTATTCAAGAATCAATATAAATAAACTTCTGTATAAAATGTATTTCTATATCTCTTTTAACTAAGAAAATATAGGGTAATTTTGAGATTGTCAATTTTTTGATTTTCCCCCGTATCTCTTAAGCGAGCGAAAATTTTCAAATTTTGATTTTATCAGTGTAAGTTTGACCCAAATAGAGCCCATGACACCTACATTATTTTTTTTTATAGCACAATTACGGGGATACCTTATTGTGGGAGAATTGACTTTCATCCCACACTGTTAAGTAGTATTCGGTTTGAAATGAAACCACACTGTTTCTTAACAACCTTTAATATAAAATAACGAAGTAACGAAGGGGTTGACAAAATGACAACTAGGTCATAAAAAATGTTCTTTTTACATATCAAAGTTATTATTCTGATTTTGCAACGAGTTCACCGCGAGTTCTCTCTTTTTGACTGAAGCAATGAATACTTGACTTAAGGGCGACACAGCGGAAAAAATGGTCCAGCACCTATCGACCTGTCATCGGGTTTTATCGGAGTTCGTTCGGGGTGACGTGAAACAAAAAGGAGCAAAACGGTAACAAATACCGGGAAAGAGTATGACGTAACTTCCCTTTATAGGTAATAGTGTAGTTTTATTGTAATTGAGTATTAATTTTTGTTATAAGAGGTATGTGCTGAATAATGTTTGAGTGTGGTTCTCGAACACTTATAAAAGTGTCGAAAATAGGACACCCTGTACACTACCAGGGGCGTATCTACTGGTGTTCCATGTGTGCGACAACCAACAAACAGACAAAGCCGCCGCAGAAACAATATTCTATTTATTATTTTTTAAATAGTTCATCATAGTGGAGTAAAATTATGAAGAGGAAAAGAAACTCCTGCTCCACTAGTATACTAAAAGTTCAGTTTTTAATTTCGATATACGTTTCGGAAGCACATACCCTTATCTTCAGTGGAAAAATCATACATAAGCAGAAACTTTTGACAACATTTTTCTTACACCGGTTCGTGGGTTTGTTCGTGTTGCGCATAAAATCTAGAGACGCATGTAAATTTGCTAAGATTTCAATTTGATATATCTTACATAAAAATTAACTTAATTTATTTTTTAAACTAAACCAATTAGAGATATGTCTGGGTTAGACACTGTCCCAAAAAAAACGCCATGACACTCGTAGTAACCAAAAAAAAACCATATAACAATTCTTCTAAACACGTTATACAGGGTGTTATGGAAATGACTTATTATATTTAAATGGGTGACTCCTAGGGTGTCCTAGAGAAAGTCTACATACTTTTATTTTTTTAATCGAATATCTAATACTAAGGTAAAAATCCTTTTTACCCACATACTGTCGCGCCGTTCCATCTGGATTAACTTAGCAACAATGTGGATCACTGGAATACCCTAACAGTGTATCATCTATCAGATGGCACCGCATGTCTCGCCCTTGCTTGGATACTTGCCGCGCGCGACTATATTTGCTTCAGTATGTTTCGAGACTCGGGAATGGAATGTAATGGAATGACGCTGTTGAGGGTTCCACGTGCTTGATATGTATACGAATTGAAACCTTTTGTTCATTGTAGCATTATCCGATTTTTTTCTGTTGTGGAATAATTTATAATAAGAAATATTGTGATGTGATTATAAATTTGTGTGACTGCTTTTTGTGTTTTATTTTTTTATAGAATTTAATTGTAAAACGGATTATAAGATCGAAGGTAAGAGAGTATGTACCTTAAAATTTTAGTATTTTTTTTTCTAAAAAGTCTGAAAAAGAAGTGATAATACGGGTCAAAGACGTCTTGTTGTCAAAAACTGAACACGTGCGTTTTCAATTCTGTGTTGCAATATGACAATAAACTATTGATTGCGAACGTCCTCAGTAGTGGCCACTTAAATTTTGATATTTCACATAAAGTGTATATTTCGTACAATAATTCAAAGCGCCATTTATGGTTATTTTTCAATTAATTTTCATGTCAGGATTTGCCGGTTTAAAAATAATAAGTAATTTCCATAATACCCTGTATTGTCGAAAAAAAACGTTTTGTGAACAATCAATGGGTCATATTTTCACTTTCGACTTTTGCTAAATTCAATATAATAATAATTTCAACAAATGTAGCCTATCGCTCAAGTTTTCCACAGGGCCTTAAGAAATTAACGGCAAGGAAGCAACTTTTGTTTTTGCCTGTATAATGTCTTGGTCATTATTTCTCATCATCAGTATTTTTTGAGAACTAAAATTCAGGATATCTAACTATAGGGTCTATAAACTTGACTAACATTTTCTTTGAGAATTCGCATATTTTTCCCCATATTGCATTTTGAAATTAAAAAAAAAATTGAAATTTGTTATATAGAATCGGCCCACCCTAATACACAGCATAAAGAGAATAACGGTTGTCTGCATTTACCCGCAAAATGTATGTCTAATGCGTAATTAAAATGCTTCCTCCTGACGAGCTTCATATATGGTTATAATTATTTTTGTTCTAATACTCGCAAAACCTGCCATATACATCGACTCATGTTCATTTTTCTATATAAATGCAAATTATACGAATTAGCCGTCGCGACATCGACGGGACTGAATTAAAAAACGAGGAAACCCTAGCAAATTCGGTTTCAAAGGTTTAAAAGTGCATCCGCATTATTCATTTGTATCTACAGGGTATCACAGATAAGAATGCTCTCTACAGGGATCTTGTTAACCAAATGACATATACACCGTGGCCAAGATAAGTCGGTTAAATGGAGGTAAAGTTGCACATTTATGTGCCTAATAATATGCCGTTTAGAAAGTTAAAAAAATTCCGAGTTAAATCCGGAATAAACCGAAATTCTGAAAAATCGTTTTATTTTTTCCTGGGATTTTTTTAGATCAAATTTTAAAGTAAATTACACTTTTACATTGCCACTTTTTTCGTTCTATCTAACAACGTTAATTGTTTTGTAATCCGACGAGTCGCCTTCGAAGGATCATTATCAACTTAATTTTTTTAAATACGGTCCTGTTTTTTTTAAATTTGAGAGCTTTTTCTTCCGAATGCAACGATGTATGACACATTGTGGTTTAATGACGTTTCGAGGGTTTTTTGAAAAACATCAGGATATTTTGGGATACGGTCCTGTATTTCTCCTAATTTTATAAATAATATCTCATAAATTAAGTTCTAAATTTTTACTTATATTGGACTAGTTCAATGAATAACAAATAATTTAATAATAAAGAGCATAAATAAGTGAACAAAATACAGAATCATTATTTCAAACTTCTGTCGATTCGGGGTTTAAAAGAAAAGTAGGCGTTTGAAACAAAAAAATTAAGATGGTGATGCGTGATTTGTTTCACTTGACATTCCCATTGTGATCATTGTCACCATTTGTGGTGGTTTTGTATTTTCCAGAAAATATGGAATAATTTTACAAATGCTGAAAAGTTTGATATTCTATCGTGTTTTATTTTATCTCAAAAAAACTGTTATGTGACAGAGCGGATGCATTTGGAGCAGTATCAAGAAAGGAGGCAACCAAATAAAAGATCATTTAGCCTACTTTTCTTTTAAACCCCAAATCAACAGAAGTTTGAAATAATGTTTCTGTATTTTGTTCACTTATTGTGGTTTATTATTAAGTTATTTCTTATTTATTGAACTAGTCCAACATAAGTAAAAATTTAGAGCTTAATTTATGAGATCTTATTCACAAAATTGGGAGAAATACAGGACCGTATCCCAAAATATCCTGATGTTATGCAAAAAACCCTCGAAACGTCATACATCGTTGCATTCGGAAGAAAAAAAGCTGTCAAATTCCAATAACAGGAAACAGGACCGTATTTAAAAAAAGAAAGTTGATTATGGCCCCTCGAAGACGACTCGTCGGGTTACAAAACAATTAACGCTGTTAGATAGAGCGACAAAAGTGGCAATGTAAAAGTGCAATTTACTTTAGAATTCGATCTCAAAAAAACCCAGGAAAAAAATAAAAGATAACCGACTTCGTATCTCTTACGGTTTCCGAGATCTATGTACTGGCCCTCCTTTTCTTGGACACGGTGTATATGGGCAGAATTGGGTTTTTACGATTTCGTTCTCTCGGTTTTCTCATTCTATTTGAAGAGATATGCTATGCTATAGAAATATATGAACCTCTCACTTACCATTATCAATCATGCCGGGGCGCTTAAATTATACAAAGGAAGACGTTTTAACTTGTTAATTATTTATGGAGAATGTGATAAAGTAATAACAAGAACAAGTGACATATTTTTTTATTTGGTATTTTACTGTTTTTCAACGCCGTTTTAAAATCCGCAGCAAAATCGCGATATCGTCGGTGTTCGTGAAAAATGTCATATGTCACAAAAAGGGCAAAATTGTTAAATAGTTTCGCAATGCCCACACAACTGCAAAATATCACAATATGTGTGTCTAATAGGTGACATTTACAAAATGTCCAATGTTTGTCTAGTGAATAACCAGTATTGCAAGATGTCTTATGTCGTGCCATTCTAAATGTTAATGTTTTCAACATACGACATTGTGCACGAACACCAACGATATAAAAATATTAAATTGGCAATACAGTGAAACCAGTGGCGGCTCGTGACCTATGATAGAGGGGGTTCACAAGTATGGTGAAATTATTTTTAAAAATTTATTTTTGTGTAACGACCAAACAATTACTTTCTAGGCGTTTTAAATGTAGAAAGAAAAAAAGTAATAAGACAATGCGTTAGGTAAAACATATTTTTGTTTATTTTTTAATTTTATACAAGGAAATACAACTTTTGGAAAATAATAAAAGTTTTCTTAGTGTGTATAGTGCTTAAACGTAAAGTCCGTTCTTCGGTTCTTAATTGTAGAAAATTGATCAATAATAGCCTCATTAAAGTTTGGAATACCCTCTATAATTTTTTTTTCATATATTTAATTTTTAAACTTTCTAATAGATTTACCTTTTGTGGTCTGCGTTAAATTAATTTCTGGTTTAGGTCTTCCTGCATTCTTCACTTCAATTTTTTGCTCCAAACTCAAAGAGCTAAAGTTATTTTTTAAATAGTCCACCGTCAAACTATTAATTTTAACTTAATACATATAATATTAAATCATACACGCTCGAATTTCTAACTAGATGCACGAAAAGACAACGGCGCGCCGCACACCAAAATTGTGCGCCTTTCCCATGTTAAATCGCCATAGCCCCGCTGTCTCCCGCCACCTGTTACTACAGAAACTGCATTATACCCCGCCTACTAATCGCACATGCGAGCAAGTCTCGTCATAGTCGTCATTAACCTCGACCGAGGCACGGTTACCGGTTCGGGAGCCTAGAATATTCAGTTTGGTTGACGGTACGATAAAATAATAGGGAGGGTCGGACTTTATACGATAATTGATGGTACGATAAAATATTAGGGAGGGTCGGACTACGATAAATAATATTCAATGAATATAAATTAATATTTTTTTATTCGTTTTGGGGGTGCACGTGCGCATATGCGCCTGTAGAAGAACCGCTACTGAGTGAAACCTCTCTTAGACGGACACCTACGGGACTGTCTAAATATGACCACCTAATAGAGGTGTCCGCCCATGGGAAATTTGTTATTAGGTAATATGTATGCCTGTACAAATAAACATAACATAACAAAAATACACTATAGTTTTAGTTAGGATGTAGTACTAAAAAAATCTAATAACGTAGTTTGACGTGTTTGCGTTTTAAACTTGCAATCTAGAAAATGTAATGCCAAGTCTGATAACAATTCCATTGCTGTAGAGTCACCTCTATTCTTTGCACGCTCTTATAATTCCTTTACCGTACTAATGGCTTGTTGATAATTGGTGACATTTGTTTGATAACTGCATTCAACTTCTTTCTTCATCAGAGTCGTCAGATATTGATGTGGTTTCAGTTGGGGCTACATAATCGGTAGGAATGGGGTCACTATCATCTTCTAATTGCACATTGCTATCAATTTTAATGAACTCGCCCAAATCATTGTTATCAAATTACAAACTTCCACAACATCAATTTTCTCTTTCAGACTCAAGGCGCGACATTTTTCTGCCATTGTTTACGATTTTAACCTTACAACTCACAAATAAACGGCGAAATGCTGTTGGGGAATCACACATATAGTTTCATTCGGCGAAGTCCTTTCGCTCTGCCACGCATACGCGATTGGTTGCCGGACTGTCTTCAGAGAGTTTTTTCACCGTACTTATTCGTCTCCCAAATACTTAAAATTTTTTTTTGTTCGTTTAAAGGAGGGTTTTCGCACTCTTTGTATGAAAACAGCCTCTCCGCGTCCGCCCAAGAGAGGTTGATTTTCATGGAATTTCATATACCTAGTTCCGGAATAGAGATGTCCGTTTATTAGAGGTATCTGTTATGAAAGGTTTTACTGTATTTCGAAAACTAAAAATTTAACCTTATACAAACTTACCCTTCTTTTTAATGTTAAATAGAAAATAATTATAAAATTTGGAGGTTTCCTTTTGAAATTGTAGATTATTCGCAGTTTTCTCTATTTCATTTTTGAACACCCTGTATTAATAGTTTAGAAATATTATAAAAATCTAATGAAGCACGTCCTTTTCAACAAGAAATCCGACCCAAATTAAATAATAAAGGCTTCCCTATAGGAAAAATAAATTATTATTTTTTTGTCTGTAATTCTAGACATAAATCCCTAAATATGCCAAAGATGCTTAGAAAGATATAGAGCATGATATATGAAATCCGCCTAGAATCTTGCGTAGAATCCAAAAATGTAAAAATATATAGTTGACGCCGACTTCCGGTGTAACCGGAAAGGATAGATAGGTAAACATACCTTCATTAAAATGATTAGCATATTTTATAGCGATTACCAATATTTCGCAAAAATACCTCTTTTAGTTCCTGAGATCTTTCAATAGGCCACTCACCGTGAATAATCCTGTCTGCAAAGCATCTTTTAACGTACGTTTGAGTATCCATTTGGATACGCAGGCCCTTTATTGGGATTCCCATCAAATGGATCCAGAAATTCTTTAATTACTTAGTAATGTAAAAACTACTGAACTGATTCCAGTGATGACTGCAGAGTCCGAAAAAATATTTAAAAATATTTAAAAAATAGGGCTGTTTAAATGACATGAATATGCAGCAAAAATTCACTAAAGACCTGGATACGCAGTAAAAAATCACTAAAAGATGCCTTGCCTTAATGCATCCCCTTGAAAAATCTATCACAAACCGCCACTGTGTACTTTTACCTACCGCATTCGAACATTAATTTTCTGGTCACTCTAATATAGCTCGACTTTTACTATTTTTGTAAAATATATCATAAATCTCTTTGACCGCTTCCCTCAGGAATACTGACCAGTTACGTTACGAGTCTCTACGGAATCGTTTAGTTCTATTTAACCTTCATAAAAATGCAAAATATATTCTTGTTTTTGAATTCTGTTCGAAATGCAATTTATCGCTGGTTATAAAGCCACGAATATCATATCGGGTGTCCTAATTGTGCGTCCAAGCAAAAATAACTTCCACGTGCTTGCACCAGTGCAGTGTCGTAGCTAGGGATAAGGGTGTAGTCTATCCCTAGTTCTAACGACACGTCTTATGTGACCTTATTTGCATGTAATGCGCCACTAAAAACGCCAACAATAGAGTTTGACATATTTTCTATCCAAGAAGTTCGCTTGCGGGTTTTTATTGAAAATTCTCTTACCTTAAATATGTTAGATATAAGAATCTGGCGATATCTGACAATGTTGAACCCTCAACGACAGATTTAGGAGGGATGGGGGACACCCCCATTCTCCCTAAATAAAATAAGAAATTTCCTTAATAGTTTCATAACAAGAAGTTCAAATTTTACTTTATTTGCTTTTTTCAAATACCTACTATTTTTAGCAGTTTTACAAAAATTGGTATTTGTTCGGATTTATTACTAATCAGTTAAATATAATTAACCATTTCCATAATGCCTCAAATGTGGAGGCATATGTAGTGGACCTGCTCTCCTTACGCTACGCACTACGCTAATTAATTATCGAATATTCAAAAGTTCCCGTCCTAATTAATTAGCTATTATTTCGTTAATAAGGAACCAATTTTAATAATTGTATAACTTTTTTTATGATCAAACACAAGTACTATAGGAAAAATCCTTTAAGGCTCTCTGGGAGTAGTGCGTGTGCGAATAAAACTATTTACGTTGGTTTTGAATCGTTGGAGGATATATTCGGTGGGAAAAACGACCTCGGGAAGGTCGTTCCATAAGGATGAAGTCCTCCAGATAAAACAATTCTTAAATAATGAAGTTCGAGGAATACTGAGTTGAACCCCATATGGATGGGAGGCAGTGGTTAATCGTGTATTTCTGCTATTCGTCGTTCTGGGCGGAATTAAGAGGGCAAGGTCAACAAAGCATTTTCCATGGAAATATTTGTAAAAGAAAGTCAATTTACCAACCTGTCTTCGATGTTCCAGGCTGTCGAGGCTATTTGCCAGCTCGTGGTCTCCGATAAGACGAATGGCCCTCCGTTCGATGGAATCCAGTAGCCGAAGAGTATGTTTGGGTGCAGAGCTCCAGACATAAGAGCAGTACTCTAGTGATAGTCGAATCTGGGCTTCGTATAGTTTCAAAAGTTGGTGAGGTATGTACAACTTTTTGTTTCGGAACAGTACACCAAGTTTCTGAGAAGCTATCTTAGCGATTGCCACAACGTGGTTATGCCAAGACATACTTCCTCCCAGATTGACGCCCAGTAAATTAATGGATGAAGCCAGTGGAATTGCATGTCCTGTCAGTCCTGTCATGACTATATCCGGTTCTGTAATGTTAACCTTTTTAGAGAAAACTGCTGCCTGGGTTATCTTAGCGTTAAAGTCGACTTGGTTACTGTCATCCCAAGCCAAAGTTTCTTCCAGGTCTTTGTTGAGGCGTGATACTTCATGCTGTGTTCGCCTTGCACTAAAGACAAAAATTACGAACGAACGAATTAAATGTAAAGATAATTGCGTAGTACCCTATATTATAAACTTTTTTTGTTCATTGATTATTTATGAAAACTTTTTTCGACAATATAACGGATGAAAGAAATGATGATATCTCGTTACCTAGAGCGTCATGGCAACTCTTTTGGGCCTGTGTCTAGCCCAGATATATCTCTAATTGGTTTAATTTTAAAGAATTAATTAAATTCAATTTTTATGTAAGATACCTATGTCAAATCTGAAGTTTAGGAAATTTGCATGCATTTAGATTTTATGCACTACCCCGTACAATTAGACATATCAGGACGTAAATGACTCTTTGCTAAACTCTAGAACCTGTAATATATTAGTTAAAACAAAAATTATTAAAATGGGTTCATTATTAACGAAATAACAGCTTATTAATTCGGGAATGAATTTTTCAATTTCGATAATTAATTGTCGTAATGGCATTTTCACTAAAATTTTATTACAAATTAAATTCATATTTTTTAGTATCAAAGTACATATTCTGGTGCACTAAAACATTTAGCGCTTTCTTGTGTACCAATGACAACATTTTCTTTCTTTGAGGTTGAAATGAGAACTGACAATTTTCATTATAAAATCAGCCGACGCGACGGCACACAAAAATTACAGAATGAATGTACCAGATGCATTTCTCAGTAATGACAGCTTTTGACGGCTAATTTACTATTATTGAACGACAGTTTCATTAGGAAACATAACTGCTGATAATATGCATAGCCTAAGCTGGAATTATAGTTCTGTGTTATACAACGTGTCCAAGATAAGGAGGGCCAGTACAGGGATCTCCGAAACCATAAGAGATACGGAGTCGGTTAAATGGAAGTAAAGTTGCACATTTATGTGCCTAATAATATGCCGTTTAGAAAGTTTTAAAATTCCGAGTAGTTCCAAAGATATCCGGAAAAAAACGAAATTCTGAAAAATCGTTTTATTGTTTTCATGGGTTTTTTTGAGATCGAATTCTAAAGTAAATTGCACTTTTACATTGCCACTTTTTCCGCTCTACCTGACAGCGTTAATTGTTTTGTAATCCGACGAGTCGTCTTCGAAGGGCCATTATCAACTTTATTTTTTTAAATACTGTCCTGTTTTCCTAATATTGGAATTTGAGAGCTCTTTTTCTTCTGAATGCAACGATGTATGACACATTGTGGTTTAATGACGTTTCGAGGTTTTTTTTAACAACATCAGGAAATTTTGGGATACGGTCCTGTATTTCTCCTAATTTTATAAATAATATCTCATAAGTAAGCTCAAATTTTTTTACTTATGTTGAACTGGTTCAATAAATAACAAATAATTTAATAATAAACCACAAATATGTGAACAAGAATCATACCAAAACAGTAATAAAATGAAAAAAGGAAGGAACTATACAATCAGGTGTTCAAAATGATTTCCGTTATTCTCTAATCACAAATATCTTCTTCTAACTACCATATAATAGTTTTTTTTCAGATAAAATAAAACAGGCGATAGAATATGAAACTCAAAAGATCACCATCTTAATTTTTTTGTTTCTACTTTTCTTTTAAATCCCGAATCGACAGATGTTTGAAATAATGTTTCTGTATTTTGTTCACTTATTTGTAGTTTATTATTAAATTATTTGTTATTTATTGAGCTAGTCCAACATAAGTAAAAATTTAGAGCTTACTTATGAGATATTATTTACAAAATTAGGAGAAATACAGGACCGTATTTAAAAAAAGAAAGGTGATAATGGCCATTCGAAGACGACTCGTCGGATTACAAAACAATTAACTCTATTAGATAGAGCGGAGAAAGGGGCAATGCAAAAGTGCAATTTTCTTTAGAATTCGATCTCAAAAAAACCCATACTAAATAATACAATATTTATTTTAACACCCTGTATTTCGAAAACGTAGCGACATGCGTAAAACTTTTATACCACATTTTCATCTTAAAATAAGGTAAGGAATCACCGCCTTCATTTTTTCAGAGAGGTTAGGAAATACCCTGTATCTGAAGGCAATGGATAGATATTTATTTTTAATTTAATTCAAATATTATGGGAAATTATAATTTTTACATATCTCACGTTGGTCTAGGTTCGTTTGATAACACTGCATTATATTAAAATGTATTATATTATGGGCAAGTTTAGTTGTTCTAATTGGAAATTACATGATTATTTTCTTTTAACGATTTTTACAACACATCTAAAGGCAGTAAAGCCCTTTTTTTGATCATATTCCTTCCGATGTTCAGAAACGGATGGGTATATAATACCAATTTTAATTTTAAAAAAATAGTTATGGATTGAATTAGTACTCCTCGAACTTGATTATTTCAGAATTCGTTCATCTGGAGGACTTAATCCTTATGGAACGACCTTCCCGAGGTCGTTTTTCCCAACGAATATAACCTCCAACGATTCAAAACCAACGTGAATCGCGTTTTGCGCACATGCACCACTCCCGGAGTGCTTGTGTTTGGTCATAAAAAAAGAATATTGACTCTTAAACTGCTCAACATAAATAGGTACACAGAATAATATCAAAATTATTAACAAATTTCCAAATGATAAATGACAACAATAAGTATTTAATTAAATTAGTCAATAACAACGCAATGTATAACCATGTATTCTATAATTACTAATATTTAATTAGGCTAGGATATATATTATTTAATTTATTATATTATTGAACTGAATAACCAGAACTTTTTATGTAAATTCATATATATCTACTTTAATTATTAGCATGATATCAATATCATTACCAGTAAATATTTTATAATAGTATTTGTGGATTTGATATACAATACCCCATATTTATCGAATATTCAAAAATTCACGTCCAAATTAATGAGCTGTTATTTCGTTAATAATGAACTAATTCTAATCATTTTTGTTTCAACTGATAGAAAACAGATTCTGGGGTGTGGGACATACTAGTTTACGACCAAATACGTCTATTTGTACAGGGTGTCCCATTCTCGACACTGTTTGGGGGATATTAGAGTTATTATCAAAGGTAGAATGTTGCGGTTTTCACTTTCCTGTCCTACTTTTTTATGAAACGAAAGATTCCGATGTCAAATTTGCCATGGTTCTCTTAGATTTTAATCTACAGGATTTTGAAAATCTTCGCTTTTTAGATACCCCTCGAATTTCCGTTATACGTTGACCACCGACCTATATCTACAGTATGTCCACGGAAGGGGTTTACAAGAGGACAAATGGACTAAAAATTGAAAGTTAGGAAAAAGTCACTCTTAATAAACGTTTTTGCTTGTCTAGAAAATGCGATTCATCATAAGACACTTCAATTTTTTTATACAGGGTGGGTAAAAACTGCAAAAATGTTATTTTGCTTAAGAGTAAACATACTTTATTTTGAAAGATACGAAAAAAGTCACTCTTAATTAATGTGTTTTCTACACAACAAACCGAAGTAGAACAATTCATTAAAAGGTTTATTTCCCAAAAAGTATTCTCTGGCATACCTCTGACTGGTGAACCTAGTTAAAATAATAATGACACTTAAGGTGATAGGTACTTGTTGTCAATGTCTTTATTTAATGAAGATATTATTTAAGTAGAAATGCTATCTACTGAACAAAGAGTTTTTATAATACAATGTTATGGCGATGGTCAAGTTTCATACTGTTACGTCATGGAACAATTTACCGAGAAATTTGTAGGAATCCCAATAACTAGGATGTCAATCTGCAAGTTAATAAAAAAGTTCAAGAGAACTGGTTCGGTTTGGGACCTCAAAAAAAAGAAGAAATACGACCATGATGATGCTGCTACAGTCTTAATTCTTCATTCTGTTGAAGAAAATCCTATGACATCCCTTAGAAATCGTGTTACTCAGTTGGAAGTTGTGAAAAAAGTCAAATTCGGATGATCCTTAAAGCAAATAAATTGTATCCGTATAAACCGCACTTTAATCAAGGATTGGAAGATGGAGACGACGCGAAACGACTTGATTTTTGCCTGTGGATAGGAGACAAAATTTTAATTGGAAATGTTGATTTTTATAAATGTTTTCTGATGAAAGTACATTTTCAACAAATGGAACCGTTGCAACCCAGCATATTAGGTACTGGTCTTTAGAAAATCCCGAATTCAGAATTATGACCAGAAGACAATATTTCACGTGTGCGATATCCATCCATGGCATTATAGGGCCATATTTTTTTCATAACACGTGCAATGGATTATCATATTTAGAAATGCTGGATACATTTTTCAATGAAGAAATCGAAAATCTACCATTAAATTTTCGACAAAATATGTATTTTCAGCAAGATGGTTGTCCAGCCCATTTCGCTCGTGAGGTTATCGTATTCTTTTCATGTTAATAAAAATGTTCGTATTATTATTATTATTATTATAATTACTTCATTAAATAAAGACATTGACAACAAGTATCACCTATTCATTATTCAAGTAAAAACGTTTATTAAGAGTGACTTTTTTTCGTATCTTTCAAAATAAAGTGTACTCTTAAGCAAAATAACATTTTTGCAGTTTTTACCCACCCTGTATAAAAAAATTTAAGTTTCTTATGATGAATAGTATTTTCTATACAAGCAAAAGGGTTTATTAAGAGTGAGTTTTTTTCGTATCTGTCAATTTTTAGTAGCTGGCTTAACTCTTTCATGTTTTTCGTAATCAACACTCCCTGTTTTTTCAAATCTCTCTTTTAACCTTTCAAACAATTTTCGATTAGGATGAGTTCTATGAGGATATTGCTCTGCGTATACTCTGGAAGCCAGAAATGCACTTCTATCGCTTGCGCCCAAAACATAGATCATGTTAACCAGTTGGAAAAATTCATATTTCTATTATCTCGATAAAGTTAACTAAAGGAATTCAAGTCTTAAGCAGTAATGAACCACAAACTTAAGAAAACTAACTTTATAATGACAGCTATGTTAAAGAAAATTATTAATTTTTTACTCCAACTAAATTCTGTAATTAGAACGTCCAATTTTTACCTGAATTAAGACAAATCTTAAAATATTTCTGAAATTATAAGATTTAGGTATAGGACATTAAATACGTAATTAAGAAGAAACCATGCATTTATTAAATCTTATCGTCAAATATATATACGTGTGTCAAGTGGAAAATTTTTGATTATTGATTTTACGACCAAACCCCATTATTTATAAAAAATTATGCTGGTTTAAACTTTTAGTTAATAAACAACATTGTTCTATATATTTTAACATTTTTATATTTAATTTTAAACTAATAGTAGCGTGCCCATGGATTGTCCCTATGATCTGTTGGCTTCCTTCCCCTTTACGAATACCCCCTAGCCACAGATCTAAACGACAAGCTATATGAAGAAATTTTTGTAATATTTTAAACTTACTAATTATTAATTTGTAGCGATTTGAAGTTTTAAGCCAACATTTTACGAATCGAATAATAATATTAAAATGTATTTCATTTTTGGATACAATGCAAAATTAATATTAATATATTTATTAATTAAATGCAGCCATAAAATAGCGAATAATCGAAAAAATTTATTCTATTTCATTTAAATTTTACGATCCTGTTATGAAAGGGAATTGTAGACGTATATTACTGTAAATGTCAGCTGACAGAATTTATTACTTATTATAATTAAACGTATTATTAGATAATACTTTATATTTTATCGCCGCATTTTGAATTTACTATTCTGTTAATTAATAATAGATTTTATCTCAAATCCAATTCTATTTCTCTCTAATGCTTCTTGGTATAGTTAGTATTTGATTCTCTGATCGAAATTCAATCCAAATTAAAATAAAATAAAATTCTCGTTTAAAATAAAATCTATTTTACCACGAATACAGGGTGTTATGGACATGACGTATTATATTTAAACCGGTAATTCCTGAGATGAAGACAAATTGAAGCAAAATACCCATAAATGGCGCTCTCACTTCATTCAGCGGTAAAAGTGACCTGACGTCAAGTCAGAAAAACATCTGTGGGGCACTGCGACACATACGATTTCTCGACGGTGTTGTCATATTTACACCTTAAACTCTTTAGAAAAACAAAACAACGGCAATGGCATATAACCACTGAATGAATTGAGATGGGGCGTCGTTTTTATTAATATCTTTTTTCTCGCGTAGAATTGTATGCATTTGTTCTGAACTGACTTAAAAAGACACATTTTTTTATAGGATTTCTTCGAATTAAAAATTACATGACATTCTGATCGAGCGAACTAACGTGGAACTAAAGAGTAGAGATGGGCAATGTTTGATAGTCGATGCGAGCGAAGGTGTTTTTCCTGCATTTTAACCTGTGACTCGCATTCATCAAAAAGGTTGAAGTAAATAACAATCTACAGTAACAATTTATTATTCTCTTTCA
Source organism: Barypeithes pellucidus (assembly GCA_963991005.1). Lineage (NCBI taxonomy): Eukaryota > Metazoa > Arthropoda > Insecta > Coleoptera > Curculionidae > Barypeithes > Barypeithes pellucidus. Next base: position 53,420,405 of record OZ022562.1, on the reverse strand, counting down.
CTGCTGTAGGTACCAATAAAGATTTAAAGATTTTACCTCATCTCTACTCAGTGGTAATTAAGGTAGCGCCATCATACGGCAACTTAAAGAAGTAAGACCAAATGTATAATTTTATATTAGTTTCTGTAGTATAGTTAAGATATGTTTTAGTAGAGGGCGCCATGCGTAAACATGTATAAAGCAGTAAGAAGAGCAGGTTGTTATTTACGCTTTTACTAAATAAAATATTTATAAAAGTGTTCAATAGTGTCTCTAAAACAACTGAAATGTTTGTGCCCGTAGGCACATATCCTGCCAGCAAGGGCCAATTTGTGTCCTATCCCCTATTCGTGTGTTTTTTATAAAGAAATGCATTAGTGTGTTGTGATTTTGTGGGCCTATCTTCAAAAAGCTAATTTGAAACTCGTGGGTGTGATTTAGTGCGATTTGTTGTATTTTACTATATGTTTTTTTTCTCTCGACGATATGCCGGTTGTTCCGGGAGATTGGAAAGAATAGGCCGAATGGGGTTTAGTGGGTATAAGCTTGTGGGTATAATCAGTTCCACACTATTATCAGGGCACGTGATGAGCATAAAGCTTTTCCCATAGAAAAAAACAAAAACCTGAAGATGGCTGTGCCCTGGATTACTTGCTGGTGTACTGGCACCTGGATTCACTTCTATTTGGATACTAGGTAAACTAAATATTATTTTTATAAGAATCTAAAGTTTTACATTTTATACACAATTTGGCAACATTGTGCCTGAACATCTGTTGATTACACAGCTAGGCAATGTGATATGATTGTGCCGAGGAGTGACCTGTGGGTTTATGGATGAAGTACCCCACTTTTTAAACTTTCGATTTAAAAAAAAACTATATAGCGCTTCTCTAGGACACCCCCGGAGTCGAACAAACCCATTTAAATATAATACGTCATTTCCATAACACCCTGTATAAACGCCTGGCGCCTAGTGGTCCAATATCAAATATCATATAATATAAAACTTTAAAAATTAATAGAGTACCATAATTTATTACCATTTAAAGAACGCGAAAAAAAATTAAATTATCGGAGTTATTAAATATTTACTATTATTTCATTTCTAATGATATTTCCTGGGAATAATAAATAACTCGTAACGGAATATACTATATTACATACATACATACCAAGAGGGTCTTTCGAAGTACGGCGTAAGTTTCTAATATCTTTGAGAGAAACTAACGTTTTGGCAATTATGCGCAGATTTTTAGGCCATAACTTTGTTGTGTATTTAAGTTTTTAATGAAAACAATACTTTCTCATATTTATTACGTAAAAAAGATATACTTAGGTCAGGTCGCTCAGAGTTACCGATTCGGAGATAGTTGCATTCAAAACGAACAAAGCCCAACTAATATTAATTTGCAAAAACAAAATTTTTTTCTTAAAGTAACCTATGAGAAAATAAATGAAATTTAGAGATGCAGTCGCTATGAAACCTCGGTGTTGTTATTTGTTTATTGATTATTGAAAAATAGCTGTGTGAGAAAATGTTTCATTTTTGAGTTTATCGTACGTTAAGTAATAATAGTAATAACAATATGGAATCCCGTTTAGGGCGAAAGGTACCTGTTTCGCCTAATCGGTCGTAAATATTTTTGAAGATCTTAAAAATCAGGATTTGGATAGAATTCCGAATATCGTCGCTACGCACCTCATACATTAAAATTTTTCAGCGCGTATACACACAACATATCCCGCATTTCTGCGTTTGAAAACAAATTGTGTCTCGCCATTCTTGCTTAACTTACGATAAACTCAAAAATGAAACATTTTTTAACACAAGCTATCTTACAATAATCAACAAATAAATAACACCATGGAGGTTTCATAGTAACTGCACCTCTAAATTTCATTTGTTTGCTCATAGGTGGCTTTAAGCAAAAAATTTTGATTGCAAATTAATAATAATTGGGCAGGGTGCACTAAACAATTTAAATGCTAATATCTCCGAAACGGCAACTCTGGGAAACATGAACTTATACCTTTTTTACGTAATAAATATGAGAAAAGTATTATTTTCATTAAGAACTTAAATACACTGAGGCACAAAAAAATTATGACCTAATAAATGTGCAAATAATGCCGCAGACCTCGCCCCTACATTGTACATTAAAATTTCAATAAAAAAATATCAATTTCTCGTCCTAAAGAAACCATAATTGCCAAATTTTGTAAAAAAACGTTAGGTTCTCGCAAAGTTATTGGAGAGAAACAAAAATGAAGTTTTAACTTTAACACCCTGTAGCTCAGTTAATATCAAATTTCGAATATAGGTAAGTATAATTAAATCCTAATATTTTTACGTAAGGAGTCTGTGGTTTTTCCATGTACCATTAATTAGCGGACAACTTGTATAATACGTAACAGTCATTACGTAACAATAGACAGTGAGTAAGTAGGTTCTTACGCACATGGGAGTAGAACCTTTTAATACCTTGAAGAGAACGACGAACGCTAACAGCAATGTAAATCTCCATATGCAATTTAAAAATCACTCTAGCGATAACGTAACTGCGCGCGGCAGACGAAATGGGGACGGCTATAATATTACCAGGTGTTATTTGAACCATGAACAGAAGCATGGCTTGCGAAAACTTATTATAATTAACTATCTGTTTGTCTGTTATTTTACCTGATTTTATTACGAAAGAGGCAGAAATATAATTGGTGATAAAATAACTATTAAAAGGGCATATTCAAAAGTTATCTCCGCCGCTGACTTGTATCGGCTCTCTATTTCGTATAAAATGGAAATTTTGCAGGAGATGAATTTTCATGGTAAATAAATATGATGGAGATAGCTCTTCATTTTAACTTCAGGGAAAAGTTGAAATTAGTTTTAATAGTGGCTTAAAAATATATGGGAATGGTGGTTTGTGAAATTTATATTACAGTTAAATTCAGAGGAAAGTTTACCGGCTAATATTTTCATAGATTTAACATGTTTTATCAGAAACTACTGTCCCGAGAATTAATTAACCATATGAACGTATCAAATTCATTTTATATAGTATTACTTATTATTTTTTAAATGTTAGCTTATATTAAAAAACATACTAATTTCCAAAGTTATAGTTAAGTACCAGAGTTAAGTCTACTTAAGTAAAACTTATCATACACTCACAGTCAAAATAATCGATGCACGCAGATTGAGATGGGTTTTGATCGTGAATAAATTTTCAATTAATATTATGAGACACAATAAAACTACGTTATATTCTTAAAAATGACATGTTTCGCTATCACTGTAGTCTTCAGATTGAGAATGAATGAATATTTTTCTATATCTAAAAAAGTGTTAAATCTTAACATGTTATTACAGGTAAAGTACGTTTCACGAAATTTGGATACGTGTTAATGATTTCCTGGGTCGGTCCCATTGTGTCGACAAGGGCTTGGCAATAAACAAGTGAAGTATGAAGGGACGGACTAAGGAAAACAAGTAATCTTACTTACTTACTCCGTAGCACTACAACCCAGGGTGGGTCTTGGCTGCCTTGACTATCTGCCTCCACCTGGAACGGTCATGGGTCATCTCCCTCCATTCCTGCTGGTCTACTCCAAGGATAGCCAGATCTTTATTGATGTTGTCTCTCCATCTGAGCCTAGGTCTTCCCAGTGGTCTTCTCCCTGCCGGTGCTTCCTCCCATACCCGTTTTATTAGGCGATCGTTTTGGCTTCTTTGCAAGTGCCCTGCCCATCTTAGTCTGCCGGACTTTATCTCCTGAATAATGTCAGGGCTTTGATATATGTGGGCAAGCTCAGCATTGCTTCTCATTCTATAATGGCCGGTTTCAGGGTCACGTACGGGGCCATATATCATGCGCAGGATTTTTCTCTCAAACCGTCTTAGAAGTTCTGTGTCGCGAACTGTCAGTGTCCATGTTTCACTGGCGTATGTTGCTACTGGTCGTATTATTGTTTGATAGATTACGGTTTTGGCTTTTCTTGTGATGAATTTTGATTTGAGCAGGGCTTGTACTGCAAATGAACATTTGTTTGCTTGTGTGATTCGCTGTTTAATCTCTTCCTGCATATTATTGTCTGCCGTTATCACTGCCCCTAGGTACTTAAAGGTTTGCACATGTTCGAAATTATAGTCGTCCATTGTGATGTTCTGCCTGACTCTGTCTCGCGCGGGGTTACGGGAAACATGCATGTATTGGGTCTTTCCTTCATTTATTCGTAGACCTATTCTCTGGGCTTCTTTTTCAATTTTTATAAAGTTCTCCTTCACACTGACCGTACTCTCTCCTACTGCACCCATGTCATCCGCGTAGGCCAAAATAAGTTTGGGGCCACCTGGACCAAAGATCTCTGCCCTCACTGATGCTGTTCTCACCGCTTTTTCTAGAGCAAGGTTAAATAGTATTGGCGACAGCGCATCCCCCTGTTTTAGGCCTCTGTTAATATAGAATGCTTCGCTGTAATCCCCGTCGATTTTGACGCGGCTCCTTGCCCCCTCGAGGCATGCTCTACACAGACGAATTAGCTTATGCGGGATACCAAGTTCTTCCATAGCTTCCCACAATCTTACTCTAACAACACTGTCGTATGCTTGCTCAAAGTCTATAAATAGGGTATGTAGATTTTTGTTAAACTCCCAGCATTTCTCTAAAATCTGACGTATAGTAAAAAGCTGATCAGTTGTTGACCTTCCGTTTCGAAAGCCGCATTGGTAGTCTCCGATAATCTCTTCGGTATATGGAGAAAGACGTTGGAGCAGAATGTTTGAGAATATCTTGTAGACGTGGCTCAGTAGGGCAATACCTCGGTAGTTTTTACACTGCATTTGGTCCCCTTTTTTGTGAAGTGGGATTATAACACCTTCTTTCCATTCGTCTGGGATGATTTCTTGATTCCAGATCTGTTTCACAAGATCATGTATTTGTATGGCTAGGTCGTCCCCTCCATGTTTCAGACTCTCTGCCACGATATTATCTCGCCCTGCCGCTTTATTATTTTTAAGTTTCTTAATGGCTCTAGTTGTCTCCTCCATGGATACGGGCGAGATGTTAGCCTCTACTGTTTGGAATACAAGATCATCGGGTTCCCTCTGTACCGGTCTGTTAAGTAGTTCATCAAAGTAGCGCTTCCATGTGTCCAGCACTTCTACTTTGGAAGCTGTGACAAGTAATGATATGATTATATTAATGTAATCAAATGAAATAACATTTTTTTTAAATATTACTAGTCATATTTATTTACATTTATAATGTCATTCTATAGATAGTCTGTTTCGCTATCGCTATCCTCATCAAAATTAATTATAATTGGATGAATTATACGATCCAGACTAATATACGAATTTTCTACAGTTATTACGTGACGGACTGAATTTTTCCAACTACCTGAGGGAATATCATTAAAGCATTTTCGCATTAATTCTACAACACTAGAACTTAAAGTCTGAGAAATATTTTCAGACCTAACCAGTGATTTTAATTGGTGCCACATATGCTCTATGGGGTTAAAAATGCAATAATAGGGTGGGAGCCGTAGCACTGTATGTCCAATTTCTTCTGCCAATGTGTCACAAACATATACTTTTTTTATACAAAATGTCTTTAAAACTTCTAAAAGATCACTTTTTTATAACTTTCTTCAAAATATATATCATTCGCCGCTATGTAGTTCTGAATCTCCAATTTTGTATTATTTGAGCTTGGAGCTTTATGTAATTGGCGACTGTGATAGCTCGCATTGTCCATTACTATCACGCTATTTTTTGGTAAAAGACAATTCTTGAACCATTCCTCAAAAAGTTCGGCCGTTGTATCTTCATGGTAGTCCACACAAGAGTCTTTAATGTTTTTTGCAGAAAGCCACAAGGCATTTGGAACCCAACCGTTTTCTGACCCAGCATGTAAAATGCTTATTCTTTTTCCTTTATTTGACGGAGCTTTTGTTTTACACTTATCGGAAGAATCAGACCAGCCTTTGGATGGTGTTTCATACGTGTCAAACCAAGTCTCGTCGAGGTAAATTATAGGACGGCTTTCAGAAAGGGATTTCCTTACAGAAGTTATATACTCATGACGCCATTTTTGTAAACGGTGGGATTCCATTAGTACTTGCCTTTTGTCAATTTTGCGGTATCTGAATCCCATTTCCGACAAAACTCTCCATCAGTGGTGAGCCGTTGCTTTAGAGAATCTAATGTAGGTACGCGTTGCTCTTCGTACATGCTGTAGATTTTTCCCCTTATCAAGTCCTTGTCGCTTTCGTCGAAACATTTGGTGAAACCGGCATCTTTACGCTTCTTTCTAGATTTAATGGGATTTGACGCGATTCTTTTCATTATAGTCAGAGGTATCTTAGTCAAATCAGACGTTTCAGTCGCAGCAGCACTAGCATAAAGTCCTCTGTTGAGTAAAGAAGTATATACCCTTTTTACAATTTCCCTAGCATCGAGAGATAAATGCATTTTCTTCACTGCAACACTAGAAGAAGCACCATCAATGTTTTTCCATGGACGCCACATACTGTTTTTTTATACGTTTGGTAAAATAATATCGGTAATACAACTAAATTCTTCCAGAAAGAAATAAAAACTAACAAATTTTACCACAAAAAGATATTTAAATATAAATTAAGCAACCTACCTGATGTGCCTATATTTAATTATAATTATTACAATCCGGTCCTTTCCACATAATAATAAAAAAACGGTCATAAATAATGGGATCGCCCCAGGTACTTTTACTGCAGTCATTAAGATATATCCATTTTTTGTGGAACAATCTTTACAATGATGGTGTAGAGTGTAGGGGATCTAATAGTGGGGATTTTCCAAATGGTCAGTATAGTGATTATATTATAGGTTTATTTTGCAAGTAATTGCGGATTAGTGAAATAAATTTAACAAAGGAGAATTGTTAAGGTCTATTTGATCATTCAGTAAAACATCGGTATTTTTAAGTTTATTTATTTCTATGGATTCTAACAGATTAAGTTTTATGCCTTTGTTTTCAGTATGTAAAATTAAAAAATTATGTTGGTTTCCTGTTAAATGGTTGGAATAATTAGAATCTGTTTTATCTTTTATGTAGCTGTTATAATGTTCTTGTATTCTTTTTCCAAAATATGTCCCGGTTTGGCCAATGTATGTTTTCGGACAACCTTTACATTTTAGTTTATATACACCTGATTTTCTATTTTTATGATTTTTGGTTTTATTATTTTTTATATATTTTAGAGAAATTTTAAGCTTCCAGCTACATAAAAGATAAAATAGATTCTAATTATTCTAACCCTTTAAAGGAAAACCAACATAATTCTTTTCATTCACATTTTATAACTTTACATACTGAAAACAAAGGCATAAAACTTAATCTGTTAGAATCCATGGAAATAAACAAACTTAAAATTACCGATGTTTTACTGAATGATCAAATATACCTTAACAATTCTCCTTTTTTAAATTTATTTCACTAATCCGCAATTGCTTGTATAAATAAACCTATAATATACAGTAAAACTTCTCATTTCGGCCACCCGTCAAAAGCGGTCACCCCTCTTAACGGTCAGTTTGGCTTTTTAAAATAAATCTTACATGATTTTTTATAATAAGAAATCCCTCGAATACCGTAACTCTTTCAAAGCGGCCACGGTCACATGAATCCGTAAATTTTAGGAAAATGACCTGGAAATTTTACCCTTAATTGCGGTCTTCTCGACCCTTCTGGGAATGTTTGCGCACAGTCGGTACTTTTGGAAATACCCATGATTGGTAAAACCCAATTTGAATAGATTTAAAGTATAACAATATAATTTGTTTATATTCATATTTATGATGATTTCATAAAAGCCGAGATAAATACTAAAATTTGATTCAGTTAAATTTTAACAGTAGAAAAGCCGATCATGTCTTTAAAACGTAAACGTTTATCTCTTAAAGAAAAGTTCGAAATTATCGCGGAAAATGAAAAATTTGGTATCAGTGCTCGAAAGATAGCGGAAAAGTTTGGTGTTGGAAGAACGCAAGTAAATGATATTTTAAAAAGTAAAATTGAACTAAAAAAACTTTACGAAGAAGGAGGAGTTAATGCTAATCAAAATCGGAAATTTCCAAAAAGGGACGGACTGGCGATTGACCAAATAGTCTATGAATGGTTTTGCAAAGCAAGAAACAAAAACGTTCCAATATCCGGACCACTAATAAAGGAAAAAGCTCTGAAGTGTCGGAAAATTTGAAAATTTGTGATTTTAAGGCATCAAATGGCTGGTTAGATAGATTCTGCAAAAGACATGACATTAATTTTAAAACGATTTCTGGTGAGTCTGCTGATGTGGATGAAGTGAGTGTTCAAGATTGGTTTACCAAGTTAAAATTAATTATCAAGGATTATGATGTTAAAGATATTTTTAATGCAGACGAAACCGGACTTTATTACCTGGCAATGCCAAACAAAACTTTTGCCTTAAAGAGTGACAAATGTGCTGGAAGAAAATCAGCTAAACAACGAGTGACAATTCTTTTTTGCAGTAGCATGAATGGTGAGAAGGAGACTCCATTAGTTATAGGAAAAAGCAAAAATCCGCGATGCTTCAAAGGAGCCCATACAGACAAGTTACCATTAGAATGGGTCTCCAATAAAAAAGCATGGATGACAACAGAGATAATGATGTCCTGGCTCAAAAACTCAAAAACAGAATAGAAAAGTACTTTTATTTTTGGATAACGCAACTTCTCACCCGAAAATACAACTAGAAAATGTTAGAATTGTTTTTCTGCCTCCAAACACTACATCTCACTGCCAGCCATTAGATCAAGAGATCATACAAAATTTTAAAATGATATACAGAAAATATTTAATAAGAAGAATTTTAACTTTTACAAACACCGCTACCGAGGATGCGTTTGAAAAAGCAGAAAAATCCATAAATTTGTCAAGTGCCATGGTATGGATTGTTGCAGCATGGAAAAATGTTTCCTCCACAACAGTTAAAAAATGTTTTCAAAAAGCTGGCTTTAGAGAAACTCTCCAAGAGAATGAGACTTTTGAAGAAGAAGACGATATTCCACTGAGTCAGTTGTTTCCCGGCATTCCAGGACATCCACACCTGGAAAACTATCTTCATATCGACTCAAACATTCCAACAGAAAATCCCAGTATTGATATGCAGGAAATAATTCAGGAGTTTACTATCCATACTGAAACTACCGAAGATCAAAAAGATGAAAGAAAAGAAGACCAGGAGGTTTTTAGTTCGTCTATAAAAAGTGTGAGCGAAGTATGTGTAGCTAAAGAAAATGGCGATTTGGCCATCGATATTTCAAACATCGTAATGAAATGCGAATGTGAAGCAGCAATAATTAAAATTAAAAATATGAAGCAGACTTCCATTAAAACATTTTTTCATAAAGCATAGTTTTTTTTTGTATATATACAGTAGTGCACATTTTTACAATATTATATACCTCTTACCAGCTTTATTTAGAGGATATGAAAAAAACAGTTTATATTTAAATGTTTGTAATTAGTCTTTAATTAATTAATAAAGTTGTATTGACCTCAATCCCAACAAATAGTTTTTATTATTTTATCTCCTTATTTCTTTTGTGCAAATAATACCTACATTTTAATTAATACTGATTTTTATTCACATCACAGATTATATATGTAGATAATTTTTTTGTTCGTTCCCCTCAAAGACGGCCACGCCCCTATATGGCCAATTTGTAATGAAATTTTTAGTGGCCGCTAATGAGAAGTTTTACTGTAATTTATATAATCACTATACTGACCATTTGGAGAATCCCCATTGTTACTATCCCCTGCACCCTACACCATCATTGTACCTGTAATAACATTTTAAGATTGTACATTTTATTAGATATAGGAAAATATTCATTCATTCTAAATCTGAAGAAACTACAGTGATAGCGAAACATGTCATCTTTAAGAATATAGTGGAATAGAAATATTACGTAGTTTTATTGTTTCTCATAATATTAGTTATGGATTTGCACCATGTATTGGCTGAATCAATTAAGTCTTATTTTCATATTGTAGACAAATTTATCGAAAATCTCTCACACGTGCGAGATTTTAAGAAAGTTAAGAATATGTACATAATATGCAGGTTGAAACAAGAACTGTTTTTTGCCTCAAACTTTAATACACTCTGTAGAGTGATGAAGATGCCAAACTTTTTAGCGCAACAAAAAAGCACAACAAAAAAGAGATGGAGATTTTTTTATCTTCCTAACTCTATCCACATCTCTTTTTATTTTCTGTCTGTTTCCGTATTTATTTTAACTTCTGATAGGTTTGATATGTTTTGGTTAGGAAAAACAAGCAATCGACGGACGTGACTCAATTGCCTATATTTTTATCCAATTTAGGGCAGACTTGGCACAGCTTTAACATATTGAGTTAAGAACTACTATTTTTTCCATAAACAATACTTAAATTTAACACACAAACATTGAAGAACAAGAAATAATTTTATTTAACAATAACGGACACGCAATCCCACTGGCTTCATCTATTAATTTGCTGGGCGTCAATCTGGGAGGAAATATGTCTTGGCATAACCACGTTGTGGCAATCGCCAATATAGCTTCTCAGAAGCTTGGGGTACTCTTCCGAACCAGAAAGTTGTACACACCTCAACAACTTTTGACACTTTATAAACCCGAATAAACTCGACCATCACTAGGTACTGATCTCATATCTGGAGCTCTGCAATAAACCTAAACATACTCTTCGGCAACTGGATTCCATCGAAAGGAGGGCCATTTGTCTGATTGGAGACCACGAGCTGACGAAGATCCTCGACAGCCTAAAACATCGAAGAGAGGTTGGGAATTTGACTCTCTTTTACAGATATTTTCATGGAAAGTGCTCGGATGACCTTGCTCTCTTAATTCCGCTCAGAGCGGCGAATAGCAGAAATACACGACGAACCACTGCCGCCCATCCATATGTGGTTAAGCTTATTACTCCTCAAACTCCATTATTTAAGAATTATTTCTTCTGGAGGACTTCATCCTTATGGAACAACCTTCCCGAGGTCGTTTTTCCCAACGAATATATCCTCCAACGATTCAAAACCAACGTGAATCGCTTTTTGCGCACACGCACCACTCCCAGAGTGCCCTAAAGGATTTTTCCTATAGTGCTTGTGTTTGATCATAAAAAAAAAAACAAATAACAAATAATACGACGCGAACAAATCCGGTAGTGTCAAACGTGAAAGCAGGTATGTAACGGCCTTTCCAATAAGGACTTTATAAAAAGTATGTTCCGAACGATCGAAGGCGACGTAATGTCCTTGTCTAATTAATAGAAAACCACAAAGAAAAATTATACTAATATTTAAGGGCTCCCTGATTGTTTTTTCTGGGAAGTTGATTACAACCTACCTAAGAATGTGAATTGTATTCTTCACAAACTGTGAACCAAAGTCATATCCTGCTTAACTGAAAATCCTTAGTTCCTACCGATTCACCCTATATTGAAATAATTGTTCTGATCTCCATAATACACGAAATTTGAATCAGAAATCTGCTAAATCAACAAATTTACAATTCGACTATTTAATTAATTCTTTACTACATTTCCGGCATAAATCAAAACTAAAACCAGATATTCCGCTGTCATTCTGGCTTTTAAATAATTCCAGTTATAAATTTTAAAATGATTAAGTTAATAAATTAGTTTTGCTGAGTAATTCGGTGTAATTCATGCAAAAAACATCGCGATTTAAATACCACAAAAACCTCAAATGTAATATTTGTTTATTCCTGCGAATGTAGCGAAATAAAATGCAAGCGGTTGAAGAATTTATTAGTTTTGTTATAAATTTGTTTTAAATGCGTTTAAAATAGTTACCTAATTGCATAAAGCATTTTATAAAGTCATCCATTTTTATAGCATAGAATGAAATTGAATTTTAGTGGTAAAATAAATAACAATTATTTACTAAAGCAGAATAATTTCAATATTTACTTAGTGACTTCAAAACTAACAAGAAATATCTGAAGAATTCTTGAAATAAGACATTTATTATACACTCGCCGCTAATATCGAAATATCGAAATATTTTCAGCCGGAATAAGAGTACAACCCCCCCCCCCCCCCCCCCCCGCGCTGTTTTCGAGGATGCTGAACACGATGGCGGCGTCAGAATTTCTCTTTAATGTTGCGCAACCCCTCAAAACGGCCAAAAACCACCCTCCAGAGAGGTTAAACGCTCTTGAAGAGGTTTTCCTGTTTTCCTACAAAGAAACCCGCTTCCCCCCCCGTTCTCGAGGATGCTGAGCACGGTGGAGGTGTTAGATATCACGTCCGACCCCTTCCAACCCCTCCACCAGCCAATACTCGCCCCTAAAATTGGTGAATTTTTTTTCAAGTATCAGCGGCAAATATACAGGGTGTCCGGAAAAAGGAGGTCAATCCGTTAACCATATATTCCTTGAGCAAAAATAATATTACTTTTATAATGCCATTTTTCATTTTTGACCCTCATTTGCGATATACAGGGTGTTAAAGTTTGAAATTAAAAACTGTTTTTTTTGAATAGTTGGAGTATTTAATGAGATATTAATTTCAAATTTGGTACATTGCGTCAGCCTAAAAAGCTACATCTTTTGAGAGGAACAAAACAAGAAACTTTTGTCAAATACTCAAAATAGGGGGGGTCCAGTTCCCGCTGACCACCCCTATTTTGTGCCATTGACTTCTAAACTATATTTTTTTGAGGTAATCATTTATTTTTGATTATTTTTTCTCCCTTATAAAATTTCGATCAAATCATGTGTTTTGGAGATAATTTGAAAAGCATGGATCCTTACCAGGTGCCAGCGCGGGTTTGTTCGATATAATTAAGTAAAACTTTGCAATAAGTGACAATACCGAAAACAAAAGACTAACCAAAAATAAGGACAGTGGCGTACAGATAAAAACCTGTAGTACTAATTCAGTTAAATTAAATTAGTTTATTGACCTACTAAGAACTTACTATTGCTAATCTTCATATAACAGTAAACACCATTGTTATCATTCGTTCTTAAGACAATAATTTACTATTACTTATTAAATAAATTTGAAACTTCATAACAAGATAACAAATACTCAAAACATATTATTGTCGAAAGGAGTATAATAATCGTCACGACATCTCGCGGTGGTACATGAAAACGGCGAAACGCGTCTGGGTATTAGTCTGACGAAGGAAAATGGAAACAAATTTCTATATTCAAATATTATTTTTTTAAATTAACGTTAGTAACAAAAAACAAACAAAAAAAATAGTCTAACGGAATTGCTCGATATGACCTCCATTTTTTTGAATACACATGCGAGCTCTCTTTATTAAAGAAAAATCTTAACCTTTGAAAAATATGTGGTTTTAACCTGAACTGCTGTCCAGCTTGAAGTATTCTTTCTATTAAATGATTCTCGCTCAAAATCGGAACCATATACACAAAATCTTTCATACACCCCCAGACTGAATAGTCCAAAGGAGTAAGGTCTGGGGAACGGGGTGGCCATTTAACATGAGCATCATGGCCCCGACCAATCCAGCGATTAGGAAAGATTTAGTGTAAATAGCAGAAATGAGATAATGGAATGAATCAAAGAACATAATGTTTAGAATACATGAAAGATTACAAGAAACAGTATGTAAATAAAATTATCCACCTCAATTTTCCTACAGGGTGTTTTGAAATTACGACAAAAAACAACCGTTTGATTTTCTCCTGTATAATATAGCCTAATCGAAAACTGTTACTTTATAAGATAATTACGAAAAAACACAATAAATGGATCTACAAACTGATAACAAGATCATGAAAATCTCATAAAGAATAAAAAAACTATATAATATATCAAACTTGACCAAAATATCAGGGTGGCGGAATTTTATGCCGGCGAGTGTACTATACCTATATATATATATAATTTCGAATTGGAATTAGCTTGAAATTAAATTTATAATAATAATTAATTATAATTAAATTAGCTTGCAATAACAATATGTATACTTTATCTGTGTTGTTTATTATATCATTTAATTATGAAATACTAAATAAGCTCGACACAATAATATATGTTATGCATACAAAAAACAAGTGATTTAAATTCAATAAAACTATGACAAACAGCAGTATTTGTTTATATTTGTTAATCATGCGATACAAAATTCCAATGGTTCTAGGAAATCCATTGTATATTTATTTAAAAAATAATTTATAACAGATACAGTAATTGAATATCAACAAAGCTTTATAAAATAAAGTGGATTATATTTTTTAAATTGTTTTTATGCGGATTTGAATGTAAAAAGAAATAATTGTTTTGTGGTCAACAAATCATAAACTGAAAAAACTATACAACGCGTCCTCCATAAAGTCTTGCACAAATTGATTTAAATTCAGGGATTTGTTCTTTAACTCTCAGACACGTCAATTAATAATTTTAGTTATTCTTTTAGTAGTTTAGTTTAATTATTATAATTTTCAAACGTCAATATTTCGTAAACCGCTATTTCCAGAAGTATGGTGAATTTTTGCAGTGCGGCCAGTGTTCATGTGAATTTTTGCGATTATGTATGGATATGAGCCGGTTTTTTTACTAAAACGTTTTGGTATGTAATTTTTTATAGAAATTGTGACACTAATTTTTAAATAAGACCGACAAGGTAAGTGTATGTGTGGCTTAAATAAAATTGCTTTTTTTTTCTAGAGTAAAAAATACACAATGAGGAATCACTCGAAAGCTCATTGGCATTTGACCTAGTTACGTACGTGGGTATTTCAAACTAGGTGTAAATATGACAACACCGGTCAAAATTCGTTGATTGTTTACATGTGTCGCAGTGCCCTACAGGTGTTTTTCTGGTTTGACGTCAGATCACTTTATTTTTGTCTACACAGTAGCACTTTAAAATACTATTTCAGATTGAATGGTACTACCAAGAAAAGGAAGCCCTCTCCATTGATAGGATGCAACCACCTGTAGACCGGTGTTCTCGTCAGTACAGGGTAGGTGTATATACCCATCATCACAGAGGACGCAGCGTAAGAGATGGCGCTGCGCGCTGTATTTTGTCGACTACCGTCGATAGTACGGCGTTAAGTTAAAGTCCTCTCTGATGATGGGTATGTACACCTACCCTGTACTGACGAGATCAAATACGTTCGAAACCGGTATACAGCATCCTATCAATGGAGAGGGCTTCCTTTTCTGGATAGTACCATTCAATCTGAAATAGTATTTTTAAGTGCTACTGTGTAGACAAAAATACGCCCTTATTATATAAGGATCATCGGGTGGTGTTAGAACCTGTATACTCATAATCCTGTTCTTGCTATTATTCTTGTTAGAACCTGTAGATTCATATTCTGTACTTGCTACTTTTCTAGTGTCAAGTAATTCTCTTATCAAATGTTATTTGACCTTACTAATCTTAATAGATTAACCTTTCATATCGTTGTTCCCAATTTCGCACTTTATAGTTTTTCGTTACGGTTCAAGACCAAACTTGCTTAATTGGATAACCTATATTTCCGTTCGAGTCACGTATGCTGCAAACCGCGTGATTATGATAACGAACCATATAAATAGCAAGGAAAACAGAATAGGATTGTCACTCGAAAGTCACTCGTAAGTCTAACATTCTCTTCACTAACTTCTCTCCGTTATTTTCTATACTTTTGTGGTACAATAATCTTTTGTTGCTTATATTTTATTCTGAATAAAATTTTGAGTGATTAAGTTTGATTGCTACAAATAAGTGTTTTCTTGCTTCAACTACCATCATCAACAACCCTTCCGCTCGGGGTCACGACAGCGGTCTGGAAATAATAATTTTTAATATTGGTATTTTATATTAATACCACCTGACAAGCATAGACCTTTTCAACAAACCAGAACAAACACGCGCTCTACGCTTCTAAATCTCAACTGCCTTCCGACCAGCATATAGTTTTCGCGAGGTCCAACTTTGATAATTTGGTTAAGGGCTTAAAAGTCCGAATCAAAATCTAAAAATTTGGAAATTGCCTTAAAAAGTATTCTACTTTCGATTTTTAAAATAAAAATAAATGCTGAACGGGCCCATTAAGTCAATTTTGTAAGACTTTCCTGTACACCCTGCATTTTGCACCATGCAAAAAAAATAGCAATGAAAAAGGCATTCGTTTACAGAAATCAATGTATCAAAATAAGTCCCGAGTCTAAAAGAAACAAATTCCTGAATCCAATCAATGTTGTGAGACTTTCCATGGACATCCTGTTTGTAGCATACAAAGATAAAATAACAGTGAAAAAGACGTTCCTTTACCGAGATCAACGTATCAAAATAAGTCCCTATATAAATCTTTCGGGTTGAAATTTAATTTTACAAAAATCTTAGTCCCGGTGAGAAAAGGCAAACGCTCGGGCGTCGCATGAATTAATTAAGGAAATTAAAAAGGATAATGGACGTTACCGAAAAACCGCGCCGCCGTGAGAAGAATAGACTTTTGTTTAATGGCAAGCGCGGTTTTTAGGGGCGGCGATAAAAGTGGAAATATTTGCAAATGTTTTCTAAATAAACATGAATCGGGGTTAAGTATTATTATTTTAATTCCTTGGTATTATTTTAATTATAACGAAACCTACATAGTTAATTCATGTTTATATGCGCAATAAAAGTTTTTTTTTTTGGACACATGGACTTATTTATAAGGGTTTGGTCTGGGAAATAATAATTTTCACATACCTTGGTATTTGATAAATACAAATACATTTTTTCCTAATTTTCATAACATATAACATCCCTGTTCCCAGGTTCATTAAACAGCAATGCAAATGAAATGTATTGATTGTTCATAATTATCATCCCAATTGTACCTTCAATGCATGGCATCGTATTCCACAGTAACGGGGTCGTTTCCTATCCTACTTTGAACTTCTAGAGAGAGAAGGGAATTTCCGCGCTTGATTTTGCTGGCGGAATCTGAATGAAATACTCTGTACATAAGACTTTAAACGGCGACAAAAGTATCCTCAACTACATTGCTTTACAATCACCTTAAACTGACAAATATTTTTCTTCCTCTAATTCAGGATTAACCCCGCCGCTCCCTAATCTCATTTGCCTAAGCGAAAAGCAATCCACCGGGATCGTAAAGATATTTTACTTAGCTAGAAAGTGGAAAATTAAAAACTACTTCAGTGCCGGTGACGCTTGACATCCGAGATGGATATTCCCATCAGCGTCGCGACGGATACTTTGTTAATGGTACAGAAAATAAAAATAATCTTTTGTTATTCAAAAACTAGTGTCTAAATTCAAGAAAGTTTTCATTTTTTTTTTTTGGGACACACGATGAGAAATCTGCTTACAGACACCTGACCCTCGCGGGGGTCAGGTAGTGTCAGGTTAGCAACATTGCGGGGAAAGACCAGACCAATGTCAACCTACAGAGTGTAGGTTCCGCCTACGAGTGTAGACGAGCCGACTGACTAAAACTCACCGTCTGAGTTAGGTATCATACCTATAACTCGATTTCGCTGATATGACTAGTTAACTGCATATTCTGATTTTGATCTAGCTATGCTATACATTTATGTTGGGTGCCAGCTCTAGAGATTTTTTCACTCGAGATTAATCGAGTGAACAAATTTCGAGAGCTCCGAACGTATACGGTGGTAGGGTAGGCGTAGTGGTCTGTTTACACCTGGTTTTTTCAGGTTGTGCAAAGCAAGGCAATCTTTATTGTTTTTGGTTTTATGATTGTTTTGGACTCAACCGCGGTTGCGGGTGAGCCAGTCTTTCGGTAATTTGTATGTGGCGTTAGGTCGAGAATGTATGTGGGAAGCAGCGATCGTGCTATTGTTGGTAATGTTAGCCTTGGAGTGATATTTTGTAATGGTTTTGTCAAGAAACTCCGAAATTGTAGCAATTTCGAGGTCTCTGTGTACGATGTTGTTTCGTGTGTATCGCGGAGTGTCTACTATTATCTTTAATACCTTGTTTTTCATCACCTGTATTTTCTGAAGGCTGGAGCACCATACATCATCGCTGATCTGATGGAAAGTTTTCATTTTGATGTGAAGATAAATATGAACATTGTCTACCCAAACGCGGTCTTATTGGACAACCCTATCAATTTTCACGCTATTTCGTTGCCTTCCGACAAAATCATTATTATCTTAATAAATATTGCTACATTCTCCTCTTCCAAAGTGGTTTAAGGAGAAATAAAATCGTCTAAAAATATAATAGTCAAATCTTATGAAAAGAAGTATATTTTCAACACTAGTATTTCCAAGTATGAATTCAGCACTTAATCCCGTACCAAGGAATTCATTTTCCAAAATAATACTTTTAATATCTTTTTATGTCAAGGATCTTACATCAAGGAGTATATGACTTTGGTCACAGTGAAGAATAAACAATTCACATTCTTAGATGAATTGTGTAGAACTTTCCAGAAAAACAATCGGGGAGCTCTGAAAAATTTATTGTCTATATTATACAGAAGTAAATCAAACTGTTGTTTTTTGTCGTAATTTCAAAAGACCCCGTAGGAAAATTGAGGGATAATTTTATTTATATACTGCTTGTTGTAATCTTTGATGTATTCTACACATTTCGTTTTTTGATTCATTCCATCATCTCATTTCTGATGCGAGGTGCAAAATTTTAAATGCAACGCTGAGTTGAAGCCTATTTTCATTAAGAAAAACAAACACTAGGTATATCATAAAGTTAATTAACAGAAACAATTTTAATATCGTGTATTTCCTCCTCTTGCAGCAATGACAGCTTGCAGCATTCGTGATATCGAATGAATAAGGTTACTTATTCTTTCTTGAGGGATAGCCTGATATTCTTCGGTCAGCGCCAGTCGTAATTCTTGCAAGGTTTGTGGTTGTACTGGACGACGACGAACGGCTCTTTTAAGTTGATCCCAAAGATGTTCGATTGGGTTGAGATCCGGGCTACATGCGGGACAATCCAATCTTGGAAGTCCCACTTCATCCAGATATTCGCTCACTACATGTGCAACGTGAGGTCTAGCATTATCATACATTAATGTAAATTGGTTCCCAATGAAAAGAGCAAATGGAACAACAACTTCTTGGAGGATTTCCTCAATGTAACGGTGGGCGGTTAGAGCTCCATTTTCAGCAAATACAAGATTGGTGCGTGCTTCGGTAGAAATACTCGCCAAAATCATGAATGATCCGCCATGATATGATATTCGTTCTGATATGGTGCAGTCGGTATACGATCATCCGGCGACCTTAAACAAATCTTGGATTCATCAATGAATAGTACGTTTGCCCACTGTTCTAGAGTCCAGTCAGAAGGCGATTTTGCAAACCTCAGTCGGTATTGTAGATGCCGAGGAAGTAATTGTGGACATATTGCAGGCCTTCGTGAATGAAGCCCAGCTTCTTCCAATCTTCTACGTATTGTTCTTTCACTTACATTTACTCTACGAATAATTTACTAGTCATTTTTTAGACACACAGCAGTAGATCCTCGATCTCTTAAAGAACTAACGGTGACAAAGTGATCATCAGCTGCAGTGGTCATTCTCCTTCTGCCAGAGCCTTGGCGCCTAGTAAAAATTCCCGTCTATAAATACCTATTCCAGGCATCTCGAACTGTAGATCGCGAAATTCTCAAAGTACGGGCTACATAACTTTTACTATGGCCATCCTCTATTAAGGCAAGTTAATACCATATTGACACACTGTCAAACATTCTGCCACAACAATCGCGTACTTAGCCAACGACGATAATTTTTAACCGAAAACTTGACATACATTTCTAAAAATATCATCGTTTCATTTAAAATTTTGCAGCTCGCAGCAGAAATGAGATAATGGAATGATCAAATAACGAAATGTTTAGAATACATCAAAAATTATAAGAAATTGTATATAAATAAAATTATTTACCTCAATTTTCTTACAGGGTGTTCTGAAATTACTACAAGAAACAACAGTTTGATTTACTCCTGTATAATATAGCCTAATCGAAAAATGTTACTTTATAAAATAATTAAGGAAACCACAATAAATTGATCTACAAACTGATAACAAAATCATGAAAATCGTATAGAAAATAAATAAGTTATAAAATATCAAAGTTGACCAAAATTTCAGGGTGGCGGATTTTTGTGCCGGTGCACAAAGGATTTTAGTAAATTTTACAAAAGATTTTAGTAAATTTTACAAGAAAAAGTTTCACAAAATATTTTAGAAAATTTTTATGGAGATGAAATTAGTCAATTTTACAAAAACTATAATTTCTAAAAATTTATGTTAAAATGTTATAATACGGCATTTATTAATAAAAGTTATTCCAGTCACGTAGTCATAAATTATGGTTAATTTTATTATTTTTATAGTAAATTTAACTCAGTTCTTATTTTCTTGTAATACACTAATCTTGTATATCTAATTCAAGTCGTGCATTGAAATTTGGTTAGATTTTGTTGAAAAATAACACTTTCCTATTACTCCTCGTATTTTATTGTTATTTAAACGAACAGTAACTTTTTAACCAACCATTTAAATACATAGTTGCCATTTATAAAACACCATTCTCCTCGTGATAGCACCAATTTTTCCTATGCAGCCATTATCATTTCTAATTTCCTTAATTTATTCATGCGGCCGTTAAAACGTTTGTCTTTCACTATCACCGCAGGGATTTCAGCGGCATTCAAAATTAACCTGAACGTTATAACGGATTTTAATCAATTCATCTACATTCTATTTTTCTATTTTCTATACAGGGTTACGATTAAAGGGCAGATAATATGCAAATGATGATTTAATACATTTTCAGAATTTATCGGTAATGTTCGAAAAATTTCCATATTTTTAATACCTGCATATTTTGACAACTTGACAGAAATTTTAATCCCTGTTATAGTAAAGTTTATATTATATAGATATTCCCGATTAACCCGTCACCTCTCCTTTTTCGACAGTTGACACCAGCAATAGCTCATCTATCAGCTGCTTGGGAAATTCAATAAAATTCCCAAGTTTAGTGGTGAGCTGTACTAGACCCATGTGGTGTGTTTTTAAAGTTAAATTATTGTTAATAAGTTTTAAAAGTATATTTCCATCGTTTTAGTTTATTATGTTCTTAAAAGTTTGATTAACTACATATTGAGTTGTTTGTGGATCTAGAAAGAATCCAAGTTCAATAGACTATGTAATATGTAATAAAATGTTTATTTAAGTTCATTATTTTTAGAACTTGGAGCTTTGCATGGTACTCCCATAAAGTAAACCAGTGTATGAGAGAATGTAAACAAACCAGCAAAGTACTAAATAAAAAATTCAAAACATTCTACTGAAAGTTAAATTTATTTTTGTTTAAATTTCCAACAACTCATTTAATTTTAAAATAACCTTTACAAAATAAATGTACTATTTTAAAGTACGATCCTGGAATTCATACCAATCTACATAAATTATAAATATGTCTGGAGCTCTGCACTCAAACATACTCTTCGGCTACTGGATTCCATCGAAAGGAGGGCCATTCGTCTGATTGGAGACCACGAGCAGACGAAGAACCTCGACAGCCTAGAACATCGAAGACGGGTTGGGGATTTGACTCTCTTGTCATGGAAAGTGCTCGGCTGACCTTGCCCTCTTAATTCCGCCCAGAGTGGCTCATGGCAGAAATACGCGATGAGCCATTGCCGCCAATCCATATGTGGTTAAGCTTAGTACTCCTCCAACTTCATTATTTAAGAATTCTTTCATCTGGAGGACTTCATCATCATGGAACGACCTTCTCGAGGTCGTTTTTCCCAACGAACATAACCTCCAACGATTCAAAACCAACGTGATTCGCTTTTTGCGCACACGCACCACCTAAAGGATTTTTTCTATAGTGCTTGTGTTTGACCATAAAAAAAAATTAAATAACAAGAAATAAGCAGGTAGGTCATTAATGTCACGTCAGTCTGAATTACTATTTTAAAGAGGCAGGACACCCTGTAGATTTATGTGTAAAGATTTTCATAAACGTTCTTTCTATATAATTATACAGGGTGTTATGGAAATGACGTATTATATTTAAACCGACAATTCCTGAGATGAAAACAAATTGAAGAAAAATATCCAAAAATAGCGCTTTAATACATGAACAATTATCAGACCAAAAATATGCCCTTGGTGACACTGTACGAAAAGTAAACAAAGCAATATATGGCGGAAAACGTCAATGAATTTTGAGCAGTGTTGTCATGTCTCATGGTACACACTTTAGAAAGTCAATAACTGTTTGACAGAATCGAAGTTGTTTATTTTTCAGGGTACATTATTATAAACTTTACGTTCAGTTCAGTTCACTGGGAAACAATCTCTGATTTATAAACTTGAACTGAGTCAAACGAACCGCCGCGGAGTTTATAAATGATCAGGTATGTTCTCATTTGTTCAATTCGAACGACACCCGTCGATTGTGAACAACTTAAAAGTTTATAAATGCCACCCTTTAAAAAAAAAAAATGCAATTTTATTTACCTTTTCGGACTATTTAAAACCAACTTAATTTATAATCAAACACCAAGTAGGTGACCCGAACAAAAACCGGCAAAATAACCACACAAAAACACATAAACTCACATTAGTTTTCGCGTAGATTTGCATGCGTCTCATGAACACATCTAAGTACCGTACCATTCAATCTGAATTAGTATTTTAAAGTGCTACTATGTAGACAAAAATACGCCCTTATTGTGTAAGGTTTCATCGGGTGGTCTGGAAAATAATATAAATTTTACGTACGTATTTGACATCTAAAAAGTTTGAAAGTGAAACACGTTTGAGTCTGGTTGACACGGGTTTATTCGGTCGATCGATATTATGCTACCTTGGGTTAATATCTAAAAATAAAGCGTTGCCACTTTCGATGTTGTATAAGATTATATTCATTTATTTGGGGAATTTCCTTCTGTAATATTATTTCCTGTATAATTTTAGTGTCGGAAATGGCAACCGCGCTAGTTAGCGAACAAACCCGAATATGCACGAAGCATTCTACCCTTGGAAGCGTCTATAATCTATATGAAAGGGAGGTCCTGTCTGTAAAATTATTCTCATTCTTCAGAAAAGGATTAATAAATTTTATGTTTAGGCCAATCCATTAGAAAGTAGCGTTTTTGTTATTTATGAATTTCTATTGCGAAATAATTTGTATCCTATAGTGCTGTTGTTCTATGTGTACGGTAGGTTATTGTAAAGTTTAATTATGCGTTAGTGTTTAGTACTTTTGTGTAATCTTCAAAAAAAACTAATTTGAAACTCGTGGGTGTCTGTGTGTTTCTTTAAGTGATTTAGTGTAATTTGTTCTGTTCACTATGCATTTTTCTCTCGACAACATGCCGGTTATGTTCCGAGATTGGAAAGAAGATGCCGAATGGGGTTTAGTGGGTTATAAGCTTATTATGCAGTACCGCATTATCATCAACCTCTTCCCATAGACAACAGAACTGAAGGTGTCGGTGCCCTGGATTCCTTACTCGTGTCGGCGGCCTGGATTTAATTTCTAAGTAAGCTAAATATTTATTTTTATAAGAATCTAAAGTTTTTTTACTAAACTTTTCCTCAGTTTGGCAACATTGCGCCAGGACATCTGTTTAGTACACAGCTGGGCAGTGTAATATGATGGTGCCGCGGAGTGACCTGTGGGTTTATGGGTGAATTTCCAACACTAACCCGAACAAGCAAGCAGCACTTTTTAAACGTTCGATTTAAAAAAAAATATGTAACGCTTCTCTAGGACAGGAGTCACCCATTTAAATATAATACGTCATTTCCATAACACCCTGTATAGACGAGATAAACAAAACTCTTGCTTAAATGTTTTAAAAAACTTAGAAGGAGGAAAATATTTTCCGCCCCGAGAGTAAAAGAACCATGTTCCTTCCTTGTTTCGGTGTCGAAAATGACGCTTTCTAGTAAGGTAGTAGAAAAAATATTTTTTTAAATACTTTTGGCATTTCTTTATAAAAAAAGGCAAATGCGTGTTCTTTGAGACCCGATATCTTTGTTAGGAGGGACTTTAGGAAAAATGGCAATATGGACTACTAGTATTATTTGACTTCCCCTGTAAGCTGACGAAATATTGGCCAATAATTATGCAGGATGGATCAGAAACGTATTTTTTTAAGCAAATAACAAATTTTTGTCAATTTGCCCAAATTTCGATTCCTGTTTGTATTAATTTTGTAATCTGGAATTTTTAATTTTGAAAGTTGAATTATATCGGTAAAGAAACCAACTTGGCCTTTACCATTAAAATCTAATTTACTGATATCATGTTTCAATATTTGTTTTCAAATGACTTCTTTTTACTATTTTAGAAATAACATTGTTTGTTTTTTACTCATTTCTAAATATAAGATCCATCAAATGACTATAAAAACATGCGATAATGGAATATCGAGTTTTCTGTTGCATTATTAATTTGACACAGATAAAAATAGTTTCAAGAGCAACAAATATTTATTTTTATATTACTATAGAGTTTATAAAAATGTTAAAAGTACATCAAGAATGGTTCGAAATATTTTCATGAAATTTTGGTAATACAATAGGGAGGTGGAGGATACACATTGTTGCCTTTCTCCCTATTTTGAATTTTATACGGAAAAAGACTATAGTAAAATTATTATAGTAAAGATTTCATAGTAAAATTTCCTATAAAATATAGTATTAATTACATTTTTTATTAGTAATGTACCAAAATAATACTGTAAACATAATTTCGAAAAAAGTGTAGTTTTAATTTCTGATAAAGTGAATACTAATATATATAGTATATTTTAACAAACACTATAGTCAAATTATTATAGTGTAGGTTTTATTGTACGATTTCCTATAAATATTGTATTAATTACAAATTTTTATTATTAATTCATACCAAAATAATATTGTAAACATAATTTAGAAAAAACTATAGTTTTTCTAATAAATTTAGTAAAATCAAGTAGAATATGTATATTGTAAATTTTACGATGAATGTAAGTGAAAATAATTTATTTATAACTCAAATGGGTAAATATTTTTAAGTGTATGGTACACAGTGGCGGTTCTTCTACATGAGCACATGCGCACGTGCACCCCCAAAACAAAACGAATAAAAAATATTAATTTATATTCATTGAATATTATTTATCGTATAAAGTCCGACCCTCCCTAATATTTTATCGTAACGTCAAACTAAAAAAGTCCGACCCTCCCTAATATTTTATCATCCCGTCAAACCAAACTATAGATCCGGCAACCGTGCCTCGGTCGAAGTAAATGACGATTATGACGAGACTTGCTCGCACGTGCGATTAAGTAGTGCAGTTTCTTTGTAGTAACAGGTGGCGGGTGGCAGCGGGGGATAGCGGGGCTATGGCGATTTAACATGGAAAAGGCGCACAGTTTTTGTGTTCGTGCATCTAGTTAGAAATTCGAGCGTGTATGTTTAATATTTTAATATTAAATATTTATTAAGTTAAAATGAATAGTTGACGGTGGACTATTTAAGAAATAACTTTAGCTCTTTGAGTTTTTAGCAAAAAATTAAAGTGAAAAATGCGGGAACACCTAAACCCAAAATTAATTTAACGCAGACCAGGGTAAATCTAGGGACTTTATTAGAAAGTTTAAAAATGAAATATATGAAAAAATTTTTTATAGAGGGTATTCCAAAGTTAATGAGGCTGTTATTGATCAATTTTCTTCAATTAAGAACCGAAGAATGGACTTTATGTTTAAGCACTATTGTGTAGGGTCGATAAATGTGTATTTCGATAAATGCTACTCGATATGATTTTAAATCATTTTATTTAAGAATTTACTCTAAAAAAACAATGAAAATATGAAGAATGCCAACTTGTGGCTCGATTCGTTCTCGTCATAAAACAGTTAACTATTGTCCTCGTCTTAGTTGCGCCTAATGACGTAGCCGTAGATGGCGTAGTGGTATTAGACATCATTCGGTTTCCTTAATAACTCGTAGATGGCGGTAGTAGTATTGGACATCATTCGGTTTTCTTGATAGCTCGTAGATGGCTTTAGTAGTATTAGTAGTGGACTGTATAAATATTGTTACGAGGGTTGCATGCGACGACGTTAAAATCCGACAGCTATACACACTAAGAAAACCTTTCTTATTTTCCAAAAGTTGTATTTCCTTGTGTAACATTAAAAAATAAATAAAAATATGTTTTACCTAACGCATTTTCTTATTACTTTTTTTCGTTCTACATTTAAACGCCTAGAAAGTAATTGTTTGGTCGTTACACAAAAATAAAATTTTAAAAATAATTTCACCATAGTTGTGAACCCCCTCCTCTATCATAGGTCAAGAGCCACCACTGATGGTACATTTTACTGACGACTATTGTTTTACTTTAAGTATTTAAAAAAAGTATTATAAGAATACTTTTTACAAAAATGATAAGCTTAAATCAAATTTTATTGACGCATTTCTTCTGGACGTCAAATTTCGTCGAGTGTAATAAAATCTAATAATCTGTAATATTGTATTTTCAAAAGCTAACTATCGTTTCTGTTTCACTATTACTGTGTGTACATAAAGTGTTTCAAAGAGTGTTCCCATGAAAAACAAAAAAAACTGATTGTGTTTGTGCCTGGATTTCCTCGCTCTTTAGGTATAAAGATAAATACAAGGTAGAAAATAATTTATTTTTATAATTTTATATGGAATTTCAGTTTTACATTAAGTTTGGCAACATTGCCATTGGCTCTAGGTGAAACGTTGTACAGTAGCGCGAACTGACCTGTGAGTAAGAGTGTTTGTTACCCACTTTTAAAACGGTCGATTTTATTTAAAAAAAATAAAATTCTCTAAGACTCGCAAGGAGTCACCCATTTAAATATAGTACGTCATTTCCATAACACCCTGTAGAATTTAAATATATATAAATATAAAAAAAACTACTTATGTGTAAATGGTGTCTCATTTTCGACTCTTTCTAGTCTCTTTAATTTTAATACTTTGTTAATTATTACTATAATTTTAGGTTAAAATTTTGCTGTAATTTAATGGCATTTCGTAATAAAAGTTATATCAGTAATAAGGGGCACAAATTATGGCTAGTTTTATTATTTTTATAGTAAATTTAACTAAGTTTTTCTTTCCGTGTACAGTAGAATTGCGATAGGAACATTTAGAAATAATAATTTGTGTCGTTATTTCTCTTTTTGGAGGTTCTGCAAACCGAAAGTAAAGCCGCCACTATCTATCAGACCCAATTTTGTTTGCCATTCTGCCCACTGGCAAAAACTGACGTGTACGTAAATTTTGGACAGCGAAATTTGTTCGGACTAATCAGTTTAAAGTTTGCTTATCCTTCACATGGATATTAAATTTAAATTAATGAAAAGAGGAAACGATGGACGACCACGACCTTCCGAAGTTTAATCCAAATTCGGGCTTTGGCCGTCTCCAAACAAAAGAACCTGGACTTGTGCGATCAAACGAACGAAACGAAACGACTAAAGCTTAACAAACATTTTTATAGGAATTCATTATAAAACATTGGAACCATGTCATTGTATTATTCAATTTTTTAGTATAGTTTATTTAAACAACCACCAAAGATAAGGGGGGACGGAATGGGGGACAGCACCTCCTCCCCAAGGGAGAAGGTACTAGGAGACAATACTCCCCCCCTCCCAGAAGAGTTATAGAAGTAAAGCTATGGAAACCATAAAAATAAATGCCTGAATAAGTCACACCTTTTAGCGTAACGTTTTGGTGGTTTGCCGATTTATATGCACTGGCGGCGATAAGGGGTCAACAGGGCCCGCCATGCGGCGGGGGAGACATCTTCGGGAAGTGCCCCACACTAATTTGCTTCGCTAATTTCCAATAAAAGCGCACTTTGCAAAATCTGGCATGGCGAATTCTTATCTCCGCCACTGTTTAAATTCCTAATAAAACTCGTTGCACCAAATGAGCCTCTTGCCACGAACACAAAACAGAATCTTATTTCAAAAAATGTCGGATTAATAATGATGAATGATCAATTGATGTTTCCTAAAATCTAATCAGAATGTATAGGGTGGCCCACTTTCGACACTTTTATATATTCCATAGGAAACCAATATGATCTACGGTGTGTTATATATTTGAAAAGAGAATTTGAAATTCTATCTTTTCCATTAAAATATACAGGGTGTTCCATTTAAAAAAAATAGGTTAGGTCCGATAACTTTTTTAGCTGACCCCGTATACTTATTCTGAAAACGGAAGATTACTCAACAATCATTATAAAGCAACTTCTGTATAAAACATTTTTCTGTATCTCTTTTAACTAAGAATCAGTAGGGTAATTTAGAAATTGTAATTTTTTTATTTTCCCCCATATCTCTTAAGCGAGCGAAAATTTTCAAATTTTGAATTTACCATTTTAAGTTTCACCCAAAAAGAGCACCTACGTTACTTTTTTGATAGCATTAACAATTACGGAGATAACTTATAAAAGTGTCGAAAATGGGACACCCTGTACCTGACTTTGGGCTCACTGTAATGTCCTAATACGGTAAAGGAGGTCATTCCGCTATCCCGTCCCTCCATTTTGCATTTGTGTCATTTCTTAATAAAAGTTATTCCAGTCATATATAAAGCTATAAATTATTGTTAGTTGTATTATTTTTATAGTAAATTTAACTAAGTTTTCCGTTCCGTCTAAGTAATTTCCATTGCATCCTGTATACAGGGTGTTATGGAAATCACGTATTATATTTAAATGGGTGACTGCTGGAGTGTCCTAGAGAAGCGCTACATATTTTTTTTAAATCGAACGTTTAAAAAGTGGGGTAATTCACCCCTAAACCCGCCGGTCACTACTCGGCACATTCATATATGATCATATTACATTGCCAAGCTATGTAATCAACAGATGTTCAGGAACAATATTGCCAACTATGTAAAAAATGTAAAACTTTAGATTCTTATAAAAATAATATTTAGTTCACCTAGTATCCAAATAGAAGTGAATCCAGTACACTAACAAGCAATCCAGGGCACAGACATCTTCAGGTTTTTTTTTTATGGGAAAAGCTTTATGCTCATCACGTACCCTGATGATAATGTGGAACTGCATAATAAGCTTATACCCACTAAACCCCATTCGGCCTCTTATTTCCAATCTCTCGGAACATTTACACTAAATCACTTAAAGAAACACACAGACACCCACAAGTTTCAAATTAGTTTTTTTATATTATTATCAGATTACACGGAAACACTAAACAGCACTTAATTATTTCGCAATAGAAATAATAAAAACGCTAATTTCTATGGGTCATTAACCCTTTACTAAAGATAAAATGAAGCAATTATGTTGACAGGAACTACCCTTTGAAATAAATGGGCTCGCCCATGGTGCTTTCTTTGTGCACATTCAGAGAACTAACTTGAGCTAGAGCGGTTACCATTTCCGAGACTATAATTATACAGGAAAGTAATATTATAGAAGGAAATTCCGCAATTTGTTTATAAAACATCGAAAGTGGCAATGCTGTATTTTTAAATATCAACCCCAGCCGGCGAAAGAACAGGCAACCCGTTATTGTACTATAATCAGCTGTTTAAACTTAGAATAGAAAAAAAATATAAAAGTGTTTAAAGAAGCCGGCCGACTTTCACACGCGTTATCGGTTTCGTACTGTTTTTACCAATTTTCAAGCAGATTTGTGTGTTAATACTTAAACCCGAGTTTAAATTATTAAGTTATTTGTTCTTTTCGCGACGGCAGTGCCCCAGCCCAGCAGTTCAATATCGATCGACGGAACTAACGTGTTATTTATTTTTAAAATATTTAGATGTTAAATACATTATTTCCCAGACCACTCAGACAATAAGGGTGTATTTTTGTCTACCTGCATTTTTTTTCTAAAGGGTAAGTGGCATTTATAAACTTTTAAGTTGTCCAGATCTGACGGGTGTCGTTCGAATTGAACAAATGAGGACATACCTGACCATTTATAAACTCCGCGGCGGTTCGTTCGAGTCAGTAAAAGTTTATAATAATATACCCTGAAAAATAAACAACTTGCAATCTGTCAAACGGTTATTGACTTTCTAAAGAGTTTACCCGTTTACCCTGAAGATATGACAACACTGTTGACATATGTTGCTTTGTTTACCTTCCTGACAGGAGTACCACGTGGTAATTTTTGGTTTGACATAAGGTCATGTACAGGGCATATTAAATTAAAGCGCCATTTTTGGATATTTTTCTTCAACTTGTTTTCATCTCAGGAATTGCTGATTTAAATATAATACGTCATTTCCATAACACCCTTTATATTACACATTAGACTGACGAAAATTGAAAAAGCATTTTTCATGCGTGGTCCTTCTTGTTTTATGCATCCATATCTACGTAGTCATACAGTTTTTCTTGTCCAAAATTTGATTTATTAGGTGTCAGAATTTTAATTGGAATGCCCTATCACTATTAAAACCTGAAGATTAGGGTTAATTGTTATAAACAAGTATCAATTTATAAACATATTTAGATAAGAACGTAAGCGGTATTTCCAAGTGCCCAATTAGGTCAAGCGGGCCGAAGAAAATTACCTGCCACAGGAGAACTACATGCAAACCCCGGAAGTCGTTGCAAACATCAGCAAGACTTTGGAATTAATTAAGGAAATGCGGAAAGTGTTTTTTAAGAGCGTATGGAGACGTTTATTTTAGCAAGGACAAAGAGCAAGTTTTCATTATTTATTCGCCAGTATTCTTTCACGGGGTGTCAATTTTTCGATGGGTTTAGATTAGATTAGATTATACTGGAGCTGGTCGTCCGACCTTGTCCACCGCGACCTTTTCAGATCTATTGTGGAGACTCCGTTTGATTAGAGTGTCTTGTCTAGCCCTGCCTTTTTTATTAGACTCATTAGCTTTGACAATGGCTCCTGCATATAGTTGGATGCATTTGGCTTTTCTTCGCCTAAACATAGGAATCTTAGTCTTGTCAGGCCTTCACATTGGCATAAGACATGGACTGGCGTTTCCTCTTCCTCTTCACAGAATCTGCATAGGGTTGCTTCTTCTGTTCGGTTAATGATGTTCATGTGCCTTCTTAGTCGGCAATGTCCTGTTAGTAGACCTACTATGATTCTTACTGTTGGCCTTTTTTGGCTTAGTAGATCTGCTGTGAATTTGGCTAATGGTCCTTTAATGAACTGTTTAGCCTGTCTCATTCCTGGTTGATTAGTCCACCATGAATGGGATTGGTCTTCCAGCCATTGTTTAATGGCTGCATTCTTTAATGCTTTCGCACAGCCCCCAAACGATTCAGGGCCTATCATAGCCATGTTCGAGCCTTTACGGGCCAATTCGTCGGCTTTCTCATTGCCCTGGTGACCTTCATGGCCTGGTACCCATGCCAAGGTCACTTTATTATGACTACTTAGCTCTGTTAGATCCTTTATGCAGGATCGATGGGTTTACGGGGTATCTGCGTTATTAATTAAGATACAAGGTTTTAGCAGAAGTTTTTTGTGAAATAGAAGATGTCCCAATTAAAATTTTTCTAAGCCTTCTCATTATTTATATACAGGATGTTTGAATCTTGCTACATCCAGTGTAACGAAAATGCAGATGGAGCATTAGTAGTGTAATTCAATGGAAATATAAGCCTTTTTCTAGTATGTAGTACAAATGTTGTAGTAGTACAAAGCTCAGATTCGCCCATCACTAGAGTACTGCTCTCATGTCTGGAGCTCTGCACCCAAATATACTCTACAGCTGCTGGACTTCATCGAAATTAGGACCACTTGTCTGATTGGAGACCACGAGCTGACGAAGAACCTCGACAGCCTAGAACATCGAAGACAGGTTGGGGATTTGACTGTATTTTACAGATATTTTCATGGAAAGTGCTCGGCTGACCTTGCCCTCTTAATTCCGCCCAGAGCGACGAATATCAGAAATACACGACGAACCACTGCCGCTCATCCATCTGTGGTTAAGCTTAGTAATCCTCGAACTTCATTATTTAATAATTCTTTCACCTGGAACACTTCATCCTTATGAACCGACCTTCCCCAGGTCGTTTTTCCCAACGAATATAACCTCCAACGATTCAAAACCAACGTGAAACCCGAAGTGCCCTAAAGGACTTTTCCTATAGTGCTTGTGTTTGATCATCAGAAAAAAAAAATATAATTCTATGAAATTTAATAAATTTTGATTATTAATCCACTAAAATCTCAATTAATTCGGTTCCACCCAATAAATCCAAGCCAGTTCGCCACTTCGCGCGCGCATAATCATGATATTTGAAAGTACCAATAATAAATAATTAATTTTTTATCTTGAATGATCATTATACTAGTTGATAAAGGGAAAATGGGTATTTCTTCAATAATGATCATTGTTCAATACAAAAAGAGTCTTTATAGTCCTAGAATTCATAAGAAAACTAAAACTAACTAAACTAAAACTATATGTACTGATACAATGCAAGGAATTGATACAATTCGTTGACTAATTTTTGAATCGTTTAACCTAAAAGATTAGAGCAAACGTGAATATTTGATTGATTAATTAATATTTGACTAGATTCAAATTTGTAAAGCTCTCTAAAACTAATTTCCGATTCCCGTATTTATAAAATGTGACTTGACGGTGGTAACTAAACAACGAAACGTCTAATTTTGAAACTAAACACTATGTTGTAGAAAATAAAAATAAGAAAAAGTATTTTTTCTCCAGTCAAAAATTTAGGCGCAATAAATTAAAAACCAAAACTGAATTTTTCGTTTTTTTTTTGGATATTTCTGTATTTGGAATACTCAAAATTTACTTCGACCAAATTATGAAGCCCCGAAATATGCATTTTCGTATGCCTCAACGTTTTCGAGATCCCCACGAATTTATAGCACCCTGTATATAATAACAGTTGCAAATTAATTTAATTGGGACCTTTTAAGTCAAATTTCCCATTCAGTCTCGCAATCTTATCGCAATCATCCGCAATCATAGGATTTCCGCAATACATGTACATTTTTCTGATGAGTGGTCAGAGGGTTTACTAAATAAACTCCTGGACAAAATTAACGCAACATCAAAAATTTCCCATATTTTTTATGCTATTTTTTTTCTGAATTTATGATCCGATTTGAATGATTTTTTTTGCATTGTAGGTTAGTTCCTTGACAATGTCATAGTTTTCGCTGTTTATGATAAAAATTTAATTTTCGATTTATACTGGGTTTACTAAAAATGCTATGTTTTTTTCCGAAAATTCGCATCACCCTGTGGAGTATATTAGCAACTGAAGCATATTGCAGTTGACATTAAACGGTAGGTCCATCTTTCCCAAACATTTTCTTTTTTAGTTTACTTCATTATCTCTCTTATTAATGGAGATACACCGTTTTATAGCGTAACATGTTTTTATAGACTTTAGTATACAACACATTCATTGTTAAATGTTTTCAAGTAGGTTTCAAGATTAAAATACTCGTCGGGCAACTGGGCATACGAAACGAATGTTTAATATGCAGTTTCCGAACAGTTTTGATCAGTATGGCGAATTTTATTTGACCTTTGTAACTTTAAAACACAACATCTGCTGACACATCGCTTGCAATGTCAGAAAAAGTCCATAGTCTACTTGAAAACATTTAACAATGAATGTGTTGTATATTAAAGTCTATAAAAAACATGTTACGCTATAAAACGGTGTATCTCCTTTAATAACAGAGATAAT
Source organism: Barypeithes pellucidus (assembly GCA_963991005.1). Classification (NCBI taxonomy): domain Eukaryota; kingdom Metazoa; phylum Arthropoda; class Insecta; order Coleoptera; family Curculionidae; genus Barypeithes; species Barypeithes pellucidus. The sequence continues at coordinate 53,386,636 of OZ022562.1, read as the reverse complement.
GAAGTACACCAAAATAGAAAATGTTCGGGAAAGATGAACCTACCGTTTAATGTCAACTGCAATTTGTTTCGCTTGCTAATATACTTCACAGGGTGATGCGAATTTTCGGGAAAAAACATAGCATTTTTAGTACACCCAGTATAAATCAAAAATTAAATTTTTATCATAAACAGCGGAAACTGTGACATTGTCAAGGAACCAACCTACAATGCAAAAATAAATCATTCAAAAAAAATAGCATCAAAAATATGACAAATTTATGATGTTGCGTTAATTTTGTCCAGGAGTTTATTTTTGCAATTTTTACTAAAAATGTTTGTTAAAATTTTGCTACAGTTGTATGGCAGTTCTTAATAAAAGTTATTCCAGTCACATATACAGCCATAAATTATGTTTGGTTCTACTATTTTTATAGTAAATTTAAGTTTTTCTTTCCGTACTATATATCCAAATATTTTTACTCGCCCAACTTTACTTAGGACCAATTTGATACGTGTTCGTACAATGTTTTTTCGTTGTTGAAATAACAACGCAAATACTTCTCGGGTTCATTAGTTTAAATTTAATATCCATGTGAAGGATGAGCCGAAATTAAACTTTAAACTGATTAGTCTGAGCAAATTTTGTTGTCCGAAATTTACATACACGACCGTTTTTGCCGGTGGGCAGGACGGCAAACAAAATTGGGTCTAACATGATTAGCAAGCGAGAGGAAAAGGAAAACACAGACATCATTTCGGGATATTCGGTGTGGTGTTCTCGAATTTGGCTAATGGGGCGAGCAAATAATTGAATCTTTTATTTATGAGTGCTAAAAATGAAATGGAATAATTCTAATTTAACAATGTTGAATTTAAAAAAGGATATATTTTTATAATCCGACCCGACAGAGGGGAAAAAATTCTGTTTGGAAATAACGAAAATTTAAATTTGGACGCTTGCATAAATAGGGCTATCCAAATCAAATATCCACCACTGGTAATTTCTATCTGCTTGATACACGTCAATGACGCCTGTTATTTTATTACGAAAATAAACACAACAAAAATGAGATGGGTATTCTATCTGTAGAATTCCCCATCTCTTTTTATCTTCTGTCCGTCTCTGTTTTCATTCTAACAGCTGATCGCTTTGATTAGGAAAAAGAAATAATCTACGAACGTGACTCAAAAGTCTATATTTTTATCCAGTTTACGGTAGACTTGGCACAGTCTTACCATATTGAGTGAATAATTGCTATATTGCTATAGTTGTTGCAGAAGTATCTCGTTGACTCTTACTGCCATAAAGAAACTACCTGATTAAACCCTATTGTATACGCCTCAACCTCTTAAAAGCTCAATAAATGGGATCAGGGCCGGCTTGAAAATGTATACCACACCACATTATTTATTTTTATAATTTAAAATAAATAGATTGGTATTTTTAGTTTTAGGTACCTATAATAAATGTAAAATAATGATAACAATTAATGATAATTGAAAATAATATAATTTAAAAGTATAACTATTAGGATAACAAGTACAATAAAAATTAATTAAATTCTAAGAAACTATTCATAATTTATTCAAAATTTAACTCTGTATCACTATCACTATCTGCATCTAAGCCTAAACTTATAATTAAGGGTTGAACATTTCATCATACAATTGTAAGAATTTTCTACCTTAAGTACATGCAGTACACAGTATTTCCAGCTGTCTGCAAAAATTTTTCTTACTTCGTTTTTAATTAATTCTACTACAGATGTAGGAGAAATATTATTTCTCCTGATATTGGATTTTAATTGGTGCCATATTAGCTCAATAGGATTGAATATACAATAGTACGGAGGAAGACGCAACACTGTATGTCCATTTTCTGCTGTAAGTTTGTCACACTCGCATTCCTTATTTATTTTTCTTCAAAATATAAATCATTTTCAATCATAAAATTTTGAATTTCTGCTTTTGTATTATTAGAATTGGGAATGATTTTTGCTTGCCGACTATGATAACTAGCATTGTCCATTACAATGACGCTATTTTCAGGTATATTTTTAAGGAGTTTATGTTTAAACCAATCTTCAAAAAGTTGTGCGTCGGTATCTTGATGGTAATCTAAAAAAGAATCTGTTATGTTTTTAGCTGAAAGCAACAGACAATTTGGAACAAACCCGTTCTCTGAACCAGCATGTAATATTGTGATTCTTTTGCCTTTATTTGATGGTGCCTTGGTTTGACATTTTTTGAAAGAATCATCCCAACCTTTTCTTTGTGTGTCATGGGTATCGAACCATGTTTCGTCAAGGTAAATAATTGGACGATTTTCTTCTCTAAATTGTTTAACAGCTGTAAAATATTTAAGTCTCCACCCGTAAACGTTGAGATTCCATTAATGTTTGTCTTTTATCAATGCTTCGGTATTTAAAACCCATTTTACGCAATATTTTCCTACAAGAGATATTTGTTTCATCTTTAATCAGCCGCTCTTTGAGGGAAATAAAAGTGGGTACAGTTTGTGCCTCATACATTTGGTAAATCTATCATCTTAATAAATCCATGCCATTTTCGTCAATGCTTGTAAATGTGCCAGAATCACTCCGATTTTTTCTAGGATTAACAGGTTTAAGTACTATGTATCTTACCGAAGATAAAGGAGTTTTTGTCAAAGTAGACGTCTCTGCTAAAGCATCCATCGAATTAAAATTTCTACTCAACAACGATTGATACACATTTTTAATTATTAGTTTGGCATCGGTAGATAAATGCTTTCTTTTAAAAATTACACTTGAAGATGCCCCCTTATCAGCACAATTCCAAGGACGCCACATTCTACCACTAATAAGCCTAACCAAAAATTACTCGCCGGAAAACCACTAAAGATTAAAATTATTAAAAATCACTTCGTATTTATATATGCATCAGGCATAGGTACAAATTGAATTTGTATACTTGGTCCGGCTCTGCTCGAAAAGATTTTAAAATTTGGGATTTCTTTATTTATATGGTCGAAGGGATAATGGGTTTTATTGCAGTCAAAAAATCAACGGTATAATTCGGCAAATACTTATACTCGATTATTAAAATCATCGGTTTTCCCAACACTAATAATATTAGTATTAGAAATTGCATGATATATTTCATCCATATTTGGTGTGACCAAAGATTGAACAGACAAACCATGTACATACAATCAAGACGCGGTAACTCTACAGAAAATAATATCCTCAAATCCCCAAACATGTAAAATAAGCTTCGTGGACACGTTATTAGACCATCCTTGCGAAATCGGGATAATCCGTATGCAAATCTACTACGGAGAAATTCGCACTAATAGTACATTTCTATGCTAATATCAATAATATTATTACAATTGCTCTAGGGGACGAATATATAAAGGCGCTGTTGTTTCGAGTTAGTGCGGACTAAAAAAATTATGTATACAAATTAGGAACTTTGTTCTCTAAAGAAGACGATTAGTGCTGGGAGAGGGAGCTTAGTTTTCGCTGTAATCCCTTATTAAAATAAATAAGTGGTGGGGATAGCACGACCAGTGTTCTACATTGTTTGGGGAATACAAGAATACAATCTACAGGGTGTTATTAAAATGACGTATTATATTTAAACAGGCAATTCAAGAAATTGAAAAAAAATAACCAAAAATGACGATTTCAATTAATAACCGAATTATAACAGCTTATGTAAAACCAAATAAACACACCTGTTACTACTGACCAAACGTAAACAAACTGTAGCCATATGTAAACAAAGTAATATTGAGATAGGTTATGGCCAAAAACGTCAATGAAATTTGAGTAGTGTTGTCGTTGAATTCTTTAGAATGTCAATAAACGGTTGACAGAAAATGTTTATTTTTCAAGGTACATTTCTAAACTTTTACGTTCAGTTGTTCGCTGGGAAACAATTTCTGATTTATAAACTTGAACTTACTCGAACGAACCGCCGCGGAATTTATAAATGGTTAGGTTTAGATTTCTTTAATTCGAACGACACTCGTCAGATCTGAACTCGGGATTTTCTAAAGACCAGTACCTAACGTGCTGGGTTGCAACGGTTTCATTTGTTGAAAATGTACTTTCATCAGAAAACATGATACATTTATAAAAATCAACATTTCTACTTAAAAATTTGTCTCCTATCCACAGGCAAAAATCAAGTCGTTTCGCGTCGTCTTCCTCTTCTAATCTTTGATTAAAGTGCGGTTTATTTATTTGGTTTAAGGATCTTCTGAATTTGACTTTTTTTCACAACTTCCAACTGAGTAGCACGATTTCTAAGGAACGTCATAGGATTTTCTTCAACAGAATGAAGAACTAAGACTGTAGCAGCATCATCATGGCCGAATTTCTTCTTTTTTTTGAGGTCCAAAACCGAACTAGTTCTCTTGAACATTTTAATTAACTTGCAGATTGCCATCTTAGTTATGGGATTCGTACAAATTTCTCGGTAAATTGTTCCATGACGTAGCGGTATGAAACTTGACCATCCCCATAACATTGTATTATAAAAACTCTTTGTTCAGTAGATAGCATTTCTACTTAAATAATAACTTCGTTAAATAAAAACATTGACAATAAGCACCTATCACCTTAAATGTCATTATTATTTTAACTAGGTTCACCAGTCAGAGGTGTGCCAGACAATACTTTTTGGGAAATAATTTTTACATAGGTAAACCTTTTAATGAATCGTTCTATTTCGGTTTGTTGTGATGAAAAAACATTCATTAAGAGTGATTTTTTTTCGCATCTTTCAAAATAAAGTATTGTTTTACTCGTAAGCAAAATAACATTTTTGCAGTTTTTACCCACCCTGTATAAAAAATTGAAATTTTTTATGATGAATCGTATTTTCTAGACATGCAAAAACGTTTATTAAGAGTGACGTTTTTCGTATCTTTTAAATTTTAGTCCATTTGTACTCTTGTAAACCCCATCCGTGGACATACTGTATAATATCTAAATTCATTTATTTTTATCGTTTCAGCAAACATTTTATTTGCACGCACATGACGCAGATTTAAAGCGAAACATCAATAACAATGTTCAATAAACGTTAAATTAATATAAATTTTTAAAATAAATTCATTTCGACAAAATTCATTTACAATCGTCAAATAGAGTTTAGGGAATAAAATTATTGAAAACAGTTTTTCAATATTCATTAAACTATAGTCAATAACTTTGCAATTCACATTTTAAATTGAAAAGTTTTGTTTCAAAATAATACAGGGTGGTATGAAAAGGGCTTATTATTTTTAAATTGGTGTTCTAGTCTTACATACTTTTTCTTAAAATCAAATATTTAAATACTTAGGTGAAAACCCCTAACACGTGCCACCGTACCATTCATACGGGTTTCGACAGGGTTCTTCAATGGTAGACGCTATTAATTATTTCTATGAAAAAATAATTTCCTGCATGGAGAGGGGAGAACGTCCTGTCGGGGTTTTCTGCGACTGAAGCAGGTCTTTCGATTGTGTTAACATTGATTTACTTTTAGAGAAGCATGGAAAATATGGAATCCGTGGTCAAGCACTGAGTTGGCTGTCGCAATTTCAAAAGGAAAGAAAACAGTTCATAGCGATCATAATCCTGATAATGCAACGAATGGTGAATGCCGTTCTGGACCTTTGGAAATTGTTATGGGCGTTCCGCAGGGAGCGGTTCTTGCTCCGATTCTCTTTAATCTCTATATTAATGACGCAAATGACGAGCTGGACGAGGAATACACCTCGGCAAAGTATGCAGATGACTCTTCCGATTTATTTAATTTATGGTGACGATATTATTTTAATTCAAAATTCTAATCGAAATTTGAGCAGTCTGTGTAATTGGTTCTGTCAAAATACACTATTTCTCAATAATACTAAAACTACTTACATCCGTTTTCACAATTACCAGGATCACAATAATCTGGATATGGAACTGCTTATAAATAATGAAGAAATATTACAAATCAATACTATAAAATTTCTAGGAGTGCAAATTGATGAGCATCTGAATTGGAAAAATAATTATGATCTGCTCAAATCAAAATTAAATTCATGTTGCTTTCTTGTTCGTTCACTCAAGACTGCGATTTCTATGGAGGAGTTCCTCATGGTGTATAACGCACAAGTAGATTCTCGTCTGTGTTACAGGGTGATCTTCTGGGGTTCGTCCATTATGGTTGGGGAATTGCTTGTATGTCAGAAGAGAATATTGAGGACTTTGGTGGGTGTGTCGATGACTTACTCGTGCATAGGGCTCTTTAAGAAATACAAGATTTTGACCGTAATTTGTGTATGCTTATTTGAACTATGTATATATATTTTTTAAAATAAATGTCGATATGCTATTAACAGTGATGTTCATACCTACAACACACGACAAGTCAGCTCATTTAGAGTTCCTTTTAACCGACTGAATGTGGGTAGAACATCACCAAACTTATTGGGGCCCGCAATCTTTAACAAGCTACCACCAAACCTGAAGAAACCTGTTGATAGTCTTATGTTGTTCAAAAATCGTTTAAAGCAATATTTGATGTATGAAGCATTTTATTCAGTTAATGGATTTCTCACCAGGGTGCAATAATACCTCTACATTTTTTATATTTACTTTTTTTATACAATAATATAACTTTTATTTTAATATAAGTTTGTTTTTTCTAAATTTTATATATTGTGTATTTGTATATCATACATTTTATATACACGGTGTTGAAAAATGATCGGTACCCCGGAATAACACCGGTGCATCGCATTGCAGCGGAAAATGTCTAGGAAAAAAGTCGTTTTGTGTTGAAGGAGGAATAGTTTGCAATTTAAACCACCCCCACCCCCTCAACCCCCGGGCGCGGATGGGGGTAAGTTAAGATTTTCAAATGGAACCCCATATTTTTATTGGCGTATCGTGTTCTCCGACCAAAAATAAACATCTTCTGTCCGAAAAAAAAAATGTTGGAAAAAGTTGTTTGTATTACACGGGCATTTTTTAGTACAAGACAGAGAAAAAGAGTATTTCCGGGATAAAACTTGATTTTCTCACGGTTCTGATTTTGTCTTTCTCATGGTGATTATTGGTGAAGGATGGGTCCGAATAAAAAAAATTTTTAGACAAAAAATGTTTATTTTTGGTCGGAGAACACGATACGCCAATAAAAAATATGGGGTTCCATTTGAAAATCTTAACTTAGCCCCACCCGCGCCCCGGGGTTAAGGGGGTGGGGGTGGTTTAAATTGCAAACTATTCCTCCTTCAAAACCAAACAACTTTTTCCCTAGACATTTTCCGCTGCAATGCGATGCACCGGAGTTATTCCGGGGTACCGACCTTTTTTCAACACCCTATGTAGTAGGTCAGTAGTATAACAGTGATGCCAGATCAGAGACAAACCAATTTATCTCGAAAACCGCCAGTTTTATCACACTAAATAAGTGTACCTTTTTTAAAGAGGAATAACCAAAGTATTCAAAATATCAGTTTTTAGCTTTGTCAAATGACATTGGTCAAAATTGTGACCCAACGAGTGTAGTGGCAAGTGCGTTCCTGATTTCCCTGATGATGTAAAACATGTACTTGTAATATGGTTGAATTACTCTTTATGGCTTCTATAAAATATTAAATTTTCATTAAATTATAGCGATCGGTTCAAGTGTTAGAGCCAAAAAGGTAAATCGCTGGGTACCATTTTGGGGCTCGGTTAAGAGGCAGGAATTTTTTTTCTGTGACAAATTTGGTTTATTTTGACCTCTCTCTCTCTGTATGCTCCCGAGAGTTTCGGAGGAACTTACCGGACACGCGGTATAAATAGATTTATGGAAAACTAACTTGATGCCTACCATTTTTTTCAATTTTAATTTAACTCCGTCAATATTGGAATATTTTGCAACTCACTGTTTTTATTGGGCAAATTGTGAAAATTCCCATTAAATTCTATCGGCGGCCATCAAAAACCACTTTACAATAATTAAAATAAAGTTAAATGAAGCACATATGTGGTTTGTCTCGTCAAAATGACCGACCCATCACTTTGAATACATAAAAGAGTTTTTAACAGATGCATTTATCTGTGTCGGTCCTTTTATGAAATTCTGGATAATTTATTTCCGAATTATTTGTCGTCGCATTATTATTCCGCGATATTATAACTAATAAGTCGATTAGGACATTATTACACGAAAGGAAAAACTTAGTTAGATTTGCTATGAAAATATGTAATAAAAATATAACCATAATTTACGGCTGTACGAGTTCTGTCCCAAAAGTACCCGACATGCATTCATATCTTCGCGCCACAACGCTCAGGCGACCCCTTTTGGATACGAACGTCACCAGTAACTCCTAACCTTCTCCCCAGGTGCCTTAGTTACAGTACGTTTCATGAAATTTGGATACTACTTAATGATTTCCTGGATCGGTCCCATTGTGTCGACAAGAGCTTGGCAATAAACAAGTGAAGTATGAAGGGACGGACTAAGGAAAACAAGTAAAGATATGATTATATTAATGTAATCAAATGAAATAACATTTTTTTTAAATATTACTAGTCATATTTATTCACATTTATAATGTCATTCTATAGATAGTTCTGTTTCGCACTCGCTATCCTCATCAAAATTAATTATAATTGGATTAATTATACGATCCAGACTAATATACGAATTTTCTACAGTTATTACGTGACGGACTGAATTTTTCCAACTACCTGGGGGAATATCATTAAAGCATTTTCGTATTAATTCTACAACACTAGACCTTAAAGTCGGAGAAATATTTTCAGACCTAACCAGTGATTTTAACTGATGCCACATATGGGTTAAAAATACAATAATAGGGTGGGAGCCGTAGCACTGTATGTTCAATTTCTTCTGCCAATGTGTTACAAACATATACTTTTTTTATACAAAATGTCTTTAAAACTTCTAAAAGATCACTTTTTTTAAAACTTTCTTCAAAATATATATCATTCGCCGCCATGTAGTTCTGAATCACCAATTTTGTATTATTTGAGCTTGGAGCTCTATGTAATTGGCGACTGTGATAGCTCGCATTGTCCATTACTATCACGCTATTCTGAGGAATGTTTGGTAAAAGACAATTCTTGAACCATTCCTCAAAAACTAACAAATTTTACCACAAAAAGATATTTAAATATAAATTAAGCAACCTAACCTACCTGATGTGCCTATATTTATTTATAATTATTATAATCCGATCCTTTCCACATAATAATATCAAACGGTCATAAATAATGGGATGGCTACAGGTACTTTTACTGCAGTCATTAAGTTATATCCATTTTTCGTGAAACAATCTTTACCCATAAGATGCCTTAGTTCCCGCGCAGCATCTGTTTCTTTACTACGTCTTTTTGCGTTCGTCGGATTTTGTTACTGCTAAAAATGACGCAAAGAACGGCTAAGCAAATTTGCATCAAATTTTGCTTTAATCTCGGTAAAAACTCTGCGAAAACGATTGAAATGTTACAAAAGCCCTTCGGGGATGAGTGTTTGGGCAAATCACAAATAAACGAGTGGTATAAGAGGTTTAACAGTGGCCGCACATCTGTTGATAGTGATCTTCGTTCTAGTCGACCTTCGACGACAACAACATCGGATAATGTTGAGCGTGTGCGAATTGCGATTGAACAAGATCGTCGTTTGACTGTCAGGGAACTAGAAGATGACCTAGGAATGCCTCGTGTGTGTTCTAAATTCATCCTAAAACTGCTATCAGAACAGCAGAAAAATCTTCGATTAGAAATCGCTCAGGAGAATCTGGAATCGATCAATAGTAATGAAAATTTACTTAAAAAGGTTATTACAGGTGATGAATCGTGGGTTTACGGTTATGATCCTGAAACAAAACAACAGTCTTCGCAGTGGAAGCTGCCAAACGAGCCTCGGCCGAAAAAAGCACGTCAAAGTCGAAGCAATTTCAAGTCAATGTTGATTGTTTTCTTCGATCATGAAGGCGTTGTGCACCACGAATATGCTCCTGCAGGTCAGACGATCAACAAAGAGTACTACGTTGAAATTTTGAAAAGATTGCGTGATGCAATCAGAAGAAAACGGCCGGACTTTTGGCAAACCGGTGACTGGCTCCTTCATCACGACAATGCTCCAGCGCACACATCAAACCTTGTGCAGTATTATTTGTCGAAACATAATGTCACACAGCTTCGCCAGCCTCCATACAGTCCCAACCTAGCCCCTGCGATTTTTGGCTGTTTCCAAGATTGAAAATGCCGCTTAATGGACACTGATTCGACGACAAAGAGACTGTTGAAGCTAATGCGACGAATGCACTAAAGGCGATTCCAAAAGCTGACTTCGAAGAGTGGAAACATCGATATGAGCGTGTTATTCAATCAAATGGGAACTACTTCGAAGGATGCCACCCACCGGATGACGAAGGATAAATCAAGTGCCGAGAAATCGAGATAGGTCGGATACATTTGGGACAGACCTCGTATACTGGAATAACTTTTAGTAAGAAATGCCATTAAATTATGGCAAAATTTTAAGCAAGATTTTTAGTAGTTGTTGAAAAACTAGTTCCAACAGTCGTATCTTTTTATCCGATTATAATTATATTTAAGCTCTAAACTTCCCTGGTACAAAATAAGTACCTTATTCTTCCTTCATACAAAACAACTGCATCTAAACCTATTTTAACTCGCAAACAGACTGTAATCTTCCACTATAATACCTCTATCTCACTTCATTCTCAAATGACTAAAAAAGCAAGTTAAACCGCATATTTCCACTGTACACCGACGACTCTGCCAGCACGCTCGTATTTTAAATTCTCAGTATTTTAAAAATAACTGTTTTATTCCTCAAAATCGCGCTTATTCTCTCCACTCACCGATCATTGACGACAGCTCTCGGACCAGTTGAACCGACCGCCCCCCTCATTTAACTACCGACCGCTGTCGAATCTCTTTCAAGTAGTCAAATTATTTGTGAATTTGACCCTTTATCACTGTGTTTTGACGGAAACCCGTAGCAGGTTAATAACAAACTACACCCTCGATGGTTTTGTTCAACTGATGAGGCATCTCCCATATGTATTCAATATAGTAAAAGACCCCGAAGTGTGTCAAAACTGTGTATTGATCCGATGGAAGTAAAACTAATCAGGAGAAACTAACTTTGCTGAACATGTAAGAGAGTAGATAGTACCAGCAACAATTGAGCAAGCTAATTCAGTAGATTATATCCGTTTTTTAAACAACACTACAGGAATAAAGGTAAACTGTTAACAATATTTATTTGCCAAGCAAGACATTCTCAAAAAGTGATAATAGAATTGTATTGTGTATCTACAGTCAACTATCATTTACTTGTGAATTGTATCTGTCTAATGTATTGTGTATCTCATAGTAACACACATTATTTAACTGTGAATAGTATGTTATTTTGGTTTATAACTATAAATACATTGTCATTATATTCTGAACAACGAAGGCAACAATTATTGTAATACTTTTGAAACTGTGAACACTCACACATTTTTATTTGTTATTCAAACTTAACATTAAGGAATCATTTATTTGCCTCAGTAACTACCATATGAATTTAGAGTTCTCACTACTTGCTAAAAATTAATTAAATTGTTGACCTTGTTCTTCTACACTAATAAATACAAAAATTTAGTAAACCATGTATATGAAAAGTTTTTTGTAAAATTTACTAAAATATTTCGTAAAATTACTAAAATCTCTTGTAAAATTTACTAAAATCTCTTGTAAGAATTTTGACACATGCTATTTCCAAGCGTTCACCCATCCAAGTTGTATCCTCGCATTCCCTCAATCTACTTCACCGTTCGATGGTATGATCCCGTATAGCTTCTACATTATTTTGTTACGAAAGATCGAAATCCCAGGAACCCGTTGCATCTGATTTATGCCATTTATTATTGTAAAACATTTTTACAACACTTGGTCATTTTTACAATAAAAAATACTTAAGGAGCAATAACAGTCGTCAGTAAAGCGTACCATACATTTTAAAACGTTTAACTACTTGAAACAATACTTCTTAAAAGATTGAAACCGATTATTGAAGTCAAAAACATAATTCCTGAGCATCAGTTTGGCTTCGAAAAGAGGGAGGCACTCATCGATAGATCAGGTCCACAGGATTACAGACATAATTGAAAAGTCGTTGGAAGAAAGTATGCTCTACCGTCTTCCTTGATGTAGCTTAGGCTTTTGATAAGGTGTGGCACGAGGGACTACATTATAAATTATGCAAGCTCTTGCCTAACCAGTTCGAGATCGAGCCTTTAGAATTAAACAGGAAGATGCTTACTCTGAACTCAAGGGTACCACAAGGCAGTGTATTAGGGCCAGTCCTTTATCTACTATACACCAGCGATATTCCTGAACTAGGGCATGATACGATAGCCACCTTTACTGATGACACTGCTATAATGACCGTACGCAAAGATCACGAAGAAGCGGCAATGAAACTGCAAACATCTGTTAACAAAATTAACAACTGGACTAAGCAATGGAGAATAAAATTAAATTAGGCTAAATCTACCCACGTGAATTTCACAAACAGAAAAGACCAATATATTCCTGTTAGCAAAAACAATATCCAAGTACCATATGCTGATACAGCAAAAGATTTGTGTATAACACTAGACGCTAAGCTACGCTGGAGAGCTCATATCAAAAAGAAAAAAGAAGAATTAGACATCAAATTTAAGTATTGGCTGCTTTGACGAAATTCTACTCCGTTAATATATAACAAAGTACTTCTGTACAAACAAATTCTCAAGCCAGTAGGGACATATGGAATCCAGCTATGGGGTTGTGCCAGTAAGAGCAATATATCAATAATCCAGCGATTCCAAAACAAACTACTAAGGAGCATAGTCAATGCCCCTTGGTACTGAAATAGTGACCTCCATAGGGACATGGACATGGACATGTATACCTTTAACCAGGCATTTAGCGAATTCGCCAAGAGTCATGATCATGATCAAATTTATAATGTAATTGTAACTGCTCATGCATTTATTATAATTTTTTTGAGCTGGTGTAATTGTGTTGGTACAAAAGCAGAGATCAGTGCTTGGGTACACATCAACATTAGTGTAATTAGGATATTAAAAAAAATATATAGAACTGTAGTGAATAAGTCCTTAGGTATAAGTTTCGTAGCTGTGGTAAATTAGGTTTGAAAAACATTGCTCACTGATCTAAGTTATGATCAGATTGTAATTTCAGTAAATGCCAATAGAGGTGTTTTATAAATAAAAAACAATTTTAAAAACTATATTCGTTGTAAAATTTAAAATATATTTTAACTAATAATTTTTCTTTGTTTTCAGTTCCACCACAACGACCAAGAATAGAATTTAACGGCACCCAAGTTCTCCCTGGACATAACCTCACAACCCTCCATGGTGAAGTAGCTGTTATAAAATGTGTTTCTCACTATGGAAATCCTCCGCCGGTTCTAAAATGGTTCTTAGGTAAGTTTCTTACAGATTCCTGTTTTTTAGTAAAAGTGCCCAATTTCCGCAAGGAGGCGTAAAACAGTCATGACCAAGGTTAAAATTAAGATATTAAGACATATTTTCTAATGCTTGTTATCTTACCAAATTTTCCAATCTAATAAAATAAATTATTGGAAGGAATTATTTTTTTTCTTAAATAACCTGCTGTTACTCCGGTCTGGCTTAACCGATTTTAACAAACTTGACCTCGTTTAAGAGCGCTCTCTTTCGCCTATAAACGTCGCTTTTGTTTTAATATTCTTGAGTGGTGCCGTCGCCGCTAGATGGTGTTAAGAATGTGAGAAATAGGTACAAACTGCCTGATTCCTGCGCAGTTGGTTTAAAATGTCGACAGAAGCAAAATCTGTGACCGCTGACCAAAAATTCGGTGTTCGTGGAGTAAAATGTATCGATTGCCCGCTGATTTGCAACCGTCATAATAATCCGCGTTCTGGATTTGGATTCTGCGCATTTACTCCATCGGCTGTTTGTTTAATCTTTGACTTATTGTTTTTACCGATTCGGATTTTTTCCTTTAATTTCGACATGTTTTGGTTCAACTTTCCAGTAGAGGCACGTCATATTGACGTCAATATATGGTGATTCCGGTCACTAGACGACAGTGAACCAACTATCGACGACATAATGTCTCATAAATTTCCGCAAAATAAAGAGTTTTAGAACAACAAAAAATGGTAAATTAGTACAATTCATATTCTTCTGACCGATTCCTACATAGGAAATGAACCCAATAAAATTATAAACAGAGAAAAAAAAATTAAAAAATAAAAATGTTTTTACACTTTCACACCCTTACAAAACACACTAAATTCTAAACCAGAGAGATCAGGATGAGTATCCCTACAAACTACATAAATGTATCTATCGAGGCTTTAATTGGCCTCCTAAATTTTAAATCTGAACACAATTTTAATTCTGAATCAACTTTATTATATAATTTCGCTAGATTATATGAGAAAGATCTGTGGATATAATTTGTACGATAAACTGGTGGGGTAATAATGAGTTTATGACGCAGATTCAAATTATAATCAGTCATATGGAAATTTAATTATGTTGTAGAGATAATCTGGGCACTTTTTACAAATAATTTTATTATATAAAGTGAGTGCATGCAACACCCGTCTTTCATCCATTCTTAGCCATTCAAGTTTACGCAACTTAGCAGTAATACCACGATCGTACTTTCTAATGTCACCTATCTGCCTTACACAACAATTATGTACTAATTGAATACGACGAGCATCGTCACTTAAAAGACAAGGACCATATACAACATCTGCATAGTTAAAATGTGACAAGAGCAGGGACTCGCACAACATCTTTTTCAGCGAAACATTAAGTAGTCTTTTCTGACCATAAATTAATTTCAGATTGCCAAATGCTTTTTTAATACAACTGCTAACGCGCGAAGAGAATCTAAGGTCCTTATCTAACAATAAACCCAAATTATTTGCGACGTCAGACAGCTTCAACTGAATGTTATTCACACAAATCTTAACACGATCCACGTATGCCTTCTCCAAAAAATAAAACTTGAGACTTGCTGTGGTTCAGACTTAAACAATGGGCATGGGAAAAATTCAATAGGTTATCCAGGCCAGAATTTATTTTCCGATTAGTTTCATCAATGGCATCAGGTGAGAATGAAACATAGAGCTGCGTGTCATCCGCATAGAAGTGAACTGAACAGTGTTTTATGTGCGTATAAAATTGGGACGTATACAGAGAAAATAACAATGGACCAAGTATCAAGCCCTGCGGAACACCACACGAGAGGTTTCTTGCTTCCGAAAAAGTTCCATTAAGGTTAACTATCTGAGTTCAATTAGCTTCTAACTAAGTCACAAACGTGGTCCTGAAAACCGAGATAACTAAGAATGGCAATCAAAAGAGCATGATTCAGTTTATCGAAGGCTTTGGTATAATCCATAAAGACCAGCGATGTTAGGTATCCACGGTCTGTAGCCGAAAATATATCATCCGTTACCTTGAGTAATGCTGCAGAGCAGCTGTAGTTAGCCCGAAATCCCGATTGCATTGTCGGCAAGACCCCACAGCGTGTCACATGATCCCTAATCTGGTCAAAAAGAATCCGCTCAATGACCTTCGATAACGTAGGTAATATACTTATTGGACGCAGATCCTTCAATTCAATAGGCGAGCCAATCGTTGGTAAGGGAATTACAGAAGCTCTTCCAGCAATCCGGAATCGCAGATGTCTCGATGCAGAAGTTTACCAAATGCAGAATAACAGGCATAATCACAGAGCAGCAACGAAATAACATGTCTCCCAACTGATCGCTACCACAGCCTTCGATTTCACAGAGAATAGCGCCGATCTAACTTCATCTAAAGTTGGGATCCTGAAATTAAAATCCAAAACATTTTCCTTTCTAATATTCAAATATAGATTTAAAGTATCAGAATTTGGATTAATTTTATCAATATTTACAAAATAATCATTAATCTTATTTACATCAGCAAGATGATCCGGAATAGGAGGAGAGCCTTTCCCATATAAATGGAGATTTTGCAATAATTTCCAGTTATCTCTCGTATTATTCACCCTAACCCTCTCTTCAAGGAAATCCTTCTTCTCAGCATCACGAGCAGCCAGAACATAGTTCCTTAATTGTTTATAATACTCTATGTTCTTTGTCGTTCTCCGTTTTTTTTCACGTTTGCTCTATCTCTAAGTTTAATATGATATTTTAAATTCGGTGACATCCAAGGAGTACGTCTCTGCGCATGATAATCAAAAATATTCTCCAGGTACCCATTGAGTAAGCTAGCCTTCTCATTTAAATTGGGCAGATAATATATATTATCACATGGAACGCTCTCTAAATCAGCACTAAAAAGATCATTATCAAAGTGCTTACAATTCCTGTATGTATGATAGAAAGGTTCAGGTTTCATCACACATAGCTTAAGGCCACAAAGAAGATGATCTGACAAAACAACGTTTGAATCTACACTGATATGTTAATTTGAAGAAATATACTGAAGTCAATTAAACTTGATGGTTACGTCATTCGGCGAGACATTAGGATGCCATTTTAACGTGATATTTACGTCCTGCTGGTCAACACTAGTCATTAGATGACCATTTGTTGACGTCATTTTCACGTTCCTCTGTTAGCTAGGAAAGCAGTAACCTGTTGCTCTGCGAAAGACCCTATTGACAAATAGTAACATGAATAAGAGTTGAAAGTAATTATTTCCTTTTAATTAGCCAATTTATTATTATCATGCAGTTATAGCTTTGTTTTCCGTAAGTTCCCCCGGTTTAGTTGATAACACATCAACGAGATAACGGCGTATAAAAAATTTAACGACCACTCAAACCGTGCACGCATACACTAAAACTTTTTTTATTTCAAAACTTGTTTTTCATTTCCGGGCTTAAAACGGCCTTCCGGCCTCTGTTTTTATTTCCAAATTGTGTCAATAAAATATATAAAGGCAATATGCGACATAAATTTTGTCATACATATATAAAACTTAAACGGGGAAGTAGATAAGGATTTTTATGGTGGAGGGTCGTAAAGGACATCTTAAAAAATATAAAACACCGACATATATGAAATTTTAAAATATTAGTTCGCTCCACGGTTCAGATACGAGAATATTTTCATTGTAACCGCACTAAAGCGAACTAAATAAGCTTCGAAAGAGACACCACACGTTTGGCAAATATCTATTAAAATTTGACGCCTGACGGGCAGGAAAGAGAAAGTAATATATCAGCTGTAACTTAAATAAAGAGGAACAAAATTCCCCATCGTATTTTAAAGCCACACCTCCTCCACACCTATAGGACGTGGCGCAGTTATGTGTTACGCGCGGAGAAAGGGAAATCCTGCAAGCGGCTCATGCATATTACTGCAATGTTGCCAGGTCTAAATTAAAAGTGTTAGTGAAATACCTAATTTAGGTCAGTTCCTGGTTACGTCACTGATATACAAAGTGTTATGGAAATGACTTATTATATTTAAATGGGTGACTCCTAGGGTGTCCTAGAGAAAGTCTAGATACTTTTTTTTTTAATCGAATATCTAAATAGTAAGGTAAAAGCCCTTTTTACCCACATACTGTCGCGCCGTTCCATCTGGATTCAGTTAGCAACAATGTGAGTCACTAGAATATACTAACAGTGTTGTCAGACCACACCGCATGTTTCGCCCTTGCTTGGATACCTGCCGCGCGCGACTATCGTTGCTTCAGTATGTTTCGAGATTCGGGAATGGGATGACGCTGTCGATGGTTCCACGTGCTTGATGTATACGAATTTTAAACGATTTGCTGGTTGTAGCGTTACCCAATTTTTTCTCTCTTGTGAAATAATTTCTGTTGTGAAATAATTCATAATAAGAAATATTGTGATGTGATTTCAATTTGTGTGATTGGTTCTGCTGCAAGACATACTTTTTGTGTTTTATTTTTTTATAGAATTTAATTATAAAACGGATGATAAGATCGAAGGTAAGAGAGTATGTACCTTAAAATTGTAGTATTTTTTTTTTCTAAAAAGTTTGAAAAGAAGTGATAAAGCGGGTCAAAGACGTCTTGTTGTCAAAAACTGAACACGTGCGTTTACAATTCTGTGTTGCAATATATGACAACACCGCCTCAATAAACTCTTGATTGCGAACGTCCTCAGTAGCGGCCACTTAAATTTTCAGATTTCATATAAAGTGTATATTTCGTATAATAATTCAAAGCGCTATTTAAAGTTATTTTTCTTCAATTTATTTTCATCTCAGGAATTGCCGGTTTAAATATAATAAGTCATTTCCATAACACCCTGTATGTATTGTACCTTGGAAAGTGAGCAACACATATGTTTTGAACGAAATTAAATGCTAAAGCAAATGATTCAACTGGGTTAACACTATTCGGACACACGAATTTGAAATTTTTACTATTTTTTTCTAAAGGAATACTTCCTTAGTAGTAATTTACATTTAAAAAATGTGCGGGATACAAATCAGATTTTAATAAATTAATTAATAAAAGTAGCGATAGCGAAACACAATTTTTATAGATTAATGTGTGTTTTCCGCATCTCACTGTATTTAAAACTATTAATATTACATACAACATTAAACGAAGAAAAAATGTAAAATTGCAAGCGATTCGTGTGTCTCGATAGTGTAACGAAACTGATTCAACTTTTAAAATAATAATTACTTTTTGGATGTTAATAAAAAGATCAATAGAAAATGGAATTCTCTAAAAAGTTTTCACTAAATCACTACTAGGTTGAAAAATCTACTAAATCTAGTTAAATTTTAATAAACCTGGCAATAATGCATCGACGGCTCGGCTCGTAAAGTTTGCGAGAGGAGAATATGAAAATCCCCCTACCGTGGTAGGTGGGAAACCAAGCGAATTAGGATAGGAGAAGGAAATCTATTCCCTCTTTATTTAATTTACGACTGACGACTGGTATATTCACAGGGCCAACACTCCATTCATAAATCTGTTGGAAAGTGAGTTTGTGACTGTTTGAAATGTTATTGAAAATCAGTAATTGGTGGAAGAGTGACAAACATGTTTGTCTCGCTAATGGCAACAATGTTGAGGTCTGGTTAAATCCAATAGCGTTTAAAAGGTTATGGAGCGGCCTTCCTCGTTTCGGAGCGGAGCTAGTCTGGGAAAAAGCCCAACAAGGACGTATAATTTACCTTGAGATTCTTTACGTTTAACTATATTATCTATTCAAAAAGTGTAGTTTCGAACATTGGATATTTATAAAAAAGATAGAAATATTGATCCAGTTTTTATATACAGTGTATCCAAGGATAGATTTAACTATTTATGCTTAGCATCAATGTTTTTGGTGTATTCATTATTGGATGATAATTCTCCAGATATAAAAGTGTATATTTCAAGCCAGATTGTCATATTTATCACTAAGGTATCTTGCAACATTTCAATTAAAAATTTGTAAATTTGACAATTATAACTGGTTTAAGGTTAATCCGCAATTGCTCTTAAAATAAATTTATTTCCTAATAATTTTACTATAAACTGAAAAGGATGAGAAATGCTTTAAAAGAATATTATTAACTTAAAAGTATCAAATAAATCGTGAAATAATCCAACTGCACTCTGGTCATCTATCCTTAGGTTATTACCCGCTCACATACATTGGGTGTGGCCAATTAGCAAGCAGGGAGAAACGAAAAGTTAGATCAAATAAATAAAAAAATTATATAAAACCTGTCTTCACGTACTAGTTACACTGCAAACGTTGTTTAAATATAGAAAAATAAAGATGTAAAATATTTTGACGGGACTGTTCCTTTCTTCAGTATTTTATTCCCATGTACATTACCTCCATAATCTTCTTTTGTGAAGTGTTTCTCACAAATAATTGTTGTATCACCTGGGCTATAATTATTCCTTCTAAGGGCATGTATCCAAAAAATTTGCCGTAGGCTACGACCTTTTAGTATCCTAACGAAGTGGATAAACATTTAGTACATTCTTAAACAAAGCGAATTTTCATAGAGATGCAAACTCAAAATCAAATTTCAGAATATATTTACTAACCTGTGAAATTTTAATTTAACACCATTGCATCTTCTAGTGAAGCATTTTATGGCCGCACAAGACTCAACCATCTTGTAAATGCAAGATTTATATTAAGAAATAAACCAACTCGACTGCTTTTTGCCCGGACTAGCTCCACGGACCGGTCCATAACCTTTTAAACGTCAATGGTTATATCAGAAATCATATCAATACAATCATATTAAAACATAACCATACTTACCGAAGAAAAGATAAATCCTTGCTTAAATGATCCACTCTTTTACAAACTATACGTGAATGCACCATCATTGTTTATTCACCAATACTCACAAAAAAAAATAAAAACAACCAAAATATATAAACACTCCCTTAAAAGCAGTTAGCATTGACCAGCAACACTGTATTGTTTACTATAATCCGATCCATTGATAAAGTTTGACTTTTTGCCGTAGAGCGTAGTAGCTGTAGCGTTGATGTTGCCAGAGTGCAGTCGGCTTATTTCAAACTTTTATGTATAATAATATTTTTTTTTCTAAATCTCTCAAGGCCTATGCACAATTTATAGTAAAATTATTGGGAAATAAATTTATTTTAAAAGCAATTGCGGATTAACCTTAAACCAGTTGTAATTGTCAAATTAACAAATTTTTCATTGGGATTTTGCAGATACCTTAGCGATAAATAGGACAATCTGGCTATGCTGCAAGCATAACAGCAAGGTGGGGAGTGCACGTTTACATTCCTTACGTCGACTACAAATGTAAACAATTCTATCTGGAGTTTGTAAGATCTTTGGGTATATTTCTGCCCGTTAGGCATCGGATTGTAATAGTTGTTTGCTAAACCTGTATTCACAAGCCTACCCATGACTACCGGGGTACCACAGGGGTCTATTTTAGGACCGTTGCTATTTTCCTTGTATGTCGTAGATATGTTTCACGTTTTAAAACTGCAAAACTTCAGCAATATGCCGACGACTCACAGATTTATCTAGCGTTATTATTTGAAAATTTACAGGTTGCTCTGGAACATTTTAATGCCGATTTAGACATTATTAATTCATATGCTCAGGACCATAATTTAAAGCTAAATGCTAGTAAATCATATATGCTATTTTTCACCAGCAACAGAGGCACCCATGCATTTATCTATGATAATTTTAAAGCAAATATTAACAATATGTCTGTCCCTGTCGTTAAGGAGGCAAAGAATTTGGATGTTTATTTCGATGAAGGCCTCACTTTCGAAACGCATATAAAGAACACACTTAAAATGACACGCATGCGTTTGAAGAAACTGTACCACCTTAATAAATTTTTATCTGCAAAAACTAAATACTATTTATGCAATACTCATATTCTGTCTTTACTTGATTATGGGAATGTAGTGTATTGTGATTCTTTGGCGGCTGCGCTTTCTCACTCTACTCAGAAAATATAAAACTCTTGTATGCGCTTTTCATTTAATATTCCCTTTAGGAACCATGTCATTCCTTATTTGAATGATAATAATATTCTAAATATGAAGAATCGCAGAAAATATCATATGTACACTTTCGTATATAGGATATTAAATGTTGGAGAACCTCAATATTTAAGGGCAAATTTTCATTCTGATGCGCATCCTCATCTTACACGAAATGTAAATTACTTCAGACCGCCTCAACATCGTACATCTAGCTTTCAAAAGTCTTTCCGTTTCATAGCAGTGCAAATGTGGAATAATTTACCTACTAATGTTAAACAACTTTCAGTTGATAAATTCAATGATTATATTAAACAATATATTTTTTTTACAAGTGCCCCGAAAGTGCCTCTTTTCATGCTTGTTCACTTCACCGAAAGTGGCATTTTCCAAGAGAGCGGGCGGGAAAGTATCGAAGCGGGCGGGAAAGACTCTTCCCGCCAGCTTCGAGTCACCATGTGCTCATAAATAAATAAAACCAGAATTGTCGGTGCGGGATTTGAACCCGCGACCCTCCGAGCGCAAGGCGGACACTCTACCCACTACATACTACAAGCGATAATAAATAGCGGACTATATATAAATTAAATTGGCAGTTAATTTTTTAAAGATGTGTTAGAAAAATGTCTGAAGAATTTCTTTATTTATATGGCCTCAAAGACTCGGGCACTTGTAAAAAAATAAATAAAACCAGAGATGCCGAGTGCGGGATTTGAACCCGCGACTCTCAGATCACAAGGCTTACGCTATACCACTAGGCCACCGAGCCTATTTGTCAAAAATAATAAATAGATATTTACATTCTCCATGCGCGAGTGTTTTCATGTCATGTAGACAGGAAAACTGTCTGAAGAATTTCTTTATTTATTTGGCATCAAAGCTTCGGAGAACTTGTAAAAAAAAATAAGGTACATATCTCGGGCCGTCGGAGGCTTTTCCGGACTACTCACCTTCGGCTCGGTCGGATCTCCGCATCTCGTCCGTAAAAGCCTCTTTTCGGCCCTTGATACTTAATGTACTATTAAATGCATAGAGAGGGGAAGTTTAGTATCAGTATTTTTTTTTTCTGTATATTTTAGGTTTATGCGCTCTGCTATCTTCTTTTTAATGGTTTTGATCTGCGCCTGGGCGGTTGATACTTTGATGCATATTTGATTGAATTGAATTTTATTGTCTTAGTAATTTCTATAGTTTTGTTTAATTAATTATTAATGTCGTATCTTGGGCTATGCCACAGAGGCACAGTTTATCTGT
Organism: Barypeithes pellucidus; assembly: GCA_963991005.1. Taxonomy (NCBI): domain Eukaryota; kingdom Metazoa; phylum Arthropoda; class Insecta; order Coleoptera; family Curculionidae; genus Barypeithes; species Barypeithes pellucidus. Next base: position 53,363,845 of record OZ022562.1, on the reverse strand, counting down.
CGGGTTTTTTACTTTGATTTTCCTAAAAATTCTTTATTTAATTTCTCCTTATTTTCTGGTCCCGGGCACATCTGTGATTCCTCTAATCTAATAACCTGGTAAGTGTTTTCCCAGCCTTTCAGTCTTTCTGGTCAAACGGTTGGTATAATCGCGGATTAGTCCAATTTATCTACTAAAGGTTACATTTATTTTTATTTTTATTGTGTTTTTTAAATAAATAAATTGTGTTTGAATGTGAATTTAGAACTAGACTCTACTTATAACTTTAACCAACTTTAAACTAAACTTTACCCAAGTTCACTAATGAATTTGTAATCATATGTTAATAAATTATTTAGGTTTGAAAATAATTCAGAAATTGATACAATTTTTCCAATTACCGCGGCAATATTTTAAAATGTAATTTTTTAGCATTCAGTATTTTAGGAGAAGCTGTTCCTTGGTAAAATCAATTACTAACCAACCGAAACTACCCGAATATTTACTTTGATTTTCCTAAAAATTCTTTATTTAATTTCTCCTTATTTTCTGGTCCCGGGCACATCTGGGATTCCTCTAATCTAATAACCTGGTAAGTGTTTTCCCAGCCTTTCAGTCTTTCTGGTCAAATATTTGCCTTGGTCAGAAAAGATCCGGATACGGAATCTTGTTGATATCTTCTTATCCCAAAATATATATATATATTCTTTAACAAATAGAGAATGGATGAATTCCAGCAGAGATGCCATTTAGTAAGAGTTCTAGACTATACTTTCTCTAACACTATTTTAGAAATATAAATAAATATGATGTAATATATTTTTGGCGACAATTCTAATTTCTGGGGGTGTACTTTCAGCAAAAACTTCATCGCTCGACATAGATACCTCGACATACATACTAAAAATATTAATTATTAGTGTCATACCCAAAAACATTTAATATAATAAAGAGACAGAATTGTTTACATTCAAGGAAATCACTGTGGCAATGCTGTATGACCCTTCTTACGGGTTATAGTACACTGAAGTTTAGGATTCTAATTCATTTCTCGGCGGCGGTGTGTGATCTATTGTGTTTTTGGATTTATTTTTAGCGTTTTTTCGAACTAAAACTATTTAAAGCTATTTATTAGCTATCTACGATGGCTCGTCAGTCGTGGTGTGTAAGAAATTCGACTATTCTGTTATATGTCACCTAGCCAGTACTAGCCACGTGCAAGCGATTGACCACCAGTAACCCCGATTGCATGTCAGCGTAATTCAAGACACCATATATTTCATGTAATCAACTACCTCACGTTGCAATTATAACAACCTGAAGTGGCTGAATAATCAGATATTTGCCTATAAAACCGATGTAAACTATATTAATTGTGTTCATTAACTTTCAAACTGTTATTATGTCGATTTGAATTTTGTACTGTATTATTATAAAATAAAAATATTTTTTAAAAAGTTATTTCAAGTGATAGTGATTTAACAAATTGGCGCAGTCATCGGTAGGATTCCTCAAACGCTGTCAGAACACGAAGCCATTCTAACTGGTAGCGGCGGATTTCAATCCCTAAACGGACAAAGAACCTTGTAGCCATCGAGACCGCTCTAACTCGGCAAATACTACGGAAGGAACACCTAGTGAAGCCCCTGGTAGCATCAGCCAAGAAAACGACCACTTCGATGTTGCTTTTGTAAGTTAATGAATCATCACGTTTATTTTTAATTGTTAACTGTTCGATTTTCTAAGCGTTTCATCCCTTAGGAAAAATTTTTGATTGATTTTATCCCAGCGATAAATTTATTATCTTTTTAGAGTGTTATTTTAATTAGTGAAAAATTAAAATAATAAAAATGACTTTACCCCCTGGCGACGCAGTCGTTACCAATTTACCGGAAATTGAACCGTACAAACTATCGGAAATATTTTCTATTGTTCCCGAATTTGAAGGTGATCAGATCTTTTTAGGAACATTTTTAAACGCGTGCGATCATGCGTACAATATGGCGACGACGGATCAAAAATGTTTATTAGTGATTCACATAAAAAATAAACTTAGAGGAAGAGCTGCACAGCTCGTTAGTTCTAGAAATCCCTTGTCGTATATAGAAATAAAACAATTACTAAATTTACACTTTGGAGATTCTAGGGATCTTTCATCCCTTATACAGGACCTCCAAAGACTTAAGCAGTTACAAAACGAATCGCCCCTTACTTTCTTTAATCGCTTACAAGTTTTGAACGCAAAAATACACGCGAATATTCAAAAATCTGCGACACTTAACACTGACCAAAAAACGGCTCAAGCGTCTTTAATTGATACTATATCTCTAAATACCTTATTGGTAGGACTTGAACCCAAATTAGGACAACTTATTCGTGCCGGAAATCCGAAAGGTCTTTTAGACGCCCATTCGCGAATTAGGAGAGAACTCCAACTATCATATCTCGAGAAAGCAGATAGACCCAGTCCTCCAAAGCCCAATTTAATCCCAAGAAGGTTACCAACTCAACCCTTAAAATGTTACAATTGTGGCCGGATTGGTCATACCGCTAACCAGTGCCGTACTCAGCAACAACCACGTTATGCCCCACCTCAAAATTCAGGATTTCAGAGGCCAACTAATCAAGTCCCTACATCTAACTTTCCTAACCAGAACAGTAGTCAATTTCAGAATCAATCAAGGCCTCAACAGTATAACCATACAAATCAAAACCGCCCTCCATTTGCGAATAAAAATCCCAATTTCAGGCCTAATCCTCAAAAAACGTATCATGTCAATGTCAACGAACATTCACAAGATGAATACGATTACTGCCCTAATGATTATTATTACAACGACTGTAATGACTATCAAGATCAACAAAACTATCAGACTCCTTACCCTGATTATCTCCAAGCCGACAACTATTCCGCAGAATATTTAAATCAAGAAGATAACCAAAATTTTCTTTCACCCCCTGTGCAACAACACCCTCCTGGAGGAGCATACCTAGAAACCGACCCCATAGAACAAATCCAGAGTCAAATTCAGACAATGAATCTAGACGATATGAACCCAAACCTCAACTTCCCGGAACAGCCATTCCTTTAAGCCCTCTTCTCACTGTTAACTCTAAAAACCTTTACTATATCAAGGATGCCACACAAAAATTTAATCTTCTTATTGATTCTGGAGCAGGTATTTCAATTTTCAAAGAACAAACAGTAAAAAATTTTCAAAGATTTCCCGAAAACATAATAATTCAAGGCATTACTGACCAAAAACTGTCTATTAAAGAGTCAACTCTAGTTCCGTTTATTGTAGGAAACCCCCATAAAGTCTATGTTTATAATTTAGATATTGACTTTGATGGCATATTGGGCTTAGATTTCCTGGAACATTACGAATGTGTAATTGATCTGAAATCTAAACAATTGATTACAAACTTTAAAACTATCCCTCTTTATAAAGTTGACAACCCTGTAACTTTTAAAAACAAAAACATTCCAGATAACCAAAATTTTAACAAAATTTCAATAGAACCTCGCACAGAGAGAGTCTTTAAACTAAAATGTAACCTCGTAAGTACAGACGCTATACTTACCGCACAAGAAACCGAAAAAGTAAGATTGCCGAACGCGTTGGTAAAAATTAATGAAAATGGTGAATTTTATACGACTATTATAAACGCGAACGCCATTCCAAAAGAAATCGATTTTTCTAATTTACTTTTGGAACCGGTAGATGACACTGCCGAGCCATTTTACAGCCTTAATACCGGTAGTAAACAACAAAAAAGTCCGCAGGACAGAATGACCTTAATACATAGTCAACTAAGAACTGAACACTTGAACGAAGAAGAAAATGAGCTTGTCACAAATTTATGTTCAGATTTTGCAGACTTTTTTATCTCGAGGGAGATGCTCTTTCTTTCACGAATGAAATAAAACACTCTATCGAAACTAACGGCGCACGCCCTGTTTACACCAAATCTTACAGGTATCCCCAAATACACAAAAACGAAGTTAAAACCCAAATTAACAAAATGTTAGACGAAGGAATTATTCGCCCATCTATATCACCGTGGTCTTCACCTGTGTGGGTGGTTCCCAAAAAACTGGATGCTTCTGGAAAGCAAAAATGGCGCGTCGTAATCGACTACCGTAAAATAAACGAGCTCTCTGTAGGGGATAAATACCCTCTGCCCAACATTTCTGACCTCTTGGATCAATTAGGGAAGTGCCAGTACTTCACAACATTAGATCTCGCTTCTGGATTCCACCAGATAGAAATTGAGCCCCGTGATATTCCAAAAACAGCCTTTTCGGTCGAGAATGGCCATTACGAATTTGTACGAATGCCATTTGGCCTTAAAAATGCCCCGTCCACTTTCCAGCGAGTCATGGACAACATTCTCCTTGGTATTCAAAATGAACGTTGTCTAGTATATATGGACGACATAATTATCTATTCTCCAACTATCCATGAACATATTTCTCGCTTAACGGAAGTTTTCAAACGTCTCCGAAAAGCAAACCTTAAAATTCAGCCCGATAAATGTGAATTCTTGAGAAAAGAAGTCGCATACCTTGGACACCTCATTACCCAAGATGGCGTCAAGCCCAATCCATTAAAAGTTGATTGTATTCAAAATTTTCCAGAACCAAAAAAATCTAAGGATATCCAATCATTCTTAGGACTAGCAGGCTACTATCGCCGTTTCATTCCAAATTTTGCAAAAATTTCTAAGCCTCTTACGAAACTATTGAAGAAAGACACCCCTTTCCTTTTTGACTCGGACTGCAAATCATCTTTCGTGGAATTGAAGGAAGCTCTCATCTCTAACCCCATACTCATATACCCTAATTTCGAAGAACCCTTCCTGTTAACCACAGACGCCAGTGCATTCGCCATCGGCGCTGTACTCTCACAAGGCTCAATAGGAAAAGATCTTCCCATTGCATACGCTTCTAGAACGCTATGTGTTGCAGAAACCAAATATTCGACAATCGAACGCGAACTACTTGCCATTGTCTGGGCCGTAAAACATTTCCGACCCTATCTATTTGGTAGAAAATTCACCCTTGTTACCGACCATCGGCCATTAACCTGGCTTTTCTCCATTAAAGACCCCGGAAGTCGTTTAGCTAGATGGCGCCTTAAATTGGAAGAGTACGACTATAAAATAGAATACAAACCCGGAAAAGTAAATAAAAACGCCGACGCCTTATCGCGAATAAAAATAAACCATTTTCAAGAGTGCGCTAAATTTCAATCTAAATATAGTATTCTTGCTTCAAATGAAGACCATAATAGGCCCTCTACGAGTGGTTTACAAAAAATTCCTGAAGACGACGAAACCAGCGAAACGGAAATCGATACGGATAAATTAAAAGACGAATATAACACTTTTGTGCATTTATATAAAACAAAATCGATTATCGATTATTCAAAATTCGAAATTTCTAACGTCCAACTTTTAGACAAAACTCACAAAAATATAGTTACATTCTTCTGGCAAAACAAAATGGAAGACCTCCATTATAAAATTATTGACGATATTTTCGAGGAAAATCCCGAATTCTCCCGAGATCAAATAAACATTTTATCAAGCAAAAGTGTCAAGGACAGGAAATATTTTATAATTCCCTTACGATACGACCCTGATAACGTAGTCTCACATCTATTCTATATTCTGTACAATGGCCAAAACGAATTCGACAATACAACTACGTATTGCATAGAAAACAATTTAAATTTACCTATACTCGAAATCCTTTCATTTATTTTTAACGATAAAGAAATAAAATTAAAAATTTGCCAAAATATTGTCAGAACCCCCGACGAGGACCAAATCCCTATTATATTAGATCAGTACCACAAAGGTAAAAATAATTTACATCGCGGAATAAATGAAACCGTAAAACGGGTTAAAGAAAAATATAATTGGCCAGGTCTTACCAAAGACGTAGAAAAATTGGTAAAAAATTGCGAAATTTGCCAAAAAGTAAAAATTTGTCGGAAAAACTTAAGCACCCCTCTCGTGATAACCGAAACACCAAAAACTCCCTTTGAAAGGATCAACATCGACATATTTGAATATCCGACGCGTAACTACGCCTTGACAATTCGAGACGAATTGACTAAATTCACCCAGGCCTATCCTTTAGGAGACAAAAAAGCTTCTACCGTAGTAAACACACTGCTTGTATTTTTCCAGCATTACGGTACGCCACTGCGAATCCATTGCGACCATGGTCGTGAGTTCGACAATACCCTGCTTAAGGATCTATGTGAACTTTACGACGTAAAACTAACTTTTTCAAGCGTTAACCACCCTCAGTCAAACGGTTCCTTAGAAAGATTTCATGCTACCCTCACTGAAATGCTAAGAGCCCATACTGCAGAGAACCCTGACGAACATCCCTTCAATATTCTTCCATATGCCGTCATTTGCTACAATAATACCAAAAATAAGACCCACGGTTTTACACCCTACGAACTTATTTTCGGACATACGTCCAATAGACCTCCTGAAACCCTATACAATCAGAAGGATTTAATCTCTAAATACATCAGAGACCTAAGCAATCGCATGGAATACTATTACAAGGTCGCACGAATAAGAACTAATCAACAAAAGGAAAAATCGAAAGTTAGGTTTGATAAATCAGTATCCGAAAAAATACCCGATTATAATCCCGGAGACAAAGTATACGTCAAAGAGTCACAAATAAAGGATAAAGCGCAAAATAAATTTAATGGTCCCTTCGAAATAAAAGAAATTTTCAAAACATCAGCAACCGTGCAAAATCTCCAAACAAACCAAATATCCAAAATTAATTTTGATAGATTAAAGCCCTATTACGAATAGTCTCTTCCTTTCAGACTCTGCGGGCTCCTATCAGCCGCGGCGGCGCAGTACTCCATAACACCTATCAATAACACAATAGGACTCTTTTTCCATGAAGAAAATACCATCAAAATCTCCAACGACAAATGGACCCTCCTGGTCTATAAAGAGCTACAACCGCTTAAAGATGCGATCTCAAACAATGATAAAATTCTTTCTAATTTGGTAGAAATGTTCCAACTTCCCAAAATGTTACCCTTTAAAGTCGAAGTACAAACGCATGTCAGCCTCCTAAAACAAATTTCCGATTCCGTAAGCCAAAAATATAAAGAAATTATGACCGATACTAAACGGTACGATTTGCGAACGAAACGCGGTATATTTAATGGAATAGGTACTGTCTGGAAATCCATAACTGGTAACTTAGATGCCTCGGACGGTGAATACTTTAACGATTGCATAGAAAAAGTAACCCACGACGAACATCAAATAGAGAATCTGTTAAAAAACCAAATTTCGGTAACTACTTCAGTAATTAGGAACTTTAATAGCACCATCCAAAAACTTCAAATAGACGAAGAAACCTTTAATCACGATATCATAGAAATACGGAAAGCCCTCCTCAATGTCTCAAATGTTATGATTTTTTACGAAGGTCAAATAAAGGTAATAAGCGTATGTGAAACACTAATGGAAAGTTATATATTCCTAGAGGATTCCTTAAACGATATATTGAACGCAATAACTTTTGCACGCCTTAAGATTCTCCACAGTTCAATCATAACTCCAAGAGATCTGGTTTCCTCCTTACAAGACATTTCGCGGTCTTTAGTAAAAAACAATTTACCCCTGCCGACATACGGCTCAAATATTGCTGAATACTTAGATATTATAGAACTAGAAGCTTATCAATCCGATTCAAAAATAATTTTTGTACTAAAAATCCCACTTACTGATCCTGAGACTTACACCCTCTATCGACTTCACCCAATCCCGATATTAGATAATCGAACAGGTCTCTATCATATTCTACCTAGTACTCAAAAATATATTGCGCGAGATGATGATTCATTACTGTACATATCATTGCGGAACCTGGACCACTGCACACAACTAGGTACCAGCACCAAGATCTGTTCAAACATTCTTCCATACCCTATTGACAGCGATGCCATGTGTGAAGCCCAACTTCTCAAACACCTCAGCAAACTACCGAAGACCTGCCAAACATCACTACTCCTTGCCAAGGAATACAATGTTCAAGAGCTCAGCCAAAACTACTGGTTGGTTACAATTTCTGATCCTCTGCCAATTACAGTCAAATGCGAAAACAAAGATGTTGTCACCAAATTCCTAAACACCAATTCTCTTCTAAAACTACAGCCAGGATGTACCGCCTTTATTGGGAATACCAGGGTACATGCCAGATACCCTATCGACAAAGACAAAACGTTGACTTACCAAACCCATCCAGTGATGATACCCTTTGAATGTTGCAAGCATCTTCCTAATAAGCCACACATTCCGAACCTGAAACCACTAAAATTAAACAACATCAACGTAGAAGACCTCAATATCGCACAACACAAGCTCAATCAATATTCTGATGAGCTGGACAAGCTGATCAACGAGCCTTTTGTAAACAAACATGTACATTGGTTCACAATCTTCACCATAACCATGATAGTTGCCTTAATGGTTCTTTACATCTTATGCAAATGCAGACGTAAAAGACACACGAGAATAGGATTAGCTATCACAAACGACAATTCTGGACCACCACCACCTCCGGTACCTAAGTCTAGAGAAACAGTCCATCAGAAGCTTCGGAACCTGATGCCAAAGAGACGACCCAACACACGTCCTATAGATGAAACCCTGGAAGAAGAACCCTTGGAACTCCAGTCCACATATAGAAGTTAAAAGTCGTTGCGATGCACCGACTTTTTTATTAAAGGGGGAGTTGTTATATGTCACCTAGCCAGTACTAGCCACGTGCAAGCGATTGACCACCAGTAACCCCGATTGCATGTCAGCGTAATTCAAGACACCATATATTTCATGTAATCAACTACCTCACGTTGCAATTATAACAACCTGAAGTGGCTGAATAATCAGATATTTGCCTATAAAACCGATGTAAACTATATTAATTGTGTTCATTAACTTTCAAACTGTTATTATGTCGATTTGAATTTTGTACTGTATTATTATAAAATAAAAATATTTTTTAAAAAGTTATTTCAAGTGATAGTGATTTAACAATTCTAATCCCGGATTAATATTTCGTCGGTACGTGAGAATAATGAGGTTATGTTTATTTATGACTAATGTCAGATCGAAATTATCTAAACGCGTACATTATTACAGCGTTGCCATTTTTTAAAGCCATATTCTTCTAACTTATTCGAAACCGTAGAACTGTGTATGATTGTAAATAAATGGTGTTTTATGATCAAACAATCGACCTCGGGAAGGTCGTTCCATAAGGATGAAGTCCTCCAGATGAAAGAATTCTTAAATAATGAAGTTCGAGGAGTACTAAGTTTAACCACATATGGATGGGCGGCAATGGTTCGTCGTGTATTTCTGCTATTCGTCGCTCTGGGCGGGATTAAGAGAGCAAGGCCCTCCTTTCGATGGAATCCAGTATATGTATGTATATTGTGAAAAGTTGTTGAGGTGTGTATAACTTTCTGGTTCGGAAGAGTACACCAAGTTTCTGAGAAGCTATCTTGGCGATTGCCACAACGTGATTATGCCAAGACATATTTCCTCCCAGATTTGGTTACTGTCACAAGACAAGTATGTTATCATTAACAAAGCTAAATATATGATTTTTAGTTTTCACTAGAAGGTCGTTAATGTAGAGTAAGAAGAGGGTGGGAGACAATATGAACCCTTGAGGAACACCTGCCTTGATGGCGAAGGTATCTGATAGAAATCCATCAATCGCAACTTGCAGAGAGCAATCCTTAAGATAGCTAGATAACCATGCATAAAGATGGGTGACATAGGCTAGAAGTTTTCCCGTTGATCTGGACTTCCGAAAATCATATTGATGAGCGCTGATAATGTTGAGGCCTTCCAGGTACTTCAGAAGTTGTTCGTTAATAGCTTCCTACATCACTTTTGATATAACTGAAAGCAATGCGACTGGTCGATAGTTGTTAGGCAGGGTTCTCTTACCTTTCTTTGGTATATGCTAGACTCGCGCTGTCTTCCAGCATGATGGAAATATTACTTTTTTGTAGGATAAGCTGAAAACTCTACAAAATACTGGTGTTAATTTCGGTCATTTCCGATTTAACTGCAGGAATGTTGAATGCTGCTCTTCCCTGGAAATCTACAGTGGAATTCGAAGAAAATAGAGCAGCAAGTAAGTTCGAGCTGTCTCCGGCTGTGGATGCTATTGTACCTACTGTAGTGACAGTGACAATAAACGCATAGTTTGTGTATCGTTACTGATGATATCGTAAATATCTATAAATCGCTCTCAAATCGGCGAAGCCGTTTCCGAACCACAAGCAGGTAAAACAGGTTTGACGGAACGATTTATCAATATTTTGATGCGCCGTTCATTATTATGATATTTTGTTTTATGCGTAATAATATCTAAAGTATTTTCGGAGATATTAAAAAGTGGCAATTTCTTGTATGCCGCGACAAGCGCGCATTTGCGAAATTAAGAATTTTTTGCCAATCCTCCCTCGTAGCTGAAAAAAAGTGTACAAATTGAATCCGGCCTGATCCCCGTAGCTCGATTAATAAACTACTTATCAGCATTTATATAATTCCCTCCCTCATAACTCCCCTCCTAATAACCCCACCACCCCCAGCCTACAGCCCATCAAAGTCTACTGATTCGCGAAAATTGATGCCCTAACTCCGCCCCTTCTTGAGATATAATTAATTAAATTTTATTGTTTTTGCAGTTAAAAATCGCGATAAACCACGCGAACTATTTGAGATATCGGGATCAGGTTTGTTCGAGCTTACGGGCTCTGTCAAGCTCTTCAATTTTGTCCTTCACATTTTTTTTTGTAGCATCAGAACCGGCCGAGTTATTTAGGAAAATCCGATTTCGGTTAGATTTACGGGGCATGACCCCCCCCCCCCCCCATGCGGCACCCCCTACAAATTATGTTAGAATGTCCAGAGGATCCTACTGTATCGATTAGGAAAAAAAATACTCGATTTCGTCAAGGGATTTTTGAGCCGTTTATTTCGCCAGAACGACTTCACTATAAGATCACTTTTAATACGGCCGAACAGTTAGAATAAGCAATATAACGGATTTATGTGCACCCCTGTATTTTGTACAACTAATCTTGTACCGCTCCACCCCATTATCGACTGTCCAATATCTCTTAAATTCTTTATTTCAACACATCTGGGAACTGGCCTAATCCAATAACTTGGTGAGAGTTTTCTTAGGCCCTCTACCTTCCTTATCAAATATTTGCTTTGTCCCTCCCTACGAGATGTTATTTTAATAAAAACGATTGTTTCAGAATATAAATGCGGTTTGGAAGCTGGTGCTTTGTTAGGATATAAAGAAGAAAACTTTAACGCCTAAAAATAGATAGTATTAACGTGATAATTTTTTTAAAAGTATTTTTCTTAGAAGAATAATAATAATACTTCTTTCTTTTAAATGACATTTCCTACATACACCAAGCAATATGTTCAAAAAAGTCTATTATGGTTCAGGCTTAATTTTTTAATAGTTTTTTTCCAATCCCTTATATTGTTAATACATTTAATAGAATTAAGTGACTTGTTATAAAATTTACTTTTTATCTAACTATTATACGTATGTATACTACCTTCTAATACTACCTATAATACCTTATACATAATACCCGGTAATTATTATTAATTAAAAATTAAAATTTGTATTTATTTTTATAGTTGTTTTTATATAATATTATTCTGTTTTCCTATATTAAATGTACAATTTTTGAATTTCACTGAGGAAGAAGCTGAACCAACTATGAAATTTTGCGACTTGTAACAGAGCTATATATCATTTTTGCTATTCGGTTTTTCGACTCAATATAGCCCTCCGCTACGCTAGTACTCTTCCACTTTCTGTGTAGCGTAAGAGTTGCAAGGGAAGCACCACCCTCGATAAGAAGTATGAACGAGGTCCGACAAAGGCAATGTCTTGTATATTGGCGTTTTCTCAATTAAGAAATTTTGCTATGATTGAAGGAACACGTCCTAGTGTATTTTTACCCACATGCATAGCTATGCATTTAGCATTTCGGTATGTAAGGAAAAGTCTGCGTTCTTTAATTCCTTTTGGCCTTAATGCAAGGTACTGTTTAACCAATTTTAAGGCATCTCTTTGGTCTCCTTCGATTATAGAAAAACTTGTTGGCGTAGCAGTTTTAGTGCCTTGTCAAGAATAACAGGCCCCTTATCCTCAATATCATCAACGGTCATTTTTACCATCTCATCCCGTCTTAGGCCGCCAAAAACTCCCATTACGAGTACCACTTTATGCAGCAGGAAGGTATCATTCGAAAATTTTGCGCTTCGGTTTTTATTTTTTCCTTACTTTGTTCGACGAGATGTACAAAAATAAATTGCACGTTCTCATTGCTACTTTTTATTGTCCACATTATCAGATCTTTCATGAGACGTTTCGTCTTTGAGTCACCATCATCAACTTAATTTTCTTAAATTCGGGCTTGGATCTTTTTGTTTAAGTGGTATACAACACTTATTGGCTGTGTTCCATAAATTGATCATTGACCCCTAGTATGTTCCTGTAATTTACTTTTTTTCTTAAATTCGGTATAATAAATAAATTAATTAATTAAACTCAGTTCATCTTTTAAAAGTCTTAAGAAAGTGCTGGCTTCAGAGTAGAATTTTATTTATATTAATAAAATAAATTACTCGTACTTACTCTAAGTAGAATGTTGATGGAACGTATAGTTTGAAAAAAAAAAAAAAAACAGTAGTAATAAGTAACAACAATAACAATTAAAGACAGAAATAGCAATAATAATTTAAAAATCTTCAGTTTCTTCGAAACGAAAGTAAATTACAAGAACGTACTGGGGCAATTTTAATGAAAATGGTCTCTTACCGTCTCTTGCCGTTTCCGAAATCCCAATGGCGGAGGCCGAATTTATAGCACCCAGTAGAGATGGATCACCCTAGTGGCGTAAATATGGAGGGGGGGTTGTTCGTACAAACCCGAAATGTAATGTTTTAATCAATTTATTCAAAGATGAATTCGCTAGGAAAAATATAATTGTTGACCTACACATTGTAAAATCCCATCAGGTACTCTATTCAATTACAGTGACCATAATCTTGGTTTTTCCCGACATCTTTCCATCTTTATAATTTTAATAACGTGAATTTGTTGTACATTTTTCATTAGACATCTGACGAAGCTATAGTATAGCGAAATATGTTACTTTTTATAATATAGTGGAAATATACAAGTTCAACTCTGTTTTACTTCTTCCCATAATATTATAGTAATGGATTTCCACCTAGTATCGGCAATTCATTTTTTTAAAATATATATTTTGTTTTTAGTAGATGATTGGTTTGTTCGTTTTAAACGCTCAGTATATTTTTTGTTTAGTTAATAATTGAGTCAGAGTTAGTAACGCATTAACCATTTTGTTTTTTGATCAATATTTTTAATACCATTTCGTTTTATCCTAAAAGCGGTTAATTACCTGTTTATAATGACCAATTACCTTAAGTTTAGAGTAGAATTTTTTTAATTAATAAATTAATGGAGCAAGAAACGAAATTTTGTCAATTTGCACAAATTTCGTTTCCTTCACAAATTTTTTATCAGAAATTTTAAATTTTAGGTTTGGTCCCCTAAGACGGGTATTTTTGGATAAAACTAAAAAAAAAACTAAATATCGATCAAAAAACGAAAAAGCGAAAGCGCCACTATATTTAATATGAAAGCACCACCCACCCCCCCCCCCCCCCCCCCCCGCTCTACTCTAGAAAACTTAATTTTCGAATTGTTCTCACTATCCTTTTCGAAATTACAAATGCGTACCATCCCAAAATATAATGCCGTATTTCATCACAAATTCCAAATTTGCTCTCATTTTTCATTTTCATTTGTTGTGAAAAATGCTTCTTCCTGATTAGTGTGTGTGTGTGTGATTGTTGCCAAGTCTGTTATCTTTAAAAATATGGAAATTTACGTTTCCTCGAGGGAGATTATGTAGGAAAATAAAATTCTAATAAAATCCTTTGTTCCATTGTCAGGCAGTTTTTAGTGCCCCTCATACAAGCCATCTCAAAAAGTTTCCTTTTCCTTCTAACAAAAAGCTTTCCAATCTACAGCACACTTTACCCCAAATTGAAACCCATCCTGCAAAAAATATTATTTCATACCTTTTGACCCCTAAAATGATATAATAGGGCCTTCCTCTGTCCACAAGCGTTTCCCTTAGCAAGTATTTCAACCCTTACTATAACAACATAAGGGATGGCCAATATTTGAAAAGGGACAGTAAAAACAATTTGCTACAGAAACGCCGTTATTGGTTTGTTACCTAATCGGAGACTTTTGTTATAGTCGCATAAAATTCCGTTCGGCTATCGGAATCTGGTAATAAAAGTTTTTTTTGTTGTTATTAGGTTTTACTTTAAGCATATAAGATTTTGCTTTTAGATAATGGAACATATTAAAGCTCATATCAATTTTGGTTTTTGTAGGAAGGTCCATTGATAGTTTTTATAGGGTTGGACTACTTACTTTGCAGAAAATGAGGCTTCTGAGCAAATATCTTCCAGTGCCCCGAGGGAAGCAAAATTTCGAAATTTTATCAAAATTTACCATAAATACAGGGTGTTATGGAAATGACTTATTATATTTAAATGGGCGACTCCTTGAGTGTCCTAGAAAAAGTCTACATACTTTTCTTTTTAATCGAATATCTAAATACTAACGTAAAAACCCTTTTTGCCTACATGCTGTCGACGCTCCATCTGGTTTCAGTTAGCAACAATGTAGGTCACTAGAGTAAACTACAGTGAGGCCAGATCACACCGCGTGTCTCGCCCCTGCTTGAATAACCGCCGCGCGCGTATTGATGTTTAACCTTCAGTATCGTTACTTCAGTATGTTTCGATACCCGGTGTTGGAATGACATTGCAAGCGGTTCCACGTGCTTGATGTATACGAAATTTAAACGTTTTGTTAGTTGTAGCATTACTCGATTTTTTTTCTGTTGTGAAATAATTAATAATAATAAATGTTATGATGTGATTTCAAATTTGTGTGATATTATCTACTGTTGGTTCAGTTGCAAAACATACTTTTTTAAGGAATTTAATTATAAAACGAATTATTTTAAAATAAGATCGAAGCTAAGAGAGTAATACAGGGTGTTATGGAAATGACGTATTATATTTAAACCGGCAATTCTTGAGATAAAGACAAATTGAAGAAAAATACCCATAAATGGCGCTTTCAATTCATTCAGCGGTAAAAGTGATTTGACGTAAAACCAGAAAAACACCTGTGGGGCACTGCGATACATGTAAACAAAAAGCGAATTTTGACCGGTGTTGTCATATGTACACCTTAAACTCCTTAGACAAAATAAATAATTTAAACAATTTCCCATTCTGTAATAACTTATTGTACAATTAATTTAAGATACTTTACGACAAAAAATGTTTTAAACAACCAGAACAAACATGAAGAATAGTGTTCGTAAAGCGCCGCACGCTTGCGGGCTGTTAGTTGAAGACCAACCAGCGGCCGGATACGTTGTATTTCGTCGATAACCAACACAGTGGCAGCAATCCGCTCTGTTATTTCGGTTTAAGCGTGTATCTTGCCAGTCCATAAATAATCTTTGAATATTGTTTTTATTGACGAAACTAATTTGCTCAGTTTAATACCGGTTGTTACTTCTGGATGTCCCATTTCGTCGCGTGTAATAAAATTTAATAATCTGTAGTATAATCTGTATTATTGTATTTTCAAAAGCTAACTATCGGTTCTGTTTCACTATTACTGTGTGTACATAAAGTGTTTCCAGGAGTGTTCCCATGAAAAAAAAAGAACAACTGATTGTGTTTGTGCCTGGATTTCCTCGCTCTTTAGGTATAAAGATAAATACAATAGAGGTAGATAAATAATGTATTTATATAATTTTATATATAATTTCAGTTTTATATTAAGTTTGGCAACATTGCCATTGGGCCTGGGTGATATATGTTTACAGTAGCGCGTACTGACCTGTGAGTAAGAGGGTTTGTTACCTCACTTTTAAAACGGTCGATTTAAAAAAAATAAAATATGAAGCTCTTCTCTAGGACACCCAAGGAGTCACCCATTTAATATAATAATATCTTCTAGCCTATGTCACCCATATTTGGAACAACGCAATCGAACATCATGGGGAGTCTCGGGTTGTTGCGCTGGATATTTCTAAAGCTTTTGATCGTGTTTGGCATGAGGGGCTTCTAAGTAAACTGCGATCCTATGGTATGCCCAGTCGATTCTGTGCATGGTTATCTAGCTTTCTTAAGGACCGCTCTCTGCAAGTGGGGATTGACGGATTTCTCTCAGACACCTTCACCATCAATGCCGGTGTTCCTCAAGGGTCCATATTGTCTCCCACTCTCTTCTTACTCTACATTAACGACCTTCTAGTGAAAACTAAAAATCCGATATTTAGTTTTGCTGACGATAGCACACTTTTCTCATCTTTCTCTTTGAATGCGCAAACATCGGCTGCCGACGCACATCTTCGCAGACAGCATGAAGTATCACGCCTTAACAAAGACCTGGAAGAAATTTTGGCTTGGGGTGACAGTAACCAAGTCGAATTTAACGCTAAAAAACCCAGGCAGCAGTTTTCTCTAAAAAGGTTAACATTACAGAACCGGAAATAGTCATGGCCGGACACGCAATCCCACTGGCTTCATCTATTAATTTGCTGGGTGTCAATCTGGGAGGAAATATGTCTTGGCATAACCACGTTGTGGCAATCGCCAAGATAGCTTCTCAGAAGCTTGGCGTACTCTTCCGAACCAGAAAGTTGTATACACCTCAACAACTTTTGACACTATACAAAGCCCAGATTCGACCATCACTAGAATACTGCTCTCATGTCTGGAGCTCTGCACCCAAACATACTCTTCGGCTACTGGATTCCATCGAAAGGAGGGCTATTCGTCTGATCGGAGACCACGAGCTGACGAAGAACCTCGACAGCCTAGAACATCGAAGACAGGTTGGGGATTTGACTCTCTTTTACAGATATTTTCATGGAAGGTGCTCGGCTGACCTTGCCCTCTTAATTCCGCCCAGAGCGATGAATAGCAGAAATACACGACGAACCACTGCCGCCCATCCGTATGTGGTTAAGCTTAGTACTCCTCGAACTTCATTATTTAAAAATTCTTTCATCTGGAGGACTTCATCCTTGTGGAACGACCTTCCCGAGGTCGTTTTTCCCAACGAATATAACCTCCAACGATTCAAATCCACCGTGAATCGCTTTCTGCGCACACGCACCACTTCCAGAGTGCCCTAAAGGATTTTTCCTATAGTGCTTGTGTTTGATCATAAAAAAAAAAAAAAAAAAAAAAAAAAAAAAAATATATAGTCATTTCCCGAACACCCTGTATACCTTAAAATTGTAGTTTTTTTTAAGTTTGAAAAAGGAGTGAGAACGCGGGTCAAATACGCCTTGTTGTCAATAACTGAATACGTGCGGTTACAATTCTGTGTTGCAATATGACAACACGGCCTACAATGCGCTAACCTCTTTGGAGACTTGAGACTGCTTCAATAAATTATTGATTGCGAACGTTGTCAGTAGCGGCCACGTAAATTTTCAGATTTCATATAAAGTGTATATTTCACTTAAAACGCCATTTATGGTTATTTTTCTTCAATTTATTTTCCATCTCAGGATTTGCCGGTTTAAATATAATAAGTCATTTCCATAACACTCTTCATATTGTATCTATTATTAGTCATCTTGTATATAGTAAAAGTATTAGTAAAATTAAGTCGATTTTTGAATATTTCGTCAAACGTTTTGTTGGTCTTTCAAAGCTTCATATTTTCTAAACGAGTGGACCGATTTTCAAAAACTAAGCAGCAATGTATGGGGAATTAAAAACCCATTTTAATGAGGTATTATCTCACCCCCATTCCTATTTGAAGAAATTTGTTGGATGACACCCCCACTTAGAGAGTTAATGATTTTGCTGTGCTTTCTGCTTCAAAAGTTGTCCCCGTGGCAAACAAACTGGACATATTTTTGCATTTTGTCGAAAAGTTCTTTCGCAGCCTTGAGGTACGTTTTCGATTAGTCACCCGATATAGTAGCTTCCAAGAAATATCGTTCCAACAATGGATTTATTCCTGTAAATTTTAGACGGTGACGTTGCCAGTGGTAAAAAATTGGAAAAGGTCTCACCCCTAATCGTTCTACTATAAGCGGATCCAACACAATAATGTGTTTTTAAATAGTAACCTAAAAAACATATGTTCGTGGTCTGATGCGCTACAACAATTTAAAACTAAAGCAGTAAAAATAATAAAATCCCTTCAACCCGTATTTTCCTATCGAATATTCTATTTTAGGAAGCTTCAACTATGAACTATTTTCGCATTTGGGTCAAGTGCTCACACCATGCAGGCGATTTAAACAACAAAACACAGTTCAATACATTCGTATCCAGAGAGACGATATATTGTTTCTTTTGTGCAATGCATTTGCACTGTGAGTTTGCGAGTCAATAACTTCACTATTTCAATGGCAATAGTTTTGAAAGTACCATCAATACGACAAAGACCAAAAGTTTTAAGAGGAATTTATATAGCTAAGTATAAAGTTTTCAGAAGAGTGATTGAATGGAAGCGGGATTTTTGTTGCCGGTTTATAACAGTGACGTAAAAATCTATATCGTTAGGGCCGAAAGACCCTGCCCCGCTTCAAACTGTCGCGCGCTGGCTGACTTGCGATCGAAAATATTTAATAACCACCGATCTAATAGAGATTTTGTCGCAAAATGGATTTTGCAAATCGATAAGGAACAAAACGCTATTTTTTTTAATTAATTCAAGATTCTGGGCCAGCATGTTTTTTTTATGATCAAACGCAAGCACTATAGGAAAAATCCTTTAGAGCACTCTGGGAGTGGTGCGTGTGCGCAAAAAGCGATTCACGTTTGTTTTGAATCGTTGGAGGTTATATTCGTTGGTAAAAACGACCTCGGGAAGGTCGTTCCACAAGGGTGAAGTCCTCCAAATGAAAGTATGCTTAAATAGTGAAGTTCCAGGAGTACTAAGCTTAACCACATATGGAGGGGCGTCAGTGGTTCGTCCATGAAAAAATCTGTAGAAGAGAGTCAAATCCCCAACCTGTCTTCGATGTTCTAGGCTGTCGAGGTTCTTAGTCAGCTCGTGGTCTGCAATCAGACGAATGTTAAAACTATTTAAAAAATTAAATTGTTATTATTTTGCAATTGTTCTCAATGACAATTTTTTTTAATACACTTAATAACTAACAGCTAACATAACAAAGTGTTAAATAAGAAAAAGAACGACACTGATACGATACGTACAACTGGAGATATTAGATTTTAAGTATGAGAAGATTGGAGAAAATCCATCAAATTATCAAAAATTCATGTGTGGGTATTCTGGAGAATAAATAATAGAAATTTTTCAGCAAAATAAGCCCAAAATAAGGAGGGCCTCTATGTGGATCTCGTGAATGGTAACAGATACAACTTCGATTAAATTTGGAAAAAGTATCGCCATCAAAGCAGAACTAATATGCCCCACATAAAGTTTTGGTAAGATATTTAAGTTTTGAGTTATTTAAGAAAAACTGAAATTTTGAATTTTTAATATTTTTTTTTGACGTTAAAATTAAAGTTAGAGCAAAACTGATAAAACATTCTCACAGCAACTTTAGCGAACTCTAAGAATACATAACAATTTTTTTTATATGACGATCCGTTTTCAAGCAATCATCAGCAACTTCATTTCTTCTAATATGGCCCTGATTTTATAACGTCAAATTTTAAAACCTTTTTTATTTTAAATTCAATGATTCATTATCGTTTAATTACGTTTCGAGTCTTTTTAATCATTTAACAATAACAAAACAGTAAGTATAAAAAAATAAACAACACATACATAGGTACATCGGCAAAAAACATTAAATAAAGTAAAACTAACAGTAGATTATTAGAAATTAATTTTCCAAAAGGTGTACGAAATGATTTCCGTCATTTTCCAGAGACCTTAGACGACTAGTAAAGTTATTGAAGCCACAAATGCTAATGAATGTTTTAAATTTTGTAATTTTAATATGCTATTTATTTGGAGACCGACTGAAATCATTTCGACCACCTTTTGGAAAATTAATTTCTCATAATCTACTGTTAGTTTTTCTTTAATTAATGTTTTTTTCGCCGATGTACCTATTTGTTGATTATTTTTTCATGCTTACTGTTTTGTTACTGTTAGTATTAATTATCTTGTTTTATGATTTTATGTAGTGCATTATTATAAAATAATTTCAAAAATATTCACGTCAATATCTACTGCATTTTTACAAAATTATGGAAAATACAGGTCCGTATCCTGAAAATTGAGCGAAGATGATTAAAAAGACTCGAAATGTAATTAAACGATAATGTGTGATACATCATTCATTAGAATAACAAAAGGTCTTAAAATTTGATATTATAAAATCAGGGCCGTATTAGAAAAAGTGAAGTTGATGATGATTGCTTGAGAACGGAACGTCGTATAAAGAAAATTGTTATGTATTCTTAGAGTGCGTGAATGTTTTGTCAGTTTTGCTTTAACTTTAATATTTACGTCGATAAAAAATTAAATTAAAAATTCAAAATTTATTTTTTTTAATAATTCAAAACTTAACAATCTTATCAAAACTTTTTGTGTGGCATATTGTTCGTCCTTTGATTGCGATACTTTTTCCCCATTAATCGAAGTTTTATTTGTTACCATTTCCCCATAGAGGTCTTTGGCGGCTCGTGACCAGTTCACAAGTATGGTGAAATTATTTTTAAAATTTTATTTTTGTGTAACGACCAAACAATTACTTTCTAGGCGTTTTAAATGTAGGAAGAAAAAAAGTAATAAGAAAATATATTTTTATTTATTTTTTTATTTTACACAAGGAAATACAACTTTTGGAAAATAAGAAAGGTTTTCTTAGTGTGTATAGCTGTCGGATCTTAACGTCGTCGCATGCAACCCTCGTAACAATATTTATTCAGTCCACTACTAATACTACTAAAGCCGAGCTACGATCTATCAAGAAAACCGAATGATGTCTAATACCACTAGGCCATCTACGGCTACGTCATTACGCGCAACCAAGACGAGAACAATAGTTAACTGTTTCATGACGAGAACGAATCGAGCCACGAGACTGACAAGTTGGCATTCTTCATATTTTCAGTGTTTTTTTAGTATAAATCCTTAAATAAAATGGTTTAAAATCATATCGAGTATCATTTATCGAAATACACAACATTTATCGACCCTACACAATAGTGCTTAAACGTAAAGTCCATTCTTCGGTTCTTAATTGTAGAAAATTGATCAATAATAGCCTCATTAAGTTTGGAATACCCTTTATAATTTTTTTTTCATATAGATATTTCATTTTTAAACTTTCTAATAAATTCCCTAGATTTATCCTTTGTGGTCTGCGTTAAATTAATTTAGGGTTTAGGTGTTCCCGCATTCTTCACTTCAATTTTTTGCTCCAAACTCAAAGAGCTAAAGTTATTTTTTAAATACTCCACCGTCAAACTATTCATTTTAACTTAATAAATATATAATATTAAAATATTAAAACATACACGCTCGAATTTCTAACTAGATGCACGAACAGACAACAGCGCGGTGAACACAAAAACTGTGCGCCTTTTCCATGTTATATTGCCATAGGTCCGCTATCCCCCGCTGCCACTCGCCACCTGTTACTACAGAGAAACTGCACTACTTAATCGTACATACGAGCAAGTCTCGTCATAATCGTCATTTACCTCGACCGAGGCACGGTTGCCGAATCTATACAGTTTTGTTTGACGGGATGATAAAATATTAGGAAGGGTAGGACTTTTTTAGTTTGACGTTACGATAAAATATTAGGGAGGGTAGAACTTTATACGATAAATAATATTCAATGAATATAAATTAATATTTTTTATTCGTTTTGTTTTGGGGGTGCACGTGCGCATGTGCTCCTGTGGAAGAACGCCCTCCTTATCTTGGGCACTGAGCCAAAAAAATTTTTTTATGGTATTATTGGAAAGATAGTTGAACGATATTTTAATTGATGTGCCTTGACCACCTTCCTAATTAAGATTTTAAGGATAACATATCTACTACTACAAGGAGGTTTAACCTAGAGGGCTTCAAATATCCTTTAAAAGTATCCCCTCGCATTAAAATTGCGCGTCTGTTCGATTTTTAATATTACTTAATGAAAGTGCGATATTAAGGATGGGAAGTTTTCAAAATGACACCCTGTATTTAGTGACATAATTAGGATTTATTCTTAAAATACATGATATAGTAGAAGGCTTTAAAGATACGGTAGCAAACATAGGTCTTTTAAATAGTAAATATGAATATAAATATATTTTTAGTTTTAGTGTCAGGTTTTCCTTGTTAAAGAATATTTTTGTTGCCGAGGCTTCATCAAAATATCTTCAGTTAGTGTGTGTTTGTCAGTTAACAACTTTACTACCCCAATGGCAGTAGTTTTAAGAGTAAAGTCAATGTGACATAAACCTAAAGATACGAAAGGATTTATATTGCTGAGTATAAAGTTTGTGAGCGAATAGAGTTGGTTTATATTGCCAGTTAATAACAGATGGGCGGGAAAATTGTCCAATATCCTTTTTCATTTGCTATTGGATACAGAGTCGCGGAAAAATAGCAAATGCTTTTATAATTAGTTAAATAAATTTGACGACAATTTCATTATAGACTTTTTCCAATTCCATATACCCCAAACATCAATCAAATCAATAATATAATTCACTATTTCAATAGCGATCGTTTTAAAAACCAATACGACAAAAAACAAAAGTTTGAAATGGAATTTATATTGCTATACGTACAGGTCTTCAAGTTTATCTGTAGCTACGATAGGAATGCGGGCAAGAAAATTTCTTGGGTTAACAATGTTGTCACATATATTAAATTTTAATTTAATAATATGTTACCAAGTAAACCCTAAAGTTAAATTTACCAATAGTACTTCTAATCTAAAAATAGGGCAACATGGTGCAATATCAACGGTAACCATGGGTAACAAGTGGCTAGGGCTAATTTGGGTTATATCCCAGGCAAAGGATGACGTCACGCGTCTGGTGACACGTCCATTGTGTTGGCGTGGTTGTTCGGCTATGTCCGATATGCTTCATTCAATTGCGTAATGATAGGAAGGGCAAGAGTTATTGTATTGTGTTTTTTAAAAAGTGTTCGTGGTGTTAAAACTGTGATAATGAATAAATATACTCGTGGTAAAATACTTCATAGTCAAACCAGTGAAGTAATTGCCAATGTGTACGGCGTGTGTGAAGAGGAATCACAAATTAATGCATTTACATTTCCACTTAAGCGAAAGCTACTAAGTTTGAATTGTTTGAACTTGTCCAGCATCATAAACCTCCCAATGACAAAAATTATACCCTATTGAGATGTCTTGGGTTCAAATTAAACTTTTCATTGGAGATCGCAATACATCAGGGGATTTTATTATCTCTAAGCTAAGGGAGCTTCTGGACGAAGCAATTGCCTCACTGAGAGTAGTCGATTGGGAAAAGTTTTGTCGATATGTCATCGATAGAGAAAATAAGTTTTGGGAAACTGATTATTATGTGATGGAGGAGATTGAACCCATGATAATACAGGTTGGGACTGATACTGATGATAGTGACAGCGAGAAAGGTGAAAATGATGAATAATATATATTTTTTGCTGATTTGTCGCAAAACAATATTTCATGTGTCTTTGACATTTATACGATCAAAACTAAAAAATCGTTATTAATCGATTAACTATATAGCTGCTCTTTCCGTGCTGAAAGAATTGCATTTTGTAAAACGTAATTATTTAAACGTTGATAATAATTACCTACCTTCAAACATAAAATGCAATTATTGAAGGAATTCCTATTTTTATTACATTATTTATTTATTTATTCAGGATAACAAACAGGCAAGGCCCGCAATAGCACGCCCATCACTGGGTCATGTTTTAAAAGATATTGCTTTCCCCTTACCGATACGCGAACTATAGTTCGCGATCAAGACTGATTGAAGTCACGTAGCAGTCAAACCCATGGAAACCAGTGCAAACCACCGATGACAACACACCATTTTGTCAGTTTCCATGGTTTCGACCCTTACGTTACTGCCATCCAGCCAGGCGAGACTGCTTATGGGGGGAATCGAAACACGTAAGAAGGCCTTGGAAGTGATGCTAAGCCTACTCTGCTCCATGCGCTCACAAGTAACTTACTTTTATCTATCTGTTTCACTCTATCATTGAAGCGTCAATATCAGACTTACTTAACTTAGAGTTAATATGAAATGCCAAAAAGTGAGTGCTTATGCAGGCGACTTGATCCTGGTCATATTTGTCTCACTCTACTGAATTAGGGAAGCTGGCTGCAGACAGAGACAGGCATAGAATGCGAACAGCACGAATTGTTAAACAAAGTTAACGTCCTTCGTCTGGCGGGAATGGAAATCAAGCAACATCTGATGTGATTTAAAATGGTGGAGAGGACGTAGCATCTTTAAATTTTAAAATAATTTTTAATTTTCTAATCTTTTCACGAGAAACATCGTTTCCTTTTTGGTGCAAGTAAGTAATTTATAATTGAAATATTCATTTAGTCATCTTTACTGAGAGTAAGCATCAATAATAATTTATTTTCCTATATGGGGCCCAAAAATATGCTTGGACTTGAAGCTACAAATATTTGCTAGGATCTAGAGCCCAGTTGAAGATGGTAAAATATTTTATGTAAATTATGATTTACTTCCTATTTTTTAATAAAAACTACTTACAAGCTTATTTCTGAAATTTAATTTTTCATTTGTAGTTACTAGTTCAAAAAATGATATAAGAATGTGTAAGGATTATTTTCAAGTGATATTTACAGCTTAAAATATGTCAGAATCCTAATATTGATTTTCACCACTTAGTAAGTGAAATAAAAGGGGTTTGAATGTTTTTTGTTGGTTAAATGTCACTTTAAAATATTGACAGTAATAAAAATTTTGACAAAAGTGACATTTGAGAATCACGTTCATTTATTAGCTGATGCCAGACGTAATGGATGCCGGGTTTGTTCGTTTGTTCATGCCTGCTTCGATTTTTTAACACGGCTGTTTGTCTTCTTCCTGTTTATAAGTATTCGTTGCTGCCATTCATTTTGGTCGTGAACTATAGTAAGTATATTAATAAACTTGTCTTTCAACTAAGTTTTATTGTTGTGTTTTTTAAATTTCTATAATCTAAATATTCGATGTATCTAGAGTGTGTTGGCCGCTTAAAACCGCTCCTACTTCAATGGCAATAGTTTCGAGAGTAGAGTCAATACGATAAAGGCCAAAAGTTTAGAGAGGAATTTATATTGCTAACTGGAAAGTTGTATAAAGTTTTAGGAAGTGTATTTGAATAGAAGTGGGTAACAGTACTAATGCGATGATATAAAATATATGCATGGACGTACTTTTCTTGATAGCAATGTTTCCTCTAAAATTCGAACCGATATAGATCACATATATATATAAACAGTATATTGCCAATACCACCGTTAAAAAAATATAAAAAGTGTCCCCGCTATGGGAGATGGCGCGATGGTCTATTGAGTTTGCGCAGTATGGTGGAAATTGTATCGACACATCAGAGCCTGCCCGATATTATTTGTTTGTTGTTATTCGTCGCCATCTTTGGTTCTGGATGCTTTTTCAAATTGTAAAAATACACACTCGTATACAATATAATATAATGTATGTGGTCACTACCTAACCTTAAAATTAATGTATTTTTACTTTAGTGCATTAGAAGCTGATAATAATTCCCAAAATAGTCAATATAGTCCATTCTCAATTTTTGGTTCAGAAAAATAGTGAGGTTAAGAAACATATGACTTCGGATGAAAGTTAAAATAAAGCTTATCGTGTTGATTGTTACAAATGTTCGGACGGAATTTGACACCAAAAGTTTACACCAATCAGGGCACCGTCGGATCATCATATCGTCAGAAATCGTATGCATGGAACGCTGTCTTAAATCGAACTAATCGAAATTTTGATTGCAATATTATTCCTAATTAACCATTGAAATTTACATTAAAAAAGTTTAAATCCGGTCCTGTCGAATGTTTACTTTCACAAGGAAATTTCCGAACTGCGCAAACTCACCATAGCGGGGACATAATTGCGGATAGTATTAGCAATATACTGTTTAAATATATATGTGATATAGTTGCCCTAAAACTCACATTTTAAAATATTTCTCTACGCTATAGTGTGATTGCAATAATTATATAAATTTCCTGAGCCCTAGACATGATACCAGTATTCTGGTGTGTGTGCGTGTCTGCAAATCTGTCTCGGCGATTGCCACATCGTGGTAATGCAAAGACATATTTCCTCCCACTTTTACGCCCGGCAAATGGACAAAGCCAGTGGGATTGAGGGAACTGCCATGACTATATCAGGTTCTGTAATGTTAACCCATTTAGAGAAATATACTGCCTGAGGTTTCTTAGTATTAAATTCGACTTCGCCAAACAAATAGTAAGCTATATGGTCCAGCTGATCATCTTTTAAAGCTATTTTCATTTCAAATTAATTTTTTTCTTCAGATCAACAAGAGATAACTCCAACGAGACGTCAAACGAACACTACAGAGCTCGACAATCCAAGGACATGGTTAGCGGTATCCGTTTTAGAACTCACCATATCCAAAGAAAACCATGGTAGAATGTTGAGGTGTGTCGCTGTTCATGAATCCTACTCAACAAAGTCGAGCAGTATAGAAGTTAGACTAGATGTAATGTGTAAGTATAATATAATTAATTTCCTTTTTGTGGATCTCGAATTATCAATCAGAGCCATCTAAGTTGCAACAATAACAGTATACCAGTCAATAAATTATTTATATACTTTTTTGATACCTCTCCCTAGCAATAAATGATAAAAACTATGTTGGTTCTTTACTCATAAGTCAAAAACTGTTAAGATAGGTATTATTATTATTATATTACACATAGAACGATAGATAATAATTCGAAGAGCTTTTAGGACCACAGAGGGTGTTTAATTTAAAAAACATAGTTTTTATCATTTTTCCAAATAGTCAATAGATTTGTATTTTGAAACACCCTGTACTATATTTTGGAACAGAGTGAAAGGCCTCTGGTATTACCTGACTTCAAGTCAAATTTCAGTGCGCTAATTTATCACAGTTCAAAAATATCAGCCCTTTTTGAAGGACATGTTTTCCAAAAAAAAAAATTTATAAGAGGGAGAAGTCGGCTGTACGTTGTTTCGTCAGATAAAAAACAAAACTTCTCACTTGCATTCAGCGTACCCCACTTAACCCTTTCTTTCTCTTACAAGTCCATCATCAGGGCTAGGGCTTCGTCAAAGTCAACCCAGGCATCAAGGAACATACCCATACCCCAAAAATACTAACAGAACCAACAGCAGATAATAATCTACTGTTGGTTCTGTTGCAAAACATACTTTTTGTGTTTAATTTATTTAACTATATAATTTAATTATAGAACGAATTATTTTTAAATGAGATCGAAGGTAAGAGAGTATGTACCTTAAAATTGTAGTTTTTTTTTTCTAAAAAGTTTGAAAAAGAAGTGATAACGCGGGTAAAAGCCGGTTTGAACACGTGCGTTTACAATTCTGTATTGCAATATGACAATACCGCCTACAATGCGCTGAACTCTTTTGAGACTTCAGAATGCCTCAATAAATTATTGATTGTGAACGTCGTCAGTAGCGGCCACGTAAATTTTCAGATTTTATATAAAGTGTATATCTCGTTTATTAATTCAAAGCTCCATTTATGGTTATTTTTCTTCAATTTATTTCCATATCAGGATTTGCCTAATTAAATATAATAAGTCATTTCCATAACACCCTGCATATACGTCATAATTATTTGGGTTTTGTTCCAAGTTTCCAAGTTCCAGTTTTTGTGCTGACGTGACGTAAGTAAGGACTGGCATTAGCTATGTAGATGCACTGAGGAATTATCGGTCGGCAATGTCAACCTGCCTAGAATTGTGTTCATATGTATTGTTTTATGGAATAGTCTTAGGCAAGCTATATTATTCTACTCGAAGTACTATAAAATCCTGATATCCTTTGTTGCACGGTTACAAAGAAATAATACTTATACAGGGTCAGCAAACGAAGCGGGGGCGGAAGATTAAATCGTTATCGAAGAACTTATCAACAATACTAAAACAGCTTGAGATATTGAATTAAAAGGGGCATGTTTTAAAAATATTTTACATTATACAGGGTGGCCCAAAAAAGTGTGACAGCATAAAGTTATTTTTTTTTAAAGGGGACACCCAGTATTTTATTGCATATTTAGGTTTGTATTTGTATCGTTTATAAGTGCCTCAAATTATATTTAATTTGGTTTTGTAGTTTCGGAGAAATAAATAAAAAACTAAAAAAAGAATTTTGAAGTCCTGAATAAAAAAATCAAAAAAACAATCCAGAATTATTTTTTTAACCTCGGCATTGGGTGAAATTTACGACAAGAAGTCTACAGATACTATTAATCTAATTGCGTTTATCTATTTTATACAGGGTGTTCATAATAAGCATTCGAAAACACCACATTTTGAAATTACTTTTCTCAAGTTTTTCAAATGGAACACCCTGTATATTATTCGGCTATTTGACGTAGAAATCATAGACAATTTTTTTTTGTAATACAAGCATATACGTTATATCCAGCCGTTTTCGAAATATTTGTAATTATCATAAATTATGATGTTTAAATAGAGTTTTTATTGGGAAATTTTATTATAGGCGACTAGACTAATAATTGTAAACTAAAGTAAATGTTCAAAATAGCTTTATTTTACGTAATTTAATGATTTTTCTCTACTGCCAACATAACTCTTAATTCATTTTCTTCATTAATAACGGGTTTATTGATTATCTCCTTCTTGTGTATGCAATGCTTCCTGTTGCTACAAATATTTGCAACAACTTCGCGAAGGCTTCTGGTCTCGGCTTTCTCTCAATATCTGGATATCTTTCGGCATACTCGGCATACACTGGGCTCGCGAGGAGGCAATTTCTTGCACATTTAACCAGTATAAAAATCATATTTACCATTTCTAAAGTTGTAAAATTCGACATTTTGTGTAAGTTAGTACTTAATTTCCGCGACTAAACAAATGTAAATAATTTTATTTGGCTGTCATAGTGACAATCTAAACAAAAAAAAATCATGGCAACTCGATTAAGAATAAAAAATAAAATTAAATAAATAAAGTAGCAAAAATGTAGGCTTTTAAAAGTTATATCGAAATATCTTAAATACGGTAAACTCTAAGACTAAAAGGAAGCTATTTTGAACATTTACTTTAGTTTACAATTATTAATCTAGTCGCCTATAACAAAATATCCCAATAAAGACTCTGTTTAAACAACATAATTTATGATATTTACAATTATTTCGAAAACGACTGGATATAACTTATATGCCTGTATTACAAAAAAAAATTGTCTATGAATTCTACGTAATAGCCAAACAATATACAGGGTGTTCCATTTGAAAAACTTGAGAAAAATTATTTTAAAATGTGGCGTTTTTGAGAGAACGAAACTACAAAACCAAATTAAATAAAATTTGAGGCATTTATAAACGATACTAATAGGAACCTAAATATGCAATAAAATACTGGGTGTCCCATTTAAAAAAATTTAACTTTATGCTGTCACACTTTCTTGGGCCACCCTGTATAATGTAAAATATTTTTAAAACATGCCGCTTTTAATCCAATATCTCAAGCTGTTTTAGTATTGTTGATAAGTTCTTCGATAACGATTTAATCTTCCGTCCACGCTTCGTTTGCGGACCCTGTATATTTGGACAATTCAGCTTCATAAAATTATAGCAATAAGACGACAAACAGTTGTAGCGACAGTAAACTACGTAAAGTTTGTTTCACGAAAAATGGATATAACTTAATGACTGGAGTAAAAGTACCTGGGGCCATCCCATTATTTATGGCCGTTTGTTATTATTATGTGGAAAGGACCGGATTGTAATAATTATAATTAAATATAGGCACATCAGGTAGCTTAGGTTGCTTAATTTATATTTAAATATCTTTTTGTGGTAAAATTTGTTAGTTTTTATTTCTTGCTGGAAGAGTTTAGTTGTATTACCGATATTATTTTACCAAACGTATAAAAGGCATTATGTGGCGTCCATGGAAAAACATTGATGGTGCTTCTTCTAGTGTTGCAGTGAAGAAAATGCATTTATCTCTCGATGCTAGGGAAATTGTAAAAAGAGTAATTACTTCTTTACTCAACAGAGGACTTTATGCTAGTGCTGCTGCGACTGAAACGTCTGATTTGACTAAGATACCTCTGACTACAGTGAAAAGAATCGCGTCAAATCCCATTAAATCTAGAAAGAAGCGTAA
This sequence comes from Barypeithes pellucidus, assembly GCA_963991005.1. NCBI lineage: Eukaryota > Metazoa > Arthropoda > Insecta > Coleoptera > Curculionidae > Barypeithes > Barypeithes pellucidus. Next base: position 53,333,276 of record OZ022562.1, on the reverse strand, counting down.
AGATGCCGGTTTCACCAAATGTTTCGACGAAAGCGACAAGAACTTGATAAGGCGAAAAATCTACACCATGTACGAAGAGTAACGCGTACCTACATTAGATTCTCTGAAGCAACGGCTCACCAATGATGAAACCCGAAAATTTAATATTATAAATTTAATACGAAAATGCTTTAATGATATTCCCCCAGGTAGTTGGAAAAATTCAGCCCGTCACGTAATAACTGTAGAAAATTCGTATATTAGTCTGGATCGTATAATTAATCCAATTATAATTAATTTTGATGAGGATAGCGATAGCGAAGCAGAACTATCTACAGAATGACATTATAAATGTAAATAAATATGACTAGTAATATTTAAAAAAAATGTTATTTCATTTGATTACTAATATAATCATATCATTACTTGTTTTCCTTAGTCCGTCCCTTCATACTTCACTTGTTTATTGTCAAGCTCTTGTCGACACAATGGGACCGACCCAGGAAATCATTAAGTCGTATCCAAATTTCGTGAAACGTACTGTACCCAATCAGACGTACGCGTAAAAATTCGCACGAATTTTCACCTTAAATGAATGCGATATTTTGCAAACCTGTTTGTTTCATTAAAGTCATTGTACAAGCTAAGGGTAAAATTCAAAGGAGTTATAAGCTAATTGAAAACTTCTGCTACCGCTGACGCCATTCTAAAATATCAGTCAAAAATTAAAGCTTGGAAAACAGTAATTTTTATTTTAAAGAAACTTTTTCACAACATAAATTCCTACCAAACGACACTGCTAAAATTACGTACTGGAGTTTAATGAACCAACAAAGTTACATTTACGGATATTTACGTCCTGGAAGAGATTTTTAATCTCGGTTCTTAAAATTTTTACTACCGGTTTGCAGCTACTTTTCCTGGATGTTTTCATTCTTTTCTCGGGCTGAAACAAAATTTATTAATGGGGGAAGTTGTTCATTTGTTTATAATCCGAGTAGTGGCATCCATAAAGCTCCTCTGGAAATGTTATTTTGTGAAGTGCAAAATTATGTTGCTTTGCTGCGTGATATTTTTGCGTTTTACGCCCGACTTTATGATCATTTGAGTGTTAATATTTGTGAGGAAAGAGATATCGAACAAGTGTGTGTTTGTATACTGGCCTCTGAACTAAGATAGGCACCCACCATGATACAATAACTAAAGGTAAGATATCTAACCGTTCCCCCCGCGCAGTGTCGTCACAGGGAGAGTAATTTTTAAATTTCTTATGGAGATTTATACGGTGTTGCGTTGTTAATTCTATTCTAAAGGTAAAGATTGTTTCACGAAAAATGGATACGACTTAATGATTTCCTGGGTAGGTCCCATTGTGTAAACAAGAGCTTGGCAATAAACAAGTGAAGTATGAAGGGACGGACTAAGGAAAACAAGTAATGATATAATTATATTAATGTAATCAAATGAAATTACATTTTTTAAAAATATTACTAGTCATATTTATTTACATTTATAATGTCATTCTATAGATAGTTCTATTTCGCTATCGCTATCCTCATCAAAATTAATTATAATTGGATTAATTATACGATCCAGACTAATATACGAATTTTCTACAGTTATTACGTGACGGACTGAATTTTTTCAACTACCTGGGGGAATATCATTAAAGCATTTTCATATTCTACAACACTAGAACTTAAAGTCGGAGAAATATTTTCAGACCTAACCAGTGATTTTAACTGGTGCCACATATGCTCTATGGGGTTAAAAATGCAATAATAGGGTGGGAGCCGTAGCACTGTATGTCCAACTTCTTCTGCCAATGTGTCACAAACATATAATTTTTTTATACAAAATGTCTTTAAAACTTCTAAAAGATCACTTTTTTATAACTTTCTTCAAAATATATATCATTCGCCGCCATGTAGTTCAGAATCTCCAATTCGGTATTATTTGAGCTTGGAGCTTTATGTAATTGGCGACTGTGATAGCTCGCATTGTCCATTACTATCACGATATTCTGGAGGAATGTTTGGTAAAATACAATTCTTGAACCATTCCTCAAAAACCAACAAATTTTACCACAAAAAGATATTTAAATATAAATTAAGCAACCTAACCTACCTGATGTGCCTATATTTAATTATAATTATTACAATCCAGTCCTTTCCACCTAATAATAACAAACGGTCATAAATAATGGGATGGCCACAGGTACTTTTACTGCAATCATTAAGTTATATCCATTTTTCGTGAAACAATCTTTACTAAAACGTTTTACACATTTAATGGTATGTGAAATGAAAGAATAATATATGACAAGTATTTATGTATATTAGTTTCATAGAAATATAACACACATTACAGCTAATAAAATACCACTAAAATAAGAAAAGATTTCGTCAAACTTTTAAAACATCCTCCGCGTCATTGGAACCGGTCGACGATAGCCGAAGCTGCTCGGCTACCCCTGCTACTATTTTAACAATTTTTTAGATAATTTTTTAGATGTTCATTCTTGTTGTGGGGCTCCTCATATAAAATGTATGTTCAACCTGGAGGTGGCCCACATATTATAGGAAAGTAACGACCTTGTCTTCGTATTCTTCTTACTTTGACATAATTTTTTATTATTCTATTAGGTTTCGAACCTTAAATCTATTACTTTTGATCAAAGATTTCTAACAGCACTGGTCGCCACGAAGTGCAAATTTTGAAAGTTCATCAGAATTTTTTTAGTCATGTGTGTACCTATATTAAAATAAATATCTGATTTTCATGAAATGAGGTGCGCTGTGTTCGGTTGTGATATGGATAACCATCAAATTTGATAGAAATAAGGTGTTTCCTCTTTCCTAAGGATAAAAACAAAAAATTAAAATGGATACGGTTTTATTTATTATTACTTCTTAAGTATTTTCCACTGAAGCTGATGAGGGTATATACCTTCGAAACATGTATGGAAATTAAAATATTTTTTTATTTAACTACTGAAGCACAATATGAGTTTCTTTTCCTCTTCATAAATTCACTCCACTGAGACATGGACTATTTAAAAAAAAAATTTAATTTGTTTAGAACTAGGTCGTACTTTAGCTTTAATGTTTGTTGTTTGTTCATGAAATAAATATACCTAAATACTATGATATTATTCTTTCGTTTCGCCGTCAAGTAGAAATTAATAAAATATGTAATAAAGGGTGTTTATGATATACAGGGTGTTATGGAAATGACGTATTATATTTAAATGGGTGACTCCTGGGGTGTCCTAGAGAAGCGCTACATATATTTTTTTTTAAATCGAACGTTTAAAAAGTGGGGTAATTCACCCCTAAACCCACCCGGTTACTCCTCGGTACATTCATATATGATCATGTTACATTGCCAAGCTGTGTAATCAACAGATGTTCAAGCCCAATGTTGCCAACTGTGTAGAAAATAACTTTAGATTCTTATAAAAATAATATTTAGTTTACCTAGTATCCAAATAGAAGTGAATCCAGGTGCCAGTACACTAGCAAGTAATCCAGGGCACAGAGACATCTTCAGGTTTTTGTTTCTTTTTCTATGGGAAAAGCTTTCTGCTCATCACGTACCCTGATGATAATGTGGAACTTCATAATAAGCTTATACCCACTAAACCCCATTCGGCCTCTTATTTCCAATCTCTCGGAACATTTGCACTAAATCACTTAAAGAAACAAACAGATAGCCACGACTTTCCAATTATTTTTTTTTTGAAGATATGCACTTATTTGATTACACAAAAGCAATAAATACTAACGCATAATTACACTTCACAATAACCTACCGTACACATAAAACAACAGCACTATAGGATATAAATTATTTCGCAATAGAAATTCAGAAATAATAAAAACGCTAATTTCTAATGGGCTAATCAAATTTATTAATCCTTTACTGAAGAAGAATGATGAAATAATTATGTTGATAGACCCTTCCATCCCTTTAAAGTAAATAGTCTCGTCCAACCAGCGCGGTTGCCATTTCCGAGACTATCTTTATAAAGGAAAGTATTACGGAAGGAAATTCTTCATTTTATGAATATAACCTTATAAAACATCGAAAGAGTGGCAACGCTGTATTTTTAAGTATCAACCCCAGTCGAGTAAAAAAGCATATGCAACCGAATATGCAAGATCAGCTGTTCCTCCAAAATTAGCCGGCCGGGGTTTCATACTGCTGTTTCAAGCAGATTTGTGTGTTAAATTGTATGTTAATACTTAAACCCGAGTTTAAATTATCAAGTTATTTGTTCTTTTCGCGACGGCAGTGCCCCAGTCAAGCAGTTCAATATTGATCGACGGAACAAACGTGTTATTTAGACAATAAGGGCGTACTTTGTCTACACAGTAGCACTTTAAAATACTAATTCAGATTGAACGGTACTTAGATGTGTTGTGACGCGAAAACTATGTGATTTTGTGATGTGAGTACTTGGTGTTTTTATAAATTAAGTTGGTTTTAAATAGGTCCGAAAAGGTAAATAAAATTGCATTTTTTTTCTAAAGGGTAAGTGGCATTTATAAACTTTTAAGTTGTCCAGATCTGGTGTCGTTCGAATTGAACAAATGAGAACATACCTGACCATTTAAAAACTCCGCGGCGGTTCGTTCGAGTTCAAGTTTATAAATCAGAGATTGTTTCCTAGCGAACTAAACTGAACGTAAAAGTTTATAATAATGTACCCTGAAAAATAAACAACTTGCAATCTGTCAAACGGTTATTGACTTTCTAAAGAGTTTACCCTGAAGATATGACAACACTGTTGACATTTGTTGCTTTGTTTACCTTCTTGACAGGGGCATCACATGGTCATTTTTGGTTTGACATAATGTCATGTACAGGGCATATTAAATTAAAGCGCCATTTTTGAATATTTTTCTTCAATTTGTTTTCATCTCAGGAATTGCCGATTTAAATATAATATGCCATTTCCATAACACCCTGTACATTGCTAAATTATTTCAAAAAGTAAAATAATATAAACCTCTAACAAACCCGAACAAACCCTATTCTATGATATAGTACTGTAATAAAATTTGTAATTAGGGTTCTTGGAATTCAACTTCAATATATCGTCAGCTTAATTAGTAAATCACACAAGTCCAAATAGCAAAACAAAAGAATTTTATCGTTAGTAAACAATTTTAGAAACGATAATATAACTGAATATCTCAGAGGTTTAGCCCATAATTATGAAATGTAATAATTTTGTTTTACATATTTATAGTATATCTTAAAGGATTATATTATTTTACTTTTTCAAATAATTTAGCAATGTATATCATAAACACCCTTTATTACGTATTTTATTAATTTCTGCTTGACGGCGAAACGGCCCATGGCGAATAGTCCCATTCCCTCAAAAATTACATGGGATTTCCTATATTCAACTTAACGATGTATCACCCGGTATAATTGACTAAATAACTAAGGTCCTTAAGGTATACCCTGTATAATTAAGGAAAAATTAAATGAACGTACAATGTTAATTGCCGAATGGACATTTACGCCTCGCAAAATATTTTTATTTTCAGCAGTAAACATTTTTATGGGCCTTCTCTCAGAATCTCTGCCTGGTCATATTTATGTTTGTTCTCGGGCAGAGAGAAGTCCCGTTAATTGGGCAAGTTTCTTATTTTGTAATTTGTGAAGTGTAATAAAAATGTTTTTGTATGGAGTAGAAAAAGTCGTGTTTTATGATGCCATTTTTTATTAGCTGGGTGAATTTTTTTTTATTTCATTGTTACACGGATGTTCGGAATGTCAGAAATTTTTATGATCGTTGACTTCAAGGCCTACGGGGTTGTAAAAGGTAAACAAAGAACAGACAGCAGGCGAATTCACTGCCGGAAGGGGGACATCTGCAATTTGCAGTCAATAATGACAGCACACAGGCAGTGGTGGCTCGTGACCTATGATAGAGGGGGTTCACAAGTATGGTGAAATTATCTTTAAAATTTTATATCGTCGATATCGATACTACTAGCTTATGCCCTTTACTCTAGCCTTCAAACCTTCTGACATTTCATAAGTTTAAGGTTATGTAACTAAAATTTCAGTCAACAATGTCGGTAAATAAGAAAATGCATTGCAAATAAACAGTAAGTACTTATTTTTTCAAATATCAATGTATGGAAAATTATTATTATTCCAGACCACCCGATGATACCTGATACAATAAGGGCGTATTTAGTCTACAAAGTAGCACTTTAAAATACTATTTCAGATTGAATGGTACAGTACGTTTCACGAAATTTGGATACGACTTAATGATTTCCTGGGTCGGTCCTATTGTGTCGACAAGAGCTTGGCAATTAACAAGTGAAGTATGAAGGGACGGACTAAGGAAAACAAGTAATGATATGATTATATTAATGTAATCAAATGAAATTACATTTTTTTTAAATATTACTAGTCAAATTTATTTACATTTATAATGTCATTCTATAGATAGTTCTGTTTCGCTATCGCTATCCTCATCAAAATTAATTATAATTGGATTAATTATACGATCCAGACTAATATACGAATTTTCTACAGTTATTACGTGACGGACTGAATTTTTTCAACTACCTGGGGGAATATCATTAAAGCATTTTCGTATTAATTCTACAACACTAGAACTGAAAGTCGGAGAAATATTTTCAGACCTAACCAGTGATTTTAACTGGTGCCACATATGCTCTATGGGGTTAAAAATGCAATAATAGGGTGGGAGCCGTAGCACTGTATGTCCAATTTCTTCTGCCAATGTGTCACAAACATATACTTTTTTTATACAAAATGTCTTTAAAACTTCTAAAAGATCACGTTTTTTATAACTTTCTTCAAAATATATATCAGTCGCCGCCATGTAGTTCTGAATCTCCAATTTTGTATTATTTGAGCTTGGAGCTTTATGTAATTGGCGACTGTGATAGCTCGCATTGTCCATTACTATCACGCTATTCTGAGGAATGTTTGGTAAAAGACAATTCTTGAACCATTCCTCAAAAACTAACAAATTTTACCACAAAAAGATATTTAAATATAAATGAAGCAACCTAACCTACCTGATGTGCCTATATTTAATTATAATTATTACAATCCGGTTATTTCCACATAATAATAACAAACGGTGATAAATAATGGGATGACCCCAGGTACTTTTACTGCAATCATTAAGTTATATCCATTTTTCTTGAAACAATCTTTACTACCAAGAAAGGAAGCCCTCTCTATTGATAGGATGTAACCACCTGCAGACATATTTCGAACGTATTTGTTCTCGTCAGTACAAGGTAGGTATATATACCCATTCCTTTTCTTGGTAGTATCATAATCTGAAATAGCATTTTAAAGTGCTACTGTGTAGACTAAATACGCCCTTATTGTATAAGGTATTATCGGGTGGTCTGGAAAAATAATAATTTTCCATATATTGGTATTTCATATTAATACCACCTGACAAGTATATACTTCTTATTTTTTAAATACATATTTTTTTTACTTAAATTCTACCTTTAAAGTAGTTTTCCGTTTGTCATGGCTAAATAATAATGAATGACCATTTTGGAGTTTTGAAAAAAATCAACTTTTCGCTGAAACCTAAACGAAGCAATATTGTTTCCTGCTATTGTTTTTCTATAAACTACTTTCTGGAGCTTTGTCAAAACAAAAATTATTGTTTCCACCAATGTTTTATTTCCATTGTTTTCCAGTCGTGGACATATCCGTATAAGAGCAAAACATCTGATAGAAGTGTATCGAAATCAGATTGCCCGAGAATTTTGAAGTGAGCGGCCGTGACAAGAAAACAATTGCTGATTTCAACGGCAGATGTTCTCTTGTTTCCGGCACGGCCAGCTTATTATTCTGTGGAGTGATCGAAGCCAGTTTACGAGGGGAAGGACGATTTAGGGTGTTTTGTCACGATTTGGACAGAGCGGAAGTTAATTTTGAAAATAAGTGTTTAATTCTGTTTACTGGCAGGCGATTTGATGGATTTTTAAGGGATTTTTTTACATATCCACGAACCGATTTACATTTTCCAGAATTATTACAACTGGACTATTGAATAATTTTAACGTATCCAGTGCGCCGTCCAAATGACATACGACCTACCAATTATCGCATTATTCACCTTCACCATCAATGCCGGTGTTCCTCAAGGGTCCATATTGTGTCCCATTCTCTTCTTACTGTACACTAACGACCTTCTAGTGGAAACGAAAAATCCGATATTTAGTTTCGCTGACAATAGCACACTTATTTCATCTTTCTCTTTGAATGCACAAACATCGGCTGCCGACACACATCTTCGCAGACAGCATGAAGTATCACGCCTCAACAAAGATCTGGAAGAAATTTTGGCTTGGGGTGACAGTAACCAAGTCGAATTTAACGCTAAAACCCCAGGCAGCAGTTTTCTCTAAAAAGGTTAACATTACAGAACTGGATATAGTCATGGACGGACACGCAATCCCACTGGCTTCATCTATTAATTTGCTGGGCGTCAATCTGGGAGGAAATATGTCTTGGCATAACTACGTTGTGGCATCTCAGAAACTTGGTGTACTCTTCCGAACCAGAAAGTTATACACATCTCAACAACTTTTGATACTATACAAAGCCCACATTCGACCATCAATCGAGTACAGCTCTCATGCCTGGAGCTCTGCACCCAAATGTACTCTTCGACTACTGGATTCCATCGAAGGGAGGGCCATTCGTCTGATTGAAGACCACGAGCTGACGAAGAACTTCGACAGCTTAGAACATCGAAGACAGGTTGGGGATTTGACTCTCTTTTACAGAACCACTGCCGCCCATCCATATATGGTTCAGCTTAGTGCTCCTTGAACTTCATTATTTAAGAATTCTTTCATTTGGAGGACTTCATCCTTATGGAACGACCTTCCAGAGGTCGGGTTTCCCAACGAATATAACCTCCAACGATTCAAAACCAACGTGAATCGCTTTTTGCGCACACGCACCACTCCCAGAGTGCCCTAAAGGATATTTCCTATAGTGCTTGTGTTTGATCATAAAAAAATAAAAATAAAAAAATTGTAGAGGTTTCGGATATATTTGGAAAAATTCATCTTCATGGTTTGTTTATTAACCCTCGAGCGGGCGCGCCTTAAATTAGAACACGAGCAGGCGCGCGGCGCACCGAGTGCGCCATTAGCATATATTGCAGTTTGACTTCAATAAAACTATTTTTTAAATTACTTTTTTTATATTTATGTTATATAATATAAACCCTGTAAAATTTTAATTATAACCTTGAAAATAACATAAGGGAAATAAATAAAAAAAATTAGTCGCTATCCTCGTTGGTTGATTCAGTTTCTCTGGAACACTTTGGACAACTAGTTTTAACAACAGAATGAGCTTTGCACACAAACTCCTTACATGTATCGCATCTTATAGTCGTGTTTTTATTTTTAGATCTACCACACGTGACACAACGCCCTTTTCTCTTTGGGTCAGGTTCTGCTTCATTGGCTACTTCTTCAGTTGATCGTTTATAGAATCCAGTCTCAGTATCCCACATCTCTTGAACATTGCAATGATTGTTCTTTTTAGCGCCTATGAAATACAATAATCCAAGAAGAGCCGCAATCTCATTCTTCGTAGTATTTCTTGCATCACGAGCTCTTTGGTATCCAACTGAATTTTTTTGAAGTCAATGTAAAGATTGGTATATTTTACAATGTTCTCAATCATAAATGAATCAATAATCAATTCCAACGCAGAAATTTCGGATGTAAGCCCTCTAGCAACTTGTTTTGGTCCTGGGAGAATTTTTGTTTTTCACTTTGGAAACTGTTGATACATTGGTCTTAAACCATTTTGAGGTTTTGTCTTTGCCCAAAAAAAAAATATTTGGGGGTATTTCATCATCCGATTCAGATTCTGAATTCTCATTCTCCGTAAAATCTTGTTCAGAATTCGAATCATGATCACTTTGAGTCACTATTTCCTCCTCTTCAGATATGTCTTCATTTTTATTTTCAATAGGTAGTTCATCTCCCGACGAATCTTCATAAAGGCATTTTGACAACTTTTCATCCGTTAAGTATTTTCTGGCCCTACAATAAAGAAAAATAAATTTGTAATTTCATTTATAACTATACATATAATATTATACGTATATTATAACAACAAAATAACAATAACAAAAATACAGGGTGTTATGGAAATGACGTATTATATTTAAATCGGCAATTCCTGAGATGAAAACAAATTGAAGAAAAATATCCAAAAATGGCGCTTTAATTTAATATGCCCTGTACATGACCTTATGTCAAACCAAAAATAAGCACATTGTGCCCCTGTCAGGAAGGTAAACAAAGCAACATATGTCAACAGTGTTGTCACATCTTCAGGGTAAACTCTTTAGAAAGTCAATAACCGTTTGACAGATTGCAAGTTGTTTATTTTTCAGGGTACATTATTATAAACTTTTACGTTCAGTTCGCTGGGAAACAATCTCTGATTTATAAACTTGAACTGACTGAGTTTATAAATGCCACTTACCCTTTAGAAAAAAAATGCAATTTTATTTACCTTTTCGGACTTATTTAAAACCAACTTAATTTATAAAAAACACCAAGTACTCACACACAAAATCACATAGTTTTCGCGTCACAACACATCTAAGTACCGTTCAATCTGAATTAATATTTTAAAGTGCTACTGTGTAGACAAAAGTACGCCCTTATTGTCTAAATAACACGTTGGTTCCGTCGTTCAGTATGAAAACGGCGGTCTAATTTTGGAGGAACATGGAAATGACGTATTATTAACAGCTCATCTGCAAAACGATTGCATATTAGTGCTGGGCGATGTTCATCGATGTTTTTGAAACATCGATGTTCTGGTACCGATGTTAGAGGTCAAACATCGATGTCGACGACGATCGATGTTTACCTTTCGAGGTTCAATGTTATAACAAAACAAGAAAACTAGGTTGTAATCTTAAACTCAATTTTCCCAGCACAAGAAAATAAGAGCGAAAGCTTTTGATTTCATTTGCTAAAAGGCTTATTAGAGTCGACAATAAAAATTTCCGGTGCAATGGCAATTATAATTGCACGAATTCATGCGCAGTAAACCGTTTTCGATCAACTGGCGCCTTACTGACAGTCAGAACAGCAGTTGGTAGTGTCGAAATCTCTAAAATACCCCAAAACCTATTCGTTTTGACTGGCAGCAAAGATCTTACTGGCAGTTAAAGCAGCTACTGCTACTTACAAATGGCAGTAGCCATTAGCTGTTCATAGGTGCTTCGTCCAATTAATTAACATTTAAAAGTAACAGAATAATCCATCTCTACCCAGACTTGCACCGGCAATGGCAATGAAAGTGGCGCGTGCCCCATTTCTGGAAATGCGAGACAGCTCAGAACGGTGCACTGCGCATGAATCCGTGCAATTTTAATTGACAGAAGGCTAGAATTGCCGACTGTAATACGGATTCCATTCTCGCGGCGCAATTGCGAGAAGTATTTGGCCAGCTTATCCAGAACGAAATTTTTTTTTTCCAAAGCCGGCGAAACTATGGCCCCAAAAACGAAATAGCTTGCAAGGAATCATCATTAATCTAGTTTTACAAAAAAAAAAATAGTTTACAAGTTGTTAGTGACTGGAATTCATGCAGTTATAAAATATTATGTTTTAATATTTGCTTTATTTTGTTGTTTATATTATTTTTTAAAATTTTTGTTTTTTGACGTTTCATAATTTTTCAATTCTTTCTAATAACAAGTTTATTTTTATTTTTTATATCTAATTTATTCCTAATCGCAAATATACTTTTTTAAATGTCGATGTTTGAACATCGATGTTCCGTTTCGATGTCCCAGCACTATTGCATATTCGACTGGACGGGCCCATTTATTTTAAAAGGAGGGAAGCTTAGACTCGAAGGGTCTATCAACATAATTATTTCATCATTCTTCTGATTAGGCCATTAGAAATTAGCGTTTTTATTATTTCTGAATTTCTATTGCGAAATAATTTGTATCCTATAGTGCTGTTATTTTATGTGTACGGTAGGTTATTTGTAAAGTGTAATTATGCGTTAGTATTTATTGCTTTTGTGTAATCTAATAAGTGCATATCTTCAAAAAAAAATAAAATTGGAAACTCGTGGGTGTCTGTGTGTTTCTTTAAGTGATTTAGTGCAAATGTTCCGAGAGATTGGAAATAAGAGGCCGAATGGGGTTTAGTGGGTATAAGCTTATTTGCAGTTCCACATTATCATCAAGGTACGTGATGAGCATAAAGCTTTTCCCATAGGAAAAGAAACAAAAACCTGAAGATGTCTCTGTGCCCTGGATTACTTGCTAGTGTACTGGCACCTGGATTCACTTCTATTTGGATACTATGTAGCTAAATATTTATTTTTATAAGAATCTAAAGTTTTACACGAACAATTTGGCAACATTGGGCTTGAACATCTGTTGATTACGCAGCTTGGCAATGTAATATGATCGTATATGAATGTGCTGAGGAGTAACCGGGTGGGTTTAGGGGTGAATTACCCCACTTTTTAAACGTTCGATTTAAAAAAAAAAATATGTAGCGCTTCTCTAGGACACCCCAGGAGTCACCCATTTAAATATAATACGTCATTTCCATAACACCCTGTATATATACAAATAAAACTACTTACATGAGCAGGCGCGCGGCGCACTCCGTGCGCCAGTTAACGCAAGTCTACGAAGATAATATTTTAACACACACAAACTTGGTTATAAAAATTACACAATCATCTTAATCTAAGCGAAAGGGTCTACTGCAGGAATACCTCAAGCGACGAAGGCGTCATAAAAATATTCACAGGTTGGTGGGAGAAAATGTCTCACTGGCGCGTGGAGTGCGCCAGCGCGCCCGCTCGAGGGTTAAAGCGAGGGACATTTTCAGGGGCTTTATTATAACATAAACTTCTTGTCTTATTTAGGGATACAGATTGAATCCAAGAAACATTTCAGAACACCCTGTACAGCTTCTAGATAATTTATAAAAAATATAATATATATTTCTCTATTTTTTGTTCATTCAGACAAATTATTCGATAGGACCAAATCAAAAACATTTCCCTCGACATTTTGTCGCAGTAGGCGCTGATAAGAAAACAATTATTGAATTCGTCGGCAGATGTTTTCGTGCGCTTTCCACGGCCTACTTATTATTTTGGAGAGCAACGGAAACAGGCCGGACATAGACAGGAGGCTTTAGGGTATTTCAGGACGTTTTTTGTCTCGTTTTAGACAAAAGGAAGGAAATTCAGAAGTGGTCGGTTTGGGTGCCTTTGTATTAGTTGGATTATAATTTATGTCACTGCTATTGTTATTGTAAAAGCTGACAATTGAGAATGAAAGAGCGGACAACCATTTCACAAAACACACTTTTAAAACTTCATTTCCAATGAATTATATGAGTACCTATAGTTGTTAGTTGAAGATTGACGATGAAATTATGAGACCAATTTCAATACTTTCCTTATGCCCTCCATATTACCAGGTATTTCGCTTGATTTGTTGCAGACGGCCTGTACAGGGTGCCTTAAATATGGTAACTATAACTTAACTATTGCGTACTTAACGTTTTCTTAAAATGACCTTTGACGTTTAAGTTACTACCAACTTGGATGTTTTCTATATGAACTTTTTATTAAAAAACATTAATCTTTCTTGGTTGGTTGGTTAATGGCGAGGGTCGGATGTGAGGCCCGAACTTCTACCACTGAAGCCTTCTGGCTTAATGTATACCCAGATCTTGTTAGAAAATCTTTGTTCCTTCTATGAGGTCCAGTAATCTCCTTGGTTGTCTCCACGTTGTATGTTCCCGAAGATCTTATGTCTTCTGCGAGACAGCGCTTCGCAGCGGTATATTATGTGGGAGGCAGTTTCATCCTCTTCGCCGCAGAGACTGCATTCAATGGATCCGTTGTTTATACCTATCCGTTGAAGATCTTTTCGCAAGTGGCCTGTTAGCAGACCAATCACCGGTTTCAGCTTTGGCCGCGTCAGGGTTAGCATCCCAATCGATAGTATCTTCGATGGTTTTCCAATTGCGATCCGTGCGTGTATTTGACCAAGTAACCCTTGCCATCGAGATAGGTCTTGTTTTTTCGACCATGTATCTAATGTTGTTTTTATTGCTCTGTCTAGTTCATCCGCATTCTCATTAGATTATATCCCAGAGTGACCAGGTTGGTATTGCACTCCAGTGTGAGTTTTTAAGTAAACCGATTGGAGTTCAATCCCAGTATAACTTCCGACTTATAAAGTTAGTAAAATTTTATTTCGTTTTATAAAATTACCTTATTATATCTCATTGGTGGCTGTTTCTGGCCAAAAAAAAATGTAAAATTTATCTAAAACTAACGAAGATTTTCAATCAAGCGGAACAATACATTTTCCCCCATATGGTTCCAACTTTAATGATGATACTATAGCATTTAAATATTTTGAGAGAGACTATAACATCTTTGATGAATAAGTTGGTGAAACTTTATTCAAATTCTATGCACACTTCCATACTTCTGTATTTATTAGTTTCACAGATAATTTACTGAAAATAAACGTCCCTTTTATACTCCTCCCTATTTTCTAGTAATAAAAAGCTAATTCCTACCTCGCCTATTAAAGTTTAAGCTTTAAATTAATGCAAAGAGTATTATTCTATAGCGCTAACAAGTAAAATGGTAAAGTTTCATGGAATACATTTATACGGGAAAATATTAAATTAAATCTAGACGTGCCTGGATTGTTAAAATGACGGCTTACTTTCCCACATTCTCTTGCTTAAATAAAGAATCTAAGATAATTTCTGTGTTTCTCATCATAAAGTTCCCATTTTTTAAATTTTTTTCCAACAGATAAACTATTTAATCATGCACTATTCCACGAGGTTGGATAAATTTGTAAACCAGTAACATTTCCTTAGTGTTTTTAGTATTGGATTGAATTTTACAATAATTTATAGTAAGTACTAGTGTTGGGACAAACCGATGATTTTAATAATCAGGTACTTGATACTCGAGCGATTTTAATAATCGAGTGAATCGATTAATTAGGACTAAGAAGAATGTGTTGATAAAACACAAGGGATTGTTTTTCTAAGTTTTAGAAGTTTAGTCTAGAGTTTTTATTAAGGAAGAACAGTTTATTCTGATTTTTAAAAAAATTGCATCCTTTAATTTTTAAGAATTTACAATCGCCGCTGGCTAGCCAGTCAAAACAAATCCCATGTCGCGATGACTCTACTAAGGTATTTGTCATACTTTTTTATATGCACCTTCTCGTTTATATGCCTTTAAGAAAGACGTATGTCGTGTTTATCTCTCTCTGCACGGTTCGGGTGGTGTGGCGCGTAGATCGTAGGTCGGGTATCAAATCAAGTGACAGGCGATGATTTTCGTTTTTTGGCCTGAATTTATAACTAGAGTATTTCCTATCGAGTGAAAAACTGTTCGAATATACGAGCAGTTTTTAACTCGATCACACTACAGCCGTACATTTCCGCCGGCGTCAAGCGAAGCTCGGGTATCGAGTGAAAGATAATAAGTGACGAGCGAGGGTTCTCAATAATTGAGCGATGTCGGTTATTTCAATAATCGAGTAATCAAGCGATTTTTCGCTTGAGCGATCACAACACTAGTAAATACTAGAAAACCCGATGGGGTAAGCTGTGATTACTTACTACTGAGATAACTTGACAGAAATTTTGACGAATTCTCGTTATACGAAATTTAAAAAGCGCGACATTTTTACTTAAGTAGTCACAACAGACGAACAAAAGTAATTTTTTTTTGAGGAGAGTTTCCCATTTCCTGAAGATGTTTCAGGACTTTTAAAACGATCCCGATTTTACGACCCATATACAAAAGGAGACAGCGGGAACAAACCAAAAAATAACTCCATATTTATTTTAAGAAATTTTGATTAGTATGCTTATTTGTATCTTAACGGTATTCCACGATTGTAATACCATATATGCAAAAATCTCATCGTAAAAAAGTATTTCCCGTATAAGTTTTGATTCATTTTAAACCAAAAAAAAATTTTCAGTTGAACAAAATCAAACATTTTATATTGCTTCAATAAACTGTCAGTCATTGCGGAACCAATTTGGAATAGAATTAAAAATTATTTTTCGTCAATAAATCGAAAAAATTTAATTCACTGATGTTCGAAAATCTAGTTTTAATTTAATTAATAACGGTGCCTAAAATGTCTTTGTTAATTTGTTTATATAGCAGCTTCCGATCCGATATATTAGAATTTTTTTTCGTTTGGCTTCGCTTCGATTAAGAGAAATATTTTCAAAAACACTAACCCACAATGTAAACCCGGGAATGGCGAATTTACTTTAAAAATACGTACCAACTTTGAGAAAAATAGAAAGAACATACTATCTAACGCTAACGAAATAAGAAATTATTGATATACAACGTGTCCAAGATAAGGAGGGCCAGTACAGGGATATCGGAAACCGTAAGAGATACGAATTCGGTTAAATGGAGGTAAAGTTGCGCATTTACGTGCCTAATAATATGCCTAATCACGTAAATGCGCAACTTTAACTTCATTTAATCGACTTCGTATCTCTTACGGTTTCCGATTAGTTCCGGAGATATCCGGAAAAAACGAAATTCTGAAAAATCGTTTTATTGTTTTCCTGGAGTTTTTTGAGATCGAATTCTAAAGTAAATGGCACTTTTATAACTATCTAGCGTTAATTGTTTTGTAATCCGACGAGTCGTCTTCGAAGGGCCATTATCAACTTTATTTTTTGAAATACGGTCCTGTTTTTCTGATATTGGAATTTGAGAGCTTTTTTTCTTCCAATGTATAACACATCGTGGTTTAATGACGTTCCGAGTGTTTTTTGAACAATATCAGGAAAGTATGTGATACGGTCCTGTATTTCTCCTAATTTTGTAAATAATATCTTATAATTAAGCTCTAAATTTTTTACTTATGTTGAACTAGTTTTTGAGATAAAATAAAACACGATGAATATCAAACTTTTCAGCATTTGTAAAATTTGTTCCATATTTTCTGGAAAATAGAAAACCTCTTAAAATGCTTTCAAACGATCACAATGGGAATGTCAAGTGAAACAAATCACGCGTCACCATCTTAATTTTTTTGTTTCAAACGCCTACTTGTCTTTTAAATCCCGAATCAACAGAAGTTTGTACTAATGTTTCTGTATTTTGTTCACTTATTTGTGGTTTATTATTAAATTATTTGTTATTTATTGAACGCATAAGTAAAAATTTAGAGCTTACTTATGAGATATTATTTATAAAATTAGGAGAAATGCAGAATAGTATCCCAAAATTTCCTGATGTTGTTCAAGAAACCCTCGAAACGTCATTAAACTACAATGTGTCATACTCGTTGCATTCGGAAGAAAAAAGTTCTCAAATTCCAATATCAGAAAAATAGGACCGTATTTAAAAAAATAAAGTTGATACTCGCCCTTCGAAGACAACTCGTCGGATTACAAAACAATTAACGCTGTTAGATAGAGTGGAAGAAGTGGCAATGTAAATGTTCAATTTACGTAAATGCGCAACTTTACCTCCATTTAACCGACTTCGTATCTCTTACGGTTTCCGAGATCCCTGTACTAGCCCTCCTTATCTTAGACACGTTATATACAGTTGACAACTTCCAGGGAGGGGCAAGTGCCCCATCTTGCCCCTCCCAAGCGACGCCCATGCGGTTACCCCGTAACTTATCAAAAAGAAATAAAATGCTCTCTTTGGAGCTTTTTACGTAGAATTCAGATCCTTTCTACGTTCAATAGTTTTCAATTTGCTATTATATATTATATTAAATTATATAATATAATTATTAAATCGTTATCGAAGAATTTATCAACAATACTAAAACAGCTTGAGATATTGGATTAAAAGCGGCATGTTTTAAAAATATTTTACATTATAAAGGGTGGCCCAAAAAAGTGTGACAGCATAAAGTTATATTTTTTTAAATGGGACACCCAGTATTTTATTGCATAGTTAGGTTCGTATTACTATCATTTATAAGTGCCTCAAATTTTATTTAATTTGGTTCTGTAGTTTCGGAGAAATAAATTAAAAACTAAAAAAAAAAGTTTTGCAGTCCTGAATAAAAAAATAAAAAAAAACAATCCAGAACTATTTTTTTAACCTCGGCATTGAGTGAAATTTATGACAAGAGGTCTAGAGATATTATGAATGTAATTGCGTTTATTTATTTTATACAGGGTGTTCATAATAAGCTTTCAAAAACCCCACACTTTAAAATAAGTTTTAAGTAAATAAGTTTTTCAAATGGAACACCCTATATATTATTTGGCTATTTGACGTAGAATTAATAGGCCATTTTGTTTTGTAATGCAAGCATATAAGTTATATCCAGCCGTTTTCGAAATAAATTATGTTGTTTAAATATAGTTTTTATTGGGAAATTTTGTTATTGGCGACTAGACTAATAATTCTAAACTAAAGTAAATATTCAAAAGAGCTTCCTTTTACTCTTAGAGTTTACCGTATTTAAGTTATTTCGATATAACTTTTAAAAGCCTACATTTTTGCTACTTTTATTTATATAATTTTATTTTGTATTCTTAATCGAGTTGCCATGATTTTTCTTGTTTAGATTGTCACTATGACAGCCAAATAAAATTATTTATATTTGTTCAGTCGTCGAAATTAAGTACTAACTTACACAAAATGTCGAATTTTACAACTTTAGAAATGGTAAATATGATTTTTATACTGGGTGAATGTGCAAGAAATTGCCTCCTCGCGAGCCGTGTGTGTATACTGAAAGATATCCAGATATTGAGAGAAAGTCGAGCCTTCGAGAAGTTGTTGCAAAGATTTGTAGCAACAGGAAGCATTGCGTACACAAAAAGGATATAATCAATAAACCCCTTATTAATGAAGAAAATGAATTAAGAATTATGTCGGCAGTAGAGGAAAATCATTAAATTAAGTAAATTGAAGCTATTTTGAACTTTAGTTTACAAATATTAGTCTAGTCGCCTATAACAAAATTTCCCAATAAAAACTCTATTTAAACAACATAATTTATGAAATTTACAATTATTTCGAAAATGGCTGGATATAACCTATATGCTTGTATTACAAAAAAAAATTGTCTATGATTTCTACGTCAAATAGCCAAATAATATACAATAATATACATTTAAAAAACTTGAGAAAAATTATTTTAAAATATGGGGTTTTTGAAAGCTTAGTATGAACACCCTGTATAAAATAAATAAACGCAATTACATTCAAAGTATCTCTAGACCTCTTGTCATAAGTTTCACTCAATGACGAGTTTTAAAAAATAGTTCTTGATTGTTTTTTTTGATTTTTTTATTCAGGACTGCAAAACTTTTTTTTAGTTTTTAATTTATTTCTCCGAAACTACAGAACCAAATAAAATAAAATTTGAGGCACTTATAAACGATAGTAATACGAACCTAAATATGCAATAAAATACTGAGTGTCCCATTTTAAAAAATATAACTTTATGCTGTCACACATTTTTGGGCCACCCTGTATAATGTAAAATATTTTTAAAACATGCCGCATTTAATCCAATATCTCAAGCTGTTTTAGTATTGTTGATAAGTTCTTCGATAACGATTTAATCTTCCGTCCACGCTTCGTTTGCGGACCCTGTATATATTTTTTTTAATAATATAAATTTCAAAAAATATATAATAGTTTATTTTTATTCTTAATATTTTGCTCGAAATTTAGGCGTTTTAAAAAATTTAATATATCAACTACTACATAGTATCATTTTGATCTCCCCTGTACGTTGGCGAAATATTGCCCTATACTTACCGAACACCCCGTATAGAGAAATATGGAAAATCGATTTTTAAAATCTTTTTGAATTATACTCTATATTAAATTAGGAATATGATTCATATCACACGTAACACCGGTCCTGTCTACAGGACTGGCAATTTAGATTTAATACAAAAAATAAAATCATTGTATTATTTATTAATTTTAATAACAAAAATGCTGAATATGAATTCCCAACAGTGAATATTGGAGAGAAATAAAGCCTCAAGTTGCCTGGCCATGCACAGTTTATTGCATAACAAGATCGATGTATTTTGGAATGAATGTAATACTTTTAATCACTCTGTGTTGAATTGGAGAAGGCCGTTAAATATTGGCAATGTCGTTAATGGAAAAAATTGATTACCGGTTTAATCCCTCAATTCCATTAATTACCACGAACGAAAAATATGTTTTCGTTCTCTATTATTTTATATTCTGTTTACTTCTGAAAATATTTTTTTTATGGACCTTGATATTTATGTACATTTACGTTAATATCCGAAAAGATAAAGTATTATGTTGACTTGTTCAGTTTAATATGTTTATTTACAACCATGTATTTAATGTTGCCATTTCAGACTTTCTAAAAATTTAAAAGAAAAATTTATTTGAAACAACCATGGGCCTGGTATTTCTATCTACTTTGTACACGTCAATGTTATTTTTATGATCAAACACAAGCACTATAGGAAAATCCTTTAAGGCACTCCCGGAGTGGTGCGTGTGCGCATAAAGCGATTCATGTTGGTTTTGAATCATTGGAGGTTATACTCGTTTGGAAACACGACCTCGGGAAGGTCGTTCCATAAGGATGACGTCCTCCAGGAATACTAAGCGTAACCACATATGGATTGGCGCCAGTGGTTTGTCGTGTATCTCTGCTATTCACTGCTCTGGTCTCCCATTGATCTGGACTCCGAAAACTATATTGATGTACGCTGATAATATTGAGGCCTTCCAGGTACTTCAGAAGTTGTTGGTAAATAGCTTTCTCCATCACTTTTGATATAACTGAAAGCAATGCGACTGGTCGATAGTTGTTAGGCAAGATTCTCGTACCTTCCTTCGGTATAGGCTGGACTCGCGCCATCTTCCAGCACGATGGACATATTCCTTTTTTGTAGGAAGTTGAAAAGTCTACAAAATACTGGTGTTAGTCCATCTCTTGAGAACTATAATACGAATTTCGGATGGACCAGAGGCTTTTTTAACGTCGAGCCTTTTTAGGATTCGTTTGACGGAACACGATTTCGGTCATTTCCGATTGAACTGCAGGAATGTTGAGTGGTGTTCTTCCCTGGAAATCCATAGTGGAATGTGAAGAAAATCGTGCAGTAAGTAAGTTTGCTTTGTCTCTGGCTGTGGATGCTATTGTACCATCGGAAGTGGAATAGTTGATTTGGTAAAATTTTGGCTGATGGCCTTAGCGACTGATCAAATAGACTTTGATTCGTTTGGACTGTCAAGAAGTTTGTTTTTGATCCTCTCGTTATGAACTTCTTTTCTTTGATCTGTTGTTAGCTTACACTGGTTTCGAGCGGTAATAAAGATGGTACGATTCTCAGTGGTAGGGTTTTTAAGCCAGTGTCGGTAAGTTAGCTTTTTTGATCTGCCAGCACACTTACAATCCCTCCTAAACCAGGGCTTGACGTTGGAAGGGCGTTTTTTTTGAAAGAGGGAATAAATGCTTCCATGCTAGTTAGAATAACGTCGGAGACCTCCCCAGCACAGACGGATGGATCATTAGAAGAGAAGCATACGCTCATCCAAGGAAAGGTGCGAATATGGTCTTTCAGGCCTTCCCACTTTGCCGATGTGTAATGTAAAATCTTGCGAGGTTTAGGAGGTTGTTCAGAATTAATTGGTAGTTCGCTTAGAGTTGAAATAACTTTGTGATCGGAGGATCCTAACGGAGGCTGTTCGGTGACTATATATATATCTAGATTTGACGTCAAGAGAACATCCAAAAGACCAGCAAACTCTCCATCTCCGCCTGGAATACGCGTTGGTTCTTCTACGAGTTGAGTTAGACCAGAACTGATCGCAAAGGATTCGGCCTCACGGCCTTGTTCATCGTTAATATTTGCGTATTTAAGCCAGTTGACATTGTGGACGTTAAATTCGCCAAAGATAGCAATCACATTGATATTGATTGATAAACCGATGCAATGGTATCTCACCGGGCGATGCCGGATGGGCCAACATCTTCCATTTCCATGTGACGTCTGTTATTACCAAAATAACAAAGAGAGAGGCGGGGATGCTATGTATAGAATCGCCTTCGGCTCGTATTCGTGCTCTCAAATTTTCCATTCGTAAAAAAAAGTATCTAATACTTTATGCAATTGTTACTACTAAATAACTATTTCCTATTCTGTTAGTGTTTGGTCTTAAAAAAAACATTACAAAAATTAAAACTGTAAATGACCGAAAGCTCTATGGAACACACACACAAAGGTTCAAAAGTGGATACGATTGCTTTAATCCTCTTTTTAAGTCTCGGCGCTCTTACTTCCTATTCAAAAACGAGTTTCCTGTAAAATGCTGAAAAGATTTCTTTTCTTCCCCGCTGTTAAAAACTTTGCCACTTTGTAATAGGAATCATTTACATTTTTAGAGTTTTAAAAAGTACATAATTCCAGTGAAATTAAGTCTTTGTGTTTAAATTGAAAAGTAAACTAGATAGCTAATAGGGTGTTTGCTTCATCAATGTTTTAATTTTATACGTATATTTTCAACTGAGTCGTTTGTCGCAGGGGACTGTAATATACAGGGTCTTATGGAAATGACGTATTATATTTAAATGGGTGACTCCTTGGGTGTCTTAGAGAAGCGCTACATATATATTTTATTTTTTTTATATCGCCCATTTTAAAAGTGTGGTAATAAACACTCTTACTCATAGGTCAGTCCACGCTACTGTATAACATTTCACCCAGAGCCAATGGCAATGTTGCCAAACTTAATGTAAAACTGAAATTCCATATAAAATTATAAAAATTAATTATTTTCTACCTACTTGTATTTATCCTTATACCTAAAGACCGAGGAGATCCATGCACAAACACAATCAATTTTTTTTCTTTTTCATGGGCACACTCCTGGAAACACTTTATGTACACACAGTAATAGTGAAACAGAAATGATAGTTAGCTTTTGAAAATACAATAATACAGATTATACTACAGATTATTAGATTTTATTAAACGCGACGAAATTTGACGTCCAGAAGAAACGCGTCCATAAAATCAATATTCAAAGATTTTTTATGTACGGGCAAGATACACGCTTAAACCGAAAAAACAGAGCGGATCGCTGAGAGTGTGTTAGTGATCGACGAGACACAACGTATCCGGCCGCTGATTGGTCTTGAACTAACAGACGCACGCGTGCGGCGCTATATGAAAATACTTCGCTCAGCCGATGTAAGGTCATTGGCACTTGACCTAGTGACGTACGTGGCTATTACTATTACATATGTTTTTCCGGGTTGTTTATAACATAGTCCGTCGGAAATGTTTTTTCAATTAATTGTACAAAAAGGTATTACAGAATAGAAAATTGTTTAAATTATTTTATTTTGTCTAAAGAATTTAATGTGTACATATGACAACACTGGCCAGAATTCCTTGAATGCTTAAATATATCGCAGTTCCACACAGGTGTTTTTCTGGTTTGATGTCAGGTCACTTTTATCGCTGAATGAATTGAAAGCGCCATTTATGGCTATTTTTCTTCAATTTGTCTTTATCTCAGGAATTGCAGGTTTAAATATAATACGTCATTTCTATAACACCCTGTATAAAACGGATCAGGATTATTTCCATCACCTGTCAAATATACTATCTCGACTAATCAAATTGTTTTGATTTACACCATTCACATATCATTATGCTGATATTATTTGCATGTTCCTTATAAGTGATAAAACTGTCTTATTGGCCCACAACATTTTGAAACCCCCTTTCAAAGTATGCCTAGTACTAGAGAATGAGTTTTAATAAATGTCACGTTTGAAATATTTTTTTTCTAATATATGCTGATTTTTTTTAGATTTTTATTATTATTTACCCAAGACAATTGGAAAACAACTTTAAAGGTAGAATTTTATTAAAAAAATATGTACTTATGGATTATTTGCAATGTATTTTTCTATTTATATTTTGACTTATTTTCTTTTGAAATTTTAGTAACATAACCCTTACGAAACGTCAAAAGGTTTGCATCTAGTTCTAGAGTATAGAGCATAAGCTAATAATAATAATAAGTATTCTTTATTTGAGAATTACATTACTTAACATAAAATGAAATAGTGTCAAAAAATACAGCAGATTATTGCGAATCATAGATTTGACGTGTTTGTTAAATATTCTTCAATATTGTAGGCTTCAATGTCTTTAAGTAGCTTAAATACACTTTTTTAACTTTTTTAATGTTACCATCATTTTTAATATGATGTGAAAGTCTATTGTATAGTTTTATACAGTTGTAATACGCACCACTTTTATAATATTAGTCGGTATTTGGGAAATGTATAATTCAAAGTTTTTGTTGAATATACATTTTATGATTCACTACTTCTAAACAAATCTCAATTTTTGAAAAAGAATATTATGCTTTCTTGTATGTAAATTTCAGGAACAGTAAGAAGCCCATTCGCTTTAAATTTACCTCTACAACTTTCTCTAAAATTGTAACCAAATATGGTTCTCACTACTCTTTTTTTACATACAAACAACTGTTCTGCATCCCTCCATTTTCCATACAGAATAATTCCATATCTAATACGTGATACGAAATTTGTGTAGTACACCATTCTACACGTTTGTCTATCCAAGTATTTAGATAAAATACGCAAGGTGTAGCACACCTTGTTCAATTTATCAATCACGTTCTGTACATGGTGATCCCATGATAGAGTATTGTCCAAGACCATTCCCAAAAATTTAGTTGTGCGTGATATTTTTAGTTGCTCGGCATTAAGAGAGATATATTCCAATTCTTCTAATGGTGGATCTTGTTGGCATTGGTTTTTGGAGGTGTTTAGTATGTACTTATTTTTGACAAACCACTCATCTGCTTCCATCATGATTTTTAGTCCTTATGCCTGACTTGGAGCCGTAATAAGAAAATTGGTATCATCTGCATAATTTCTTAGAGTATTTTCGGTAGAAGCAGCTCAGTAATATCATTCACATAGATAACAGATAATAGTGGTCCCAATACACTTCCCTGTGATATTCCCAGTTGTATGTCTGCTCTACTAGATGTTACTCGGTCCCTTACCCATTATTACTTTTTGACATCTTTCCGTTAGATACGATCTGATCCATTCCAAGGCAGGTCGCCGAACTCCATACAGTTCTAATTTATCAAGTAAGATACTATAATTTATTGTGTCATACGACTTCGAGAGATAGAGAAATACCCCCAGAGGGATCAGTCCGTTATCCAAAGACATCAAAATCTGCTCTGTAAACTGAAACAAAGCTGTTTGCGTCGATCTACCCTTCAAATATCCGTGCTGCAATCCACTAAAAAGGCCATGTATAAACATGAACTCCATAACACGGTTAACCATCACTCGTTCAAAAATATTAAGAAAAGATGGAAGCAAACTAGTTTTCAACTTTTGTGTCATCATCTTTTTTAAATACCGGGACTATCAAGGCTAATTTTAATTGATCCGGGAATATTCCATACTTTATTTATTATGTTAAATATGGGTTCTAAAATTGGTATAATGCTATATTTGATTAAAGAAGTTGATATTTCGCCGTGTCCGCTACTAAGTTTGTTTTTGAGATTACTAACTATATCCAAAATTTCCTGTGGGTTTGTAAACTTTATGGGAATCGTCTCGGAACAGCGCTCTATCCTGGTCCTAAGCTAGTATCGATATCGACGACTATATTTATCCTCAAAATGAGGCAAAACTCTTCAGTTGCTTATTCATTTTTGAGTAGCTTATTCATTTTTGAGTAGTATATTATAATGCTTTACAACGCAATTCGTCTTATGCTAAAAAGTAAACTTTTAAAATACTGTAAATATGTAAATGATTCCACTCGAAAACTGAGAAAGTTTTAAATAGCGCAAAAAAAACTTTTTTCAGGAAAATGTTGAATTGAAAGGAAACAAGAGCAAAGAGACGCAAAAAGAGAATTAAATTTATCATGTCCACATCTGTGTCTTTGTTTGCTTTTGTGTAGCTCTCAAACGTGCGACTGTATTTGCATGAATTCTTTTCTTTCAGGAATACTGACACATTTTAGAAGAACGGAAAAGTTTGTTTAATTGATTAAATTTAAAACAAACGAAATATAGTTGAAATTTATTTTTCCTTCGCTTTTGTAATATAATGTATAATATCATGCCATTGCTCATCAATATTAGTAACCATTATTCAGTAGTATTTAGTGCCCATTAGTCCATGAATTAATTATTCCGGGTATTCGATCAATTATTACTAGCAAACTTATTATTCATGGTTCTTTAAGCCAATCAGAGAATCATTCTCATAAATAAATCTCATTAAATATCGCAACAAGTGTATAAAGTTAATATAGATCTGCAATATGACACCACCTTAATTTGTGTTCATATTTTGCTTCGAACAAACAAACCCGAACAAAGCTAATACGGGACACGCTCATTATTTTGTTTGTTTTACCTCGAGTAAGTGACATACATTTATTTGTTTCTGTACTACTTCGATTGATACAGCAAGCACTTATTATATTATTTGATTACCTTCTGTAATGTAACACACACTTATTATATCGTTTGGATTGCTACACACACTTATATGTTTATAGTACTTCGATAGATATAACACACAATTATTGTATTGTTTGGATTATCTCAAGTAATGTGACAAACATTTATTTGTTTTCATATTACTTCAATTGATACAATACATTCTTATTATATTATTTGCATTACCTCGAGTAATATGACACCTCTATTTGTTTTTAGTCCAATAAACGAAGCCCTTAAATAGAAATTTTAGTTAGAAAGCTGCATTTTTGGTGGAAGGTAGACTTTATAATATGAAGGAACATTTGATTGAGTACTATTTTAAGTCTATCCCTTGCATAAGAGTCAAAAAACCTCCAAATGGGGTTAAAAATAATTTTCTGGTCTATAACTCTTAAACGAAAAATAATATGGAAAAAAGTTTTTTACAAATGTTATAGATCATTAAATTTCGCACAAGAAAGGTTATTACTACTTTTTCCTTATCTACAATCGACAAGGGTACGATGTCCGAAAACAATTTCTCGACCAGATCTTTAATAAATGGAGGTTAATCACAATATGGCACCACTGTCGTCCTGGGAGTAGAATTGAAGCTTCAAGGTGTGACATTTTACAAATAGAAGAATATGATCGGATTTTTAAATGCTGAATAATCCCGTAAATGATTTTTGCGGTAACAGGGTGCGCAAATAATATATTTATATCTATACGTCGGTTTAGATTAAATTTGGCGTGTAGATTTAATACATCGGCATCGCACATAGGGTAGTTTTCATTTCGAAAAATGTTCAAGTGCGTGTCGAGCATCGCGCAAAGCCGAATGGGGCTATATTATATAAGTTGATGTATGTATATTAAACAAAAAATCTCCCAGAATATCATATGGCGTAGATTTTTTCGAAAAAATTAGTGCATGTCGGTCGCCGGGCGAAGCTACTATATTATATAAATCGATAAAGGCATTAATATGAAGCAAAAAATATTCCACAATAACACAGCGTAGTTTTCATCTCGTAAAAATCGGTGAAGTGCGTGTCGGACACCGGCCGAAGCTGCTATATTGGATAAATCGATAAAATTAACACTACAGATATTATATGGCTATTATAGGTAAAGAAGCTAATCAGGCAATATTTTATGGGAAGATTTAGGCAAATATACTTAATTTTTCTATAATCAAAAAATAGATTCGCAAAGTTAAAGGATTGGAAAAGGGTATGAGAAAATTGTGTTAAAAAATATAATTTTATAAGAATAATAATGCCAATTTCAAATCTGACCAATTTTCAAATTTTTGCTCTAAAAACTTTTTCAAACATGAATTTTTTGCTCTACCCTACAAAAATCGTATCTCCACACTTGATTGGTAATGAGCATAATTTTGGCCTAATAGTTCATACATACCTTTCACAGGGTTATTTAGACACCATTTCACAAAAATGTTTCACAAAACCTTGAAACACATCAAGAAGACAAAATAATTATACAACAATAACATACCAAAAAACTTTTTCAGACACCTGTGTCGAGTCTTAATTTGCCGATAGGCAGTGTTGCCCAGTTGAACATTTAATGCCTTCGTGACGTTTCGAAGACGCCGATCAACTCTCAAAATGCCGATTATTCTATGGCTATAACGATCCGATATATTGTAAAAAGGATTATTAACTTTTATCTACAAGTTTTGACTGATACTTTTTTTCTAGTGTGTTTTGTTTCAAAGCTACGGGTAAAAATATATTTAAAAGTAATTTTTCATCCCTTATGCAAGGGTTGAATACAAAATAATAATGAAGTGTCTTTTCAAATAAAAAAATGTGTTTCCACCAATAATGCTGCTTTCTAACTAAAATTTCTATTTAAGGGCTTCGTTTATTGGACTTATTAATTCATCATATGATTTGGATTACTACACATATTGATTGGTTGGTTTGTTGAATGAGGGATGGCATGTTGCCATTATACTGCAACCGAGCGACTTGTTGTGTCCCTTTTGTTTAACGTCTGGGTAATGTCAGCCAGACGGGACATACCGTTTTCGACGTGGAATCCGAACCACGCGCATGCTTCAGTATGTCCATCAGTCCCCAAAGGAGCAGGATTATCCGCCCCAGTCAGTGGGTCGTATTCAGGACTAAACTAGTAACATACTGTATTCTGCCTACTAAAATCTTGTGTACTGAGCATACACCTACTCTGGGAACCGAACCCTGATCCCCACGGCCGAATGGGTAGTTCTATTACTGAGCTACCATACCGGGCTCACCTTTATATGTTTTTTATTACTTCGATATACGGAGTGTCCAGGAAAATGTGGAAAATCTCCCGGATATGAAAAAAACAAGTGAAAAGGGTACTACTAAAAGTTTATATAGACTTTTTTCGTATAGGCCTCCTCTTCGGAGATATGGGCTCCCTAAGAGCTCCAATGGAATCAAGATTTTTACACAATTATTGAACCACCAGGTATATTTCAATTTTTTTTAATATGATGTATACCAGGTAAGGCCCTTCAAATTAGTATCCAAGAAAGTGTTGTGAATTATTCACAGCTGTGGCACTCATAGTCCCATTGTTTAACGAACTGTATGATAAGAACTTTGGACAACGTTTTTTTCATTCCGTTAACTATTGCCTATCAATTAAGTACTCTTCATTCATATCACCAATCCTAACCGTTTTCGATAGATATGCCACACACTTATTGTATTGTTTGGATTACCTTGAGTAATGTGATAAAGATTTATTTGGCTTTATATTACTTCGATTGATACGACACGCATTTCTTATATTATTTGCATTACCTCGAGTAATGTGACACACGCTGTGTTAGTTTTTTATTACTTCTATTGATATGGTACACACTTAATTATATGGTTGGTGTTACTGCATACCGTTAAAAAGCAAAGAAATTTGTTGTTACAATGGCGTGAAAAGCTGAAACGAAATGGTGTGTTTGTTTATTATGTAAGCGTTGGCGTTTTGCTAATATTTCTTCTTCAATTATGTGATAGATCAAACAATAAAGAGAAATAAACATTGGAATAACTATAGTTTTGAATTTTCAGGTAGATTGCAACTACGGAATCGATAGTGAATTTATATATTTTCCACTTAATAAATTATTGTATGATAAGATGTTTTCTAGCATGGCTTTACATCGCTATTCATACGAAATAAAACTGGGCAAACAATACTACAATATGACCCACATATACAACGTGTCCAAGATAAGGAGGGGCAGTACAGGGATCTCGGAAACCGTAAGAGATACGAAGAAGAGATAAAGTTGCGCATTTACGTTCCTAATAATATGAAGTTTAGAAAGTTTTAGAATTCCGAGTTGTTCCAGAGATATCCGGAAAAAATTGAAATTCTGAAAAATCATTTTATTGTTTTCCTGGTTTTTTTTTTAGATCAAATTCTAAACAAACCCGCTCTAACAGCGTTAATTGTTTTGTAATCCGACGAGTCGTCTTCGAAGGGCCATTATCAACTTTCTTCTTTAAATACGGTCCTGTTTTCCTGATATTGGAATTTGAGAGCTCCTTTTCTTCCGAATGCAATGATGAATGACACATTGTGGTTTAATGACGTTTCGAGGGTTTTTTGAACAACATCAGGAGATTTTGGGATACGGTCCTGTATTTCTCCTAATTTTATAAATAATATCTCATAAGTAAGCTCTAAATTTTTTGCTTATGTTGGACTAGTTCAATAAATAACAAATAATTTAATAATAAACCACAAATAAGTGAACAACAGAAACATTATTTCAAACTTCTGTTGATTCGGGATTTAAAAGAAAAGTAGGCATTTGAAACAAAGAAATTAATATGGTGACACGTGATTTGTGTCACCTGATATTCCCATTGTGATCGTTTGAAACCGTTTCAAGAGGTTTTCTATTTTCCAGAAAATATGTAACATAATTTTACAAATGCTGAAAAGTTTGATATTCTATCGTGTTTTATATTATCTCAAAAAACTGTTATGTGGCGGTTAGAAGATGTTATTTGTGCTTAGAGAATAATGGAAATCATTTTTCATTTACTTTGTTCGTTGATCGTTTTATTACTGTTTTGGTATGATTTTTGTTCACTTATTTGTGGTTTATTATTAAATTATTTGTTATTTATTGAACTAGTCCAACATAAGTCAAAAATTTAGAGCTTACTTATGAGATTAATTATAAAATTGGGAGAAATATAGGACCGTATCCCAAAATTTCCTGATGTTGTTCAAAAAATCCTCGAAACGTCATGAAACCACAACATACATACATCGTTGCATTCAGAAGGAAAAAGCTCTCAAATTCCAATATCATAAATACAGGACCGTATTTAAAAAAAGAAAGTTGATGATGGCCCTTCGAAGACGACTCGCCGGATTACAAAACAATTAACGCTGTTAGATAGAGCGGAAAAAATAGCAATGTAAAAGTGCAATTTACTTTAGAATTCGATCTCAAAAAAACCCAGGACAACAATAAAACGATTTTTCAGAATTTCGGTTTTTTCCGGATATCTCCGGAACTACTCGGAATTTTCTAAACGGCATATTATTAAGCACGTAAATCCGCCACTTTACCCTCATTTAACCGACTTCGTATCTCTTACGCTTTCCGAGATCCCTGTACTGGCCTTCCTTATCTTGGACACGTTGTATATATTTGTTTTTACATTTTAGTATATGCAATAAATCTGGATTTAATCCGAACCCTTCGTATAATTTTTAGTTCATTTCCCTTTATATTTCTGATGAATCCTCCTCATGTTAAAGCGGAAAATCTGCCACATTTCAATTTTCATACAAAAGACATCCGTAACGGCTAAACCGGGATTATTTCGGTAAGTGATCCGCATTAATCGATTCCCACTGTTTTTATGCATCGCCTGGTTTTCATAGTCGACTGTTTTCCGAATGTTGCCAGCTTTTCTTGCTTACACGTTTGATTTGAAATATGGTTTAAAGAGGAAGCGAGAAAAAAGGGTAGAATAAAATAAATTTTACGAGTAACGGAATGGCAAGCGAAATTTTTTTGCTGAATGGTTGTAATAATATGGTTGCGGTGCTTGCTGTTTTGGATGTGATTACATTAACGTAAAAAAAATATTTGGAAAATATGTATTTCTGTTATACAGCGTGTAATGGAATTGCGTTATTTAAACCCGAAAATCTTGGAGGAACCAAATTATAGGAAAATAACCATAAATTGCAATTTCACGCCTTCCTGAATAGACAAGTCTGCGAGTAACAATATTTTAACATATTTTTTTCTACTCCTATATTAGTAAGAGCCCACTTACGCACTGTACAGGGTGTACATTTTTGGTTAGTTTTACGGGGTATCTCCGTTATTAGTAAAGATAGAAGGATGCGGCTTTCGCAGCACTGTGCTACTTTTTTGTCAAACAGAAGATCCCGTAATCAGAATTTTTCTAGGCCGCCTTGTTTTTGATATACGGGATGTTTTTGAAAAATGTGCATTTTGGGACACCCCCCCCCCCCATATCTCGGTTACCCCGTAACGTATCAAAAAAAAATAAAATGTCCTTGTTGTAGTTTTTTACGTAGAATCCATTGACGTACTCAGATTTTTTCTACATTCGATAGTTTTCAAGGAAAAAAAACAAATTTGCTTTTTTTAAATCACCCTGTATATTTTTGATAATATAATTTAGTTTGTAACAAGCTTCTCAAAAATATATTAGACTTTATTTTTTATTTTTAGTCTTAGTATTAGGCCCGAAATATACATTTTTCAAAAATATACAATTTTTTTTAGTAGGCCATGACGGATATTAAAAAAATACTGGTGTGATCAAATATTAGACACAAAAATTGAAAGTTTATTGAACTCCCTCATAAATATTGCTCAAATTGTTCTCCATTATGCCTTAGAGATGTTTCACATATGGTTCTTATTCGCATTAATGAATTAAAAATAATAAACGGCCGCGTTTATAACTCCCTAAAGCTCTGTCAATGGCAAGTCTTAAAAGTGCCATTCTTTGGTACTGAATGGAATAAATTTTATTTTGAAGGTATCCCCATAAGAAGAAATCCATAACCGACAAGTCGGGTAACCCTGGTGGCTATCTTACAGGCCCATTAGTTCCAATCCAGCGACCTGGGAAGTTATTATCTAGGTAGCCCCTTACAATTTGGGCATGTGAGCGGGCGCTTCATCTTGTTGAAGATGCAAGTTATTGACACCAGCTAACCGCACATCTTCTATTATTTCTGGCACAATGTTTTCCAGAATTTCCAAATATTTATTTGCATTAAGGCTTCCTTCAAATATATTATAAACTATTTTACTATTTAGTATAAAGCATGGAACGCCAACGCCAAATCTGCCTTGCCGTTCGGTTGAAAATATGACATGCTGAGACCAAAACCTCGTATTCTGTCGATTAAACATGCCAGCACTGGTAAAATGAGCCTCATCAGACCATATAATGGTCTTTTCAAAATTATTTTCCCTGTTCAGATTTTGTAAATACCAATAGCGAAACTCTATACGGCGCTGTGCATCACCAGGATGTAAGTTTTTTATGTGGTGAAATTTATATGGCTTAAAAATGTGTTTTTTAGGATTGTTTGCACTCTCGAGTTAATTATTCCGACCGAACCTTCAACTTTTCTGCAAGAACTACTTGAATTTGTTTCAGTTCGAGTGAAAGATAATAAGTGACGAGCGACGGTTTCCGCCTGAATAGATAACTCGATGATCAAGCGGTTTTTCGCTCGAGCGATCACAACACTATAAAATACGCTCCTTCAAAAACGATTTCTAAAATGGTTAACATTTTTATACTAGATATGACTGGAAAAGGTATAGAGGAGAAGCAAACACTTTAAATTCAGATTATTGGAACAAATCCCTGAAATATTTTTATTAAGCAGATATTAAAGCAACTTAAAAAAGTCGGCCATGACATATCAAAGGAATCTTTATTTTATCATAATCAAGTTACTCCTCAACTAAAATATTATTGTTACTGATGAATTGTATGGAGCATTAAAATGCATATTTTTCACAGTTGTTCCAGAAACACGCCTTGTCGGCATCCCAACCTCGGACATAGAAGACCTAAAGGACACGATAGCAATACGGTGTGTCGTCAGCGCCAACCCGAAAGCGTCCGTCGTGTGGAGGCGAGAGGGTCAGAATCAGCCGGCAAGTTTGCAAGAGCTCTTACAGTTTAGTCCAGCTATTAGACAACATTCTGGATTGTATACCTGTCACGCGAGGAACAAGGCTGGCGATTCGGTGCCCATACGAGTGCAGATTGACGTAAAATGTAAGTATACCTTTCACTTTTTTATGGTTTACCTATACGTACACTCAACCAAGAATAAATTCCGGACAAAGGCAATGTTAATCAGGTTTATAGCTCTGTTACTGTTTAAATTATTCTCCGATCTTTGTGAAATTTTTATCAAAATACTGACTTGTATCTCGAAATGTTAGCTTGAATTTTAGTTTTCAAAAACTACTGAGCATTATACAGTCAGAAACAAAGATAACTTTTCTACTCTTAATAGTGTCGCCGAATTATAAAATTGGTGTATAGATTTTACCATTTAAGATTTTAAGGGTACGTCGTAAGAGTGACGTACGTAACCCTTAACGTCCGTCCGTTCTGCGTTAGCTCAAAGATAGGCAACGCTCCCTTGGCGATAACCCCTGTATAACCAATTTACCCCTTAAGCTTAGTTTGAAGTTGATGTGAATCGATTATTGGTTAGATGGCAATTTAAGAATTTTAATTTTGTCCTTTGGCTTCCATCCAAAAGGTGAATTATTTATTTAACCCAATCTAACTATTTGAATAATTTTTAAATTTCGAATAAAAAGTATGATGGCTGGTCGACACTATCAGTTAATTTATGTCGCCAGTCTTAGTAATTAATGAAAAAGTCATCGCAACCGAAGACGTTCCTACTTAATTCGTTTTACGGACGCTATGTTCGATTTTCGATTTTTCGTTGTTTATTGTCAGGGATGCCAGGCATAATGCCATTGTCGACTTGACACGCACGTGTCAGTCGGTCTTGGGTGGGCCCGCCATCCTTTCCCCGCTAACTGGAAGCTGTCAGCAGTCCACCAGAGAACATGAAGAAATGAGGGCAATAATTTTGTCTAAGAAGTAAATGAATTTAATTTGAAGTATAGTTGTTTGAACGTAGGACGAGGCCTAACTTTTGTTCAAACTATACTTTGTATTTTGGTATTGGCTCGGGCATGTCCAATGAATACAATAACAATGCAAGTTATTATATTGAACACGGAGGGCTTTTACTTATTTAATTTTACTGTCCGTTGTCATTGAGGGTGAATTTAAGGGTTAGTCTTAGGTCAGTCGAGTAACGCGACCCGATGTACTAATGCGATAATTATTTACATTTTATTTACAATAAAGAATTATCCTACACTAACATTCTGCGTTTCAAACCAACCTATCTAGCTATCTATAAAACTACCCTAAGCTAACATTATATTCTCAACTAAAGAGATCTCAACTACCCTAATAATTTCCAAAAAACTATAACACGCGGTAGTGAATGCTAATACTAACTTAAGATAGTTTATTTCACACTTACTTCTTATTCCGGACTCGGAATGTTTTTTATGTCACAATCGGGTGAATTTTCTTGTAAGAACTTATTTATACTCGCGTCGGAAATGAGTGTTCGAAGGTCAATTTCGATTATTATTTAACCTCGCACCAAAATACACGAGGGAACGAAGATATTCCAGAATTATTTATACGCGCGCTGAAAAATACTAGTGTTTGGGGAAATTCCAGTATTATTTAAACTCTTTTCTCAGGGAAAATCCGCGGCTGGTTCTTCTCAGAATTGCTTGGTGTAAAAACACTCTGAAACCTGTAGCCACCATTGCGGCACCCGTTTTGAAAAGAATCGCTGGTGAGCGCGGTTTGTGGATACCAGAAAACCGACTGACTTCGTCGTTCGTCTCCACGTAGAAATCCTTCATTCGTCCCTTCCAATGCCCCATTGCATCATTCGCACCGATATAATCCGTTGACTGTCGTGGCCGTTACAACAACAGAGCGAGCGGGAACGAAATTACGACGTTGCAACATTATAAACGGCCAGTCTGATCTTATCAATAATTTCTTTAATTTTAAAAGCTAATTTTACAACAATAGCAGTACAATTAGCCTCATTACGTTTTGTTTTGAAGTGTTTTCTTAACACAATGTTTTTTTGGTTCACGTCATTATCTGCTTTTTAAACCAAGATAGGTCTCACTCTCAGTGATGCCAGTGTTGTCCTTAAATCAGCGATGTTGAATAAATGGAATGTAAGATGGAAAATCTATTGCAGCACCTCTCCAACAAGATATTCATTTCTTGTTGAAAATATACCTAAAAAGTACTGGCATAAAGATCCAATAGTTCCAAGACGTTTTACATTTATCGTACCGTCAAACTAAAAAAGTCCGAGCCTCCCTAATATTTTATCATCCCGTCAAACCAAACTGTATAGATGCGGCAACCGTGCCTCGGTCGAGGTAAATGACGATTATGATGAGACTT
Organism: Barypeithes pellucidus; assembly: GCA_963991005.1. NCBI lineage: Eukaryota > Metazoa > Arthropoda > Insecta > Coleoptera > Curculionidae > Barypeithes > Barypeithes pellucidus. The sequence continues at coordinate 53,297,064 of OZ022562.1, read as the reverse complement.
ACTCGCACGTGCGATTAAGTAGTACCGTTTATCTGTAGTAACAGGTGGCAGGTGGCAGCGGGGGATAGGGGGGCTATTGCGATTTAACATAGAAAATGCGCACAGTTCTGTTGTCTGTTCGTGCATCTAGTTAGAAATTCGAGCGTGTATGTTTTAATATTTTAATATTATATATTTATTAAGTTAAAATAAATAGTTGACGGTGGACTTTTTAAGAAATAACTTTAGCTCTTTGAGTTTGGAGCAAAAAATTGAAGTGACGAATGCGGGAACACCTAAACCCGAAATGAATTTAACGCAGACCACAAAGGGTAAATGTAGGGACTTTATTAGAAAGATTAAAAATGAAATATATGAATAAAAATGTATAGATGGTATTCCAAACTTAATGAAGCTGTTATTGATCAATTTTCTACAAATAAGAACCGAAGTATGGACTTTACGTTTAAGCACTATTGTGTAGGGTCGATAAATGTTGTGTATTTCGATAAATGATACTCGATATGATTTTAAACCATTTTATTTAAGGATTTAAACTAAAAAGCACTGAAAATATGATTAATGCCAACTTGTCAGTCTTGTGGCTCCATTCGTTCTCATCATAGAACAGTTAACTATTGTTCTCGTCTTGGTTGCGCCTAATGACGTAGCCGTAGATGGCGTAGTGGTATGAGACATAATTCCGTTTTCTTGATAGCTCATAGATGGCTTTAGTAGTATTAGTAGTGGACTGAATAAATATTGTTACGAGGGTTGCATCCGACGACGTTAAGATCCAACAGCTATGCACACTAAGAAAACTTTTCTTATTTTCCCAAAGTTGTATTTCCTTCAAAAATAAATAGAAATATGTTTGCCTAACGCATTTTCTTATTACTTTTTTTTCTTTCTACATTTAAAACGCCTAGGAAGTAATTGTTTGGTCGTTACACAAAAATAAAATTTTAAAAATAATTTCACCATAGTTGTGAACCCCCTCTATCATAGGTCACGAGCCGCCACTGAATTCGTCGATGTGTCTCGTCTTTAAAAATCTGCAAATGAATAGGTTTTCTTTTATTTTATTAGTTGTGCGACCTCGGTGTTTACACTGTGAAGATGCCAAGTGATGAAGAGAACCTAATGTTGTTGTATATAAATGAAACTTCTTCACCTGAAAATCTACGAAACTACTTGGCAAATTACTTTTTACAACTAAATGTTGCTTTATCGTGGCAATGGAATTATTGTATATAAAATGAAAACCAAATACTTTGTAGATTTTTTTCATTGCCTATTATTAATTACCTGACAATTGCATCTCTCTCGCTATTACTGCTGCCCAAGCTTTTGCGTTACGTCTATTCTGGAGTACTCCTGAAGGGTATTATATAAACATTCATACTTTTCAATAAATTGCACAAATTCAACAGTTTCATCGGCCATTCTACAAAGAACACGTGCTCTTCTCCGCTAAGCGTACTGAAAGCGACAAGCACCGCTGTACGCCTGGCGTATTGCAGCTTGTCTGCTTTGACGAATCCGCGCCGCTGACGCCTCGTATGCAGCTCGCTATTGAAACCCAAAGGAACAGCACAAATCGTACATCTTCCGTATGTCGTATCTATAGTCTATTCATTTCCAAGATAGACCGACCACAACAAACGCACGCGATCGGTGAAACTAACAGTGAACAGGGCAGTGCTTATAATATTATAATTATAGAAAATTATGATCGCAATATTGTTGCATACAATTTTGAAATATCGGAATGTAAATAAGTATTGGTAAAATATAAAATAAATTAATAAATACAGGTTTTCCGGAAAATACGTGTCGATGTACATTTTGTTTGAGGAGTTACAATCGTCGCTTTAGTCTACAGTAATACCTAATTAGTCGTTCAACTTGTATCTCGATAATATTATCGAGTTCCCACATTCTGGTTCCTACTTTTTGTTGCACTAATACATTTTTGACTATTCTCAGGTGTAATTAATAATAAGGTCTTTCATATCGACAAACTTGTAGGTTGAATTTGTTTGGCAACAAAAGTCTTTAAACATATCTACTTCTTTCATTTCAATATATATGAAAAAATTAACGCCGACCCTGTGCTCCGCTCCCACGTTGGAATTACCGGTAGGACCATAAATAGACTACGCTCACGAAAACCCCCTCTGAGAACGGCAGAAACTCTTATCGAGAAAAACTTTAACATAATTGAGCGGTGGAAAGAAGACTGGGAGAAGAAGGCCACACCTGCCCACCGGGATATGCCATGCGTTACAAGCAGGCCAGAGGGCTTTGATCAACCAAGACGAATCTGGACAACACTTAACAGAATAAGGACGAATTGCGGCAGGTGCTCCGACTCACTCTTCAGGTGGGGAAATCTGGTAGAGGACTGCCCAATTAGTTCCTACAGTGGCAATCCATCCGATTTCCTGATTGCGACAAGAGAGTCAATAGAATATATTTGTAATCCTAATGTTTGTTTGTGAAATTTTTGATATTTTGTTGTGTACCTACCTGTGATTGTAGCCATACGCTAAATAAATAAATAATTTCAAAACTAAAATGATTTTTCATGTGACGTTTCTTAGATGGACTCAAATAAATATACACTTAGGCTTCGTCTGCAGTATCGATGCTAGACATTCCTTTTACAAATATACTGAGGTAGCACTCACAACAACAACAAGGAACAAAAATTAAAGGACAAAAATAAAAATGGAATAATCGCAACCAACTAACCAACACGAAACTTGGCCTCAATGACCAACAGACTAACGACTAATTCCCTGATTTCAACTCTGTAAAAATTATAAGCCCCGCCCGTCCCACGATCACTTGATGATCATGCGCAAACAGTGTTTATGCCTAGTCTATCTTGGAAATAAATAGACTTAAGTACGCGTATATGACGAGACGCTCCGTGTGTAGAAGGCCTTAATTTTTTAATACGCATAAAATACTTGACCATTCTAGTTTCTCCTTATATATTATTTATTATATAGTATTCCCTTTTTACAGTGGTCGTCATTCCTTGTGTGTCATAAGATAAGACCCCAGTGGCGTGAAGCATGTGATTTAAAAAGTTACACGACTATAAACCTGACTAACAATATCGTTGTTCGGAATTTATTGTCGGGGAGTGTCTATGATAAGTTCAGTTATCGTAAAAAAATTTAAATTGAATTTGAGAGAGCGCATTTTTTGAGGTCACGATAATAAAAAATATTTTCTGGAAAATATTCGTTTGTGTTTTTCTAATATAATTTTATTCGTATTTCAGATCGCCCGAAAATTATCAGCGTCGGACGAGAACGCGTCAAAACAGCGACTTTATTCTCGCCAGTGAACTTCGAGTGTCTTGGAGAGGGGAATCCTCCCCCCACATACCAATGGCTGCAAAGAAAAACGTCAGCACTCTCGGACAGCATCATTGAGAGGGGGAGGGAGGCCAAGTTGCACATCAACAATGTTACGTACGAGTATCAAGGGGAGTGGAGGTGTAAAGTGACCAATATTATAAAAGGAGAGGAGCAGAGTGAAATTAGCGAGCCGATCATACTCCAGGTTCACGGTAAGATTTATTTTTTAGACCGGCAGAGCCATCGACGTGAAAGAAATATGAACCCTACATTTTTATCTACTCTGTACACGTCACAGCCTGTTTTTACGAAAATAAACACAACAAAGTTCTACAGCTAGAATATCCGTTCCTTTTTATGTTCAGTATGTTTCTGTTCTAACAGCTGATCGGCTCATTTAACTAACAATAGACGGATGTGACTCAAAAGTTTATATTTTTATCCAGTTTACGGCCAACTTGACACAGTCTTACCATATTCAATGAAGAATTACTATTTTTCCACACACACGAACAAACCGGAAAGAATTTTATTCAACAGTAACGACAAATTGACAGTTGTTAATCTGGTGCTGTCAAGCGTCCAAGCAGGTATGAAAGACGGGCGTCCCAATAAGTGCTTTATAAAAACAGTACCGAAGGCTCGAAGGCGACTTAATGTCTTTGTCTAATTAAGAGAAAACCACAAAAAAATTATACTAATTTTCACAGCTCCCTGAGTGGTTTTCTGGAAAGTTGTTTACAACATATTTAAGAATTTGAATTGTTTATTCCTCAACAACTGTGAACCACAACAGTATCCCTGTTTGATTTAAGATCCTTGGATAGAACCGACCCTCTAAGTAAACTGCGATCCTATGGTATGCCCAGTCGATTCTCTGCATGGTTCTCTAGCTTCCTTAAGGACCGCTCTCTGCAAGTGGCGATTGACGGAATTCTCTCAGACACCTTCACCATCAATGCCGGTGTTCCTCAAGGGTCCATATTGTCTCCCACTCTCTTCTTTCTTGAAGAAGAAAAATCCGATATTTAGTTTTGCTGACGATAGCTTACTTATCCCATCTCTCTCTCTTTGAATGCACAAACATCGGCTGCCGACGCACATCTGCGCAGACAGCATGAAGTATCATGCCTCAACAAAGACCTGGAAGAAATTTTGGCTTGGGGTGACAGTAACCAAGTCGAATTTAACGCTAAAAAACCCAGGCAGTAGTTTTCTCTAAAAAGAATAACATTACAGAAACTGATATAGTCATGGACGGACACGCAATCCTACTGGCTTCATCTATTAATTTTCTCGGCGTCAATCTGGGAGGAAATATGTCTTGGCATAACCACGTTGTGGCAATCGCCAAGATAGCTTCCCAAAAACTTGGTGTACTCTTCCGAACCAGAAAGTTGTACACACCTCAACAACTTTTGACATTATACAAAGCCCAGATTCGACCATGCTGCTCTCATGTCTGGAGCTCTGCACCCAAACATACTCTTCGGCTACTGGATTCCATCGAAAGGAGGGCTATTCGTCTGATTGGAGACCACGAGCTGACGAAGAACCTCCACAGCCTAGAACATCGAAGACAGGTTGGGGGATTTGACTCTCTTCTACAGATATTTCCATGGAAAGTGCTCTGCTGACCTTGCCCTCTTAATTCCGCCCAAAGCGGCGAATAGCAGAAATACACGACGAACCACTACCGCCCATCCATATGTGGTTAAACATAGTACTCCTCGAACTTCATTATTTAAGAACTCTTTCATCTTTAGGACTTCATCCTTATGGTGCGACCTTCCCGAGGTCGTTTTTCAAAACAAATATAACCCCCAACGATTCAAGACCAACGTGAATCGCTTTTTGCGCACACGCACCGCTCCCAGAGTACCCTAAAGGATTTTTCCTATAGTGCTTGTGTTTGATCATAAAAAAAATGCACTTGATTCATATACGGGGTGATTCAAGGTCTATGGAAAACGAGTAATAGAATAAATTTGGTCTCGCAGCATCGATCTAAAGTATTTTCAGCATTGCGACGTTGTCGCTTCTACCGAAAATTGTACTAACTTTGTCACAGGATTATTTATAATTAAAAAATTATTAAATATAGATATATGATATTATACAGAAAACTGTTCTAGATTTATACCTAGATTCCAAACAAGTATAATATATAGAGGAATCAATTTAGAATTCCGTAGTTGCTTCCACTTTCGGTGTGATCCCTCAACACGGCATCATCCAAAATATTTGGTAAACGTAGAAAACCATCTCTTATAGCCACAGCTAAATTCTTGAAATAAAATCTCATTTAGTTCTCGAGATACTTCGAAATGGCCACTTTACTCTGTTTACCCTACCCTGTATAATAACTATTTTAATTATAATAATATATAACAATAATAAAGCAATGGGATAACCAAATCAGCTTCAATGAAGTTGTTTATTCTATTAAAAATACTGAACCTTTTAACATAATACGTTATTTAGATGCTTTTTAAAAGTCAAATAAGAAATGAGCCGTCTTTTGTTTGTAGGTGTTTAAATTTAATTAACATTTTAAATTTTAATATGACCTTTTGCACGGTCCACAAATAAAGTATAATTTTTATTTTGAAAAGTGCTGCGAAAGAAAAACGGTTAATTAAATTAAAAGGACTCTCATTAAAAAATGCTTTTTCTTTAATTGAAAAGACAAAAGTTACGTGAAGGCAGTTTTTTTACAATGTAGAATTTAAACGTTTACCTTAAACATTTAAGGATTGTTTTCGTTAGGATGAATATATGTTGACTTTTAAACCAAGTTAGATTTGTTTTCCATGTAATTTCCCTGAATTTAATTCCATTTAGAGGAATCAGTAAGATATTCCGATATTTTAATTTTTTTTAGTATATTTTTCTGTAGGTTCTGTGAAAAAAGAGATTTTTTAGCGATTTCTAGATATAAATGTCAGATTAAGTGTGTAGATTTTAATAAGAATCTACTTTCCTTGGTAGGTGGTAATCATATGAATATGTATGAAATAGTATACAGGGTCCTGCAATACGTCAGGCTGACATAGCTCCTATACGAATTAAGTTAGAAATGCCTTTCATATGCCAACTTATCAAATGGTGTATTTTAAAATTATAATTTCTTAAGTGCTACAACCAGTATTTTATTGCATATTGAGGTGTTCGTTTAGTGTCCCCTATAATTGCCTAAAATAGTATTTAATTTGCTTTGGTAGTTTAATAGCACTAAGCTAAGAACTAAAAGAAAGTTTTGATGTGCTGAAAAAGATATCAAAAAACTTTCCAAAATTATATTTTAACCACGGCCTTGGGTGAGATTTATGACAAGGGATCTAGAGATCTATGGAACTAATAGTGTTCATGTATTTTATATAGGGTGTTCATAATAACGTTTCAAAACCGACACATTTCAAAATAATTTTTCTCAAGATTTTCAAATGTATATTATTTGACTATTGGATATTGAATTCATAAGCAACTGTAATACATACAAACATATAAGTTATTTCCAGTCGTTTTCGAAATAATTCCAAATTTCATAAATTATGTTGTTTAAATAGCATAGGCGCCTAGACTAATAATTGTTAACTACAGAAAATGTTCAAAATGTCTACCATTTTGCAGTATAGTTGAGAACAGGTTTGGCAATCTTGGTGATTGCAGGCTATTAAATACCAGATTTATATAAAATAAATTCGTTAAATCCAAAGATTTCGCCTGTGTATAATAGGCAAATTATTTTTATTTCTAATACAAACTTCTGCACTAAAAGTAATAATTTAATAAATTCAATCGCCAAACAATAACTTTACAATAAATACGCACATCGTTGTGAACTCACAATAAAATTGTACGTTAAACTTCAAACAAATAAAGTATGAGGTAAGTTTTTGAAATTCAATTGTCTGTAATAAAAATGAAATAAGGGGAATAATACGTGACATTCGATTCAAGTCTTGTAAACTAAACTTTAATACTTTGAATAAACCTCGACATAAATATCTTTTTAAATACTAATTTTAATATTTTGATATAAGCTTTTAGTCAAGAAGAACGCACCAAGACATTATTTACCAATAAAGGGTGAGCAAATCTGAAAAAATTCATATTTTATTGCACTCAATTTTTGGGTGAGTCTGATAGCTACTGTTTTTATTAAATAAAATTATCTGCTGTTTTTCAATGTTTGAGTATTGTTTATGGAAAAAACAGTAATTCTTAACTCAATATGGTAAGACTGTGCTAAGTCTATCGTAAACTACTATACAGGGTGTTATGGAAATGACTTATCATATTTAAATGGGTAACTCCTTGGGTGTCCTAGAGAAAGTCTGCATAATTTTTTTTTAATGAAATATCTAAATACTTAGGTAAAAACCCTTTTTGCTTACATACTGTCGGGCCGCGCCATCTGGTTTCAGTTAGCAGCAATGTAGGGTACTAGAGTAAACTACAGTGATGCCAGATCACACCGCGTATCTCGCCCTTGTTTGGATAACCGCCGCGCGCGTATTGATATGTCTAACCTTCACTATCGTTGCTTCAGTATGTTTCGATACTCGGTGCTGGAACGACGCTGCCAATGGTTCCACGTGCTTGATGTATAGGAATTTTAACGTTTTGTTAGTTGTAGCATTACCCGATTTTTTTTCTTTTAGGAAATAATTTATAATAATAAATGTTGTGATTTCAAATTTGTGTGATATTACCTTCTGTTGCAAAACATACATTTTGTGATTTATTTTTTTATGGAATTTAATTATATAACGTATTATTTTAAAATAAGATCGAGAGAATGTACAGGGTGCCCATTTTTGGGTAGTTTTACGGGGTATCTCCGTTATTAGTAAAGATAGAAGGATGCGGTTTCCGCAGTACTGCTACTTTTTTGTCAAACAGAAGATGCCGTGATCATAATTTTTCTAGGCCGCCTTGTTTTTCATATACGGGATGTTTTGTGTGCATTTTGGGAAACCCCCATATCTCGGTTACCCTATAACGTATCAAAAACAAATAAAATGTTATTTTTGTAGTTTTTTACGTAGAATTCAGTGACGTACTCAGATTGTGCATTTTGGGAAACCCCCATATCTCGGTTACCCTATAACGTATCAAAAACAAATAAAATGTTATTTTTGTAGTTTTTTACGTAGAATTCAGTGACGTACTCAGATTTTTTTCTACATTTAATAGTTTTCAAGGAAAATAAACAAATTTGCTTTTTTTAAATGGGTCACCCTATATATTTTTTTATAATATAATTTAGTTTATAACAAGCTTCTCAAAAATATATAACACTTTTTTTTAGTCTTAGTATTTGGCCCGAAATATACGTTTTTTCAAGAATATACCATTTTTTTTTTAATAGGCCATGATGGATATTAAAAACAAACAAAATAACACAGTCCTATGTGTCATAATAATACAATCTTAATCTTCTAATTCTGTCAGATCATTCAGGTTCTCTAAGTTCTTTTAAAATTTCTAATTAATAGTGAAATATCAGTTTGTCCTAATTATGGCAGAGTATGTAAACTTTGAGAAGTACGACATGCTCGTTTGTTATATCCAGTGTAACGAAAATGCAGATGGAGCATTAAAAGTGTATTAGAATAGGTAAATATAAGTCTTTAAGTAGTAATTCTATGAAATTTATAAATTTTCTTAAATTACTTGTAGATATCCCGAAAGACGATAACCGGATAAACGAATTTTTTCAAGAATAAAATCAAATTTAATTGAAAATGGTTCATTTTCTAAACCTCGCCCTAAAATCTACCACAAGAATAATCGCGCGACTGATGAAATAAATGTGTTCAATTGAAACAAATTCAAGTAGTTCTTGCAGAAAAGTTGAAGGTTCGGTCGGAATAATTAACTCAAGAGTACAAACAATCCTAAAAAACACAATTTTAAGCCATATAAATTCCACCGTGTACAAACTTACATCCTAGCAAAATATAGTTTATACATAATATATTTGAAGGAAGCCTTAATGCAAATAAATATTTGGAAATTCTAGAAAACGTTGTGCCAGAAATAATAGAGAAGATGTGTCCTTATCTGGTCCCAATTACTTGCATCTTCAACAGGATGGAGCGCCCGCTCACAATGCCCAAATTGTAAGGGCCTACCTAGATAATAACTTCCCAGGTCGCTGGATTTGAACTAATGGACCTCTAAGATGGCCACCAAGGTCACCCGACTTGTCGGTTTTGGATTTCTTCTTATGGGGATACCTTCAAAATAAAATTTTTTCCATTCAGTACCAAACAATGGGAGATTTAAGAATTGTCATTGACAGATCTTTTAGGGAGTTACAACCGCGGCCGTTTATTATTTTTAATTCATTAAGGCGAATAAGAACCATGTGTGAAACATGTCTAAGGCATAATGGAGAACAATATTTATGAAGGAGTTCAATAAATTTTCAATTTTTGTGTCTAATATTTAATCACACCAGTATTTTTCTTAATATCCGTCATGGCCTACTAAAAAACAAATGGTATTTTTTTGAAAAACGTGTATTTTGGGCCTAATACCAAGACTAAAAATAAAGTGTTATATATTTTTGAGAAGCTTGTTACAAACTAAATTATGTTATTAAAAAATATATGGGATGACCATTTAAAAAAAAAACAAATTTGTTTATTTTCCTTGAACACTATTGAATCTAGAAAAATCTAAGTACGTCACTGTATTCTACGTTGAAAACTACAAAACGAACATTTTATTTCTTTTTGGTACGTTACGGGGTAACCGAGATACGGGGGGTGTCCCAAAATGCACAATTCTCAAAAACATCCCGTATATCAAAAACAAGGCGACCTGGAAACATTCTGATTACGGCATCTTCTGTTTGATAAAAAAGTAGCATAGTGCTGCGAAAACCGCATCCTTCTATCTTTACTAATAACGGAGATACCCCGTAAAAATACCCAAAAATGGACACCGTGCACCTTAAAATTGTAGTTTTTTTTTATCTAAAAAGTTTGAAAAAGAAGTGATAATGCGGATCAAAAACTGAACACGTGCGTTGTTGCAATGTGACAACACCGGCTACAATGCGCTGACCTCACTTGAGACTGCCTCGATGAATTATTGATTGCGAACGTCGTCAGTAGCGGCCACGTAAATTTTCAGATTTCATATAAAGTGTATATTTTGCTTAATAATTCGAAGCCCCATTTATGGTTATTTTTCTTCAATTCATTTTCCTCTCCGGATTTGCCGGTTTAAATATAATAAGTCGTTTCCATAACACCCTGTATAATAAAAATATGACTTATCAGTAACGTCCGTCGATTGTTTGTTTTTCCTAGCCAAAAATATCAGCTGTTAGAATGAAAACAGAAACAAACAGATATAAGATATAAGGAGATGGGGATTCTACAGATAGAATTCCCATGTCTTTTATGTTTAGTTTATTGTTCATTTTCGTAATAACAGGCGTCGCATTGACGTATACAGAGCCGATAGAAATAACGGCGGATCCATGCTTGTTTTAGTGGTAATTTGTCATGCATATTTAATACACATAAACTAAAAATTAATAATTCCTTGCAACGTCTACATCTGTTCCAATATACAACTATGGAAAGGTTTCATAAATTTACCCGACGTCTCGTATTGTAATAACCTGCAGTCATGCTATTAAATGCAAGTTTAAATAATGGCCCTAAATATCTGTAATAGGAGACACCTGAGAAATTATAGTAAGGTAATTAAACGTTATGGCTAATTAATCTTACGTTCGGAGGCCTTGAATCATCTTTGAACGTTAATAGTGCATTAATCCATTAATTGGGCTACAATGTGGAATATTGAGGAAGGCGATGCATTTTAATCGATTTTCGTTTAAATTTTAACATAAATGTTGCTTCTGCTGCTTAAAGAGGATTCGTATTATATTGCCGAAAGCTTCTCCAAGGTAAATATAAATACACTGCAATTATTTAACGCACAAACAAAAATTTGTTTCCATTTTGATGTTATGTATTTTCGAAAGGATCCCACACGGAACATATGGGAATCGGCCCTCGGTTAAAAACTTTGATAGTCGGTGATATTATACAAAAATCGATGCTGATCAAAAGTCTCCATGGGCCCGAGGTCCCGCGAGCTACCTTCATCGCAATCAAAATAGTAAAAATGAGCAAATGCACTGGCAATTACTGTGTCGGGCATCCATAGCTCCTATACTAATTAACTTAGGAATTTCATTCATATGCCGATGTATACTATATTATATGGTGCATTTCAGAAAAATATTTTCCAATATACAGGGTGGCCGAAAAAAGTATGGTAACATAATGCTGTCTTTTTTAAATGGGACACCCAGTATTTTATTGCATATTTAAGTTCGTATTAGTGTCCTTTATAATTGCCTAAAGTTTTATTTCATTTGGTTATGTAGTTTAAGAGTAAAAAATTAAAAAAAAAAGTTTTGGAGACAAGAGGGGTAGAGATACTGTGAATATAATAACGTTTATTTATACAGGGTGTTCATAATTAGGTTTCAAACATGACACATTTCAAAATAATTTTTTTCCAGATTTTCAAGTTTTCAAATTCATATATTATTTGGCTATTGGACGTAGAATTAATAAACATTCTTTTTTTGTAATGGAAGCATATAAGTTATTTTTAGTCGTTCTCGAAATATTTTTTTTCATAAATTATACATTAATACAGTTTGTATTATGAAAATTAAGGATAGGCGACTAGATTAATAATAATTATAAACTACAGTTAGTGTTCAAAATTCCTACCATGTTGATCTGAGCACAAGCTAATACGCTCTTCAAACAATCTATTTACATTCCTCAACATTTCAGATGAAATACTAGCAAGGCGGCTCATTAGTAATTGTTATGCCTAAAAACGATGGTAGGCTTTGAAATAAAATAAGAATTCATATAGTAAACAAATGAACTAGTAAGAGACTAAGTTAGACGAGAAATTACAGAACGTGTCAATTTTGTATCCACCAGAGGTTGAACGTACTTGGACAGAATTCAAGACAGTTGTCACAGGAATACAAGAGCACGATATCCTATACGTGAAAAACGAGAAAGTCAAGGAGTGGATGACTTCCGAAATACTGGAACTCATGACGGAAAGGAGAAGGAATAGAGCGACACCTATAAAGTACAAAGACATAAATAAAATAATTCGAAAAAATACAGAAAAGTAAACGAATCTTGGCTCTCTCATAAATGTAACGAAATAAAATCACTTCAACAAAGACATGATACTTTTAACGTGCATCGAATAGTTAAAGAAATGATGGATATACGTCGAAAATCTCCTGCAATAATCTTAAGAAACGAAAATAATGATGTTATTATAGGTATAGAAGCAAAGCTGAAAAGATGGAAACAGTACATAGAAGAACTATTTCACGATAATAGGCCTGAATTGCCTCCAACAATAGATTCGGAGCTCAACGAAGAAGGTCCAGCAATCACAAAAGACGAAGTCATTCATGCCATAGAAGCACAAAAAAATAGGAAAGCAACAGGTTCGGATAATATCCATGCTGATGTAATTAAATTAATAGCAGATAAAGAAGTTAAACGATTTTAGATATTGACGTCAGTATTTAACACTCGTAAAAATAATACCATAACTTCCGACTGGTTAGGGTCCACTTTTATAACTCTGCCATGAAAAACAAAACGCTTCAAACTGCGATGACTACAGAATGATCAGCCTCATTTCCCACATCCTTAAGATCTTTCTGAGAGTAATACACACGCATATTTACAGGAAATGTGACATCGGGGTAAATATGACGCAATTTGGGTTTAAAAATGGTCTTTTAACCCGCGAGGCACTTTTCTCCCTAAACATGTTGACGCAAAGGTGCAGAGACATGAATGTTAACGTCTATGCTTGCTTTATCGACTACCGCAAAGCGCTCGATTATATCAAACACGATAAACTTATTCTTAAGAACACCGGCATCGATAGAGAAGAAATTAAAATTACATCACAACTATATTGGAACCAAACGGCAGAAGTTAGAATAGAGAATGAAAAATCGGAAGCTATTGCGATAAGAAAGAGTTGGGCAGGGCTGTATCCTGTCACCACTGTTATTTAACATCGATTCTGAATCCATATTCAGAGAAGCCTTGAATGACGTTGTAAAAGGCGTTAAGATAAATGGTGTCAACATAAACAACATTAGATATACAGATGACACCGTAATGCTATCAGATAATATAAATGATCTACAGCTTATGATGGACCGCATAGTACAACATAGTGAGAGTTTTAGCCTCCAAATAAATATATCAAAAACTAAGCTGCTTATATTCGCAAAAACAGAACTAAATGCTAACCTACTTATAAATGGTAATAGGGTAGAACAAGTTAAGACTTTTAAATATTTGGGAACAATTATTAGTAATCAATGCGACCAAAAGAGGGAGATCAGATCGCGAATTGAACAATCAAGGAAAGCATTCATTACAATGAAGAAATTCTTCACGAGGTCTCAACTCTGTGTAGAGCTTAGAATACGTATGATTAGGTGCTATATATTCTCCTTACTGCTTTATGGGTGTGAAGCATGGACTCTTGATCCAGCCATGGAAAAGAAACTAGAGGCGTTTGAGATGTACCTATATTGAAAATATCGTGGGTGCAAAGACTGACAAATGTGGAGGTGCTTGCCCGGATGAGGAAGCAGCTGGAACTTCTAGTTACAATCAAAATCAAAAAAAGAAAAACAGAATACATAGGGCATGTAATGAGAGGAGAAAAGTATGAGCTCCTCAGACTAACAATTGAGGGCAAAATTCAGGGCAAGAGATCAGTTGGAAGAAGGCAAAACTCTTGGTTGAAGGATCTGAAAAGATGGTTCGGATGCACATCGACAGATATCTTTAGAGCTGCAACTTCAAAAATTATGATTGCCATCGCCAACCTTCGAGCGGAGACGGCGGATTAACAATAATAAGAAGAAGTGGTATACGACACTTACTGGTTTTCCGACGTTTTGTTCCTTAAATTGATCATCTTCATTAAAATACCCCTAGTACGTTCCTGTAATTACTTTTGTTCTTAAATCTTAAAAAAGTGCTGGCTTTAAGAATCAAATTTTATTTGTATTAATAAAATAAATTACTTGTACTTACGCTAAGTAGAAATTTGATACAACTTTTAGTTTGAATTTAAAAAATCAGTAGTACGTAATAACAATATCAATTAAAGACAGAAATAAGAATAATAATTTTAAAATCTTCATTCCTTTTTTCAGGGGCCCCACAGGTTCTGAGACAATCAGCAACTCCAGAGATATACATAGAAAGCGGGCAACCGGCGGACTTGAGCATGGTTGTCTGTGCTGACCCCAGACCCAGATCGGTAGCATGGGAATGGGGCTCGTTAAGGCTGGAAGCTGGTAACGAAATGGGTACGTACTTATAAATCTATTTTCTCAACGTACAAACTATTACCTACTGTAAAAAGTAATTGACGTTTGCTGTCGAATATTATGCTTATGATTTAAAATAACCACCAGTTGAGCCAGGGAAAGGATGAACATGCGTCTTCATCTGTAACAGTATGACTCAAATCGAGGTTATGTACATCAAATAATATACAGGGTGTCCGCTAATTAATGGTACATGGAAAAACCAGGGACTCTTTAAGTAAAAATATTAGGATTTAATTATACTTACCTATATCCGAAAGTTGATATTAACTGAGATACAAGGTGTTAAACTTCATATTTGTTTTTCTGTGATAACTTTGCAGGAAACCAACGTTTCTTTACAAAATTTGGCATTTATGGTCTTTTTAGGATGAAACATTGATTTTTTTATGAAATTTTAATGTATAATGTAGGGGGCGCTGCCTGCGACATTATTTGCACATTTATTAGGTCATAACTTTTTTGTGCCTCAGTGTATTTAAGTTTTTAATGAAAATAATACTTTTCTCATAATTATTACGTAAAAAAGGTATACTAAGTTCAGGTCGCCGAGAGTTACCGTTTCGGAGATATTTGCATTTAAATTGTTGCACCCTGTCCAATTATTATTAATTTGCAAATAAAATTTTTTCATAGTAACCTATGAGAAAACAAAAAAAATTTAAAGATGCAGTTGCTATGGAACAGAAAATGTTTCATTTTTGAGTTTATCGTAATTTTGTGTTTTCATTGCTGTTGGTTTCTTTCGACACGATATTTCTAGGGTCAAAGTTATTTTAATTAAAGTAAATTAAAGAACAATCGAATTGTTGTATTTATTATTTAAAATGACCATTACTAGAACATTAAATTATCATGTAAAAGTTAATTGGTAAGAAGTTACAAAATATTATTTGCTTGCCTGAGCTAACGCACTAAACAATTTAAATGCAAATATCTCAGAAACGGTAACTCTGGGCGACCTGAACTTAGTATACCTTTTTTACGTAATAAGTATTATTTTTATTAAAAACTTAAATACACTGAGGCACAAAAAAGTTATGACCGTATGAATGTGCGAAAAATGCCGCAAACATTGTACATTAAAATTTCACCAAGAAATCAATTTCTCGTCCTAAAAAACCATAATTGCCAAATTTTGCAAAAAAAACGTTAGTTTCTCTCAAAGTTATTAGAGAAAAACAAAAATGACGTTTTAACTTTAACATCCTGTATCTCAGTTAATATCAACTTTCGGATATAGGTAAATATAATTAAATCCTAATATTTTTACGTAAGGAGTTTGTGGTTTTTCCATGTACCATTAAGTATTAGCGGACATCCTGTAGAACTACGGCAGCAGCTAATGGACCTAATTTACATTATGAAGGTCGTAGATATAAAAACCTTCTTTATTGTACTAAAGTTAAAAATTACATTTTAAAATAATAGTTGATCAAATATGATTTATTATTAAAATATGATATTTATTGACAAGGCGACCAATTACTTACACAATATGCCCAGAACATGTGTCGTTACCCTTGGAATAGATCTACGTTACACCTAGAAAAATACTTTCACATTTATGGATAGCATTGCAATTTTCAATATAAACTCCTGGATAAAATTAACGCAACATCATAAATTTCCCATATTTTTGATGCTATTTTTTTTTTGAATTTATGATCCGATTTGAATGATTTTTTTTTGCATTGTAGGTTGGTTCCTTGACAATGTCATAGTTTTCGCTGTTTATGATAAAAATTTAATTTTCGATTTATACTAGGTGTACTAAAAATGCTTTTTTTCCCCGAAAATTCGCATCACCCTGTAGAGTATATTATCAACCGAAACATATTGCAGTTGACATTAAACGGTAGGTCCATCTTTTCCCAACATTTTCTTTTTCGGTTTACTTCTTTATCTCTGTTATTAAAGGAGATACACCGTTTTATAGCGTATAAGCGTTTTTATAGACTTTAATATTTAACACATTCATTGTTAAATGTTTTCAAGTATGGATTTTTTCTGACATTGCAAGCGATGTGTCAGCAGATGTTGTGTTTTAAAGTTACAACGGCCAAATAAAATTCGCCATGCTGATAAAAACTGTTCGGAAAATGCTTATTAAACGTTCTTTTCGTATGCCCAGTTGCCCGAAGAGTATTTTAATCTTGAAACCTACTAGAAAACATTTAACAATGAATGCGTTGAATACTAAAGTATATAAAAACATGTTACTCTATAAAACGGTGTATCTCCTTTAATAACAGAGATAATGAAGTAAACTAAGAAAGAAAATGTTGGGAAAAGATGAACCTACCGTGTATATAATGTCAACTGCAATATGCATCGGTTGCTAATATACTCCACAGGGTGATACAAATTTTCGGAAAAAAACATAGCATTTTTAGTAAACCCAGTATAAATCGAAAATTTAATTTTTATCATAAACAGCGAAAACTATGACATTGTCAAGGCCAACCTACCTACAATGCAAAAAAAATCATTCAAATCGGATCATAAATTCAGAAAAAAATTAGCATAAAAAATATGGGAAATTTATTATGTTGCGTTAATTTTGTCCAGGAGTGTAGTTTCGTAGAAATCAAGCTCTTAAAGATGAAATGTTTGTCCTTACCGATGGGACATTAGACACTCCCGGTTCCGGGTAGTGGTTGTTATATGTTCCTCAAGCTAAATACATATTTTTATTACTAAATGTAAAATACACTCCCCGCCAATAAATCCCGGACAAAGATAATGTTAATCTTTTTAATAGTCCTGTAACTTTGTTAATTGTTATCCGATTTGGGTAAAATTTTTAGCAAAATGTAGTCTTGTGCATTGGGATGATATCCTGAATTTTAGTTTTCAGAAAATATTGATGTTTTGATCATTATACAGGCAGAAGCAAAAATTACTTTTTTACCCTTAACTTCTTAACGCCCTATGGAATTCAGCTGAATTATATTTTCTTTTGAAGTGTGATCTTTTCTTAACACAATGTTTTTTGGTTAACGTCATTAACTGCTTTGTAATAGAAGATAAAAATGTTTAAAGAAAGTATTGCAGTTTTTCAATTTTATTCACACTCCAGAACATGATTTTATGGACTCGCATAAACAAATATACAAAAATTAATAACGCGTATTGCCACCTCATGTTCGAGGCATGCCTCAATACAATACGGACTATTAATTTTTGGATATTTCTTTATGCTACTCGATAAAACAATGTGATGTTCTGAATTGTGAATAAAATTGAAAAACTGCAATATTTTCTATTAAAAACTACATAATGACGTGAACTAAAAAACATTGTATTAAGAAAAAGTCACACTTCAAAACAAAATATAATGAAGCAAAATTCTACGGCTCAATTTTTCCACAGGGCGTTAATAAATTAAGGGTAAAAAAAAGTTTCTTTTGTTTTTCCTCTATAATGATCAATAGATGATTATTTTTTGAAAACTATTATTCAGGATATCATTCAAAGACACAAGCATACACTTTGCTAAAAACTTCACCAAGATCGGACAACAAATAAAAAAGTTACAGGAAGAATTGTGATTAAAAATGAAAAACTGCAGTACTTTCTTTAAAAATTTGTATGTTCTTTTAAAAAGTAGATATGACGTGAACCAAAAAACAGTGTGTTAAGAAAAGGTCATACTTTAAAACCAAATACAATGTGACTAAATTTTAACGCTCAATTTTTCCACAGACCATTAAGAAATTAATGTTAAAAAAGTAACTTTTGTTTTTGCCTGTATAATGATCAATGGATGATTATTTTTTGAAAACTAAAATTCAGGATATTATTCCCAAACACAAGTCTACACTTTGCTAAAATTGTCACCAAGATCGGACAACAATTGAAAAAGTTACAGAATGAATTGTGATAAAAATTGAAAACCCGCAGTACTTTATTTAAAAATTTGTATCTTCTTTTAAGAAGCAGATAATGACGTAAACCAAAAACAGTATGTTAAGAAAAGGCCATACTTTAAAACAAGATACAATATCGCTAAATTCTACCGCTTAATTTTTCTCAGGTCTATAAAGAAGACTAACATTATCTTTGTCCGGGATTTATTGTCGAGGAGTGTAAAGATTGTTTCACGAAAAATGGATATAACTTGATGACTGCAGTACCTGGGCCATCCCATTATTTATGACCGTTTGTTATTATTATGTGGAAAGGACCGGATTGTAATAATTATAATTAAATATAGGCACATCAGGTAGGTTAGGTTGCTTAATTTATATTTAAATATCTTTTTGTGGTAAAATTTGTTAGTTTTTGAGGAATGGTTCAAGAATTGTCTTTTACTAAACATTTCTCAGAATAGCGTGATAGTAATGGACAATGCGAGCTATCACAGTCGCCAATTACATAAAGCTCCAAGCTGAAATAATACAAAATTGGAGATTCAGAACTACATGGCGGCGAATGATATATATTTTGAAGAAAGTTATAAAAAAAGTGATCTTTTAGAAGTTTTAAAGACATTTTGTATAAAAAAAGTATATGTTTGTGACACATTGGCAGAAGAAATTGGACATACAGTGCTACGGCTCCCACCCTATTATTGCATTTTTAACCCCATAGAGCATATGTGGCACCAGTTAAAATCACTGGTTAGGTCTGAAAATATTTCTCCGACTTTAAGTTCTAGTGTTGTAGAATTAATACGAAAAATGCTTTAATGATATTCCCCCAGGTAGTTGGAAAAATTCAGTCCGTCACGTAATAACTGTAGAAAATTCGTGTATTAGTCTGGATCGTATAATTAATTCAATTATAATTAATTTTGATGAGGATAGCGATAGCGAAACAGAACTATCTATAGAATGACATTATAAATGTAAATAAATATGACTAGTAATATTTTAAAAAAATGTTATTTCATTTGATTACATTAATATAATCATATCATTACTTGTTTTCCTTAGTCCGTCCCTTCATACTTCACTTGTTTATTGCCAAGCCCTTGTCGACACAATGGGACCGACCCAGGAAATCCTTAAGTCGTATCCAAATTTCGTGAAACGTAATGTATTTAAAACTATTTACAGAAATTTGTAACTGATATAGTTCTCATAAGAAATGATTTTTAGTTTAATGACAAAAAATGATTTCAGGTAAATTCAGAGTGGACGATGTAACTCAAGAGGCGGGGGAAGATTGCTATTTAACCACCCTTCACGTTAGAGATACTTCGGCGACGGACTCGAGGACTTACTACTTGATGGTGGAGAACGATAAGGGAAAGGATACGCACGCTGTGCAATTATACGTTAACGGTAAGAAAGAAAAAATGTACGAGGGAAAGTAGAAAAGTTTCTTCGCTAATATAATAATAATGAAAATATGAATATTATGCGTTAGAAAGAAAAACTTATACAGGATGTCCGGTAAGCATCTCTTAATTTCTCGGGAGCATACAGAGTAGGTCCAAATAAATCTAATTTCTCATAGAAAAAAATTCCTAAGTAAGTAACCCTAAACAGAGATAAAGAATATTGTGAACGGTGTCATTTGACAAAGCTGAAAGCCGATTTTTTAAATACTTCAGTCATTTCTCTTTAAAAAAAGGGGCTCTTAATTATTCCTCAATGGTCTACACAATGGAATACAAACAACTTTTTCCACTGGCATTTTTTAGTACAAGATAGAGAAAAAGGATATTTCCGGGATAAAACTTGATTCTCGCATGGTTTTGATATTGTTCTTATTCTCATGGTTATTATTGGTGAAGGAATAAAAAAAAATTTCGGACAAAAGATGTTTATTTTTGGTCGGAGAACACGATACGCCAATAAAAAATATGGGGTTCCATTTGAAAATCTTAACTTACCCCCATCCACACCCGGAGGTGAAGGGGATGGAGATGCTTTAAATTGCAAACTATTCCTCCTTCAAAACCGAACGACTTTTCCCCTAGCCATTTTCCGCTGCAATGCGATGCAACTGAGTTATTCCGGGGTGCCGATCTTTTTCCAACACCTGAAAATTGTTAAAATGTTAAAAAAATAAATGTTAAATGTTTTATATAGCTACTGAAACACTAAAACATTTCCTCAGAAAACTCGCCGCAAGCTCGTTTTACTTTATAAAACTTGTGCTTTAATACACCTAAAAAAAGGAAAAGCGTCATGACACATGAAAAATGACAAATCGCACCTCTAATTTTAATGTTATGGGTTTTTTTAATCAACAAAACTGATACTTCAGATTCCCTGTGGACTTTAATGCAAAAAACACGGGTCCTTTACCCGATATCCTTTCTCTCTAATTTAATAATCCAGACGTTAGAATTTTCTAAAATAAAAAAAAACATTACGATCATCATAACAAACTTTTGATATCGTCGAAACTCAATAATTCCGGAATAAATTCATTACGCCAGGGGCCACAAAAATAAAACGAAATCCGTCGAGAGTGCGCCACACGGTATTTAATTAATAAATTCGCTCTTATTTTTTGATTTACAAAAAAAAGATAACCCTAATCAAATAACCATTAGGTAGAAAATTTATTCAACGTAATATTTAATTTAACCTTTTGCTCGACGGAAAATTGCGAAAAATTAATTTATGGCTTCTAAAAGATTATATTTTTCATTTTGTTGAATATTTTTGCAATCGCGATCTTTGAACCGTAACAACGGACGAAATGGTTTTTTCACAAAAAGAGTTAACATTAAACGGACCAAAATTAAAATTAAAACGTCGCTAGCTCAGTGGCGGCTACGAAGGCACAGTGATAAGTACCCGTGTTTAACGAAAGAGGGCGCCGTAATATCAAATCTGCATTTGTCATTACCGACATTTATCCTTCAAACGACTACTGCTAAAATCTAAGCGGATTCCACGGGGAAATTAATTTTTTTGCAGTCGTGTGAAGCAAAGAACTTTTGCTATATTACAATTATGGAAAAAATTATTTATATTATCGATTAGTGATTAGATTTCTGTTTCTGGATGGAAGAACGTATAAGCAAATCAAAGAAAGGTTGGGTGCTGTCTACGTGGGGGCCCTGCACCGCCGATGACACCAATCAGATATTGGTTTAATGAATTTAAACGTGGTCGCACAATTATTTGTGATGAAGAATGTCCAGGTAATCCAAATAAGGTAACTACTGATGAAATGACTACTGAAACTAACGACATTATTTTGATTGCCCGCCGAGTGAAGTTGCGTGAGACTGTTGAGAAGGTAAACATCCAGATGAACGTGTGCGTAACGGAATCGAGTGACTACTTCACAGCAGTGTTTGCGCATGTTTACCTGTAATCCGAGGGAGTTTTTTCGCCGTTTCGTAACTGTTGACGAAACATGGATTCATCACTACACACCAGAGACCAAAGAACAGTCGAAACAATGGACTTCTACCGCCGAACGTGAACCAAAGAAGTCAAAGACGGTTATATAGGCCCCAAAGGTCATTGCCACCATTTTTTTGGATTCAAAAGGCATTAGCCTCATTGACGATTTGGAGAAGTGAAAAACTTATTTGATGAAGAAAGAACGTCCTCGTTTGGCATACAAGAAAGTACTGTTCCATCACGACAATCCACCTGCTCATTCGTCCCGCATTGCCACAGCAAAATTAGTTTAAATTGCGCTACGAAATGATGCCGCGCCCACCGTATTCTCCAGATTAGGCACCTTGCAACTTTTTTCTCTTTCCACACATGAAGAAGAGAGAGAGTTCCACAAATCCTATTATTCGGGCAGTTTGAAAAAGTTGGATTATCGAGCTAGAAGGACACTGTGTTGAAAAATAACATGAATTCTGCCAAGAAAAGATGTGTTTTCTTGTGTCAAATACGGGTACTCGGGTACTGTGCCCTCGTATTCAGAGCAAGTACGGAAATTGCCATTTCCTTGCTTTAGGCTATTCACTCTCTTAAGTCTAATGGGAGTTTTATATACCAGAGTTTTAAGATGACCCCACAAAAAGAAATCTAAACTATTGAGATCCGGGGATCTTGCTGGCCATTGCTGCGGTCCTCCGCGACCTATCCAACGATTAGGATAAACCGCATGTAAATAGTCGCGAACAATTACACTGAAATGAGCAGGAGCTCCATCGTGCATGTACCACATTTGAATCGTTAGCGCAATTAGTACATCTTCAAGCTCTTGGAGGAAATGTAGGTTAGACTTGTCTTGGCAGAAAAAATAGGCTTATAAGATTACCAATAATTCTTGCCCATACATTAACTGAAAATTGCTGTTGGAAATGGGTTTCGGTTATGGCATGGGGGGTTTTCGTCCGCCCACACAAGATTATTATAGAAATTTTGAATAACATTCCTAGAAAAATTTGCTTCGTCTGTGAACATAATATGTGACTCAAACTGCGAATTTAGTGTAACATTATGAAGGTACCACCGACAGAAGTTCACACACTTTTTAAAATTCCTAAGAAGCAATGCCTGTACTCTTAGAATATGGTATGGATACAGAAAATAATCAAACAAAATTCGCCGAACAATTTGATGACAAGTATTCTGACCTCTAGTGATCTTCCTCGTACTGGTCTCAGGATGTTCGTCGATTACCTGCAGCACCGCTTCCTCAATTTCGGGTGTTCTGACAGTTCGAGGTCTACCTTCCGAAGTACCTTTATGGAAAAAAATCAGTTTCACTAAGCAGACCTGTGCGAAATTTTCGATAAATTTACCTACAATGCAAGAAAATAATAATTAAATAAATAGTCACAGTCAAAATATTGATCAAAGTTAACCACAATCGAAGTAGCTAATCGTAATGAAAGTACCAGGGCCTAATCTACCGATCTAAATGGAGAATTTTTCAATCACACAAACCCGTGAATATAAATTCAAATTTAAAAACACTCCGCCGCTTGTCGGCCGACATTTCGGAGATGCAAATGCAACATTCCATTATGCTGATTGCCCCGAAAATGAAATACGAAAATCGTAATATGATAAGAGAGTTCGTATAACCTTGGGAGCGCTTATGCATAAGGACTTTTTGGCTTTTATTGGATGTTCTCGCTCGTGCTAACATAGTTTTGCGGAAGATAACGGTAATAATTGGAATATTTTACAGGATGATGCCGGGATAGGAACATTTTAGCTATACAGGGTGTCAGTAACGTGTATATTAAATTTAGAAAAAAACGTTAAAGGGTTTACTACGGTGTATAACTCGAAAATATTTTACAACTTACACGGTAGCACTCACTATAAAAGTTTTTTTTAAATGGGGCACCCGGTATATTTTTCCAGAATTTGACTTAGCGGAACAGGAGCTTTACATTTAATTTTTTGAACTGAAATGCAGCATTGTCAAGTAATTAATTTTATTCTGAAATTTTAGTCATTTTTAAGGGTATGATTTAAAAACCATAACAATTTGAAAAACTTTCTCAACAGATAGGATTGTTTACCTTTAGTGTTGTTACAAGAAGGTATTTACGGTGTAGATTAAGAAAACCGACACATTTTAAGTTGTGACAGTTTTCTTTTTTTAACATTTATTAACGTATTGATTTGAAAAGCTTTCTCAACAGATAGGATCTTTTTATCTTTAGTGTTGCTACAAGAAGGTACTTACGGTATAGATTAAGAAAACGGACACGTTTTTAGTTGTGACAGTTTTCTTTTATTAACGTTCATTAACGTATTGATTGTATAAATTTGAAAAACTTTCTCAACATATAGCATAGTCTACAAGAAGGTACTTAGGCCGTAGATCAAGAAAACCGACACATTTTCAGTTGTTGCAGTTTTCTTTCATTAACTTATTGATTTGAAAAATTTTTTCAACAGATAGCATAGTCTACCTTTAGTGTTGCTACAAGAAGGTACTTACGCTGCAGATCAAGAAAATCTACACATTTTCAGTTGTGACAGTTTCCTTTTATTAACGTATTGATTTGAAAAACTTTGTCAACGGATAGCAGAGTCTACCTTTAGTGTTGCTACAAGAAGGTACTTACGCTGTAGATAAAGAAAACCGACACATTTTCAGTTGTGCCAGTTTCCTTTTATTAACGTATTGATTGTATAGATTTAAAAAACTGGATAGTCTATAACAAAATGAACAGATTTGTTATTTCTCAAATACTGCACTTTTTAGTTATGTCTTGCAGATCTTCTAGTAAATAGTATCAAAAGTCGGAAGGACACCTCAGTTGTATTGTGAAGGGTGACGCTCTTAAAGGATATTTGCCTTCGTGGATTAATCCCCTGGGAGGGATAGATGTTACCCTTAAAATCTAAAAAGGGAAGAGGGGTCATGCTATTATTTTTTACTACTAGAACTTAACCTGCAATGAAATTTATGGTTTTTGGGTATTATTTAAATGAATATTATTATGTTCATCCCTCTTTTAGTAAAATGATTATTGGTCTGTAGGTAATCGCTCCTTGTGATACCACAATTTACATGACTAAGTCTATTTTTTTAACATGATTTCTTGGAAATAGCTACTCAACAACTGATAAATTAGGGTATTATTAGAAAGGTATTTAAACGACCCTTAAAGTTATGTTCCACTTAACCCCGTTCCCATTTAAGATTCTAAGGGTAATATCAAAGGTATTGAAAACTACAGATCCTATAATCCATTCATAAAACTCTTTTAAAGTGAAGCTGTGATTGTGGGAAATGTGATTGAAAATCAGTAATGGGTGGATGAGAAAACTACATGCTTGTTGGTTGAATGTCAAAAATGTTGAAGTCTGGTTATATTAGATGGTTAAATATTAAAACATAACCATACTTACCGATGAAAAGATAAATCCTTATTTAAACGATCCACTCTTTTAGAAACTACACAGAAATGCACCACGATTGTTTATAATAAAGACGATTTTTCACCAATAATTACAAAAAAAACACAAATCACAAACTATACAGGGTGTTATGGAAATGACGTATTATATTTAAACCGACAAATCTCGAGATGGAAATAAATTGAAGAAAAATAACCATAAATGGCGCTTTGAATTATTACGCGAAATATACACTTTAAATGAAATCTCAAAATTTACGTGGCCGCTCCTGAGGCCCTTCGCAATCAATATTTTATTGAGGCAGTCTCCAGGTTCAAAAGAGGTTAGCGCATTATAGGCGATGTTGTCATATTGCAACACACGTGTTCAGTTTTAAACAACAAGACGTCTTTGACGAGCGTTATCACTTCTTTTTCAAACTTTTTAGACAAAGAAAACTACAATTTTAAGGTACATACTCTCTAACCTTCGATTTTATTTTAAAATAATCCGTTTTATAATTAAATTCCATAAAAAAATAAAACATAAAAAGGATGTTTTTCAACAGAACCAACAGTAGATAATATCACACAAATTTGAAATCACATCACAACATTTATTATTATGAATTATATCACAACAAAAAAAAATCGGGCAATAGAACTAACAAAACGTTTAAAATTCGTATACCGTCGACAACGTCGTTCCACTCCCGAGTCTCGAAATATACTGAAGTATGAAGTGGCGCGCGGCCGGTACTGAAGCAACGGCGAGACACGCGGTGTGATCTGCCAACACTGTTAGGATACTCTAGTGACCAACATTGTGGCTAACTAAATCCAGATGGAACGACGCGACAGTATGTGGGAAAAAAGGGTTTTTACCTTAGTATTTAGATATTCGATTTAAAAAAAAAAGTATGTATACTTTCTCTAGGACACCCATGGAGTCACCCATTTAAATATAATAAGTCATTTTCATAACACCCTGTGTAATCAATCCGTTAGATCAAAGCACCAACGTCGCAATGTTAACGAGATTAGTAATTCATTCGTCTTTTGGGTTCGAATCGTAGCGCAGTTGTAAAATAAAACTCGATGTTGCCAGAGTGATTTGATACTTTTAAGTACAATAATATATTTTAAAAGAATCTCTCATCGCCTTTGCACAGTTTATAGTAAAATTATGGGGAAATAAATTTATTTTAAAAGCAATTGCGGATTAATCTTAAACCAGTTGTATTTGCCAAATTAACAACGTCGCGTAGGCTAGAAATGTACATTTTTCTATGTGTAGTTTGTAATAATGGGTAGCCTTCGGAAAATTGAAGCATGTGTTCAAATCAGACCTTCCAATATGCCTTAAAAGAAAGACTTTTAATCAATGCATATTGCCCGTGTTGACCTACGGAGCAGAGACATTAACGCTGACGAGAAAAACAATACAAAAAATCCGCGTGGCACAGAGGGCAATGGAACGCGCAATGTTGGGCATTTCTCTCAGAGATAGAGTCCCAAACCGTGAAATACGACAACGGCCAAAAGTAGTAGATGCGATAGAGAGAATAACAACTCTTAAATGGAACTGGACAGGACATGTCGCCAGATTAACGGACAACAGATGGACCAGGCGAATATTGGAGTGGAGGCCGAGACAGGAAGCCTATCGAAATAGGGGCCGCCCTCCGACAAGATGGACCGATGACTTGAAGCGTTGTCAGGGAAACTGGATGCAAGCAGCTCAAGATCGGAACACATGGAGAGAATTAAGGGAGACCTACATCCAGCAGTGGATACAGGAAGGGGTTGGTTGATGATGATGATGATGAGTTTGTAATATCTTTGGGCAATATCTACAGAAAGTTAAACCATGAAAATGCACATATTCTTTAAAGCATCCCCGTTCAGAATATAAGTGATGTTGTCTTCCCATTTTTTAATATTATTTACTGAGAACGGGATATACAAATTGATATCCTGTGTACTTAATTTTTATTGTTTCTTTTAAAAGTACACCGAACTCAGAGACCCATATTTTACTCACCATTACATTAATCCAATATTTTTTTTTTATTTTTCCAGAACCACTTCAAATGAGTACATTAGTAAGCGTAGCTGGAGCGCTACTGGTGGCATTCCTTATATTGGTGTGCGGTTGCATATACGCAATTAGGACAGAAAAATGTTGCTTTTCGAGTAAGTATGCAATTTTTTTTTTATATTGTAGTTCCCGACAAAACTCCTTTATCTTTGTAATTAGTTGCATAAAAAGTGTTATTTTTCACATAAAACTGCAGTTGAACAATGCGTCCAATGCTATCCAGACAAAGGATCGTAAGGAGGTAAATGGGTATTTTTTCATCTTTGCAAGATATAAAAATATAATAGGAAACCAGAACATTGTGGTTTTAATTACTGGAAATAAATTACATTCGAGAACCCCTACGATTCGGTCTAGTAAAAATAAAACCATAAATATTATAATAACTAACGCTACTTCCAAAAAAATTACACAAATTTGTAACTAATAGTGCTTGGAAACTGATTTTGATGCCCGTAAACTTATTCTGAAAACGGCAAATTATTCAACAATCAATATAAAGAAACTTTTGTATAAAACATTTTTCTGTATCTCTTTTAACTAAGAAAATCTAGGGTAATTTTAAAATTGTCAATTTTTTGATTTTCCCCCTTATCTCCTTAAGCGAGCGAAAATTTTCAAATGTCGTTTAGAAACTTGAAAAATATAAATGCCAGTAATGATAAATAATTAAAATATTTATTTTGCTATTTCCGTCTAATACGCTGGAGTTGTATTTCGTTTCAATTAATTTGCTGTGATTTTTTTTTCATATAAGCTCTCTATCTAAATAATTAAGGATTCTTCCACCGTGACACAAAAACTATTTAATGCTCTGATGTGCGCAGTTCAACTAATAGAGAAGTTAAAACACACGCCACCGTATCGTGCCGTGCCGTTTATTTATTAACGGGCAATGTCAAAAATTACGAGAATAAACTGAGAAATTTATAACAGTGTAAAAAATTATAATGAATTGAGCTTATAATGTTAATTCAGCGATACATACCAGACAGTAGTTGCCTCATACGATCCGAACTATTTAAAAAGAATTCAAGCGTGGGATATTCATTAGCTAGCCTGCATGATTTTGATATGAAGCTAGTTTGACCATAGTTAGTTCCATGAGGTGGTATAGGAAAGACGTGGCGTGTTTCTCTAGATGGTACGAGCAATCCTATTCTGTCAAGTAACAAGGGACAGTTATATTTGTTATGTAATAGGTTATATAATATTATAAGATCCATATGATTCCGATGTAGCCTCAGGGTTCTCATCTGGATATTTGTTTCAAGCTGAGAATGAGCTAGTTACGGTGTATTAAAAACGTATATTGAACGCTTTCAAAATTCAAGATATGTACTTATAGCAATGCTTCCAGACACAGAAGGAGTATTTCAGATGGTTTTTTATTAATGAGCAATGTAATTGTGTTATAGCTTTGGTATTAGTACAGTCACTGGTTAATGCGCTTAATAAATCCTAAGATATGTAGATATGTTATTCTGAATGTGAGGAATGGAAGTAAGCTTAGTATCCATAGTCAGACCCAAATCCTTATATTCGGGAACAATGGAAATAATATTACCCTCAATTAAATAATGCTGCTCAAACTCCGACCTAGACCTATGAAAATTTATCGACTGACACTTTGAGGCGGTAATCTCCATACCGTAGTTCTTACATCATGCTACCAATTTGTCCAAGTTCGACTGTAGCTTTAAACAATCCTCAAATGTGGAGGTTCTTATGAGCAATTTCAGATCATCTGCAAACGTGAGGAAGTGTAAATAATCAAATTACATCCCCAAGTCGCTAATAAACAAATTAAAAGACGAGGGCATAAATGGGACCCTTGGGGAACTCCAGATGGGACTAGTATTGGATTGAAAATTGTTGTATCGAACAATTTGGGATCGACCTGTTAGGTAGCTAGGTAACCAGGACAGCAACGCACCCCTAACATCCAGACCCTCAAGCTTATACAGAAGAACAGCATGATTGATCATATTATCAAGCGCCTTGGAGAAGTCAGTGTAAACCGAATATGCTTCCGAAATAAAATCAACATTGATCAGTAAATTGAGTTCAGTATTCTTTCCAGTTTGAATGTCCAACTACCAAAGCAATATTTGGCCGTAATATAGACGTCAGATACGTCAACTTCTAAGAAGTTATTGCGTTATGACATCAGGACCAGGACCCTTGTTTATGTCCAAGGAGGCAA
Source organism: Barypeithes pellucidus (assembly GCA_963991005.1). NCBI lineage: Eukaryota > Metazoa > Arthropoda > Insecta > Coleoptera > Curculionidae > Barypeithes > Barypeithes pellucidus. The sequence goes on along the minus strand of OZ022562.1, from coordinate 53,267,202 downwards.
TGTGAGTATACCTCTGATATGTGGATGCTATAATCGGTGACATTTTGACGTGAGTTTGACGTAACGCACTAAGTGTGAGGTCTACTCTGTGTTTGAAGTCCTTAATCGTATCGTGCTGTGCCGTACGAGTTTGGCGTAACGCCCTAAGGGTGATGTCTACCATTTATTTACATGTAACTTAAAATACACGCTGTGCCGTCTGTGAAGTTTAGGGAAATATTGCCTTGTTCTTTCAAAATTTTTATCAAAAATGACAATATTTCTTATCGATTTTTGGAAAACGTATTTGATGAGATGTCGACTTTAGACTTTCTGATTTCTTGTTACTAAATATCAGAACTCGGAGAAATGGACTATTTCCTTCTATTTGTTTGCAAGACAGATATCCAATAATGTTTATTTCAAATAAGTAAATGGCATCGGTACTATAAAATAATAAATTACACTTCACATATCCCACGGTATGTATATATATATTTTTTAATTGCATTTTTGTGTATCTACCCTGGTGCCCTCGTCAGAAATAACATTTCGAGCGCAACATAAATCATTAGCCCGATACCCGAAGCGGAAGTGTGTTTTTGTAGCAAGTTTTTAGGGAAAACATAATAAATGTCATCTAAATTAAGTGACAGGTCATTATAAAGGATATTCTGGTTAGGGGGGGCTTAATTTATTTTTGAAAAAATTTCAACGCGACGTATTGTGGTTTATAAATTAACACGTGGAAGTTGAGTAATTAATGTTAACAAAAAATATGTTTAGAAGGGGTTGTACAATGGCAAAAGTATGGATTAAGTATGCTTAAACTTTTATCCTCTAACAAAAAGGAGTTTAAAATGAGATTAGGACTTTTCGGTTGTGTTTTATTTAATGTTTTGTCTCTAGATGTAGCCCAGTCATTTGACAAGGTGTGACATGAAGTTATAAAATATAGGGTTTATTCGTTTGAATATGAAAATGCTATTTACTGAATGATTGCCGTTTACTTTGCAGCAATCGCTGAAAACAATCTATTTCTCTAGTAAAAGAAGGTCTTGTGGCCAACACTCAAAAGCCACTTTTAGAATGACGCAATCCCACTGGCTTCATCTATTAATTTGCTGGGCGTCAATCTGGGAGGAAATATGTCTTTGGCATAATCACGTTGTGGCAATCGTCAAGATAGCTTCTCAGAAACTTGGTGTACTCTTCCGAACCAGAAAGTTTCACATACCTCAACAGCTTTTGACACTATACAAAGCCCAGATTCGACCATCACTAGAGTACTGCTCTCATGTCTGGAGCTCTGCACCCAAACATACTCTTCGGCTACTGGATTCCATCGAAAGGAGGGCCATTCGTCTGATTGGAGACCACGAGCTGACGAAGAACCTCGACAGCCTAGAACATCGGAGACAGGTAGGGGATTTGACTCTCTCCTACAAATATTTTCATGGAAAGTGCTCGGCTGACCTTGCCCTCTTAATTCCGCCCAGAGCGGTGAATATCAGAAATACACGACGAACCACTGCCGCCCATCCATATGTGGTTAAGCTTAGTACTCCTCGAACTTCACTATTTAAGAATACTTTCATCGGGAGGACTTCATCCTTATGAAACGACCTTCCCGAGGTCGTTTTTCCCAACGAATATAACCTCCAACGATTCAAAACCAACGTGAATCGCTTTTTGCGCACACGCACCACTCCCAGAGTGCCCTGAAGGATTTTTCCTATAGTGCGTGTGTTTGATCATAAAAAAATGAAAATATACTAAACTTACCTATGCTCTTTTAAAATATATTGAATGGTAGTTCGTGATATTCCCAAGTCAAAAAACAATGTCCGAGTAGTAAGTTATTAAACTCTATATGTGGAACCTGAAAATTTGTAAATATATAGAGAACTTAAAATAACGATGTTTCCATCGATTTTTGGTAGAATCGGCAACGCCGCATTGCTGAAAATATTTTAAAACGATAGACCGAGGTCGTCGGTTCTCTGGAAAACCAAATTTTCAAAACAAACGTATCACACGTCATTCAGAAACGTGTAACGTTCCATCCACCGTGAGTTACCCTATATACAGGGTGGGTCACTCCTAGTGTGTCCTAGAGAAAGTCTACATACTTTTTTTTTAATCGAATATTTACATACTAAGGTAAAAACCCTTTTTACCCACATACTGTCGCGCCGTTCCATCTGGATTCAGTTAGCAACAATGTGGGTCACTAGAGTATACTAACAGTGTTGTCAGATCACACCGCATGTTTCGCCCTTGCTTGGATACCTGCCGCACGCGACTGTCGTTGCTTCGGTATGTTTCGAGACTCGGGAATGGATGACGCTGTCGAGGGTTCCACGTGCTTGATGTATACGAATTTTAAACGTTTTGTTAGTTGTAGCATTTACCCGATTTTTTTCTGATTTCAAATTTGTGTGATATTACCTATTGTTGGTTCTGTTTCAAAACATACTTTTTGTGTTTTATTTTTCATGGAATTTAATTATAAAACGGATTATAAGGTCGAAGGTAAGAGAGTATGTACCTTAAAATTGTAGTATTTTTTTCTAAAAAGTTTGAAAAAGAAGTGATAACGCGGGTCAAAGACGCCTTGTTGTCAAAAACTGAACACGTGCGTTTACAATTCTGTATTGCAAAATATGACAACACCGCCTCAATAAACTATTGATTGCGAACGTCCTCAGTAGCGGCCACGAAAATTTTCAGATTTCATATAAAGTGTATATTTCGTTCAATAGTTCAAAGCGCGATTTAAGGTTATTTTTCTTCAATTTATTTTCATCTTTGGATTTTGGTGATCTTTGGAGGATTTGCCGGTTTAAATACTCGTATAATAAGTAATTTCCATAACACCCTGTATTACCAATAAAATATTATTCAAATTATTTTTCTAAATTTCACTCTATAAAGAAACGATGAAAAATAATGATTATTTAGTGTGATGATAATGAAACCTGCCTTGAGGTTTTTGAAGGGTGAAAATATTAAAAAGCCTTCTTCGGTGGAATGTCAAGTTTTTTACCCCAAATTTTAATTTTCTTAAAGCTTATTAAAATTTTGTAATAAAGCGTTCCCGTGAAAATTTCATTATTAAAAATGTTAATTTCGTATAGTGATATAACGCGAGAGGGAATTTTATAAAGTGATTCTTTTCTAAAGGAATACTTTTTATTTGAAGTCGATATTTATTCCATTGAGGTAATTTAATATAAAATTTCCTCATATTTATTCTTCCTGGATGACCGGGATTGATAAAAATTGTCGCCAATACCAAGAACCTCGACCTCACGACAGAAGACCGTCCAGGATGAAACAGAAATTGATGTCGAAATTATTCAAAAACTTGTCCCCAGGGATCTATGTTGGCGACGCCTGAAGTGGCAGAGGAGAAATATGCACAGAAATTATAGTTCTGAGAATATAATCATAGACGTGCGAAGTGATTTTTACCCATTAAATAATAAATAAAAAGTTGAGATAATATGCACCTAAAAATAAATAAAATATTATACTTTTATAATTGTAGAAAAAATTTACTAATATAATGATTGAAATTGTGATTGAATAAAATTGAATTTAAGGAAAACATGTTCCCTTCTTCCCCCATCATAATCTCTATAAATTTTTCTTACACTGTCCTGAGAAATTCCAACATATTGGGAAACCTTATTAATTTTGTTCCTTCAAGGCAGTTTAACTGTATTCGTCATCACATACTCTATACATATTAGCTATAATTTCCCTAGATTGGCTGTGTAGTTTTCCTCCTTTTCAATAGGCATTTCTCTCGATATCCATGATATTTCAGCTTATTAAAAAAAATAGCAACTGTAGTATTATAACACACAATTAAAATAATTATAGATCTTGAATTATAGTGAAACCTCTTAGGCGGACACCTACGGGACCATCTAACGGTGTGCGCCCATGGAAAATTTGTTATTAGGTAATATGTAAATGCAAAATTATTACTATGTATATGTATGTACAAATAAACATAACATAACAAAAATACACTAGTTTTAGTTAGGATGTAGTACTAAAAAATCAAATAACGTAGTTTGACGTGTTTGCGTTTTAAAACTTGCAATCTAGAAAATGTAATTCCAAGTCTGATAACAATTCCATTGCCTCTATTCTTTGCATACTCTTATAATTCCTTTACCATACTAATGGCTTGTTGATAATTGGTGACATTTGTTTGATGACTGTATTCAACTTCTTGATCAGAGTCGTCAGATAGTGATGTGGTTTCAGTTTGGGCTACATAATCGGTAGGAATGGGGTCACTATCATCTTCTAATAGCACATTGCTATCAATGTTAATGAACTCGCCCAAATCATTGTTATCAAATTACAAACTTCAACAACATCAATATTCTCTTTCACACTCAAAACGTGACATTTTTGTGCCATGGTTTACGATTTCAACCTTACAACTCACAAATAAACGGCGGACTGCTCTCGGGGAATCACACATACTTTCTTTCGGCGAAGTCATTTGGCTCTGCCACGCATACGCGATTGGTTGCCGGTCTGTCTTCAGAGAGTTTTTGCAATGTACTTATTCGTCTCCCAAATACTTTAAAAAATTTTTTGTCCGTTAAAAGGAGGGTTTTCGCATTCTTTGTATGAAATCAGCCTGTCCGCGTCCGCCCAAAGGAGAGTCCGCCCAAGAGAGGTTGATTTTCATGGAACATATACCTAGTTCCGGACTATGAAAAAATATCCGCTAATAGAGATGTTCGCTTAGTAGAGGTGTCCGTTATGAGACGTTTCACTCTATTTGGTATTTATTTTTGCTACACATAACAGTTATTATGCTCGTGCTACCTAATCCCTTCAAAGGTAGTAATGCTTCCACATTCGCTAGATAGACGACGATCATATGCCGAGAACCGATCAGCGAACGTTAATCCGGGTCAGCGTATTGAAATCTACCTGCTAAATCATCACAGCGATAACCGACTAAGCATTGGTGCCGACGGAAGAAAATTAAGGGCGATAAATAAACCATAAAATAATTCTAACGAAATTAAATGAATTCAATGATTTTGTTTCATTATATAGGAGGAAGCAGTTTAAATTTGAAATATAACAGTAGCTATAGGATGGTATGTTCTGCGCCACTTTACGTACATTCTACTGCGCATGTTACTGGAAATTAATTAATTTGCTGTTATTGTAGCTCTAAAGTTATTTGAACTAAGCGGATTAAACAGCCCTGTTTTGTTGTTTTTATGATTCTAGACAACAGAAGAGCTGTTTTAGATGTTTCATTTGTTTCGCTAAAATAGCTCTAAAACCACAATAACAACAAAAATTACAAAAACAGGTCAGTGTAAGCTATCTATCCGTTTAGCTAAAATCCCTCTAGAATCACAATACCGGCCACAGTCACTAATTAGTACATCATTATTCGAATATATAACCGTTCCTTTCAAATTAAAATGAAGCACATGCCTAATTCGAATTTATATCACGAGTTCTAACATTTGTCGCAGTGAGAAAAATTTAATTTCCTCGTGGTTGAAATGAAATGAAGTTCCCAAATCTATTTCGGGATTATCAGCAATGCCCCCATTTTCTGATTTTTCTCCAAGGGACTATATTAACGCCCGTCTCGGCAATCTCGTATCATCCAAAATGCCAAAAACGTCTTTTATGCGTCTATTTTACGTGCGTTTATAAAAAGGTAAAGAAATATGAAAGATTATATCAGGTGATGATAAGACGTTAGAGTTTTTCCAACGAGCAGTATAAAGAAGAGCTTTACGCCTAAGGAACTCTAGTACGTATCACCATGAAGCAGGGACGGTTCGTGAAATTTAGACTGGACGGGGAGACAATATTATTTTATTAATAATAAATGAAAGCAGTACGATACAGTCATTGAGGTAGTTTCATCTTATCTGATTTACTAAATATACATAATTTGGCAACTTGTCACTCGTAATATCTTGCTTTCAGTAAATAGTATTAAAAATAAGAAAAACAACCCAATTTTATTGTTAAGAGCGACGCTTTTAAAAAATATTTGCCGCCTCCATTTTTTAACCCCCTGGGAGAGATAGATGTTCCCAAGTAGCATTTTTAGACACAAATTGGACACACATTCTTTGCTGATAAACGTTTCGAAACATTTTCGATTAAAATTATAAAGTTGTATCAAGACATATGTTTTGCGACACATTTTCGAATCCAGTTACTAGGAACACTTAAAAACGTGCTTGTTTCGAAATATTTTACAAACCATAGTGTCGATACATTAATGACACGCGAATATAAATATTTTTCGAAAATTTTTTAGTTAAAATTTTGAAAGTTTTGGTAAGACACAAGATTTCATTGAATTTCCCATAAGAGATTTTTTATAGCATCGGTGTACGTTTATTAGCGATAAATAAGCAACTTCTTGATATTATTTATATTTTAGCTGTTATTATTGATCCATTTTCAACCACAGATTGAAGAAAGTGTTTTAGGTAGATTTTTAATCACCATCTGAACAAATTTTATTTTTTAGCGAGATTTCAATTGTTATTTTTCTGTAAAAAAGCTTACTGTAGGTACTGTATTTATCAACATAAAGTATGGCTATAGGGTGGGTATACTCTATGTTGATAAATATAGTGCAATAAGCTGTTTTTAACAGAAAAATAACAATTTAAATCTCCCTATGCAAACAATAATAACATAACCTCAAACAAGATGTTGATTAAAAATCTTCAAAATACACTTAAGTCGATCTGTTTCTGAAAATGAATCAATAATAACATCTAATATACAAATAATATCAGGAAATTGCTTATTTATCCCTTATAAACGTGTACCGATGCTTTAAAAAATCTCTTAGGGGATTTTCAATGTAAATTTAGTTTGGAAAGGCTTTTGAAACCACGCCTCTCGTGACGTCAGACTGAGACTGTCCATATACAACCTTTGATTTCTGTGCATACAAGCAAACCTTTTTTTTCTGTGGCATTCACCATCACCTTAACAAACCTTTTATTTTTCTGTGCATCATGGAAACATTATAGAAGCTGGCGGCGGAAAATCATAACGAGGAGCGGGTGGGTCCTTACATCAGCGCCAAAACTGGCTGGTGTTAGGGTTGGAACTATGTGTGAGAAACATGGCGCCAATTTCTGTGTATTACCTAATTTTCTAATGGCGGATAAGAAATGACTATGTGGAAAATTAACTGTTAATTCTGGAATTAGTTAAACGCAAATATATTGGAAGATATGGCATTAGTTTTCGAAGACATACAACAAATGTTGGGGGGTATCTCCCCCAAATTTACATCCTGCTCTATAAATTAATTTAAATCCATCCTCCTCGTTTCAAACTTGCTGCTTGTATACACTCTCTCTCTTCCTCTCTTGCAAAATCTTATCATCCAAATGTCACAAACGTCATCTATATGTCCATTTTATTGGCCCTAAAAAAACGAAGCGGAACATTAACGATTATATTGTGCGATGATAAGGCGTTATGATTTTTTCCTTTGTGTCTTTGGAGGGGCGAGAATATTAAAAAGCTTTTGCGGGAGTTTTTAACTTAAAATTTTAATTTCCTGAATGTTATTAACTTCGTAATAAAAGGCCTATTTTTCATTGAGAGTTTCGTTATTAAAAAAATTCAAATTCGTACATTAATAAATACACAAGAAAGAATTTCCGTCTTAATTTTAATCACTATCGTGTATGACAGCTCGTGCTGTTGTTTATCGCTAAAGTTGTTCGTATTAATTTTACTTTCCCGACAAGAATCGAGAAGTATAAAAAATACTTTTATCTAGTCGCGTGCGGTAAGTAACTACTTACCGCACTGATTTGAGTTCAGTAAGTAGCACTTCTAATGCCGTAAGTAATTATATAATGTCACCAATTCACCCTGTATTAACGTATTTTAACGCGTCGGTTCTTTCTGGTGGCCCCGTAGCCCGGTATGAGTACGGCGGTACTACGGCGCTACGGGGAGATAACCCGAGTCCTGCTGGAAAGTGCCCAGGAGACCGATAGACACTTGGTGTACGTCTTCATCGTCGACTTGATCTTCGATTTCTTGAGTAGCCACGACTGGTAGAACGAACCTCTCGCAGCAAGACAAGTGACCTAATAATTGGTGACAGATTAACCCCCAGACAGAGAGATTTATCAATTAAGGTAGGACTGGGTTTTTGTTAATTAATGTATTTAGGGAAAATAGACAATAGACAAGTTGCATTATAATGATGAACCTTTTATTTTAAATGTTCCCGTGACAATACTATAAAAACAAGTTTTTATATTAGTCAATAAATTTTTGTAATTTATTTCCCGAGCAACCTGATATTAATGCATTGTTGATAACGACTTACCAGACACCTACGGGGTAAATTAAAACAATGCCCTTTTAATTTTTAACATTGGTACCCTAAAACACGCTTGTAGATAAAATATCGTACAATACACTTACGGTAGGTGTCTTTAACGCATTTGCGTGATTTAACAAACTCGCCTTCGGCTCGTTTTGTTAAACAGATCGCACGTACGGTAAAGACGTGCCTACCGTACTTGTATTGTAATATACTATTATTTACAACCATGCATGTAATAATGACATTTCCTCTCTCTTTGAAAAGTGGAAAGTTAACGTTTCTTTACTTTTACTTTCCACCCGGGTGGAAAGTAAATTGTACTTTTGTAATTTAAAAAAAAATCGATTTATCAAAATAATAATAATATACGAACACACTTTTTTTAAAATGATAGAGTGGTCCTCAGCAATGAATGTTGTGACCAAATCGTTCACATCTTCTTTGTCTTGGCATTTTCACTGAAATAACCTAGTAGAGCCGACTAAGAACCCAGATTTTGAACTTTGTTTCCCGTACACCATTCGCTGAAACAGTTATATGCCTTGTCATGTCTCGGGCGGTTTTTAGTTGGCCGAAGATCTTCTTCTACTATTTTTGCTGCTTCTCGAATTTCTGGTGGAGTAGCAGCAAAATCAAATTCCTCATCTAATTTTTTTCTGTTGTTAAAATAATATATTGTTTAGTGACATGGAAACCATATTCAAAAAATGATATTTGCCATCTTGATGTGTATTATTACCTATGTTATATTACGACCTGCGGTTATTTGAAATTTCTGTGTAATTTTTCAATGGAAAAGTCAAAATGACATTTATCTTTTATTAATAATTTTAATTCAAAATAATAAGAAATGGATGTTAGATGTGGTTGTAGATAAAACAGTATACAAACCTCGGTGAAAAGTTTCATTACTGTCTTGAGATTTAGTTACGACTCTCTCGACAGGAATGAAACACTCTCCACCTCGGTACGTAATATACTATTCCATATCTTGACGTTTAAGGGCTTAAGGTGGATTCATAGTTGCCGTAACGTATGCCGTAAGACGTAAGCAGTAGTCGATAAGACGTAAGACGTAAGACGTAAGGATTTGCCCATTTATATTCGTTAAGAATTTTGACGTTACGAGTTTGTAGGTTATGGTTTTCACATGTGTGTTTATTTAAAAGTGAAAATATGACTCCAAGCGATGACGACCTCGTTATAATAACGGGATCAATATTGTTCTGGTATTTATTAGCAATTTATTTATCACCTATTTATTAGCAAAGTGTCGAATTTGGGGATGTCAACATGGCGGTTATGCACGAGTATGACCGATCCGAACCGATTCCGTAAGACGTAACGTAAGAAATGAAATTGAACCATTTCTTACTTCTTACTGCTTACGGCTTACGGCTTAACTCGGACTATAAACGGTTCTATTGCAAATCACATGTTTATTTTTCTTACGTCTTAACGTTACGTCTTACGGCATACGTTACGGCAACTATGAATCCAGCTTTATAGGTGGGACAGCCAGTATATTTTTGTGGTTATATTGTAATTAGTAGCGAAACTACGTACTGTATTCAATTAAAACTATGTTTTAGTTGTTTATTTACTCTAAAAGCAAGTTAAAGTAAAACAAATACGGGGCTTAATTTCCAAAATTACGGGAATAATTAAATTGGTTCATCCCATTAGCGCATCAGCAATTGACAATTAATTACGGTGCAATCCAAAAATAATTGATTAACTTCTATTAAAATTTAAATTTAAAGAGTCAAAAGCAATAACACTTTGTCCGTTCTAATTTATTAAATTAACATTGATAGTAACCGTGTGTACAACGTGTCCAAGATAAGGAGGGCCAGTACAGGGATCTCGGAAACCGTAAGAGATACGAAGTCGGTTAAACGGAGGTAAAGTTTCGCCTTTACATGCCTAATAATATGCCGTTTAGAAAGTTTTAAAATTCCGAGTAGTTCGGGATCCCAATTTATCCTGATGGGGTTCAAAAAACCCTCGAAACGTCATTAAACCACAATGTGTCATACATCGTTACATTCGGGAGAAAAAAAAGCTCTCAACTTCCAATATCAGGAAAACCGGACCGTATTTAAAAAAAGAAAGTTGATAATAGCCTTTCGAAGACGACTCGTCGGATTACAAAACAATTAACGCTCGTAGATAGAGCGGAAAAAGTGGCAATGCAACTTTCTAAACGGCATATTGTTAGGCACGTAAATTCGCGACTTCAACTCAGAACTTGACATTTATTAAAAGTAATTTTCTGGTACTTTGCCTTTTAAAAATGTTGTCAACCAATGACAAAGTTTTATTACTTGTAAGATGCAAATTTTATCAAAATAATTACGTATAATTGGTGTAAATGGAACAAATTGATTGGTCGAAACCAAAGATCTTACAAACTCCAGATAGAATTGTTTACATGTGTAGTCGACGTAAGCATTGTAAACGTGCACTCCCCACCTTGCTGTTATGCTTACAGCATAGCCAGATTGTTCTATTTATCGCTAAGGTATCTGCAAAATCCCAATTAAAAATTTATTAATTTGACAATTGCAACTGGTTTAAGGTACATCCGCAATTGCTTTTAAAATAAATTTATTTCCCAATAATTTTAATATAAATTGTGAATAGGCCTTGAGAGATTTAGAAAAAAAATATTATTATTATACATAAAAGTTTGAAATAAACCGACTGCACTCTGACAACATCAAGTTAAAAGATACTACGCTCGACGGCAAACGATCAAACTTTATCAATGAATCGGATTATAGAAAAGAATACACTGTTGCTACTCGCTGCTAACCACTTTTAAGGGAGTGTTTATATACTTGGTTGTTTTTATTTTTTTTTTGTGAGTATTGGTGAAAAATCGTCTTTATTATAGACAATGATGGCGCATTCATGTATAGTTTGTAAAAGAGTGGATCATTTAAGCAAGGATTTATCTTTTCTTCGGTAAGTATGGTTATGTTTTAATATGATAGTATTGATATGATTTCTGACTAACCACTGACGTTTAAAAGGTTATGGACCGGTCCGTGGTGCTAGTCCGGGCAAAAAGCAGTCGAGTTGGTTTATTTCTTAATATAAATCTTGCATTTACAAGATGGTTTAGTCTTGTGCGGCCATAAAATACTTCACTAGAAGATGCAATGGTGTTAAATTAAAATTTCACAGGTTAGTAAATATATTTGGAAATTTGATTTTGAGTTTGCATCACCCATTCCGTTTCTCCCTCCTTGCTAATTGGCCACACCCAATGCATGTGAGCAGGTAATAAACTAAAGATAGATGACCAGAGTGCAGTTGGATTATTTCACGATTTATTTGATACCTTTAAGTATAATAATATTATTTTAAAGAATCATCCTTTTCACAGTTTATAGTAAAATTATTAGAAATAAACTTATTTTAAGAGCAATTGCGGATTAACCTTAAACCAGTTGTGATTGTCAAATTTACAAATTTTTAATTGGGATTTTGCAAGATGTCTTAGTGATAAATATGACAATCTGGATAGAAATATACACTTTTATATCTGGAGAGTATCATCCAGTAATGAATACACCAAAAATATTGATGCTAAGCATAAATAGTTAGATCCATCCTTGGATACACTGTATATAAAAACTGGATCAATATTTCTATCTTTTTTATAAATATCAAATATTCGAAACTACACTTTTTGAATAGATAATATACACTTCTCGTCAAAATTGGCGAATAATGTAAAATGTAACAAAAGTTCGTTGTTCAATATTTTTGGAAGTACTCAATCGATTTTGAAAATCTTTTTTAAAAATTGTAGACTAATATTGCGGAAATCTTACAAACATTCTAATGTTCTTTTATAAAACATTTGTGCAGCTATACAGGGTGTTTTTTGTAACAATGATTTTTTCCCAGATATTCAGAACACCCTGTAGAGTGAACTGGTGATCGCTGCAAATCCCGGAAGAGGTACCATCCTAGTAGCATCCTATACCTTCAATATTTTCTTTTTTGATTCGCCTTTTTATTGCCATTTTTAGTGGAGATATACGGCTTTTTGCCCGTACATGTTTTTGTACTACCAAAAAAGCTACGCAAGGTTTGAAATTTACTTTTATTAAAGAGGTTTACAAAACCAAGAAAGACAGAAAACAAGTACAAACAGTGCATGAAAAAGAAATGATCGAACGGAGTTAGTGGTTTTAAATCATGGTAGATTAACAGCTGAGAGGTACATTACTAATGTCCTGGATCCTCAAGTTGTGTCATATGCGTTATTTATAGGGCAACAGTTCATGCTTATGCATGATAATGCCAGGCCTCATGTAGCTAGGCTAGTGCAAAACCATCTTCAAGAGGCCGGCATTGACACAATGGATTGGCCGCGAACAAACCCGAACAAACCCAGACCTTAACCCCATTGAACATCTATGGGATATGATGAGTAGGAGGGTAAGAGCTCTACAACGTCAGCCTAGTGACTTGCATCAGATGGCAGAAAGGCTTGATGAAATTTGGAGAGAGTTTGACCAAGAAGAAATCCGAAGGTTAATTATGAGCATGCCACGACGTTGCCAGGCTGTGATCTCCGCAAGAGGCGGAAATACTCATTATTAAGCGGACAATTTCTTTTTCATGCACTGTTTGTACTTGTTTTCTGTCTTTCTTTATTTTGTAAACCTCTTTAATAAAAGTAAATTTAAAACCTTGCGTAGCTTTTTTGGTCGTTCAAAAACATGTACGGGCAAAAAGCCGTATATCTCCACTAAAAATGGCAATAAAAAGGCGAATCAAAAAGAAAATATTGATAAAGGATGCTACTAGGATGGTACCTCTTCCGGGATTTGCAGCGATCACCAGTTCACTCTACAGGGTGTTCTGAATATCTGGGAAAAAATCATTGTTACAAAAACACCCTGTATAGCTGCACAAATGTTTTATAAAAGAACATTAGAATGTTTGTAAGATTTCCGCAATATTAGTCTACAATTTTTAAAAAAGATCTTCAAAATCGATTGAGTACTTCCAAAAATATTGAACAACGAACTTTTGTTACATTTTACATTATTCGCTAATTTTGACGAGAAGTGTAGTTAAACGTAAAGAATCTCAAAGTAAATTATACGCCCTTGTTGGGCTTCTTGCCCAGACTAGCTCCGCTCCGAAACGATGAAGACCGCTCCATAACCTTTTAAACGTTATTGGATTTAACCTTGTAAGATCTTTGATTTAACCAGACTTCAACATTATTGCCATTAGCGAGACCGACATGTTTTGTCACTCTTCCACCCATTACTGATTTTCAATAACATTTCAAACAATCACAAACTCACTTTCCAACAGATTTATGAATGGAGCGTTGGCCCTGTGGTCGAAACAGTATATTGGACAGGTGATGGAAATAATCGATAAAATATCGATAATGTTCTTCTAATTTTAAAACCATATAGGAACTAATAAAATGGTACACGCTTTATTTTATCACTGCGGGAATCAACCGAAAACACATCTGACGAAATAATTTTATAGTCGACCGTTTGCCGGCCTATCCCAATGCTAGTCTTAATAAAGGAGCGTAACACGCACTTTTTGCAGGTTTATCAGCGCTATAAAGATAACAGAAAACGATTGCAATAATTAGGTTTCGAGATAGGGCGGAGCGGCGCGTTAGTGCGTTAGTGTGAGATGGGATCGGATTAAGGCCATTTGACGGGGTTAAGGGAACTGATAATAATGTCGGTTCGGTGAAGAATAAGTTTTTAATGCCCTAAAATAATTAACTGTAAGAAAAACGAGCAGAACACAGATCGCAGTCTGGCTGAGATAAGTAATTCATCCTTTTTGTATGGAAGTAAATTAATTCTGGATCAGGTTGATATACAGGGTGAAATATTGAAAGTGTTGCACGGCGCAACATCTCAAAATGATTTAAGGTAATAGAGAGATGGGGGATACATTACCCCTTCTCCTTATATTTTGAGGGGTGGGAAGTAGCTTTAGAATTTTAAATAGGATAATGTAACAGGGTGTCCCATTTTCGATACTTTCTAGGGGTACCGTGAAATATAACTAATAGAGCAATGACAAATTTGACAGTGAGACACCGCACATTCATTCTTTAATAATAACTTTAATATCACCAGAAAGTGCCGAAAATGGGACACACTGTACATGTTCAAACACTGTGTACTGGCTTATCAGATGTTGGTTTGTTGGTTAAAGGCGGGGGTCGGTTTAAAGACCCGAACTGCAGCCTTTCGTCTTATTGTGTACCCCGATCTTGTTAGAAGATGTTTGTTCCTTCTATGAGGTCCAGAACCTTCTACCAAGCTTGTCATGTGGGAGGTTGTCACTACGTTGTATGTTAACGAAGATATTTTGTCTTCTACGAGACAGCGCTACGCAGCGGTATATTATGTGTGAGGCGGTTTCATCCTCTTCGCCGCAGAGTCTGCATTCAATGGATCCGTTATTTATACCTATTCGTTGAAGGTATTTTCGCAAGTGGCAGTGGCCCGTTAGCAGACCCATCACTTGTTTCAACTGGGGCAGCGTCAGGATTAGCATCCCTCTCGATAGTATTTTCAATGGTTTTCCAATTACCGTGCTTGTATTTGACCAGGAAACTCTTGCCATCGAGATAAGTGTTATTTTTTCGACCATCTATCTAATGTTGTATCTGTTGTCTTGATATCCCAAAGGCCGGTTCGGGGTCCCTGAGCGGATCCGGCTCTCGCTAGTTCATCCGCTTTTTCATTTCCTAATATCCCAGAGTGACCAGGGATCCACAAGCGCTCTACCTTGTTCCCCCTGGCCGCCAGTGCTTTTAGGTTGGCATGGCACTCCAGTGTAAGTTTTGAAGTAAACCGATTGGAGCAGAGCCTTAATAGCAGCTTGGCTGTCCGACAGGATCTGAATCTTCTGGTTGTGGTAGCCCTTTTCAAGATTTTGTAGTACACATGCTTGTATGGCATGAACTTCTGCTTGGTATACTGTGGCGTAGTTCCCCAGAGGAATGCTTATGTTCATCCTGGGTCTCTCCCTAAATATACCACCGCTCATACCGTTGGCGGTATTTGATCCATCGGTGTACCAAACTAGACCCTTGTCAAACGACGGGGGTTTCGTCGATTTATTAAAGTTCCAGTCAATCTTGAAAGACTTTGTGAAATGGTATGTTGCTCTCATACGATCAGTTTGCATATCCAAGAGCTCATCGTTGATTAGATCCGTGGCTCTTGTGTGTCCCATTTTTACGGGGTGTTGTGTCCATTCCTCATTTGTGATCATCCTTGAGGCGCTACAGTTAGCCTCCATTCTGATGTAAATGTCTAGGGGTATTAGTCCCAGTATGACTTCCATTGCTGCAGTGGGGTGCTTCTCATCACCCCACTGATACACAGGCAGGCCAGCCTCTGCAAACTGTTAAGTTTGTTCGCTGTCGTATATCAGATGGTAATATATCATACAAAATGCAAATGCAAACGAAACCGGTAAGCTGGTGGTGGCCATGATACCATAAACACAAGGTATGATATCGCAAGAAATCGTGGCTACGTGGTCAAGTGGTGGTAAGCAGGGCGAGCAGCTTCTGCAGTCGTCGACCAGTTCCCATATGTAATTTTTTCTTATTTTAGTGGTATTTTATTTGTAATCTGTGTTATATTTTTATGAAATTAATATACCTAAATACCGACTATCAATCATGCGTAAAACCTTTTAATACATTTAAAAGAGAATTAAAAACAATGTGAATCTCCTCAACTTGGTCTACATAACCACGACTGGTAAAACGCACCTCTCGCAGCAAGCAAGCGACCTAACAATTGGTGACATTCACCAGCAGTAGTTGTCTAAGGTAGGACTGGGTTTTTGATAATTTATGGTATTTATGGAAACACATAATAAAACAAGTTGCATTATAAAATAATGACTCTATTATTTTAAACGTTCACGTGACACTTGGTGGAAGCGCCGGGCCTACCTTAGACAACTACTGCTGGTGAATGGGGGCTCATGGATGTCACCAATTGTTAGCGCGCTTGCTTGCTGCGAGAGGTGCGTTTTACCAGTCGTGGTTATGTAGACCAAGTTGAGGAAGAAGTCGTACACCAAGTCCCTGACGGTCTCCACGGCACCATCCAGCAGGACCCGTAGCGCCGAAGTCATGCGCGCAACCGTCTGCGCGCCGTCCTCGTACCGGGCTACGGGGCCAGCAGAAAGAGCCGACGCGTGGAAAACCGTCAATACAGGGTGAATTGGTGACAATATCATACATTGTGCTTATTGTATCATGGGTGGTGGCATGCTACCAATAAAAAACGTTTCTCTTCTTGTTAGAACCACTCAATTTGGATTAGCTGCTAGCTACAGTCGGGCCGGGGAAAGAATGAACTTGAATGAGAGGCTGAAGTCATAACTCTACAGTAATATCAACCTGTTATTTTTAATATCTTTTAATCTTATCAGTTAACGAAAAAGGATAACACAGACACCGTTTTTCTTTGGAAACGAAATATAGTTCCAGTGTATTAGACGGAGATGGAAGTATTGACATATTATTATTTACATTTATATTCTGTGTTTCGTGTGTTCACAAATATTTCAAGTTTCCAAAAGACTTTGCTTTACATAGTTTAATCTTCAAAATCAGTTTAAGAATTATTAGTTATAAATTTGTTTCCTCTTCTGAAATGTATATTTAGTTATATCCCATAGGGAAGGATAAACATTTCATGTGTCTATACATAGTTTATTTAAATTTAATTAAAAAGTACAAAAGAATTTGTCTAAATCCTATCCACGGAAGCGTTTGTGAACGCTGTTCTTAGGATTTTTCAACGCCAAAAGGATAAATATAAAACGATTACCATAATAAGGTTTCAAGATAGCAGAAACGGAATTCAATCCTTAACAGAGAGATGGGATCAGATTAAGGTCGTTAAGGAAACCGGAAATAATGCCGGTTTGGTGTAAAATTAATTCTTAGTGCCCTAAAACAATTAACTGTAAGAAAATCTAGTATCTGTTAATTATCAGCAACACAGCAACAAGACACAATTCAGCGTTACTTAGGTGGAAAACAGAAAGTTCGTATTGGCGGCTTTATGTCATCTGTCAGGGATATGTCCTCTGGTGTCTCACAAGGAACTATCTTTGGTCCTTCAATGTTTATATTCTATACGAATAAATTACACTACTTACCCCACTTAATTATTGAATATTGAACAATGCTCGTCCAAATTAATAGGCTGGTATTTTGTTAATAATGAACCCGTTTTAATATATATAATTTTAACTGATAGAAAACAGATTCTAGAGTTTAGGGCGGAATAGTTCCATCTACGTTCAGATTCGTCTAATTCTTTAACTGACCCAATTAGATATACAGGGTGTCCGCTAAGTAATAGGACATGGAAAAACCACTCTCCTTACGTAAAAATATTAGGATTGAATTATACTTACCTATATCCGAAAGTTGATATTAACCGAGATACAGGGTGTTAAAGTTAAAACTTCATTTGTGTTTCTCTCTAATAACTTTGACAGAAACCAACGGTTTTTCACAAAATTTTTCAATTATGATTTTTTTAGGCCGAGAAATTGATTTCTTTGTGAAAGATTAATGTACAACGTAGGAGCGCGGCCTGCGGCATTTTTTGCACATTTATTAGGTCATAACTTTTTTGTGCCTCCGCGTATTTAAGTTTTTAATACTTTTCTCATATTTATTACGTAAAAACGGTACACTAATTTCAGGTCGCCCAGAGTTACCGTTTCGGAGATATATGCATTTATATTGTTTAGTGCCTATTATTAATTTGCAAACAAAATTTTTTTTTAAAGTAACCTATGAGAAAACAAATGAAATTTAGAGATGCAGTTGCTATGAAACCTCTATGTTGTTATTTGCTTGTTGATTATTGTAAAATAGCTGTGTAAAAAAATGTTTCATTTTTGAGTTAAGTAACAATGCCGAAACACAATAATAAACATGGAGGTTTCATAGCAACTGTATCTCTAAATTTCATTTTTTTTAAAGTAACCTTTAAAAAAAAATTTTGTTCGCAAATTAATAATAGGCACTAAACAATATAAATGCATAGACCTGAAATTAGTGTACGTTTTTTTACGTAATAAATATGAGAAAAGTATTATTTTCATTCAAAACTTAGGCACACGGAGGCACAAAAAGTTATGACCTAATGAATGTGCAAAAAATGCCGCAGGCAGCGCCCCCTACATTGTACATTAAAATTTCACCAAAAAATCAGTTCCCATGCTAAAAAAACCATAATTGCCAAATTTCGTAAAAAACCGTTGGTTTCTGTCAAAGTTATTAGAGAAAAACAAAAATGAAGTTTTAACTTTGACACCCTGTATCTCAGTTAATATCAACTTTCGGATATAGGTAAGTATAATTAAATCCTAATATTTTTACGTAAGGAGTCTGTGGTTTTTCCATGTCCTACCACTTAGCGGACACCCTGTATATCTGGGTTACGCAATGGCCCATTTAGATTTTCTGATCTACACCGTACAATTAGACTCATCAGGGCATAAATGAAAATCGGACAAGGACATATGTGTATTTACATGATTGTTACATATACAACGTAACAAATACGCTCCTGGAGTTTGGTCTGTTCCACCCGACTCCAATATAAATTAATTTTTTTTCAAATTTGTATAATTATGGAGGAGTGTGCACTGTGCATACCATGGAAATTGTATAATACTTATTTATTGTCGTTTGTGAAAGACGGAGTATTGTGTTATAGGTCTGGTCTCATTTCATATGGTTTTGAAAAGCCCGAACTAGAGTATTATGTTGCTGATATTATTTATAGATATAATTCCGCCATGGCGAGCTGCCTTAATTTATGAATGGACTTACCACATAAAGAGCAATGGGTAGCAACGAATAAATACGAAGAAAAGTAATTTAATTATGTCCATGAGGAAGAAAACATTTTAAAACTAAATAAACAATACGACAAAGTGTAGAGATCTCCTTTAAATTTCTATTATTATACAGTGAAAATTGTTTGGGTTTAGGGTAGTAATAAGGAAGAAAATATCTTATGATTATGCAGAAGAAAACAGTGTTTTAAATCCTTTCGATACTGGGATTGGGAGTACCATGTGAATAATACTGTCTTACGTAATAATTTAAATTAATAATTGATGCTAATTAATTATTTTCAAAAACTTGAAGATAAAAATTATGTTTAAATCAATTAAAACAGGTTTGAAAATTAATTTTTTCTGATATACAGGGTCATTTCCGATTATATCGATAGTTAGGTTTAACATTGTTATTTTAAATAGTATATTTGTAATTTTTCGATTTTATGTGAAAATCCAAGTAACTTTTGTCTTTCCTATACCCATCTCCAACCGTTTCCAAGATAAAAGTCATTAAAGGATTTTTTTGTAAAAAAACATATCGAAGGTAATTTGACTTTACATTGCAACTAAAGCAGTTAACGATTTAAAAACTTGAGAGAATTTAGAAAAGATATGGATCTTTTTATTTCATAAAAATACTAGACTTTTTTATATAGGGTATTTTAGAAATTATACCTTTCTTGTATAATATAATAAATTTTTAAAGGTAAAACTACTCAAGATGAAACATGTATAGGGTGAGTCAACGATAGAGTAAAGTTAATTTTCTCCTTTATGTTAAGAATTAGATATAAACTCGAAATATAAAAGTTGTAGAGATCATTAAGGTGCATATTCTAAAATTATATTGGAGTATACAGGGTGGCTCACAAAGATGTGGTAAATAAACTTACGTTTTTTTAAATGGAACACCCAGTATTTATATCAATTTTTGGATTATGCATAAGATTCTGAATATTTTTTATATATAATGTTATATATCTAAATCTTATGGTTTTTCCAATATTTCCATTTTTTCAGAAAAATGTCAGTTTTCAGCGTTGGATTTAATAGTTAATACCTACACTACCTTTGCAAATTAAAAGTTTATATTTGGAATGAACATTATATTTCCCTATTTCCTTCCTTAATCGCGTTCTGGATTTACTTTCTAAGTAAGCTAAATATTTATTTTTATAAGAAACTAAAGTTTTACACTTTTGAATATTTTGGCAACATTGTGCCTGAACATCTGTTGATTACCTAGCTGGGCAATGTAATATGTTCATACATGAATGTGCCGAGGAGTTGTGTGTGGGTTTAGGGGTGAATTACCCCACTTTTTAAACGTTCGATCTAGGACACCCAAGGAGTCACCCATTTAAATATAATACGGCATTTCCATAACACCCTGTATGTTTTTAGAAGAACAAAAATCCAGAACAGACTTCAATAATATAATAATATTTTCTTTATTTTCAGGAAAAGGCGACTTCAAGCCATCAGAAATTGACGGGTAAGTGCACTGGCGTCCTAAAGTCCATAAACAGCATTTTTGTGTAATAAAATAAAGGCGATAACACACATCGCCAGAGTGTAAACTACCGATATAAAAGATGTTTAGTTTAAACTTCGTCTACAGATGAAACGAGGATTATTAATAATTCTATGTTGTTTTCTATTTAATTTACAAAATTAACAGCACATTAGTATTGTACAGGTCGACAGGTTGATATGTGTCTCCGACGTATAGGTAAGGGGGATGCAATGTCGTTTAAAATTTGGTCTAGTCATGGACTTGCAATTATTATTTTAAATAAGGTAAGAAAAATTGGAAATTCTTCAGTAATTCCATTTTATGTTTGAAGGTAGGTAACTGTTTTTATTAGGTTTAAAAATTTACGTTTATCCAGATACACACAGCTACATGATCACTTCAATCAATTAATCATGGTCGTATTAATGTTCCTTTCAAGCTTTCGCTTAATTGATTTAAATATATTGACCTAAAAGCACCCTAAAATACGACACGGTGAACACTTATTTTTAAAACGCAATAACTATTGCTCTACGCTACTTAACTGGGTAGTATACATCCATCAAATATCGGACATCGCCGAACAAGCCCGATGGCCCATCGGGTGTCTCACGAGACGCATGCGCTATCAACTGTATGGGATATAACCTATCGAATTAGCTCCCAGCTACCTGTAACCATTGACAACGCACGATGTTGCCATATTTATAGATTAAAAATTAATTAATCAAAAAAATATATTATTTTGCATTTAAATATCAAAATAAACAGTATGAAAAGAAAGTTTTAATAATATTGAAACTATAATTGAATATTGGTTTCTTAATATTTACCTATTACTATTTATTTTAAATGCGTAAATGTATCTACGGTTTTCTCGGTAAGAGATTATTAAATTAAAATTTCATATATGTGACATTCCTCTCGTAGCTACAGATAAACTGTCGACCTGTATTAATTCGACCAACATCACCGTAATAAAGTCACTAAATTTAGAAAAGACCTCGCAGTCACGTCTAAGCTAATTGATGAGACAATGATATACAGGGTGTTACTTAATGATATGTACTTATTTTAATTCCTGAACCGATTTTAAATGAAAAAGTTCGCATGTACCAGAGTGGCGATAAAAAACTAGGACAGCAAAATTTCCTATTTTCACTCAAATCACTTAATCATTAACTTGACAAGCACATTTTTTTTAAATATGTCACAGTTAACCCCCCAGCAAAAGGCTATTATCTACAGTCGGTTGCGAGATGGTGCTTTTATTAGGGATATTGCAGGCGAACTGTGAGTAAACAGAAATACCGTGTTGGTGGCAAAACAAAAAATAGCAAGGCATCGAACTATTATTAGGAGCAGTTTCAGGTTCCCCTAGAATGTTTGCGAAAGATGGAAATAGATGATTACTAATTTTCAAGAAGTAATAAACAGGAATGTTCAATGACTACATATTAAAAAAAATTTGTTGCTACGACAAATTTTGTGTTTGTAAATTTTTTTGCTTCCTGTTAAATTTCTTTTACTATTCAGTATTATTTTCATTTTTTGGCGACATTAAATATACCTACTTTAAAAAAAGCATTTGACTTTTTCTTTATAAAAAATGCGTAATACATTTAGTTCCTCCATATAGTTAGAGAGATGGTGACAATAGGAGGCCAGTGAAGTGGAATATCAGTAATTTGGTTTTTCGTGGAGTTTAGGTGCCCCTCTACAACTTTTATATCTGATGAAATGCCGTAGAGCGTTGCTGAGAGACGCTGTACCGCTTAAGATAGGAAATCCTCAATAATATCAAAATTAAATCGAGCCATGTCTGAAAATTAATTTACAGCATCTGCGTGACCCCAAAGTCAGGGGAAACACATTTTCTGACAAGTCAACCCTTACATATACTTTTCCGAGTGTGTCAAAAAAAAAAAATTAAAAAAAAGATAAAAAGCGAATTTGAAGTTGAAACATTCTAGAATGGAACATTATATGTTAAAGATTATGTGAAAAAAAATTTGTGGTTCCAGGTCTCGCCATTTCATTATTAGAATTTTTTTCAATCTCCTGGAGCAAATTCGGAAATCGATCGTAACATGTCAGAAAATTGTCACACTACATTCCATGACACGCAAATATTGTGGAAAAAAAATTCCAGAAGAATCGCACCTGGCCAGGCGGAATTCTGACAACGTTCCGCAGAGATACCGGAAGGTATGACAGAGAGAAAGCGGGACTGGAGTAATAACTTTCGCAATATTCCTTTTATCAGAAAATTGTTTGCGAGTCATCTCCATGGGAATACAAATCGATTAAGCCCACTTGGACCCATGTCACTTGAGACTTTATAATTTTTCCATTCATTTTTTTTTACAAGCTCGGAAAAGTATATGCAAGGGTTGACTTGTCAGAAAATGTGTTTCCCGTGACTTTGGGGTCACGCAGATCCTGTATATTCATTTTCTGACATGGCTCGATATAATTTTGAATTTATTGAGAATTTCCTATCTAAAGCGGTACAGCGCATCTCAGTAACGCTCTACGGCATTTCATCAGATATAACACGAAAACCCAAATTACTGATATTCCACTTCACGGACCCCGTATTGTCACCGTCTCTCTAACTAATATAAACTTCCGTTCAACTTTATAAAACAAATATCATATTTTGATTCCACCTCGTATTGGAAAATACGAAACGTTAAATTATGTAACCTAGGTTACTTTCTAAAAGTTAGGTGTTTTTACCTTTACAGCTGTCGAGCACCTTTTATAGTCTATGAGATATGTATTTCCATTACCGTTGATATTTTGCTGTCCTATTTTTTATACATAATATGTCGTAAAATCCTTTGTTTTCGATATACACTGTGTTAAAGGTTTTTTTAGTTTTTACCAAAAAATTCAATACTAGTTTGAGATTTATTGTGAAATCGAGTCCCAAAAATGGGCTTATTTATGTAAATTTTTAGGGGGTGAATTTTTAGGGATAAATTTCAATGTAGGCATGACGTTTAAAATTATATGTCAATTGACCCCTTCCCATTTAAGATCTTAAGGGTACCATCTAACCCTCCGAGGGAGGTAAAACTACGAATGCTGCAAATATTCTTTAAAAACGTCCCCCTTCACAATGAAATTGACGTGTCTTTCCGATTTTTAACATTATTTACCGGAAGCCACATATTACGATTGGGGAGTTTTCAAATTGACACCCTGTATAGTCCATTAACTGTAGTTACGCTTATGAAATTGCGATTTTAAAAAGCTTCTTGTAAATCGGCCAGCGCTCGAGCAGTAGTACGTGGCAATAAATAAATTTAAATTAATTGCTTTACTTCCATTGAATTGAATAAATTTTATTTAAATCTTAAAATAAAAGATGAGCAAGTTAAATTGGATTGAAAACTCGACTTCGGTGGCTCTGTGGTTCGCGCGGCAATCGCTGGGAACATAAGAACGACCATTTTTGGGTTCGAGTCCCACATCTCCTGTCGCTGAATTTGTAAATCCGAATGGATTTACCATGTAAGATTTTAAGGGTACGTCTTAAGAGTGGCGTACGTTACCCTTAACGTCCGTCCGTTTTGCGCTCGCTCAAAGGTAGCCAACTCTAACGTTCTCCTACGACGCGTTTAACGTAAGACGTTTTCGATAATGTATAACCAATTTACCCCTTAAGTTTGATTTGAATTTAATTTAATCAGATTGTTAAGTAGATGGCTATTTTATGACATTTAATTTTGTCCCCATTTTTTGGTTCCCATCCAAAGGTGAATTCCCCGCCAGGAATTAGTTATTAAGGCCAATCAAACTTTTTGAATCATTTTAAATTTTGAAGATGTATAATTGCTGGTCGACAGTATCAGTAATGTCGCCAGTCTTGATATTTGAATGAAAAATTCATCATAATTTAACGACACTATTATTTAAATACTTTTCGAACGCTTATCTTTGTCGATTACGATTTTTCGCTGTTTATTGTCAGGGATGCCAGACATAATGCCATTGCCGACTTGACACGCACCTGTCAGTCGGTCTTTGGTGGGCCCACCATCCTTTCCCCGCCAACTGGAAGCTGTCAGTAGTTCACCAGAGCGCATGAAGAATTGAGGGCAAATTTGTCATGAGAAAGAATGAATGATTTTAATTTAAAAGTATAGTTAGTTGAACGTAGGACGAGGCCTAACTGATGTTCGGACTATAGTTTCGATTGCATTGGCTCGGGCGCGTCCAATGAATATAATAACAATGCACATTCTTATATTGGAACACGGAGGGCTTTTATTTATTGAATTTTTAATTGTCTTTGTCTCTGAGGGTTATTTTACGGGGTTAGTCCTTTCGTCAGTTGAGTAACGCGACACGAAGTACTCGTAGTTAATTATTTACATTTCTATGTACAATGAAAATTAACCTACATTAGTAAGCGGTTCTCAACTTAGGGGAAATCATCCAACCTGTCACTCATCTTCTATCAATTACTCTCACTTTAACTTTGATATTTACATGTTTGTACAATAGAAAACTACTATAAGCTAATATTTTTCTCAACTAACGAGATCTCAACTACCCTATAGTGTCCAAACCTTTTTGAACCGCGGTAGAGGCTTATTAATACTAACTTAAGATATTTCATTGTTTTAGGACTAATAATAATTTTAGTTACCGTCACTTCTTGTAGAATATTTTCAGTAACCATTACTTATTCCTGACTCAGAATGTTTCTTAACGTCACAATCGGGTGAATTTTATTTCCAGTTCAGACTTATCTATACTCGCACGAAAGACGAGTGTTCGAAGATATCGCAGCATTATTTATACTCGCAATTTTAGGTTTTATTTATACTCGCCCCAAAATACACGAGTGTTTGAAGATATTCCAGAGTTCTTTATACTCGCCTTGCAACATACGAGTGTTGGAAGAGATTCCAGCGTTATTTGTACTCGCACGGAAACTACGACTGTTTGAAATTAAATTTTACTGAGGGAAAGATCCGCGGGTGACTATTCTCGGATTTTTTTGGTGACGAACACTCTAAAACCTGTAGCCGAAATACGGACCCCCCTTCTTACGTAAAAGAAAAAAATTATAAAACCAAATCGCGTTTGAATACGACTCAGGAAACCTCAAGTCGGCAGCCGCCGCGTGTCCGAAGAACCCAAAACATCGACTAACTTGTCCGCTGCCTCCTGCCGCGAAAAAAAAACGCTGTAATAATTTTTTGCTGATGATGCATATTACGATATCAAGTCGGTCTGATTTCGCATGTGGAAAGATTATATTTCTTCGATCCTATTTATTTGTTAAATTATTTAAAAAATAATCTAACGTACAATCCTCATTAATTTTCTTTAAATGGAAAAAGTCAGTTTTACAACACTCCATATGGGGATTCGAGGAGAGTGAATTTTACATGGCGTTGCTGTCCTCCGTAGTACAAAAATATGGGTGATTCTTTCACAAACCGAACACTTTTTAACTTTGACTTTTAGAATCGTCCGAAATTTTTTGTTTTAACTTATACAGGGTGTTCCTTAATGACGTGCTAATATTTCAGGGTATGTTTCTTTAGGTTATTTTATAAAGAAAAATTCATATGCACATAATAATATGTCCGCAACGGCTTCAATTTGTTGCTACAGGGTGTTGATTTTTTATTTTTTAAATGGTTATTTTTTAATATCTCCGAAAGTACTTTAGATATTATTTTCAATTTTGGTATGTGTTAATAAGATATAGAACCACAAGTTTTAGTTAGGAAAGTTATTCAATTGTTACAACAGTGGCGTCCCTGCAAACATGTCCTCTGATATTTTTTACAAAAAAGATGGTACGCCACTGACATTATCCCATGTGGATATTTTTTATGATTAGCCTGATCAATTCTACATGATAACGGTCTCTTGAGTTTTTCTCGTCAGACGCACTGTTCTTGATTAAAACTATTAAATTTATATTAAAACTCACTATTATCAACATTGATAAAATTTTGTGTGTGTCCGAAGAACCCAAAACATCGACTAACTTGTCCGCTGCCTCCTGCCGCGAAAAAAAAACGCTGTAATAATTTTTTGCTGATGATGCATATTACGATATCAAGTCGGTCTGATTTCGCATGTGGAAAGATTATATTTCTTCGATCCTATTTATTTGTTAAATTATTTAAAAAATAATCTAACGTACAATCCTCATTAATTTTCTTTAAATGGAAAAAGTCAGTTTTACAACACTCCATATGGGGATTCGAGGAGAGTGAATTTTACATGGCGTTGCTGTCCTCCGTAGTACAAAAATATGGGTGATTCTTTCACAAACCGAACACTTTTTAACTTTGACTTTTAGAATCGTCCGAAATTTTTTGTTTTAACTTATACAGGGTGTTCCTTAATGACGTGCTAATATTTCAGGGTATGTTTCTTTAGGTTATTTTATAAAGAAAAATTCATATGCACATAATAATATGTCCGCAACGGCTTCAATTTGTTGCTACAGGGTGTTGATTTTTTATTTTTTAAATGGTTATTTTTTAATATCTCCGAAAGTACTTTAGATATTATTTTCAATTTTGGTATGTGTTAATAAGATATAGAACCACAAGTTTTAGTTAGGAAAGTTATTCAATTGTTACAACAGTGGCGTCCCTGCAAACATGTCCTCTGATATTTTTTACAAAAAAGATGGTACGCCACTGACATTATCCCATGTGGATATTTTTTATGATTAGCCTGATCAATTCTACATGATAACGGTCTCTTGAGTTTTTCTCGTCAGACGCACTGTTCTTGATTAAAACTATTAAATTTATATTAAAACTCACTATTATCAACATTGATAAAATAATTAATGATAAATTTTGTTCATAAAAATTGTTGTAAATGGCCATCTTTACTTAAAAGGCATGCTTCCGCCCGTCTTCGCATCGAATTCCCCACTCCAACAATTTTTATAAAACAAAATTTATCATTAATTATTTTATCAATGTTAATAATGAGTTTCAATGTGAATTTAATGGTTTTAATCAAGAACGTGCGTCGTGCGTCTGACGAGAAAAACTCAAGAGACCGTTATCATGTAGAATTGATCATGCTAATCATAAAAAATATCCACATGGAAGAAAGTGAGTGGCGTAACATCTTTTTTGTAAAAAAATCATGAGGACGCCACTGGTGGAACAATTGAATAACTTGCCTAACTAAAATTTGTGGTTCTATATCCTATTAACACATAGCAAAATTGAAAATAATATCTAATGTACTTTCGGAGATATTAAAAAATAACCATTTAAAAAATACAAATTCAACACTCCCCAGCAAAAAAATTAAGCCGTTGCGGACTTATGTTCATATGAACTTTTCTTTATAAAATGACCTAAGGAATCACACCTTGAAATATTAGCACGTCATTAAGGAACACCCTGTATACATACAATTAGTTGACGCATATTTCAGGATTTTGATCAACAAACATTTTTTTCAAAAATATCCACATATGAATTCTTGGTAATTTGCTGGATAAGAATAATTGCAAAAAACTTTTGTAATCAATCAGTTATTTAAAACGTCTACGATTTTCTCAAAGTTTGTCGAATATTTCTGACTTATCAAAAACGTTCTAAAGGGGCCCCCGGGTGCATGATCAGCAGTTTCCCGGAGTGCTGCAGTTTATTGCGTCTATTCTTGACCCTTCCCGTCAGCACTGCCAGCGCCGAACGAACAATGAGTTCATTGAAGAGAGTCAAAGATCGTCAACGTTCTACAATGAGTGCAGAAGCATTGGACGATTGCAGCATACTTTTCATCGAACAGCAAGTCGCCAATCAAATTGATCTGGATGCAACCATCGAAGTTTTCGCGGAGAAGAAAGCGAGAAGAGGATTCAAAAATATGTAAATTTTCTCGATGTAACAAAGAATACAACTTTTATAATGGTCGATGAATAAATGAAAACATTTTTATATTCATTAAATTCTTAAAACATATATCTTTCACTTTCCATGGAACTCCTGGCACAATATAATTTTCGAGAGGGGGGGCTGAAGAAATTTTGCCAACTGGGCCTTTTTCCTTGAATCCGCCACTGCCACTTATCCACCTCAATTTTCCTACAGGGTGTTTTGAAATTACGACACAAAGCAACAGTTTGATTTTGTTCGATTATTCATTAAATCAGCGCATGCCACGCCACTGTTCCTCGTACAAACTTACTAATCTCGAGTTTATTGCGAACTGGTATTCTATTTAAAGTTCTCATTTATTATCGTTATTACTTTATCTATACGAAGTTGCTTCAATTATTGAGCATCGCTTATTTTGACTTATTAAATGTCGCTTTATTCACTATAAAACTACTTTACATAGAAAACAGTCCTCAAACTTCTTAAGTCGTCTTTTCTAAAAGGGACGTATAATTGAAAAATTTAATTTATTTCCAGTTGATACCTACGCCATTTTAAATTACTTTTGAAGACATTTTACTTCTATCCTCGTAAATTTAAGGCGATAAGTCATGAATTTACTTGAAAATAAAATTAGGCTGCTAAAATTATTATAAATTAAGGTTTTATCGGGACAGTTGTTCGCAAAATCATCATGATGATTGCAACTTTTGTCTGTGTGACATTAAGGGGTATAGTAAACTTTGAAACATATTTTGTACCCAAACAATATTAATTCAGCTATCAGACCATTTCCTCACATTGATGACACATATACAGGGTGATTCACGACGAGCTTGCATTAGAACTTTATGGAGAACTACTGAATATATGTTTCCGAAACTTTGGGGATTTTCGTTTATCGATATGTTCTTGTAATTTCCGGTTATACCGGAAGTAATTGCCAACTTTCGTTTTTTAAATACAACATGGTCATTTTTATTATATTTTTCGATTCAGCGTTAAATACTAAGCACATTTTATAGGACATGTTCTTGTCAGACCCTGTTAGTTTTTGAGATATCTGGACTTTTTGTAATTATTTGGCAAATGCATGACGATTACATAATCCATATAATTTTTTTAACTTAGATTCTTGGACTCTCCGAATAGCTAGGAGATCATCAAGTCTCAAAAATATTTCAAATTCGGCAGAAAATGTACAGGGCGGTCACAATTCAAGCTTCATTGTGAAAGAATTAAACCATTAAAAACTTTCTTATTTTAAATGGCACACCCTGTATATTCTTGTTTAATTTGATGGCAAATTAGTTGTTCTTTATAAATAGTATTTACTGTCCTATACCCATATCAAAGCGTTTTCTCAAAAAATCCAATTTTATTCCGAAATACTATTTGTTCAAGTGTGCTATGAAAACAATTGTACTTAGGGGCTGTATACTGATGTCTATATGGAGAAAAAGTGATTGATGCTTGAAAATACAACGTTCTAAAGCGTTTCTTAATTGAATTTATAAATAAAATTCAGTTGATTGTTTTAAATTATTTTAAATTTAATGGTTTAAATATATATTTTTTAAAATAGCAAGGAAACAAGTTTCTTAACTTTAAATTCTTTAATTAAAAATGTGGTTGAAAATTATACCTAATATTTTTTGATTATATTTTTAAAATATGTTCGAAATTTACATTTACATCCAAGCATTTTTCATCATACTATTTCTTGTAGCATTCCTAATTTCTTGTGCAGTGGGAGATTGAAATACTGCCCTCACCCTTTCAATTAAGTATCTCTTCAGTACATCAGTATACAGCCACTAAGTACAATTGTTTTCATATCACACTTGAACAAATAGTATTTTCGGAATAAAATTGGATTTTTTGAGAAAATGCTTTGATATAGGTATAGGACAGTAAATACTATTTATAAAGAACAACTAATTTGCCATCAAATTAAACAAAAATATACAGGGTGTTCCATTTAAAATAAGAAAGTTTTTAATGGTTGAATTATTTCACAATGAAGCTTGAATTATGCCGAATTTGAAATATTTTTGAGACCTGATGATCTTCTACCTATTCGGAGGACCTCAATATTTTGGGAAAATAGATTCTATTTACAACCATGCATGTAATAATGACATTTCATCTATCTTTGAAAGGTGGTAAGTTGACGTTTTTTAACTTTTACTTTCCACCCGGGTGGAAAGTAAATTATGTTTTTGTAATTTTCTTAACAATCAATATCACAACATAACATACGAACACACTTTCTTAAAATGCTAATAGCTTTGCGTGTTTAGATATGTCTACTTTTTTCCCTAATTGATAGAGTGGTCCTCAGCATTGAATATTGTGACCATATCGTTGATATCTTCTTTGTCTTGGCATTTTCACTGAAATAAGCTTGTAGCGCCGACTCAGAAACCGGATTTTAAACTTTAAACCATTCTTTGAACCAACAAACCAGAAGATCTTCTTCTACTATTTTTGCTGCTTATCCAATTTCTGGTGGAGTAGCAGCAAAATCAAATTCCTCATCTGATAGCATTTTTCTGTTCTTAAAATAATATATTGTTGAGTGACATGGAAACCATATTAAAAAATGATATTTGCCCTCTTGATGTGTATTATTACCTACGTTATTTTACCACCTGCGGTTATTTGACATTTCTATCTAATTTTTCAATGGAAATGTCAAAATGAGATTTCTCTTTTATTAATAATTTTAATTCAAAATAATGAGAGGTGGATGTTAGATGTGGTTGTAAATAAAATAGTATACAAACCTCGGTGAAAAGTTTCATTACTGTCTCGAGATATAGTTAACTACCGAATCTCTCGACAGAAATGACACACTATCCACCTCGATACGTAATATACTTTTACTCAACGAATACTTATAACCAGGAAGAAGACAAACTTCCGTGTTAAATAATCGAAGCAGGCATGATACGGCGACATCCATTATGCCTGGCGCGCACGTGCTTTTCAAATGTCACTTTTGTCCAAATTTTTATTACTGTCAATATTTTAAAGTGACATTTAAGCAAAGAAAACATCAAAACCCTTTCATTTGATTTACTAAGTAGAGAAAATCAAATATTAGGATTTTGACATAGGTTTTCAGCTGTAAATATCGCTTTAGAATTTTCCTTACATACTTTTATATAATTATTGAACTAGTAACGAACCTAGAAATGAAGAATTCAGAGATTGAAGGTTGTAATTAGTGTTATTAAAAAATAGGAAATAAATCATAATTTTCATAAAATATTTTACCATCTTCAACTTCAAACAAATCAAGGTAAATACAATACTATATGTACAGCTACTAACCAAGTAAATATATGCACCATCATTATGATTATGGGCTTCCAATTTGTTTGTTTCGTAGCATACTCCTGGCAACATTAGTGATCGAAGTCCTCTTTAATGTTCAGTCATTATGGGATTCTCAATTAAACTATGAAAAGAAAGAATTATTATAATAATATATTACCGGACTTCTGGTTAATACAGGGTGTCCGGAAAAAGGAGGTCAATCCGTTAACCATATATTCCTTGAGCAAAAATAATATTACTTTTATAATGCCATTTTTCATTTTTGACCCTCATGTGCGATATACAGGGTGTTAAAGTTTGAAATTAAAAAGTGATTTTTTTGAATAATTCGACTATTTAATGAGATATTAATTTAAAATTTGGTACATTACGTCAGCACAAAATGTTACATCTTTTGAGAGGAACAAAACAAGAAATGTTTGTCAAATACTCAAAATAGAGGGGTCTATTTCCCGCTGACCACCCCTATTTTTAAGTGGGTGCGCCAGTGACTTCCAAACTATATTTTTTTAGGTAATCATTTATTTTTGATTATTTTTTCTCCCTTATAAAATTTCGATCAAATCATGTGTTTTGGAGATAATTTGAAAAGCATCCTTACCAGATGCCAGCGCGGCTGACGGTAATCCAATAATTTTCAAATGCTAAATCAAGTTAGCCGTTGTAGCATTACCATGGATACAAGATATAATTAAGTAAAACTTTGCAATAAGTGACAATACCGAAAACAAAAGACTAACCAAAAAGAAGGACAGTGGCGTACAGATAAAAACCTGTAGTACTAGTTCAGTTAAATAAAATTAGTTTATTAACCTACTAAGAACTTACTATTGCTAATCTTCATATAACAGTAAACACCATTGTTATCATTCGTTCTTAAGACAATAATTTACTATTACTTATTAAATAAATTTGAAACATCATAACAAGATAACAAACACTCAAAACATATTATTTTCGAAAGGAGTATAATAATCGTCGCGACACCTCGCGGTGGTACATAAAAACGGCGAAACGCGTCTGGGTATTAGTCTGACGAAGGAAAATGGAAACAAATTTCTATATTCTAATATTAGTTTTTTAAATTAACGTTAGTAACAAAAAACAAACAAAAAAAATAGTCTAAAGGAATTGCTCGATATGACCTCCATTTTTTTGAATACACATGCGAGCTCTCTTTATTAAAGAAAATCTTAACCTTTGAAAAATATGTGGTTTTAACCTGAACTGCTGTCCAGCTTGAAGTATTCTTTCTATTAAATGATTCTCGCTCAAAATCGGAACCATATACACAAAATCTTTCATACACCCCCAGACTGAATAGTCCAAAGGAGTAAGGTCTGGGGAACGGGGTGGCCATTTAACATGAGCATCATGGCCCCGACCAATCCAGCGATTAGTAAATATTTGGTGTAAATAGTTCCTAACATTTATAGCAAAATGCGGGGGAGCACCATCTAGTTGAAACCAAATATTTTGTCTTACTATTAGAGGCAAATCATCAAGTAAATCGGGCAGTGTGTTTTGAAGAAATAGTAAAAATGAATGACCAGTCAAATTTCCTGGTAAAATTACAGGACCAAGAAGAAAATTATTTACGACACCTGCCCACACATAGACTTTAAAATTTACTTGATGATGCGTCTCTACTATGGCATGAGGATTTTCTTCTGTCCATATGTGCGTGTTAGGAATATTTGTTATCCCGTTTCTCGTAAATGAAGCTTCATCAGTAAACAAAATGTGTTTGATGAAACGTACATCTCGGTTATTCATTTCACATAACCATCTACAAAATAAAAGCCTTGCTTCGAAGTCTTGAGGCAAAAAGCGTGCACTTTTTGAATATGATACGGGTAAAGCTGCTGACCTCGTAAAACATGGTGTACCTCAGTTTTCCCAATGCTTTCAATCTGCCTAGACAAAACCTTAGTACTTATGTTTGGTGTTTCTTCGACAATTCTTAAAATATCCTCCTCTTGGCCTGCCGAATTACACGAGGTCTGCCGCAATTTCCTCTCCGATCTTCGCGAAAATGTCTATTCTGTCTAAGTCGGTTCACTAAGTTAGAAAAATATCTCCTTTTTGGGTGAACTCGATCTGGAAAATTTTCTGCATAGCGCGTAGCGGACAAACTAGCGTTGGAGTTACATTTTCCTATTCGAGAAATGGAAATTAATTTTTAGCATTAACGATAATATAAATCTTACCCATCATTAAAATCATATCCGTCATTTCAGAAAACGGTAATAAATGTTCTCGTCTAACATCCATATTGTTTCTTTTTTACTTGAAAGAAGACTTATTAATTAAAAAACTTTTAAATCTTAAAACACAGTGAAAAGTAATATTTAATTTGACAGCAAATAAAACAACGATGCCGTATCCATGGTAATGCTACTACGGCTAACTTGATTTAGCATTTGAAAATTATTGGATTACCGTCAGCCGCGCTGGCATCTGGTAAGGATCCATGCTTTTCAAATTATCTCCAAAACACATGATTTGATCGAAATTTTATAAGGGAGAAAAAATAATCAAAAATAAATGATTACCTAAAAAAATATAGTTTGGAAGTCACTGGCGCACCCACTTAAAAATAGGGGTGGTCAGCGGGAAATAGACCCCCCTATTTTGAGTATTTGACAAACATTTCTTGTTTGGTTCCTCTCAAAAGATGTAGCATTTAGTGCTGACGTAATGTACCAAATTTTAAATTAATATCTCATTAAATAGTCGAATTATTCAAAAAAATCAGTTTTTAATTTCAAACTTTAACACCCTGTATATCGCACATGAGGGTCAAAAATGAAAAATGGCATTATAAAAGTAATATTATTTTTGCTCAAGGAATATATGGTTAACGGATTGACCTCCTTTTTCCGGACACCCTGTATAACTAAGCTGTAAATATTAGTAGTAGCTTTTGACTTGTAGATTGTAAAATTAAGTAAAATTCTTTAAAAATGTGTTTGTTACTAGTTTGCGTGACAAGTTTGGGACATAATGGGACACTTTTATAATGTAAAATAACAATAACGAATAAAAATTAGTAAAAAAATATTTCAATCATAAATACTTACCTGCAACAAAACGAAAAGGTCCATTTTCGTGAAAAGAATAGAAAATTAAAAATTATTTTAGAATTTAATGACGCTTCCTCCACCATTTTCAATCACATTATAAATCATATGTTACTTGATTTTGTTTCATTCCAGACGAAGGATATTTGGTTGTGAAATCATTTAAGAAGTATGCTGCTCGCATTCTATGTCTGTCTCTGTAAGCACCAACCTTCCCCGCTACATTAAAGGGAGACAAATATAGCCTAGATCAAATCGAACAAACCCGAACAAATACACTCACGTTTTTGACTTTCAGATATAGCTACGTAAGTCTGATATTGACACAGAACGATTGACATAAAAGGATAAACGTATGGAGTAACCTGCCTGGCTGTGACGTAACTTGCACGGCCTACTTATATGCTTCGATCCCCGCCATAAGCGGTATCACCGGGCTGCTATTACTAACGTCAATTTAGTTATAATACCATAACATACAATTCAATAAACAGTTGAGAACTATAATAAAAATCGGCTCTGGAGAATTTCGGAAATTGTTGATCAGCTGTTCCATCTGATGTATGGATGTCAACTGTCGAAAATCTAGCTGGTTCATTATTCAGACTCTAGAAAGGTGTTGGTTCCGATCTCGTACTTAATTATTACGTTAAAATCTTCAAAGAAATGTTACAAGTTTTGTCTTCTTGTTCACTTAAATAAATTTATTAAATGTATAAAGTCTCTTCGATTTAAACTTATCAATTATTTTCTATACCTAAGCACTTAGTTACCGATGCTGTGAAAGAATCCATTGAATAAATAAAGCTGCTTCCAGCCACTCCGGCTTCGATAAAGCTAGAAAGCTGTTTTAAAAAGGAGTCGCAGAAGTCTGCTAAAATCACAGAAAGATTTGTCACAATAAACTTTAATTTATCTATCTTGTACCTGTGAAACGCTTATAAAGACCTTGTAGGTTTTGGAATTAAATTGTTCTTGAATTAACAGAACATTATAGATTAAAATTTTAAATAAACTATTTTTTCTCCAACCTTTAAAATAAATATTCACATTTTTGTACTATTTTCAGGTGTAAAAGCTAACCATTATCTATACAGGGTGTCCGCCAATTAATGGTACATGGAAAAACCATAGACTCCTTACGTAAAAATATTAGGATTTAATCATACTTAGCTATATAAGAAAGTTGATATTAACTGAGATACAGGGTGTTAAAGTTAAAACTTCATTTTTGTTTTTCTCTAATATATTTGAGAGAAACCAACGTTTTTTTAAAATAATTGGAACTTATGGCTTTTTAGGGCGAGAAATTGATTTTTTTGTGAAATTTTAATGTACAATGTTGGGGGCGCTGTCTGCGGCATTTTTCGCACATTTATTAGGTCTTAACTTTTTTGTGCCTCGGTGTATTTAAGTTTTTAGTGAAAATAATACTTTTCTCATATTTATTACGTATAAAAGGTATACTAACTTGAGGTCGCCCAGAGGTACCGTTTCGGAGATATTTGCATTTAAATTGTTTAGTGCACCCTGCCCAATTTCTATTAATTTGCAAACAAAATGTTTTTCTTAAAGTAACCTATGAGAAAACAAATGAAATTTAGACATGCAGTTGTTATGAAATCTCCATCTTATTTGTTTGTTGATTATTGTAAGATAGCTGTGTGAGAAAATGTTTCATTTTTGAGTTTATCCTAAGTTCATTTGTTTTCTCATGTGTTACGTTAAGAAAAAAATTTTGTTTGCAAATTATTAGTAATTGGCATGGTGCACTAAACATTTTAAATTCAAATGTCTCCGAAAAGGTAATTCTATGCGACCTGAACTTAGTATACATTTTTTACGTAATAAATATGAGAAAAGTATTATTTTCATTAAAAACTTAAATACACTAAGACACAAAAAAGTTATGACCTAATAAATGTCGAAAAATGCCACAGATAGCGCCCCCTACATTGTATATTAAAATTTCACAAAAAAATCAATTTCTCGTCCTAAAAAAACAATAATTGCCGAATTTTATAAAAAAACGTTAGTTTCTCTCAAAGTTATTGGGGAAAAACAAAAATTAAGTTTTAAAGGAAGATTCCATAGGAAGTGGGGGTCTTGCGATGCATCGTTTTGAAGGTACTATCGCTACCAGAATATTGTGTCCTTATTTGTAGCCAAAACAAAATGGCGGCTTTTTAAAAAATAATATTTACAATTTTTTTTCTTTTGCTATTTTCGTTCAGATTTTATAACTTAGGATAAATCAGTGAGTATCGCAACACCTCGCTTCCTATTCAATTCTTGTTATGAAGATGACGCCCATCCACAATTTTGATTTTGAGCACCATGAAATATGCATGAAAGTGTAGCTCTCTGATTCCAACTACACTATGCCAAGTGCAGTTTATTTTTCTGAGACGCTAATGAAATAAAGGATAATAAAAAAACAATAATTATGCAATTTTTAAA
The DNA here is from genome assembly GCA_963991005.1 of Barypeithes pellucidus. NCBI lineage: Eukaryota > Metazoa > Arthropoda > Insecta > Coleoptera > Curculionidae > Barypeithes > Barypeithes pellucidus. Next base: position 53,229,618 of record OZ022562.1, on the reverse strand, counting down.
ATGCCGCCATATTGTTTTCGTTGCGAATAAAGAAATAATATTTTGGGCATCGTAAAGTAGTCGATAGTGTCTTCAAAATTATGTATTCATGCAAGACTATTCTTCCTATTTAACTTCTTTGCCAAGATGTCGCCCATCGGCCATTTTGATACTGTCGTTCTTCCGTCAAAAAGTAGTTTATCTTACCCTATAAGCCACAACCAAATTTTGATGTTTCCAGACTATATACACACATGATATGTATTTACTAACTACACTAAGCAGCAAAAATAACGCACTAAAAATTATGCTCAATTTCTGGTATAAAACTGTGTATTTTCTTTGATATTACAGATATCAGAGAAATTAAAGAAACAAAATGTTTGGAATTGGACAAATTCTCATTCTTGCACCATGTACAGGGTTATTCACGTTATTCGAGACGACATATTATAGCTAAGCTATTTGTTTTGGATAAAAACAAATATTCAGGGTGGATAGGGGCCTATTTGAGGTACATTTCAAAATTATTTTCATAATGTACAGGTTGTCCCAAAAACACGAAACGGAGCAAAGTTGCATTTTTTTAAATGGAATACCCAGTATATTATTTCGTTTTCGATCCCTACGATCAAAATAATTATTACTTTTATTAAGGTTTACCGTACTTAAATCTTACGGTTTGTGAAATATTTCATATTTTGTCAAAATGTAGTAATAATTTTAATGATTAAATTCTCAACATGTATTTTGTTTTTTAAACTCAATTTCTCAGTGGACTCTACTCACTGATTAAGTTTTGTGTATCAGTTATGAAAAACTAACTAACTTATACACGGTGTCCAAAAAGTACTACTAAATAATTACACGTTTGAAATGCTAATAACTTGCTTAATTTAAATATAACACCCTGTATTTTATGTCACTAGCAGATGTACAATTTAATTGTCTATCAGAAAGTATTAAACTCTCCCATAGCTAATTACTCGCATTTTCATGAAAAATGCAAATATTCACAAAGCAGGCTAATTATAATCAATTTAATATTAATCAAGTCGCATATGACATTTTGACAGATCAGATCTAGATTCTAGAGAAACAGAGGGAAAAAGCATTACTTAGTAGTAAAGGTAACGACAGAAAATATTGCTGGACATACCTACAACAAACAATTATTTATATGTATATCAAGTGTTCAAAATGGCGACCATCCGACTCTAAACACGAACGTATCCTCTTTTTAAAACCTTCAGTAACATTTGACAGCATTTCTGGGCTGATGTTTCGGAAAGCTTCTTTAATACACTCCTTCATATTATCCGGTGTTGTTGGAGCTGCATTATAAACGATTGCTTTTACATATCCCCATAAAAAGAAATCAGGTGAAGTCAAGTCGGGTGATCTTGGGCTTGAGCTTGAGCTTGGGCCAATTCTGAGGTCCATTTCTTCCAATCCATCGATTTTGAAATTGGAAATTTAAAAATTCACAGACCCTAAGATAGAAATGTGCTGTTGCTCCATCCATTTGAAGCCACAACATTTCTCTGATGGCGATGGGAATGTCTTGCAACAATATTGGCAATTGATTTATCGAAAAATCTAAAAACAATTCCCCATTTAAATTGTTTTCGAAAAAGTAAGGACCGATTAAATATCGACCCATTATTCCGCCCCAAACATTCACTGGCCATCTGTGTTGATTATTTACTATTCTAAATTGATGTGGATTGGAATCAGAATAATAATGAAAATTATGTCTATTCACAGATCCATTATTATGAAATGTACATTCATCACTAAACATAACAATATTTAAAAAGTTTTCATTATCTGCCACTTTGTCTAACATCCACATACAAAATTCCACTCGTTTATCAAAATCGTTTGCAGAAAGTTCTTGGTGAAGCTGAATTTTATAAGGATGGAAACTATGTTTCCAAAGAATCCTTGAGACACTTGCTTGGCTAATGTTGATATTTTGCGAAATTTGGTTTTGACCGATATGAGGATTTTCGATTACAGAACCAATTACAGCAAATTCATTTTCTTCGTTTCCTGTCACAAGTTTCCTTTTAGTGGGTTTTTTATACTGAACACTCCCAGTTTGTTTAAATTGAGTCAACAATCTTCCGAAAATCTCTCTATTTGGATGATTACTGTTAGGAAATTTTTGAGCGTAAACTCGGGAAGCAAGTAAGCAGTTTTGCCGACATTCTCCAAGAATAAAAATCAGATCAATTCGTTCCTCTTTTGGATAACTTATCATTTTAAGTAATTAAGAAAATTAAAAAAACAGAAACTACCACTATTATAACTAAATGACGATTTGCAGCGAAATACTTTTAGAAAGAACTGACATTTACTGTAAACCCTCTGTTTCTCTAGAATCTAGATGTGATCTGTCAAAATCTCATAGGCGACTTGATTAATATTAAATTGATTATAATTAGCCTGCTTTGTGAATATTTGAATTTTTCATGAAAATGCGAGTAATTAGCTATGGCAGACGTTAATACTTTTTGATAGACAATTAAATTCTACATCTGCTAGTGATATAAAATATAGGGTGTTATATTTAAATTAAGCAAGTTATTACCATTTCAAACTTGTAATTATTTAGTAGTACTTTTTGGACAGCGTGTATAAGTTAGTGAATTGGATTTAAAAAAACAAAATACATGTTGAGAATTTAATCATTAAAATTGTTACTACATTTTGACAAAATATGAAATATTTCACAAACCGTATGGTTTAAGTACATTAAACCTTAATGAAAGTAATATTTATTTTGATCGTAGGAACCGAAAATTAAATAATATACTGGGGTTTCGTGTTTTTGGGACAACCTATATATTATGAAAATAATTTTAAAATGTACCTCAAATAGGACCCTATCCACCCTGAATATTTGTTTTTATCCAAAACAAATAGCTTAGTTATAATATGTCGTCTCGAATAACGTGAATAACCCTATATATGCCTAAAAAAAAGAAAAATTAGCGAAATCGATTCGCGAAAAAATCAAGTATCAAATTGAGCATAATTTTTGGTTGTGCATTATTTTTGCTGCTAAGTGTAGTTAAAAAATCATAAAAATAAAAAAGTTATAGAACATTGTTGGAATTTTGTTCCGGGAGTGTATATTTAATTTATCACAGGATGCATTAAAGGTGCAGTAATTTATCTGCATTAACTTAGTTTACAATCTTTTGACTTCAAAAACCTTTGTTCGGATAAATTTATTTCAGCCGAAGAAACGATAAAGCGAGTCCTGCTGATTTTAACTTACAAATTCTTGATTTAAGTGCTTACCTGCTGCTAGAAAAGCAAGATTTAAAAATCTCCATTTCTTAAGCTGAAAGCGGGACTGAAAGGAGTGCTTTATAAAAAGGTCCAGGATCCCTCTAAAATCACAAAACGGACGTTACAACAGAATTCAGATTACTTTAGTTTCGTACTTGAAGGAAGCTCTTCTCTTATAAAAATTGTTTCTAATGTAATTTCTTCGAACCTTGTTACGAAATGTCCAGGAAACTATTTTCTATTGTATGCCCAGCCGTTTCTGAAAGTCGGAATACGAGTAAAACATTAGGCTATGCTGCTGTTAGTTGTGTTGTAAAAATCGTTAACAGAAAAGAATTATGTAATTTCCTATTAGAACAACTAAACTTATCAGTAATATAATAAATTTTAATATAATATTATGCATGCTGTTATCAAATCCACCTAGACAAACCTGAAGATATGTAAAAATGATCATTTTACACAATATTTAAATGAATACAATATATCTCTATTCAAAAATAAAAAGTCTTTGTTACTTTTCAGGTGGTATTAATATCAAATACCAATGCATGGGAAAATTATTATTTCCCAGACCACCCGACGATACCTTCTACAATAAGGTCGTATTTTTGTCTACACAGTAGCACTTTAAAATACTATTTCAGATTGAATGGTACTACCAAGAAAAGGAAGTCTATTCCATTGATAGGATGTCACCACCTGCAATCCGTTTTCGAACTCTTTTGTTCTCGTCAGTACAGACTAGATGTTTTTATTTTTGATTTATTCAACTAACGTCTGTTCAGATTGTGTGGGACTGCTAAGAGATGGCACTACGCGTTGTGTTTTCTCGACTACCGTTGATAATACAGCTTGAGGTACAGTCTCCTCTGATGATAGGTATGTACACTAGGGTAGCCCATCTTATGCAACCTAGGAAAAATTGAGCTGCCACCCCTCAAAATGGTTCCATTTGATGAAAAAACATCCCCAGTAAAATTTTATTTTGATCGGATACCAGGAAGTAGTGCCACCTGCAACGTTAATTCTGATAAAAATGAAAAATTAATTATTACCTAATTTTGCAAATCTGTTGTCTTTGTAAAGGCAAAATGTATTACAAAACAATATTTGAAATTAAATGTTTGGTCGTTCCCTTCCCCAGGCCAGTTTCGCCTTATCACGGCTCATCAGTGAAGCTAGGATCTGATGAAAGGAACGATGTAAGAGCCTATAATGACCCTAAAGTGATTGATGAGGTGCAACACTTTGTGTTGCATCTCACCAATCATCAAGAACAATATTTGTTATTCTAAAAGCACAAGAGCAAGAAATATATTGTCTATTAAAATAATAATTATGCTTAATGGGAATAAATGGGTAAAATAACACTACATGTATACTTTCTCAAATTTGTAGTGATATATTAATAAAAAAATAATTTAACAACAATTTGTACATTAAGTCATACAAGTTTACTTAATAAGACTATTCTAAGACCTGCAACATTGTCTCTTTTTTAACTTTTGGAAAACGTGTTTTATAATCCTTAACAACTTGAAGTAAAAATTGCTTTTGCTCCATCTCTATCGCTTATCGTACAGGCATCAAATGCAGCTACTATTTTTGGTGTAACAATGTTAGTTGTTCCGTAAAATTTTCTTCTTTTTGGCTGTGATGGACCAGGCTCTTCTAGGGCTAGCGGTACTTCCTCTTGGGACTCTAGCTTCCCTTCTATTATACTCCCAATTTCAACAGAAGAACTGCTTCCCGAGGATGAAAATGTCACGGTTGCCATTAGTTGAGATTTTTCTTGAAGACTTCGTTGAAATCGCTCCGACAGTATTTTGTGCTTTTCTTCACCTACTTTTTCTCGAGCAGCCAGCTGGTAGTCGATGCCATACATAAACCCCGGGCGACCTTTTTGCTTCTGACTGATTAAAAACTGTTTGTCCTCTTCAATTGTTATTAGCTCAAGGGCGTTTGCGTGGGATATATCAAATAAATCGTCCATCTTTTCCACAAATGTTTGTTCTTTTTGTTTTGCACATTCGCTCTTTTTCTCAGCTGACTTTTGTAACGCTCTCCACTCTGCGTAAAGTTTTTCCAATTTTTCAATACAGTGGCTTTCTTTTCGTACTGGTATGCGAGCTTTGTCCCAAAAACTAGAAGCTTCTTTAATAGTTAGCGCAGCACTATCACGTAAACTTAGTTTCACTTCACACATGTTAAAGAATAAAACATGCAAAACTTGTTTATTTGAAGGCAACTTATTACCAATAATTTGAGGTGTATAATGTCCAATTAAGTACACGATACTATCTTTCCGTAAATTTCGATTCCCAGACATCACGATGGTTTTTTAATTTCACAAAGAAAATATACAGACAAACTTAATTTATCTCTAAGAAGGTCTGTTGCATACCAACATAAGTAAGAAATTATTAATAGGGGGTTACTGGCTAATCCGCTGGAAATACACAAAAATTCCAAGAAAACAGCTACCTGTAAAGGATTAGGGATATTTTTAGAAGTGACCAATTTGGTAATAAATATTTTAATTACAGGCAACAAAACAATCTGACACCGATCTACCCCGCAATGGCTAATAAAATGAGGATTATTTAATAAAATATTGTATGTACCAGGTACCTACCTGTACCTAATATTTTGACCTGCTGGCGGCACGTGTTCCTGTTGTCGGATTGGATTGAATTTTTGGTGGTTTTATTTTTTAATATAAAGGAACATTTTCACAGGGTGGCCCGGTAAGAATCTTCAAAACTTTTTTTCACCCCTATGGAGATGGGCCACCCTAATGTACACCTACCGTGTACTGACGAGAACAAAAGAGTTTGAATTCGGTCTGCAGGTGGTGACATCCTATCAATGGAAAAGGCTTCTTTTTCTTGGTAGGAACATTCAATCTGAATAAGTATTTTAAAGTGCTACTGTGTAGACAAAAATACGCCCTTATTGTATAAGGTATCATCGGGTGGTCTGGGAAATAATAGTTTTTCCATACATTGGGATTTGATATCTCTATTCATTGTCTTCCGATATATGGTAACGCTGAAGCATAGTGTTCCTCGACGACTAAAACAATATCTTCTCTTCATTTGACGCTGTCAGAATGACATTTCCAGTATTTTATTCCTTGAATCGGTAGTTTAAGTTAGTGAGATGCCACATCTAAGTGAGTTAATTTCTGTTGTAATTGTTTATTTAGCCAATGAAAGGTACAGACAAGAAGATATCGCACGGACATTGACTATCCATCAATCGACTGTTTGTCGTATAGAAAACGACACAATGAGACTGGAGAATACAAAAGGTCAAGGGTCAAGAGGTGACAAATATTTGAGAGTTCAATCTTTGCGAAATCGTGCACTTACAGCTCCGTATCTGGAAAATCAATTCAATGTTTCCATCAAAACAGTATGAAGAGACTTAAGAAGGTTGGTTTAAATCCAAGACGCCCTGCTGGAATTCCTCGGCTTCTACCATGCCACAAAATCGAAAAATTACAATTTGCAAGAGCACATGCTAACTGGAATAAACATCAATGGGGAAAAGTTATTTTATAGATGAATCAAGAATACAATTTTAGAAGCCGTAGGACGTACTCGAATATTAAGAAGGTTAGGGGTACGGTTCGCAGGATGTAATCTTACACATAATCTAAGCTTTGGTGGCGGTTCCGTTATGTTATCGGATGGCATTAGCTGAGAGAGTCGCAAGGAGCTTATTGAGGTGAATTTAAGGATGAATGCTCACTGGTACATACGCAACATCCTCGTAGACCATGTTTTACCATATCGCTAGAGCCAGAGGAGATTTTTGACATAAAATATAACCTTTTATTTGATTTGGCGTTGGCGTTTGGCGGACTTGCTTTCCAGGCTCTTCTACTCGATGTACAATGTGTCCCATTTTCGACACTTTTATAGGGTATCTCCGTTATTGTTAGTGCTGTCAAAAAAGTAATGTAGGTGTCATGTGCTCTTTTTGGGTCAAAGTTAAAATGATAAAATCAAAATTTGAAAATTTTCGCTCGCTTAAGAGATACGGGGGAAAATCAAAAAATTGACAATTTCAAAATTACCCTATATTTTCTTAGTTAAAAGAGATACAGAAAAATGTTCTGTACAGAAGTTTCTTTATATTGATTGTTGAATAATTTTCCATTTTCCATACGGGGTCAGGCAAAAAACTTATCGGATGTAACCTCATTTTTTTAAATGGAACACCCTGTATATTTTAATCTAAAAGATACTATTTTAAATTCTCCTTTCAAATATATAACAAACTATGGATCATATTGGTTTCCTAGGCGATTATTTAAACTTTATTACTTTAAACCACAGTAGCAACAGAAGCTAATATCCTAGAAACAACTATGTTGACTATTAACATTTAACGTCAATGTCATTTTTACATATTCACTTGCGCAAATGACCTATCAACATTTTGAAAAATTTAATATGATATCAGTTTATACTGAAAGTGGCAAAAACGAAGAAATGGCGCAAAATGTATATTTTGTTCGCTATCCGGAAAGACGGTAAGCCTTCCATAACATATTCCGAACATTTGCGATGATTCCCGTTATTTTTACCTTAATCTGAATCTTCTATTTCGTTTCAAAGTAATAAAAGTTTAAATAAATCGCCTAGGAAACCAAATGGTGTGTTATATATTTGAAAGGAGAATTTAAATTGTCTCCTTTTAGAATAAAATATACAGGGTATTCCATTTAAAAAAATTAGGTTAGGTCCAATAACTTTTTTACCTGACCCCGACTTATTCTGAAAACGGCAGATTATTCAACAATCAATATAACTAAACTTGGTAAAAAGAAATATAATATATTTCCTTGTGTTGTAGGCATTTATTTATATACTTATAAATTATTACGCTATTAATTATTATTATTATAACAGTCGTAATATAATCAAAATTAAACACTTACAACGTAATGTAATTTCTACCATGATAATTACAAAAAAATATAATTTTAATGAGAGGGATGTACTTGATGGATTGACAGCAAATTATCAATATTTGGCTTGAGTTTTGTAAGGAATAACCGCAAATCTCCCCGTTCTGTGATATTCAATCTGCTTCTTTTTTTTGTTAATAAGTTTGTAACGGCACTAAAACTTTTCTCGACGAGATATGAGGATGGAAACGCTATCAGAAGCTTTTGCACAATTCCCCACAGTCCAGGATATTTTTCGGGTATTTCTGCCTGCAGCCAAAATTTTTGATACCCTCTTTTAAATATCACTTTCAGCTCCTCATTAGTGCTGAGCTCCAGTAGCTCCTCTTGTAATATCACATTCTCCACTTCCATTTCTTCAAATGGATTTATGATCCATGGTGGTATTTCCATTGACAGAATATCTTCAAATCTGATTTTAAAATCATCATGCAGGGCAATCAAATGTTGCACATATGTCTGAATATCTTCATCAAGGCATTCTACCTGCGACAAGTTTGAAAACTGAGAAAATTCGCTCCCACCAATATTTTCCTTCATAAATTTTAATTTAGTGTAATAGATTTAGCAACAGAAATCATAAAAGTGTTGAAGAAGTCCGTGTGTCCGTGAGTGTATAAATATCCTTTATTAATTATATTTATTTAGTTGTCAGCTAAGCTAAATAAGTCGGCATTGCCGACCCTGAACGGGCCTCCACTGATAAGTTTATTTATCGTCAAATTTTGCCAGCTGCTCAAAAAACCCTTCGCTATACAAATAAATTGCTCAGTTAAAACCGACCCTAATTGGTTATTTAAACAAAACTTGACGTAGGTAAATAGAAAGGATATGTTTGTTGTAAAGGGTATTTGTATGAATTTAAATATAGAACTACCATTCACAATACTTACACGTATATTATAACCAGGCTCAGAAAGTTGTATAAAATAGATGGAAAGCCGAGATAAAACCATCAATTTAACAAAGGCAAAGAGAGATGTGAAGTTTTAAAGGTAAAGCCTGTATCGAGGGTTTTAGTAATTTTATTGTCGTGTTTTATAGGTTCGTTCGCAGAGAGAAGTTTCCATTCGGTTGCAAATTTCGTTCAGGGCGTGTATGGACGAGTTCCTAACTGGTTGCTGCTTTTTGTCTCTGTGGCCGGGTACAAATGTCAAACCAACCAACTATCTAATCTGACAATTGACTTCTTAGATTAACCTAAAAGTATTCTTATTCTTGCTCATTTGTGCCTTGCTTAGAGCTAGTCGTTTTGAAATGGATATTTAAAGAATAATGGAAAACAAGTTTAGCCAAAACAACGCCCAACTAAAGAAATAGAATGAATCGTTAAAAACAACAAGTAATAAACAGTCGATTGATTAAACGCGCCAAACTCACAAGTCCGTACCAGTAGGCGGACGGTTGCAAGTCAGTTGACAATCGATACATTTTGCTCTACGAACACCGAGTTTTTGATGAGTGGTCACAGATTTTGCTTCTGTGTACACTATAAAGCAACTGCGCATGCCTCGGGCAGTTGCCCGATATCGGAAGTTGTATCGTCGATTGACCAACAGCAATAAGTTTATGTATCGAGCACGTGGCCATCACGCGTTGCTGTTTGTTTATGCTCATGAATTGGTAAAATGAATAGAGTATTGTATCGTAATCCATTTCATCTCATTTTCTATTTTATTAAGTCTAGTCTATTACGCTAAGGATGGCTAAGAACGACCGATTAAATTAATGGTCCTTCGAGTCGGATATTAAACCCGCGACTTTCTTGATTTTCTCGAGTTTTAATTCTTAATCCAAGTTTCTGCGATTCTTTTACTTTACATCTGCGTTATTTCTATCTATAGACACACGGAATAACGTACAAAATAGATTTTTAAGTATTATAAGTATAAATTTAACCATATTGTGTCGATCAAAATTCAAATTACCATAGCACGAGCGAAAACCGTTTCATAATAGAAACTTTGGATAACGCGCAGTATTCGCCATGCATATTGCATAATGTAGACACGGGGATATTTGTCACATGACGCCCCCCCCCCCTTAAAGCGAACTCCTACGTGGATTCAGTTAAGGGGAGTTTGGAAACTATTAACAGTATAAGTTCAAAGTATGGAATTCTAAATGAAAATTATAGAAGCACTTAGCATGTTTACTAACATTAAAGAAGGCAGGGGTACGATGACATTATAAAGTATACTGAGCGAAATTCCGAGTGGATTTAACTCAAATATGAATTGTCCTAGACCGAAGCGTGTTGCTAATAGGGGACAGCCCAGACCTCTAAATTACGGCAACTAAATCGAAGAAATTGCATCAACTCACTATTCATAAGTTATGATAGCACAGAAGATGGGATATTTTATGCGTTGGAATAGCTCACGGCCCACCGTCTTAAATTATTGATGGGCTACCGTAGCTACCAGTATGGGAATTGTGATGCGTTACTAGTCGGGCTAGATTAATTCATGATTTGAGCTATCAAAACTTAACATTTCAGTTGTTCTAGCTTACGATGATGGCTGGAATAACTAACTCTTTGGGCTACCAGACTTCAAATTTTGGACTACCAGTATGTAAATTAAGGACTATCGGAACTCAAAATATTTCTTTCATTTAACGCCTGCATATTCTGGACCTCAATTGCCTTCTGTTTTTTCAAGATATGACATTTTTGTTATATATTTTAAAAAAATAATCAAATTAATTATAGACAGGAGAGCATACTACGGCTAAAAAACCATGCGGACGAAGCGATGACGATTGCTTATAAATAATAAGACTCCATTCCAATAATAACAATTTGTATGCATCTCCCTCCTGTCCCTCCATTTTACGCCAAAATTATGCAAAACACAAATTTTCACGCACAGAGAACAAAGATGAAAAATCCCGCAAATGGGGCAACGGCCAACAGGTGTCTATACGCGCGATCGAAGGAGAATTGACGAATAACAATGGAATAAACCGCGCCAAACCTGCACGAGGACGAATTCGGAACTTTCCGTGACCTTACGATCATGCGTTTTACCCTCGATATGGGGTTATGGAGCACGTTTCCTGAATTATTCCAACTCAAAATAATTTACACATGTTAATGAGTTAAAATGATGCACGTCCGGGTTAAAACGACACTTTATAATCAATTAGTAAGTTTTCCCAACCCAGGAACTTAGTTCAGGTAACTCATAATATAGTTACAAGATGAGGAATTGCGGTGATCCCAAATATGTTTAAAATGTTGATAAAAAATCTCTTTCTGGGTTGAGGCGAACCAAAAGAACCTGAATTACTGTAGCGTTTTTAAATAATTTGTGATAATTCGTAGGCTCAGTTAGAACAACATAGATAGATGGGTTGAGGTAGCTTCAATTTTGTAACCCACGACATTGGTAAATGCATTTTTGTTAGTGTAGTAAATGTGAAATTACCAGAGCAGGTTCTCATTAACGATTCATTTTTATATTTAGTGATCCCTATAAACCCGGTGCTGTATTCAAGTATTACCGTCTATCACTGTCAAAGTTTTAAAAAGTTCATTTCTTTACTTATAATGCCTTAGAAACGGTTGCTATAAACATTATCATAATATCATAGGAAATATTAGCGGGCGATAGAGTTCATAATGTCCCGTTAATTATTATTAAAAAAAATATTGAACAAAATTTGTATTTATTTTTCTAGTTATTTTTACATCTTATTCTGTTTTTCTCATGTTAAATGTACAATTTTTGAATTTTCCTTCTCAGGAATCTAGATCAACTATGAAATTTTGCGTCTCCATTGCTGAGTTTCTCGATGTGCATGAGGATTCCTGCTCCATTTCAACATTAATTAACTAATTTTTTTTTTCGGTAACAGAGCTAGCTATCATTTTTGCTATTTGGTTTTTCGACGTTATGCTTTCGTCTATATAACCCTCCGCTACGCTAGTACTCTTTCACTTTACGTGCAGCTTAAGGGTTGCAAGAGAAGCACCATCCTCGATATATTCCTTGGCGTTTTCTAAATTAAGAAATTTTGCTATGATCGAAGGAACACGTCCTAATGTATTTTTACCCACAGGCATAGCTATGCATTTACCATTTCGGTATTTAAGGAAAAATCTGCGTTCCTTAATTCCTTTTGGCCTTAATGCAAGGAACAACTGTCTAACCAAAAGGCATCTGTTCGATCTCCTTCGATTCTAGTAAAACTTTTTGGCGAAGCAGTTTTAGTATCTGGTACGTTGATAAGGATACAGGGCCCCTTATCCTCAATATTATCAATGGTTATTTTTACCATCACATCCCGTCTTAGGCCACCAAACACTTCCATTACGAGTACCACTTTATGCAGCAAGAAGATACGATTTCGAAAACTTGTTCACCTTCCAAAACTTTTCACTTTTTAGGAAGATATCATTTTGATTTAACTTTTAAAAAATGCTATTAATTGACAATATCTTGAAATATTAATGTTTTCCTTTACTATAAGTTTAGACTTCACCTGGGAATATTTTGTCCAATGCCTATTTGGGGTATATTTTTCCGACTAAAATGAAACAAAAATTGTAATTATCAATGAGCAAAAGGGTTGCGTACCAATTCCTGAAAGTCAGCCATCATTATTGTCTCAGTTCAAAATAGCTTCCTTCTTTTAAGGAATAAATCGATGATTCCAAGAACGTTTCGACAGATAAGCAGATAAGCTATCCAAAAAATACCCTAGAATAAGTCACAAATCATATTACCGAATTTTGTAGCACATAAAATTTTTTATGTCATACCAGTCCATGATTGTGTTTTTATATCTTAGATACCATCTACATAATGGACACATTAAGGCCCGCGCTGGCATTAAGACGCAAAAAAACAGTTTTCGATTAACTTATTCTTTATTAACAAATTATAAATTAACGTTTATATATTATTTGGTTGTATTTACATAGAACTGGCAATTCTGGAAGGTCCAGATGATACGCCTGCCAACATCCTTGAAACCTCATTTTTTGAGGATATGCTATCATCTAAATATTCTTCAGCAATGGTCCATCCAACGGGTTTTGCGTTTCCTTTTCAGCCTTTCTTTCAATTTTGTCGGGAATTTCAATGTTCTATTATTTATTTTTAACATTAAACATTTGAATACTTATCTCCCTAGCAACAAAAACGTAGGCTATAATAATGCCAAGGTAATGTCGCAGGTAAAAATAAAAAAATGGTAAATCATATTAAATTTTAAAAAAATATTTATTATTTAAAACGAACTGATATGACATAAAAGTTTGTATGCACCACGGGTACTAATAGATATATACCCTCGAGCGACTTACGAACCCTCGGGCCTGAAGCCCTTGGCTTTGTAAGACTGTCGCCCTCAGGGCATAATCATCTACTTAGTACCCTTGATACATAAATAACTATTAAAAATTTGCAATACTTCCTAAAACACCCTGTATAACACATGGGCCTCTTTAATAATAAATTGAGGTCATATCCAAGTCGACAAAATTATCTATCCAACCCTGATCCGGCGACCCACCTCACTGATTTTTGCTATATTTATCCTTAAAATGATACACAACTTCCCAATTCATTTTTGTGTAGTTTACTAACCGAGATCCCAATAGAGAAACTCAAATTCCAGACAAACAGTATATAAAAATTTCGTTTTCGCTTTTCTAAAATATTTAAAATGGCATTATTCCAAATTTCTGATTGAATTGTATGCTAGGGAAAACCGGGAACCGAAGTATCGAAGCGGAGCTGAGAAAAGTCCATTTCCAGATGAACGGGGCCATTGTTTGCGATTTTTCGGGGCGTTCGACACGTAAATGCAAAAGTTTTTACCTGCGAACGAGATACATAAAACAAGTTCGTATCAGGACGGGAAAGTATTCGATAAGGAAACTTTCGTATGAAAAGTACCACAGCGTGAAACACCGTTTGATTGTATTGCGGGCAATACAGCGTATGTGAAAATATTGGCACCATATGGAAAGCTTTTTATATAATCATAAAAAAAATGTGATTTTAGGAAAAAACTATTCTTAATAATCTTAATAAAATAAGGGTATCATTTACCAGGTTAGCAAAATATTCTTATTTTTGCGAACAGAAGAATGTAATCGGTCAGCCAAAATGGCTAGTTGGTCAGCAAACATTTCTGAATCGGTCAGTAATAATTAATGTCATACTAGAGTGCTCTAAATTATTTTGGTACGCAAATTAAATATATAAGCTGCTATGAGCGATCCACTTTTAATCAGATATTAGTAAGCAATCGGCGGGTAAGCAAAACATTTAATCTTGTTCATCAAAAAAAAGCAATAAAACGTGAAATAGTGATAATGCCCTACACCGAATGAAAACACGCGCACGCAATTAGCTACTCGTATCACGCAACTGCTTTCGCTCCTCCCACAATAACGAACTTTGCCGATTATTCAAAACAAACGCAATCAAATTATTTATATTAATAACCATTCTTTTAAAATGCAAACCTCTGAAGTAAACTGCTTCTAGACATATTTTTATCTACTGACCAATTGTAAAATCTTGCTGACCAAGTAATCATTTCGCAGCTCAACTGTTAATTAAGCGAACAAACCTGATCAAATGATTTAATGGCTATTTTTTTATGCGAACGAATGTTAATAACGGCACACCATTTAATTACTTCTGCTAAAATAATGTATTTTTAATTTATTTCTATACATAACTAATATTAACATAGAATAAGAAATGTGTCACTAAAAGACCATCAAAAATGTTGTTTCTTTCTATTTTATTTATATGCTTTTTTTCTTTATTTCTAACAAATAGTTCTGACGATGGTTTAGTACAATAAACCGAAACGTAAACCAAATACTGGAATTTCATTTCAAAATGACCGAAACCCAAAAAGTAACTACCTATAATTTGAAAAAAAAGGTCAAGAAACGAAACAGTAATTATTAATATCAAAAGAATTAGCTTACTAGTAATAATCTACCAAAAAAAAATTATTTGAGAAATTGTTCAATATGACCCCCGATTGAACTACTTCGTATGGGTTCTGGTCACTCAGGGATAAAAGTGAACGAAGACGCAGACGGACTAGCGAAAGCCGGATCTGCTCAAAAGTTTATATATCAGGACAGGCAATCAGAACTGCATTAGAAAGATGGACGCAAGAAGAACATCTAACTCGATGGGCCGGCACTAACACAATACCGCGGGGAGTTTAGTCGGTCGATGTCTCTTCTTCAGAGAGTTAGGTCTCTCCTTCAGAGGGACGGGTTTCTCCCTCAGAGAAACAAACCCATCCTGACAGGCAATCAGAACTTCATCAGAAAGATGGACGCAAAAACAACATATATCTCGATGGGAAGGTATACCTGACCAAACACACACTCTGACCATAATGTGTAAACCCTCGAATAAACTATCAACTGGTATGCTACTGATGAAGCGTACCCAGTTGAATCAGGTGACTGAATTGCTATCAGACCGTTGTCACTTGAGAAAACACCTTCAACGAATGAGGGAGTCTACAATGGACCCATTGAATGCAGACTTTACGGCGTAAAGGATGGAACTGCCTCCTTCCTACATCATATACAGGTGTGAAGCGCTCCCCCCACCAGATCCAAAATATTCAACACGGCGACAACCTCTTGGGCATTAAACTACTGGACCTCATAGAAGGAATAAGTCTTATCTAACAAGACTGGCGCACAATAGGCCAGTAGGTCGCTATTTACCACACGCCCGACCCCCGCCATCAACCAACCAATGCCAAGTCGTATGTCATAAAAATACTAACACAAACTGATAAATCCATGCAAGTACAGAACTACATTAATTAACCAAAAGGACTCGGACAATAAAAATAGCTTAGAGATAAACATACGATTGGAGACGAGAGTATGGTCATAAAATAAGAAATAGAGGGTAGCTGGGTAATTGAGAGCATCAAATATATCTTCTGAATTTATCTAATACTGTTGGGTCGGGAAAGAATTAACATTCGTCATAATTTTACAGTGCTAATCAATCAATCAATCAATCAATGCTAATGGATATAATTTACAATTATGATTTTCTTTGTATTTAGTAGCAAAGGTTTTGGTTAATAGGTTGAGGTAGAGGAAACTTTGACACAAAAGACAGTCAAGAGGCAGCAGTACAAGTAATAAATGGAACTTTACACATATTTTCGTACCAACCAGCGCAAGCAATTTTGCTGAACATTAGCTTTGAGAAAAGTAATAAAAAGGAAGGGAAGGGAAATTGAAGCTCTTCCGCCATCACTATTAGAGCTAATTTTCCCGGAGAGGTATCATCTGATAAGAATTAGTGAGAAGAATGAATGTGTTCTGGCTCAGTTAATTTTAAAATGGGCGGACACTGAGCAAGAAGACAATAGATGCCGACTTTGTTAGATATTACGTATCATTCAAGTGTGAATCGGTCTATATCGGCAAGGGACCCGATCAATATAATTATATGGACAGCACTTTTGAGTCAGAACCATCTCTATTTTTCTAAGTATATATAATTCTTGCTGGAGTTTATGAAAAAGTAGTACCGATCCTCTTACTGCTAAGTAACTCAAACAAGTACAAAAAAATTATCTTTGACGGCAAAACCGCCTGCGAAGAAATGGGACTGTTTCGAGACAACCGCGGCGAAATGGCCACGGCTAAGTGTCCCTCCCCCTTCTATCCCTGTTCGTCATTATCATTATACCTACTTTTCACTCGTTGAATTGTTGTTAATGTATTATTATTATTATTTGGAAGACGGTCGGGGTATGCCTAGTAATGGGCAGTAATAGTACAGGACACCTACGTGGGATCAATCAGTATTTTGCCTCTACCCGACGCCTCTCCCCTAGAAGATTAGTCCTTTAAACATGCTGGGAATTTTTAGAATTTAATTATGTGATGGAAAGGATAAAGCGTGCGGCAATTTCGTTGGCTTAGATTGTTTGAATTATCTCTGTATTTGATGGAATCTATTGATTAAATTTTATTGCCTTTTTAAGTTCAGTTTATCCACAGTTTTAATTAACAGAATTGGATTCCACATTTTACGAGATTTTGCTTCGAAAAATAGACATACGGTATGGAAATAAAAATAACAGGGGGGTGTTAAATTTTTTTAATTAAGATTCTACGTTTTTAATGTTTATTTGAATGAACTAAATCAATGGCAGGGGGACTGAATTTGTATAGTTTGACCAGGAAAGAATGAACATGCATGATATCATAGCCCAGTTATTTTTTATGTATTTTTGTTTTATCAGTTAATGAAAAAGGATAAAACAGACAATGTTTAGAAATTCTTGCAATTCTTTGGAAACGAAATAGAATTACAGTGTATTGGACGGAACTAGTGGCAAAATTGAAATCTTCTTCTTTATATACCATCTACATGTCTTAGGTTGGCTATCATCATTGCAATTCTCACTTTGAAAGCCGCGGCCCTGAGTAGATTGGAGGACATGACACCGAACCACTCTCGTAAGTTCCTAAGCCAGGATATTCTTCTCCTTCCAACAGACCTTTTTCCCACGATCTTTCCCTGGATTATGAGTTGCAGAATCTCATATCTTTGACCTCTCATAACGTGTCCGAGATACTGTAGTTTTCTCTTTTTCACCTCGTGCAGGATCTCCACGCCTTTCCCCGTTCTTCTTAAGACTTACACGTTTGTCACATGTTCCGTTCATGGTATTCTCAACATCCTACGGTATTCCACGTTTATCACATGTTCCGTGCATGGTATTCTCAACATCCTACGGTATGACCACGTCTCGAAGGCATCCAATTTTTGCTCGCAATATACGTTCAGGATCCAAGCCTCTACACCATACAGAAGGACCGGGAATACATAGCATTTGAGCATCCGGGTTCTTAGGTCCAGGCTCAGATCACGACTACAGAGCAGCTTCCTGATCCTCATGAAGGATGCACGGGCCTTGTCAATGCGAATCTTTACCTCCGAACAATAGTCCACAGAACAGCTGACACTTGTCCCCAGGTAATCATACTTCTCGACTCTCTCCAGTCTTTCGTCTTCTACATACAGATCTTCATTTGGCGCTTCCGTTTTGGTGACAATCATATATTTGGTCTTCCTAACATTGAGTGGCAAACCATATTCTCGACTAGCCGTGATGACGATATTCAATATTTTGAAGGACAGATATATTTTCTGCGAGTAGTACTGTGTCGTCCGCATAGCGCATATTGTTTAGTGGGATGCCGTTTACTAGTATTCCACCTTCCTCATTTTCGGGTTCGAGGGCTTTAGTGAAGATTTCCTTTGAATACAGATTGAAGAGGAGTGGCGAAAGAACACAACCCTGTCTGACTCCTCGTTTGATTTCTACTGCCTTAGTTAGTTCGGATTGGACGCGGACAGACGCACTTTGATTTAAGTACAGGTTCACTATTATTTGTATATCTCTTTTGTCGAGGTTTCTTCGTTCCAGGGCTTCTATCAGTTCTTTGTGTCTCACTTTATCAATTGCCTTATTATAGTCAATAAAGCAGGCGTAGACCTTTTGGTTGATATCCAGACTGGACTGGATAATCCAGTCACTGATGCATCAAGACATTGTAGGCAAACAAGGCTTCCCTCGTACCACATCCGTTTCTAAACCCAAACTGAATGTCGGCGATATTTTCTTCCAGCTTCTTATAAATTCTACGGTGGATGACTTTAAGAAATATCTTTAGTATGTGGCTCATTAGGCCGATTGTACAGTGATCTTCGCATTTCTTGGCATTCTGCTTCTTAGGAATTATGCCAAACGTTGATCGAAGCCAATCTTCTGGTATTATACCTGTTTCATAGATCTTATTAAACAGGATTGTCACAGGACCCAAATATTGCTCTTCAATCAGCTTAAGCACATCTGTTGGTAGGTCGGACCAGGAGCTTTCCCATCTCTTGCCGGTTTTATTGCTACCGACATATTGTGTGGTTCATAAATTTGTCAAGTTTCTAAACGAGAGTATAGGGTTTCCATTTTTCGATGGTTTTACGGGGTGGGGTATCTCAGTTATTAGTAATGATAGAAGGATGAGGTTTTCGTAGCACTTTTTGATTTAGGGGATGTTTTAGAGAATTTTAACACTTGAGAGGGGTTCCGTTTAAAATAACAAAACGACTACGTGTACTGCAAAACTGGGAAATGTGGCAACAGTGCCGATATCATTGTTTAATTCCGCATGCCCAGTAACCCCCAAACGTCGCATCTTGTAAACGCAGCTTTAGCGGTTTTGAAGACATCTCAGCGTTCCGGTACTTTTTACTAACCCTGTATACAGTGTGACCATTAAAGTTTGAATCATATAGGGAAAAATTTATTTTTCGATTTAGGAAAAATTTGAGTTTACGAAATCAAAAATTACATCATTAAATCCGACCATTTATCATTTTTTAACTGTCAAATTTGACGTTTTCTCCACAAAATTTCGAAAAATGGCATTTATCGATCGAAGTTTAAAAATGTTTATTTACAAAAGTTGTTTGCATTGTAATTTTATGCCCACATACCGAATTTGAATCACTTATGATAATTTTTGATTCCTATCTATTTTGGCCAATATCTATTTTCAAAGAAAACAATTATTCTAATATGTCCGTTTTTTTTCAACGTATTTATTATTTCAAAAATAAGACTCTCCTCTTCGTTGGTTCAATCTTTAAAGTTATGAGGAGTTTTCTCCACAGATGGCGACATTTTAAAACTGCAAATTAAGTTTTTGTGGAAAATGAATATTTTGGTAGAATTTTTTGGTATAAAAAATGAATTTAGACGATTATTGTACAAATAAATAGATTTACGGTGGTAGGGTCGACTTCCGTTTTAAATGAAAATATACAGGGTGTTCCTTAATGACGTGCTAATATTTTAGCGTGCGATTCCTTAGGTCCTTTTATAAAGAAAAGTTCATATGAACATATGTCCGCAACGGCTTAAATTTTTTGCTACAGGGTGTTAAATTGTTATTTTTTAAATGGTTATTTTTTAATATCTCCAAAAGTATTTTAGATATTATTTTCAATTTTGGTATGTGTTAATAGGATATAGAACCACAAATTTTAGTTAGAAAAGTTATTCAACGAGAAAAACTCAAGAGACCGTTTTATGTAGAATTGACCAGGCTAATCAGAAAAAATCCACATGGAAAGATGTCAGTGGCGTACCATCTTTCTTGTAAAAAATATGAGAGGACATGTTTGCAGGGACGCCACTCGTGGAACCATTGAATGACTTTTCTAACTAAAATTTGTGGTTCTATATCCTATTAACACATACCAAAATTGAAAATAATATCTAAAGTACTTTCGGAGATATTAAAGAATAACCATTTAAAAATAACATCCTGTAGCAAAAAATTTAAGCCGTTGCGGACATATCTTCATATGACCTTCTCTTTATAAAATGACCTAAGGAATCACACCCTGAAATATTAGCACGTCATTAAGGAACACCCTGTATATACAGGGTGTACGGAAATGATGAGCAAAAAATTTAGGGGATAATTGTAGATCGAAAATAAATGCTACCTCTTCATTTTTTTGAAAATTGATTCTTAACGGAGTTACAGTGTTAGAGTTAAATTTTATTTGAAGTTTTCTTGCAATACCTTTTGCCACACTCATAATATTTTCACGAAATCTCATATATGGGTCTTTTTCGGGATGAGGAAAAGAAATTTGCCCACCGTTTTTTCGCATTTTGTAGAGGGCGCACAGAGCAACTTATACTTTAATTTGAATTGTCCCAACTTTTTGTGCTACACTGTATGGGCATTTTGACAGAATATTTTTATTCTCCTAACCTTTTGACATAAAAACGGTATACTACTTTTATTTCGATAAATCCAATCGTTCTCGAGAAAAACGCTAAAATAACATTGCTTGCATGTGATGAATACGAAATCATTTCAGTTTATTGTTCTTGATTTACTAACAAAATAATAAGTTTAAAATACAAGGGTTACTAGAACAATACAATGAATTATAATTGGTAAAAATCAGAAAACGGCATAAACAAAAAGATACCAATATGGCAGCCTGGCATTGAATTTAAGTAATACGAGAAGAAATATAACAAAACATTTTTGAACTTAAGGGTCCTTCTCTTCGGCAAAAGATAAGGCTTATGTCGAAAGGAATTAATCTGTCGCCTTTTCCTTTTTTCCCTCTTATCTTCCTTTATCGCTATTAGAAATCTGTTTTACCATTGTTCTAGATAGTTTTTGTTAATTACAAACCTGTCGAGCGAAAGGGCTTCCTTTCTGTTCGATATTAATTATCATTGATTTTAACGGCGACCCAAGGCTGGTTCATAGTTATTGTGATATATAGAGGGAAATAATGCCAAGGTTGGAAAGCCTGTATTCTCTCTAGTTACTTTTGTTGTACAAGATGTCCATTTTTCGATGGTTTTACGGGGTATCTCCGTTATTAGTAAAGATAGAAGGATGCGAATTCGCGGCACTGAATTTATATACAGGGTGATTGATGGTGGATGGCCTATTAGACGTTTATAGAGCACCACTTTGAAAATTTGGGAGCTTATAGAAGCGGACATGATTTCTCTTTTGAAAATATTTTTAGCCATGCAGCACTTCCACTTCTACTTGAAAGTATTAGCAACTTTGATAATTTAAACGGAACACCCTGTGTATTATTTTTATTTTAGGATCCTTATTAATTTCTTAATAACTTTCCTTAATATTTTCCTATACCTATTTGTTATAGTTCTCGAGATAATAATTAATTTCACTTTTTCTTTTTTCGGAAAACATGTCCTACAAAAAGTGATGATATTTTTAAACTCTGACAAATTAAAGCACTGAAATTTGGTATGGAGTCAGGCTATATTCAGAGGTCTTTCACCCTCGTTCCAAATATTAGTTATAATAGTACAGGGTGTTTCAAAATACAAATATTTTGATGGTTTGGAAAAATGGTAAATAGTACGATTTTTTAAATGAAATACCCTATATTTTATCTGTTGTCCTAAAAGCTATTGAAATTGTCTATCTTCCTATATATTAATGTTACTAATAATAAATAATGTCAACCATTACAAAACAATTTCCTTAGGCTACTTGCCAAATTGGTCTAAAAAGTGTGATTGTTATCTGTAATAATTAATTTTGCTAAATAAATGCTCATAAGTCAAAAACTGTTCAAGATAGGTATAGTAACATTATACATAGGAAGATAGACAATTTCAATAGCTTTTACGACAACAGATAAAATATAGGGTATTTCATTTAAAAAAAACGTACTATTTACTCTTTTTCCGAACCATCAAATATTTGTGTTTTGAAACATCATGTACTATTATAACTAATATTTGGAAAGAGGGTGAAAGACCTCTGGATATAATCTGACTCCATACCAAATGTCAGTGCTTTAGTTTGTCAGAGTTTAAAAATATCTCACTTTTTGTAGGACATGTTTTCCGAAAAAAAAAGTGAAATTAATTATTATATCGAGAACTATAACAAATAGTCATAGGAAAATATTAAGGAAAGTTATTAAGAAATTAATAGGGATTCTATAATATACAGGGTTTTCCGTTTAAATTATCAAAGTTGCTAATACTTTCAAGTAGAAGCGGCAACACTGCATGGCTAAAAATATTTTTAAAAGATAGATCATATCCGCTTCTAGAAGCTCCCAAATTTTCAAAGTGATCCGATGACTAGTTCTCCATAAACGTCTAATATGCCATCCACCATCAATCACCCTGTATAGTAGGGTTTTTTAACAATAGGTAATTAAATCAAATTAATTAAATCGTGTTGAAAATAGTTTTCCAACATCCGGTTATACTTGAAGTTAGGTTTAACATTGTTGTTTTAATGATAACGCCCTATACAGGGTGTCCGCTAATTAATGGTACATGGAATTGTAATTATAATTACCTATATCAGAAAGTGGATATTAACTGAGATACAGGGTGTTAAAGTTAAAACATCATTTTTGTTTTCCTCTAATAACTTTGAGATAAACTAACTTTTTTTTACAAAATTTAGCAATTATGTTTTTTTAGGACGAGAAATTGATTTTTTTATGAAATTTTAATGTACAATGTAGGGGGGGCGCTGTCTGCGGCATTATTTGCACATTTATTAGGTCATAACTTTTTTGTGCCTCAGTGTATTTAAGTTTTTAATGAAACTAATACTTTTTTCATATTTATTACGTAAAAAAGGTAGTATACTAAGTTCATGTCGCCCTGAGTTACCGTTTCGGAGATGTTTACAGTTAAATTGTTTAGTATACCCTGCCCAATTATTATTTTTTTTTAAAATAACCTATGAGAAAACAAATAAAATTTAGAGATGCAGTTGCTATGGAACAGAAAATGTTTAATTCTTGAGTTTATCGTAAGTTTGTGTTTCCATTGCTGTTGGTTTCTTTCGACACGACAATTTCTATGGTCAAAGTTATTTTAATTAAAGTAAGTTAAAGAACAATCCAATTGTTGTATTTATTATTTCCAATTACCATTACTAGAACATTAATTATCATGCAAAAGTGAATTGGTAAGAAGTAACAAAATATTACTTGCTTGCCTCAGCTAACGCACTAAACAATTTAAATGCAAATATCTCCGAAACGGTAACTCTGGGTGACCTGAACTTAGTATACCTTTTTACGTAATAAATATGAGAAAAGTATTATTTTCATTAAAAACTTAAATACACTGAGACACAAAGAAGCTATGAGCTTATGAATGTTCGAAAAATGCCGCAGACATTGTACATTAAAATGTCACAATGAAATCTATTTCTCGTCCTAAA
Source organism: Barypeithes pellucidus (assembly GCA_963991005.1). Taxonomy (NCBI): domain Eukaryota; kingdom Metazoa; phylum Arthropoda; class Insecta; order Coleoptera; family Curculionidae; genus Barypeithes; species Barypeithes pellucidus. The sequence continues at coordinate 53,205,541 of OZ022562.1, read as the reverse complement.
AAACCATAATTGCCAAATTTTGTAAAGAAGCGTTAGTTTCTCTCAAAGTTATTGGAGAAAAACAGAAATGAAGTTTTAACTTTAACATCCTGTATCTCAGTTAATATCAACTTTCGAGTATAGGTAAGTATAATTAAATCCTAATATTTTTATGTAAGGAGTCTGTGGTTTTTCCATGTACCATTAATTAGCGGACACCCTGTATATTTAAAAACTCAAGTATCCTTTGCTAACAATTTTCTATGCCCATCGTGAACAGTTTCTGAAATAAAACTCATTGAAGGAAACATGTCACAGGTAATCTGACCTTACTTTGTACTAATGTCGGCGTCAATCAGTGAAATCCGTCATTCCCTGAAATGCCTAGTCATTTCACGTATTGCCGGCAAATAGAGTAATTGCACGTTTGGTACACCATTTGCCTAAGAGTATCAGGCATTCCCTGTAATGACGAAATTCTTTCAGTCAAACGCGTTACTTAACTAAATGATTTAAGTTACCCTGTTTGCCGGTTTTAGTCAATTTGTAATTAGGACAGTGTTGCCAGTAATGCATGAAAATAAGGTATTTTACATTAAAAGGTTTGTAAACAACTTATTATTCCTTATTTCCTGAAAATTGGATGTCTTACTAGGCATTTCAGGGAATGACGGATTTCACTGATTGATGCCGACACTAACATAGTTAAAGATTTAACAGTTTGAGAAAATCTAGAAAAGGTATCGGCCTTTTTATTTCATTAAAATAGCCATTTTTCTACAGGGTATTTTAAAAACTAATCAACATTATCCTATAAATTAAAACACCATATTTGTACAATAATACTACATCCCTCCTTATTATTTTCTATTCTTTTAAAGATGCAATTCCATGCGTATCTCCGTAACACGCTTGTAAACAATCAACTTCTCGGAGTTTAGAAATCCTGGTTGTCATCTTAAAACGCTTTATTAAGGAGTCGGAGCAAATTTGCTCAGGCAGGTGGTATTTGAACAACGAACGCGGTTTCAGGGATAATGTGTGACTGAAGTGACACCTTATTGTGAGAGAATTGCATGTTGGCAGTAGGCAGCTGTTATTTACGACTCACGTCATTATACGTCGAGAATTTATAAGCTGGGGTTAAATTACGAAATTGTTATTGCTTATTAGCGACGATAATTTTAGTTAACAAGTTACAAACAGAGGAAGGTCAGGAGTTTTCTAACGGGTTATGTTAAAAACTTAAAAATTAGTATTAATTTAACGAAAAAATATAGGAAAAAATAGTCGTTACGCCTCTAAATTATTTGACCTCATTTTATGAAAAAAATATACAGGGTGGGGCACCACATGCGCGTCGGTCCATTAACAGCATTCAATATATTATTTTAAATTTTTCTTTGTAGAGGTATATTTAGATCCGTTGAGAGGACGTTTTAAAATTATTTTGAAATATACAGGGTTTCTCAAAATAAAGTTACATTACAAACTTGCAACAATTTAAATGAAATGGCCTGTATATTATTGCATATTTCGATTATACGGGGTGTTATGGAAATGACGAATTATATTTAAATGGGTGACTCCTGGGGCGTAGAGAAGCGCTACATATTTTTTTGATATCAAACGTTTAAAAAGTGGGTTAATTCACCCATAAACCCACAGGTCACTCCTCGGCACAATCATATTACACTGCCCACTGTGTAATAAACACATGTTCTTGCGAAATGTTGCCAAACTGTGGAAAAGGGTAAAACTTTAGATTCTTATAAAAATAAATATTTAACTTACTTAGAAATTAAATCCAGGCCGCCGACACGAGTAAGGAATCCAGGGCACAGACACATTCAGTTATTTTTTCTATGGGAAGAGGTTTATGCTCATCACGTGCCCTGATGATAGTGTGGGACTGCATAATAAGCTTATACCCACTAAACCCCATTCGGCCTCTTATTTCTAATCTCGGAACATAACCGGCATATCGTCGAGAGGAAAAAAATACATAGTGAAACAGAACAAATTACACTAAATCACTTAAAGAAACACACAGACACCCACGAGTTCAAATTAGTTTTTTTGAAGATATGCACCTATTATCAGATTACACAAACGCACTAAACACCAACGCATAATTACACTATCGTACACATAGAACAACAGCTCACACAGAAGATAGGATACAAATTATTTCGCAATAGAAAGTCAGAAATAATAAGAACGCTAATTTCTAATGGGCCTAAAACAATTTTTAATCTTTTAATGAAGAATGATGAAATAATTATGTTGACAACAACAGGACCTCCCCTTCAGTCTTAACATAGACGATTCCAACCAAGGGTCGAATGCTTCGTTGCCATTTTCGATACAATAATTATACAGGAAAATAATATTATAGAAGGAAATTCGAAAGTGGCAACGCTGTATTTTTAGAAATTATATTATTTTCCAGAACACCTGATGAAACTTTATACAATAAGAGCGTATTTTTGTCTACACAGTAGCACTTTAAAATACTAATTGAATTGAAAATATTGAATGGTGTGTTCATGAGATTCATACACATTTACACGGAAACTAATGTGAATTTGTGCTTTTGTTTTTGTGTTTTGTGAGGTTATTGTGCCGGTTTTTGTTTGGATTACGATGTACTTGGTGTTTTTTTATAAATTAAATTGGTTTTAAATAAGGCCGAAAAGGTAAAGATGACCTTCGAATTGAACAAATGAGAACATACCTGACCTTTTATAAACGCTACGGCAGTTGGTTCGAGTCAGTTCAACTTTATAAATCAGAGATTGTTTCCCAGCGAACTGAACTGAACGTAAAAGTTTATGATAATGTACCCTGAAAAATAAACAACTTCCAATCTGTCAAACAGTTATTGACTTTCTCAAGAGTCACAACACTACTCAAAATTCATTGACGTTTTTCGCCATATGTTGTTTTGTTTATCTTTCTCCCAGTGTCACCACGTGCTTAATTTTGGTTTGACGTCAGGTCATGTACATATTAAATGAGAGCGCCATTTTTGGATATTTCTCTTCAATTGGTTTTCATTTCAGGAATTGCCGGTTTAAATATAATACGTCATTTCCATATCACCCTGTATGTAAATAAAAGGCAAGTTACTGCTATGTTTCCTATAGTTAGGACAAAATTAATCCCTCCTGCAAATTAACAGACCTAAAATGATATTTGCAAATACTACTTTAAAAACCTTGTATACCAATCTTTTTAATTTGTCTTAAGTATGAAAACTAAAGAAGGGAAGGACATTTTACGTGACCACACTGTACATGTTTTTCTTGGCAAAATAATTCGTTCCCAACCAAAGGTATTGTAAACTACAGATCCCATAATCCATTCATAAAACTCTTGGAAAGTGAAGCTGTGGTTATGTGAAATAATCACAACAAAAAAAAAACAAATCAACCAAATTATATAATCAATTCGTTATATCAAAGCGCCAACGTCGGAATGTTTACGAGAATAGTAATTCATTCATATTTTGGGTCCGAATCGTAGCGTAGTTGTGAAATAGTGCCCTGTTGGATTAGTTCAAGATCGTTTGATTAATAATATTTTTTTACAGAATCTCTCATCGCCTTTTCATAATTTATAGTAAAATTATTGGGAAATAAATTTATTTTAAGAGCAATTGCAGATTAATCTTAAACCAGTTGTAATTTTTAATTGAGATATTGCAAGATACCTTTGCGATAAATATGTCAATGCTGCAATAATTACCAAAAGAGATGGGACAGACTGTTGGAATTCGTTGCGTACGCTAGAAATGTACATTTTTCTATCTGTAGTTTGTAATATCTTTGTTCCCAACATATTATTATTGAATAAATTTCACCGAAAGTACATAATTACTTAGAGCAAAAGACATAAAATCATTTGGTATGCCAAATGCAAAGCGGCAATAAAACGGCCATCGGAACCCGAAATCAATACCCGACCCCAATTATTAAAGCCGATATGGCAATGATTTGCTAATTACATCCGATGTTACGAGAAATTTATCGTTTCCTGACGTGCCAAAGACCAATCATAACGTCCGCTTACGGGCCCGCCAGCGGCCAAAAATACATGGAATGGGAGACAAATATGTAATTTATAGTAATCCAAGCTCGGAGCTAGGCACAACATAATTAATTCCATTTCATTTCAACCAGTCCCAATAATATAAATTAGAGGAGAGAGGATTCCGTAGCTACCCGCATTTACAGGGTTCACAATAAATTTCTAGCTATTCCGCCAGCCGGCGCGAGTCTCTAAGAGTAGCGCTAGACACTGATCTTAATTATTAATTGCTCATATGACTGCGTCACATCATATTGGTTGCTTTAAGATACAACGGGGAATTTTGCTTCTCCTTATTTAACTTACAGCTGCTATAATACGTTCTCTTTCATGATTGTAATAAATATTTGCCAAACCTGTATATATATATACAGTATGTCCACGGATGGGGTTTACAAGAGGACAAATGGACTAAAAATTGAAAGATACGAAAAAAAGTCACTCTTAATAAACTTTTTTGCTTGTCTAAAAAATACGATTCATCATAAGAAACTTCAAATTTTTTTATACAGGGTGGGTAAAAACTGTAATAATGTTATTTTGCTTAAGAGTAAACATACTTTATTTTGAAAGACACGAAAAAAAGTCACTCTTAATAAACGTTCTTACTTGAATAATGAATAGGTGATACTTGTTGTCAATGTCTTTAATTAATGAAGTAATTATAATAATAATAATACGAACATTTTTATTAACATGAAAAGAATACGATAACGATTTCATAATTCAAAAACTCCACCCCCATACTCTCCACATTTTTCTAATTGCTTCCTCAAATAAGTGACAGAATTTTTGATTTCTTCCTGAGACATCGATTGGACAGCCTGGATAATTCTGATCTTCAGCACTTCAATATAATTTGGTATTGCGGTTGCAAAAATAATTTGTTTTAAACGGCCCCACAAAAACATATCGGCCAAGGTTAAGTCGGGACTTCTTGGGGGCCACAAAACTGGGCCATTCCTGCCAATCCACCTTGGACCAAATCTGCGGTCAAGCCATTCTCTAATCTCACGAGCGAAATGGGCTGGACAACAATCTTGCTGAAAATACATATTTTGTCGAAAATTTAATGGTAGATTTTCGAGTTCATCATTGAAAAATGTATCCAGCATTTCTAAATATGATAATCTGTTGCACGTGTAATCAAAAAAATATGACCCTATAATGCCATGGATGGATATCACACACCACACGTTCACTTTTGTGAAATATTGTCTTCTCGTCATAATTTTGAATTCGGGATTTTCTAAAGACCAGTACCTAACGTGCTGGGTTGCAACCGTTCCATTTGTTGAAAATGTACATTCATCAGAAAACATCATACATTTATAAAAATCAACATTTCCACTTAAAATTTTGTCTCCTATCCACAGGCAAAAATCACGTCGTTTCGCGTCGTCTCCCTCTTCTGAATTAGACTTTTTTTCACAACTTCCAACTGAGTAACACGATTTCTAAGGGACGTCATAGGATTTTCTTCAACAGAATGAAGAACTAAGACTGTAACAGCATCATCATGGTCGTATTCCTTCTATTTTTTTTTTGAGGTCCAAAACCCAACCTTTTTAATTAACTTGCAGATTACCATCCTAGTTATTGGGATTCCTACAAATTTCTCGGTAAATTGTGTCATGACGTAGCGGTATGAAATTTGACAATCCTCATAACATTATATTATAAAAACTCTTTGTTTAGTAGATAGCATTTCTACTTAAATAATAACTTCATTAAATAAATACATCGACAACAAGTACCTATCACCTTAAGTGTAATTATTATTTTAACTAGGTTCACCAGTCAGAGGTGTGCGAGAGAATACTTTTTGGGAAATAAACCTTTTAATGAATTGTTCTACTTCGGTTTGTTGTAAACACATGCATTAAGAGTGACTTTTTTACGTATCTTTCAAAATAAAGTATGTTTACTCTTAAGCAAAATAACATTTTTGCAGTTTTACCTACCCTGTATAAAAAAAAAGTTTCTTATGATGAATCGTATTTCCATTTGTCCTCTTGTAAACCCCATCCGTGGATATACTGTATATAGCAATTGATATGTTCATTAATCTTTCCAATATTTTCAGCCAAAAAGTCGACATCGAAAAGAACGCCCACCACGTCACCAAGAACCAAACCCAGCCGCCCAACATGGGTCCTGGTGGGATTCCTGCCGACGCCATCTATACGACGGGGCCCAGGGGTGGCGCCCACCCCGACGCCATGAAGGTACGTCTGGCTGCCATGGTTCTTCAACCGCCCACTAGAGTGTAGCACTGCACGATGCTAACGGGATATTCCAAAAGTGGCAACGGGGTCGTGCACCGGGTTGTTAACGAGCACCAGGTTACCAATGAACACCAGATCGAATTGACTGGTGCCACTTTTGGACGGTCCCGAGGCAAGAACGCCACTGTTATCGAATATCGATGCTAACTAATTTTAACGAGTTTTAGGGCCCGTTCACGTTATTCCGCCGATCTTGTCGGTGGCTTGGTGCTTCACATCGTTCGAGAACGTCGGCGTTGATTGTAGATTAACGGCCGTTCAAAATTAACCTCTTTACTTAAATGGTGCAGTGGTAAGCGCCATATGGCTACATGTTTTGCTCAATGTTGATCGATGTTGAGCAACAAGCCGCGTGACGACCAGGTCAGCGACATAATGTGAACACAACTTTAGGTAATCGTCAGTATTTTCCAAAGTAAGGACGACGTTGTATAAGAGGAAAAGTTAAATAGAAATTTTGTTACCATACATTGACAGTTTGGTAATGATTTTTATTTATGCTGAAGTGAGAGCAAAATTTACTTACGTTATTATTAAACCAGGGATATCTTTCATATCTTTACACGCAATTTTTTAAAGAAGGTGACATACGGATTATTACTAATTAAGATACATGTATGTACAGGGTGTAGATTTCTCGACACTTTTATATCCGTAATTGTTAGTGCTATCAAAAAAGTAATGTAGGTGCCATGTGCTCTTTTTGGGTCAAACTTAAAATGGTAAAATCAAAATTAGAAAATTTTCGCTCGCTTAAGAAATACGGGGAAAAATCAAAAATTTTACAATTTCAAAATTACTCTATATTTTCTTAGTTAGAAGAGATACAGAAAAATGTTCTATACAGAAGTTTCTTTATATTGATTGTTGATTAATCTGTCATTTTCAGAATAAGTATACGGGGTCAGGTAAAAAAGTTATCGGACCTAACCTCATTTTTTTTAAATGGAACACCATATATATTTTAATGTGAAAAGATAGCATTTTAAATTCTGTTTTCAAATGTATAACACAACATTGATGATATTGGTTTCCTAGATGATTTATTTACATTTTATGACGTGAAACCACAGTAGACCATGAAACATAAGCTAATATACTAGAAAGAACTATGTTGTTATTAATATTTAACGTCAATTTCATTTTTACATATTCATTTGTGAAAATGACTTATCAACATTTTGAAAAATTTGGTATGATATCAGTTTACCCTGAAAGTGGAAAACACGAAGAAATAGCGCAGAATGTATATTTTGTTCGCTATCCGGAAAGACGGCAACCATTTAAGGACATATCCCGAATATTTGCGACGATTCCCGTTATTTTTTAAATTAATCTGAATCTTTTATTTCGTTTCAAAGTAATAAAGTTTAAATAAATCGCGTAGGAAACCAATATCATCCATGGTGTGTTATATATTTGAAAAGAGAATTTAAAATGCTATCTTTTTAGATTAAAATATACAGGGTGTTCCATTTAAAAAAAAATGAGGTTAGATCCGATAACTTTTTTACCTGACCCCGTATACTTATTCTGAAAACGGCAGATTATTCAACAATCATTATAACGAAAGTACTATACAGAACATTTTTCTGTATCTCTTTTAACTAAGAAAATATAGGGTAATTTTGAAATTGTCAATTTTTTTATTTTCCCCCGTATCTCTTAATCGAGCGAAAATTTTCTAATTTTGATTTCATCATTTTAAGCTTGACCCAAAAAGAGCACATGACACCTACATGACTTTTTTGATAGCACTAACAATTACAGAGATACCCTATAAAAGTGTCGAAAATGGGACACCCTGTACCTACTGAGCAGTTAGATAAAGAATGTAATTCTACACGTAATGGTAAAGTAAAATCCAGGGCTCCATTTACAAAAATTGACATGAATTATTATACCAAAAAGATATAATTTTTAAAATGCAAACTTTTAAATCTTTAAACTGACAAAGTAAGGGTAAATTACCTTTGATATTGTTTTTTTTTATAAGAATGTCCTTCAATGAATTTTCTTGGAGATTGGTGCAGGAAAATGTTAACAAAAGTTAATGGGGTTTTTAGATAGAATCGGAAAATACCAATATACAGAGCAATTCTGTTTGAAATAAAAATGTTAACCCTAACTTCCGGTATAAGCGGAAGTGATACACTCTTCCTTGTCACCGTGGTTCTGTTCGTAATTTCTACAATACATTTTTTTTAATTCAGTTCCGGCCATATAGTATTCTTACAGCGATTAAAAAAACAGTTTCATAATTTGGTTGTAACAACTTCCTTACAGCGTCATCATGACAATTTCACCCTGCAAACCGAAACCGACGAGAGACCTTCCGTTCCTGTTGGCCTACTTAAATTTTTTATTGAGAAAGAAGTTTGTACTTAATTTTTAAAGAATGCCTGTCGGTTCTTGGATTACTGTCAAGAAAATAACATTCCTTAGTAATTTTAAATAAGAAGTCAGACTCGCAAAAAATGAACAGGATCTCCTTCCTGAAGTCCCGTATTATCGTGAAGCAGCAGGATATTTTTGTGAATAATCAATTGGAACAACTACAGGAATAATTGTTTCATGAGGGTTGGTTGGTTGGTTGGTTACAGGCTGGGGTCGGGTGTGTGGCCCTAACTTCTATCTATCAGCTTATTGTGCACCCCGATATTGTTAGAGAATATTTGTTCCTTCTATGAGGTCCAATAATCTTCTACCAAGTGTACCATGCAAGAGGTTTTGTCACCACAGTAGAACCTTCTGACCCAAAATGTATAGAGAACCCCTCTGTGATGGGACCAGAACTCGTGATTCTCGTCTCGGATCCTAGAGTTGTATACACCCAGCTCCGACACCTCAAACGACTGACCACTTTTTATTTCGCACTGGCGAGGATGAGTTTGCGGGTGGTTTCACTTGGATACTAGAGAACTCGGTACTAAGAACTCCGACACCTCAGACGTTGACCACCGTACACTGCCTCACTTGAGGGCGATTGCACACGAAAGTACCATCGGCAGCTCCCACTGCCACCCCGCCGGTTTTGACTAGTCTAGTGAAGCCCCACTCCCGAAGATATCGAGTATATGATATGAGAGGCAGTGTCATCCTTTACATTTAACGGGCCCATTGTAGATATCTTCTTAAGTGACAGTTGCCTGTTAGCAAGCCAGTCAGCTGTCTCAACTGTTGATAGGTTCTTCGAGGGCTTACCTATTGTGCGTGTTCTTAACGAGGTATCCCATACCATCGGGAAAGATGTTGTTTGGCGCCCATCTATCTAATGTTGTTGTCGTTGTCTGTTTTGATATCCCGAATGCGGGCTCTGGGCCGTTGAGATATTGAGCAGATTTAGCTTCCGCTAGTTGGTCTGCTCATTTATTACCATTTATCCCTGAGTGACCAGGAACCCACAAGAGTTCTACCTTGTTCCTTCTCGCCGAAAGTTCTTTCATTTTATTACCGCACTCCAGTGTGAGTGTTGAAGTAAAGTAAACCGATTGGAGTTCAGAGCCTTAAGAGCAGCTTGGATGTCCGATGGGATATATATCTTCTGGTCATGGTAGCCCCTTTCAATATTCTTTTGTACGCAAGCTTGTGTAGCGTAGTTACCCAGTGGGATGTTTATATCCATCCTATGCCTTTCCCCAACGTTGCCAGTTTCGATATACCAAATTAGGCCCTTGTCAAACGACAAGGGTCTCCTATTTGTCCATATATCACAGCTGATCTTGGCCAGTTCTAGATCGGTTTGCATCTCCATTAGCTCGTCGTTGAAAATGAGGGAATAAAGTCATTGCACACAGGTGGCGCAACTACATGAAATTTAGTAAGATTATTTTGAAATGAAAATGCAAAGGTCGATCTTTTCCGGCAAGATATACAGAGTATGGATAGAATTGAGTGCACTTTATTAGAGTAGTGTGTGAGAAATCGTCTCCCGAAGGTCCTCGAGGCTTAATGATCATCGATTATTAATCCTATTCGCTTGTTTGCAAGTGCAACATATGTCACTTTGCTCATTTACCGCATTACATACCCATGTACGCCACAATAATGTAAATATACATAACTCGATTTAGAACAGCGGACTGGGCTTATCTTGATGTGTTTAACACAGTCTTCATAGCGGGAATATTCCATAGTGGAGGCGGCTCCGCCAACGGTGTGGTTACCCCCAAGGTTAATGGATATCATGTAAATTCGATAAGCTAAAGTCTTAGATTTAAGGGAATTATTACAGTCAATTCATTGCCGATAATTCGTTGGAGCTACATTTTATCGCTAAGACAGTTTTTAACAGACAGAAATTAATGTGTTTTTTTTTTATGATCAAACACTAATAATATCGGAAAAATCCTATCTTGGCAGACACGTAACTACGGGTGACCCATCCAAGAAACTTCGGAAAACCATTCAAAATTCTTTGTCAAATTATGCTAAATACACTACCCGACAATCAATTAATAATAATAATAATAAACGTCTTTATTATTCAGGATAAAACAATAAGAATAACTGATTTCACATGAACATGGCGATATTTAGCCTTATTGGCTAGTCTTACATACAACCTTGAACATAATGAAAGAAGAACAAAAAATATATATAAATTTACTAGGCTAATGCTAATATAGCTAAACCTATTCTAAAGTATAATGCCTAGAAACCCAGGAGATAAACATATATGTTTATGACATGTACACAACAGCCAAAAAACAATCCAAAAAGGAAGAAGAGGAAAAAACATATACATATATAAAAACATAGTATATAAAAACAATACCAGAGAGATGTTTAAAAGTGAAGCAAAAATAAAAGCATAAATATAATATGTAAAGAATAAAACATAAAAAATGTATATATATATAATACACATCCATACGGCACGGTAGGAAAAGCACTTCTTAAACAAGGCTGTGGAGTGCTTTGGGATACTAAACCGTCCCTTGTTTCTTGTATTAAGAATATGAATCTCACTTTGAGCGATTAATTTATTTCTCAAGTACTGAGGTGTTGCTGAGGTCACAATCTTATGGACGAAGCTCGCAAAGTGTAACTCTCTGAGTCGGTCTATCTTTAGCCAATTTAGGCTCCCAAAGTCCTGTGAAATATGATCATATTTTCTCAAGCAAAATATAAACCGACAACAGGAGATCTGAACCTTTTGGATTCTATTCCGTTGGATAACATTCAGAAACGGACCATAAACAAAATCACAATAGTTGAAAACGGATAGAACCATTGACTGTGACAGCAGAATCTTAAGGTTTTTTGACAGAATGACGGTTGGCGTACAAAAGTTTCAAACCAGAAAATGATTTTCCCAACAAGGAGTTTATATATGTTGTAAATTTCAACTGGCTATCAATGTAAAGTCCCAATGATTTTACCGTATCGTCCACCCATAAAGATGATTCCCGGGATCTTTAGATCCATTAACGGCCGCACTCTGTTCGTCATTACTCCCCTAAAGTAAATAACAACTGATTTTGATGGATTTAGTTTGAGATTGTGTAACTCTGAGAGATAATTTATACGATCCAACTGTCCATTCAAAACATATTCGGCAATATGATGTTCCTGAGGTTTGAATATCATCGGCGTATGCCTGATGAAAACAGTTATATTGTTCAGAATCTCAGCCGAGTAAATCAAAAAAAGAAGAGGACCCAAAATAGAACCTTGAGGAACTCCAGAAGATACAGGGAGTTGAGCGGTAGAATTTAGCTTCATTATGTTTTGTTTTGAAGTGCGACCTTTCCTTAACAATTAATGTTTTTTGGTTAACGTCATTAACTGCTTCGTAATAGAAGATACAAATTTTTAAAGAAAGTATCGAGTTTTTCAATGGTTTTTTTATACTGAGCGGTTCTTTAATGTCCCTCCGAACAAACCAACATGCTAACTTTGTACCCGTTAATTTTTTTTGACAAAATTTGGCAGTGGCCAATAGGGGAAGCCTTTTGACGCAAGAATGGCAGTTCTAACTGTCAACTGTCAATGGCGGATGGGCGCCATCTTGGAACAAAAAAATTAAATAGGACGAGGGGTCTTGCGATACATCATTTTGAGGGTTCTATAGAGTACTTTACCTGAATGTTACTTCTCTGTTCGCACCAAAAACATAATGGCGGCGATTTAAACACTGCATAGTTATTAGCTTCTTATTATCCTTTATTTCATTTACCGACTTATAAAAATAAATACAGCTTGGCATAGTGTAACGAAAAATCATAGAGCTACACTTTTCCTGCATATTTCATAGTGCTAAAATTGAAAATGGCGGACGGGCGCCATCTTGTTAAAAAATTAACTAGGAAGTGAGGCTTGCGATACGTCATTTTAAAGATCCTATCTAGTACTTTGCAATCCCATAATGTTGTGTCTCTATTCGTACATAAAACAAAATGGCGGCTTTTTAAAAAATAATATTTACTATTCAAACCCGCCTATGGCGTTTTGGGTACGAATAGGGATACAATATTCTGGCATCGTAAAGTACTCGATAGGACCTTTAATCTGATGTATCGCAAGAGCCCTCTTCCTATTTAATATTCTTTACCAAGATGGCGCTCATCCGCAATTTTGACAGTTTGAACTGTTATTCTTATGTCAAAAGGTAGTTTACGTTCCCCTATTGGACACACCAAAATTTTGTAAAAAAAAAAACATCGTAAAATACTCGATAAGACCTTTAAAATGATGTATCGCAAGAGACCTCTTCCTATTTATTTTCTTTACCAAGATGGCACCCATCCGCCATTTGACAGTTAGAACTGTCATTCTTATGTCAAAAGATAGTAGATATTGAATAGATATAGATATTGCCTAATGGGCGCACCCAAATTTTGTAAAAAAAATAAGCGTATCAAAAGGTAACATTGGGAAGGGATGGACATTAACTAACCAATTCGACGTTCACGATAAATTTTAAAAGCCCACGTTAAAAGCATTTTGTCGGAACATTTCGGTGTGGTCGGCTCTGTGGTTGATGCGTTACTGGATTTCGATATGTGGTCAGTAAATGATAGGGTAAAGGAAATTAAACATTAAAATCTAATATCTGTGATTAATGTAAATAGCTTTACTTCATACAGGGTCCTGCAACACACCTCCCGTCTTCTATAACTCGGCTATTAATTAATTTAGGATTTTGCTCACTCTACCAGTACCCTAGTGCGCGTTTCATGAAAATATTTTTGAATATACAGGCAGTCCCAAAAAAAACTGTGCGTCATGAAAGTATATTTTTTTTTTAGATTATATGTCATATATTTTATTTACAACCATGCATGTAATAATGACATTTCATCTATCTTTGAAAGGTGACGTTTTTTTACTCCACCCGGGTGGAAAGTAAATTATTTTTTTGTAATTTTTTTAAAAATCGATATCTCAAAATAATATACGAACACACTTTTTAAAATGCTAATAGATTTGCGTGTTTAGATATGTCTACTTTTTCCCTAATTGATAGAGTGGTCCTCAGCATTGAATATTGTGACCAAATCGTTGACATCTTCTTTGTCTTGACGTGTTCACTGAAATAAACTAGTAACGCCGACTCAGAACCAGGATTTTGAACTTTGTTTCCCGTACACCATTCTTTGAAACAGTTATATGCCTTGTCATATCTCGGGCGGCTTTTAGTTGACAGAAGATCTTCGTCTACTATTTTTGCTGCTTCTCGAATTTCTGGTGAAGTAGCAGCAAAATCAAATTCCTCATCTGATAGAATTTTTCTGTTATTCAAATAATATATTATTTAGTGACATGGAAACCATATTCAAGAAATGATATTTGACATCTTGATGTGTATTATTACCTACGTTATTTAACCACCTGCGGTTATTTCTGTCTAATTTTTCAATGGAAAAGTCAAAGTGACATTTATCTTTTATTAATAATTTTAACTCAAAATAATAAGAAGTGGATGTTAGATGTGGTTGTAAATAAAATAGTATACAAACCTCGGTGAAAAGTTTCATTACCGTCTCGCCGCTTCGCGCCTAGTTATTAAATAAGGTCGAACAGTCCCGTTAACCAAGTTTGATTGATACAGATTGTACAGAATGTCCAAAATTCAGAGTCAAACATTTCGAATTCTAAAGCACTTTATTTTTCTTATTTTCGATTAGAATTGCTGTATATTTTTATCATTCTATGCGGAATTAAAAATCAAACATTATCCTAATTAGGACCTTATCGCAATTGCTAACACATACAGGGTGTCCGGAAATGATGAGCAAAAAATTTAGGGGATAATTGTAGACAGAAAATAATTGCTACCTCTTCCTATAACAGTTTTTCGATATTAACGGAGTTACAGGATGTCACAGTTAAATCTTATTGCAGTTTTTTTGCAATACCTTTTGCCACGCTCATGATACTTTGACGGAAGCTCGTATATGAGGCTTTTTCGGGATGAGGAATACTAATTTTTCCACCGTTTTCTCGCATTTTATAGTACACTGTATGCGCATTTTAACCGAATATTTTTTATTCTCGTTATCTTTTGACATAAAAAAGGTATACTACTCTTATAAATAAAACAAAACGTCTAACTTGTATTCAGCGTAATATAATTCTACCAAACGCCTAGCGCTTTCGGCCTCTAGAAGGCCATCATCAGGGCTAAGACACACAAGAAACATACCAAAAAGATATTAAACACCCTTTTTTAATTTAACTGTGTGGTGGTTTGTTCATCTTATGTTCATATACTACTCTTGATTCGATAAATCTAACCGTTTTCGAGAAAAACGCTAAAATATCATTGCTTGCAGTGATGAATACGAAAATCATTTTAATTTATTCTCAACCTTAAACATAGGATGCTTTGGAAACATGTGCTATAGTTGCCGTAGAAGCTTCTGGAGAATTAGTTTTGACAATTAGCCATTTTGTACAAGTTCTTTTATAATAATTGTTATCATATAAATAATAATAAAATAATTACTCTCTTACGTGAAGTTGCGGGACATGCATTATTATTGGGGTTTAGCTGCTGGCAATGCTCTTGCAGCACGACGTTTGTATCGCGAAGCATTTCCAAATAGAGGCCTGCCCCCATCGCGAATGTTCAGTACTATCCATCGAATACTGGAAGAAACTAGTTCAAAACTAGCATTTTTGATGAAGGCCGACAACGGAATACTCGAACAGCAGAAGCAAGGCAAATTTGTATTCCTCATCCCCAATATACGAGATTTCGTCGAAATATTATGAGCGTGGCAGAAGGTATTACAAAAAAACTGCAAATAAAATTTAACTTTAACACCATGTAACTTCGTTACTAATCAATTTTCGAAAAAATGTTATAGGACGAGCTAGCATTTATTTTCGGTCTACAATTATCCCCTAAATATTTTGCTCATCATTTCCGGACACCCTGTATAGCAGCTT
The DNA here is from genome assembly GCA_963991005.1 of Barypeithes pellucidus. Lineage (NCBI taxonomy): Eukaryota > Metazoa > Arthropoda > Insecta > Coleoptera > Curculionidae > Barypeithes > Barypeithes pellucidus. Next base: position 53,189,783 of record OZ022562.1, on the reverse strand, counting down.
CAGATCCACTGTATTAGACTTCATTTGGCATCGCTTCGATTAAGAGAAATATTTTCGAAAATACTATCCCACTACGCACCGCCGCACTCCAATCGGTTTACTTCAAAACTTACACTGGAGTGCCATACCAACCTTAAAGAACTGGCGGCCGCGGGGAACAAGGAGGAACTCTGGGATATTAGGAGAAATGAAAAAGCGGATGAACTAGCGAAAGCCGGTTCCGCTCAAAGTCTCAGGGGCCCCGAACCGGCCTTTGGGATGTCAAAACAGGCAACAGAATCAACATTAGATAGATGGTCGAAAAAACAACACCTATCTCGATGCCAAGTGTTACCTGGTCAAATACACGCACGGGCCGTAATTAAAAAACCATCGAAAATAATGGGATGCTAACACTGACGCGGCCCCAGCTGAAACAGCGGATCCATTGAATGCAGACTCTGCGGCGAAGAGAATGAAACCGCCTCACACATAATATACCGCTGGGTAGCGCTGTCTCGTAGAAGACAAAACATCTTCGGAAACATAAGTGCAACGTGGTGATAACCTCCCACATGACAAGCTTGGTAGAAGGTTACTGGACCTCATAGAAGGAAGAAACATCTTCTAAGAAGATCGGGGTACACAATAAGCCGATAGGCTGTAGTGATAGAAGTTCGGGACTTTAAACCGACCCCCGGTTTTAACCAACCAACGCACCGCCGAAAATGGATTTACGCCGCTTGATTAGACTAAATAATAATAAATTGGTACCAAATTTGAAAAAAAAATTGAAAAACATACGAACTATCGTTTTTGCTAACGATGATGTATTAAATAAAGAATTTCCAGGGGAGAGGGGGCAAGTGGTCCATCTTGCCCCTCACAGACGACCACCACAGCAGCGCCTATACATAACCTATTCGATAGTCTATAATCCACGGAAGTTCTTTTGTTACGCAATTTCTGCTCCGACATATTTTGTCAAAAATAAACGACTCTTAATAATTGCTCCTAATATTAAAAGCTTAAAAGAATTTGAGATTATTTTTATGATTTATTAGAAAAAAACGGTCATTCCCTGATAATTAAATTTAACGGGACCTTTTTGTTATTCCTTTTCCTGTTTATATCAACAAGTGGATTTACTGTCGTGATTAAGTAGGCCTAGGGGAGCTCTTTTTTATTTTTGCTTTCCAAGGTGTATCTTGTTTAAAAGGCGAATTTATTTTTAATGTGGGGAAATGAAAGAAGAATTGAGATAAAAAAAATATAAATCAATAGAAAATGTGGAAGTAAAAATCCCAATCTACTCCACTCGTTTAATGAGGACATAATACAGTTTCAAATCGAGACCGTACAGGGTATCCCATTTTCGACACTTTCTAGGGTTATTAGAGTTGTTATCAAGGATAGAATGAGGTTTTCACTTACTGTCTTATTTTTTAACGAAACCTAAGATTCCGGTGTCAAATTTGTCATGGCTCTAATTGTTTTTAATCTACAGGAAAATCTGACACCCCTCGTATTCCGTTACGCGTTAACTTATCAAAAAGGTAAAAACTGATCTTGTTAGAGCTTTTTACGTAAAGTTCAGTGGCGTAGCCAGTTGTTCTCTAAAAGGTTTCGTTTTTCAAATATTAAAAAAAATAAAAATTTTAAGATAGATATAACAACTACGGGATATTTGACTTATTATATTTTAAACCGGTAAATCCTTTGTAACACAGAATTGTAAATGCACGTGGTCTGTTTTTGACAACAAGGGGTCGTTGACCCACGTTATCACTTCTTTTTCAAACCTTTTAGAACAAAAAACTACAATTTTAAGGTACATACTCTCTTACTTTCGATCATATTTTAAAATAATCCATTTTATAATTAAATTACATAAAAAAATAAATCACAAAAATATGTTTTGCAACAGAACCTTGAGATCACATCAGAACGTTTATTATTATGAATCGACGTCGTTCCAACACCGAGAATCGAAACATACTGCATCAACTATACTGAACGTTAAACATATCAATACGCGCGCGGCGGTTATCCAAGCAAAGGCGGTGTGATCTGGCAGCACTGTAGTTTACTCTATTGACCTACATACAGTTGCTAACTGAACCTAGATGGAGCGACAGCATGTAGGCAAAAAAAGGTTTTTACCTTATTCAATCTTCGAAAAAAAAGTATGTAGGCTTTCTCTAGGACACCCAAGGAGTCACCAATTTAAATATAATACGCCATTTCCATAATACCTCGAACTTCATTATTTAAGAATTCTTTCATCTGGAGGACTACATCCTTGTGGAACGACCTTCCCGAGGTCGTTTTTCCCAACGAATATAACCTCCAACGATTCAAAACCAACGTGAATCGCTTTTTGCGCACACGCACCACTCCCAGAGTGCCCTAAAGGATTTTTCCTATAGTGCTTGTGTTTGATCATAAAAAAAAAAAAAAAAAAAAAAAAAAAAAAATCAAAAAATTAACTTTTTAGACGAAACTGGCTATGCCACTGAACTTTCTCACCGCCTAAAAAGCGACGATATCCAAAGTCGCCCTGTAGATTAAAAACTAAGAGATCCATGACAACCTTTGGGCTTTCGAAACGAAAAGAATATGGCCAAAAGTATTTAAAGAAATATTTTTTTATTTTCCACAATTGACCCTACGGGTGCGCTGGCCAGTCCGTTCCTGGCTTCCCTACAAGAATAATACTATTACGAGTTTCTTAGTCCATATGGACTGTACAAAGTTACAAAACGTCATTAAAATAAACAGAGTTGCTTACAAGATATAATGGAAAATGTAAATCATCAAATGTATCTTTGAGGCCCAATATCTATGTTAAAATGGACATTAGGAAAAATTACTATATAAATTACTAGCAGTTTTCGGATTTTGTGCCGCATCCGGCCGAAACTGAATTTAAAAAAATGTGTTGTAGAAATGATCAAAATATGAAAATTACCACAGCAATACAGAAGAGCTGCTTTAATTAACGAAACTAAACCCAAAACTTTGGAACAAATGACATAATTAATAAATAATATACATGGTTTTGATAAAGAAACGGATAAGGCTTTTATATAGAATACGGCCCACTTAATCAAGAATCGCTCGGACCAGTCAAATACATTTTTTTGAAATGCATTTTTCCTCGAAAAAATATATTATAGAAGGTGGATCATAAAAATGCTACTTCTATCAACTTTTTAAATGGAACATATTGTATATTTTTTAATTTTTACATTCTACAATCAATTCTAGGCATTTTTCATAAATTATGCCCTATACCTATCTTCAACCGTTTACGAAATATTAATACTTTATTGTTTGTATGCACCATTGATATGTTTCTCGACATAGCAACGTTCTGAACTCAAATCACAATCTTGAAGGCATTGATAATGACAACTTGCTATTTAAGTTTGAGACGTCAAAAAATGTCAGGGAATTGATTGTAGAATGTGAAAATGTTAAATATATAATTTGTTCCATTAAAAAAATTGAAATTGATAGAAGTAGCATATTTATGATCCACCCTGATATCTTTTTGTCTAAAAAAAAGCATTACAAAGAAAGTTCCATGGGTTCAAGCGATTCTTGATTAAGTGGTCGATAGTCTATATAAAGGCTGATACATTTCTTTATCATAACTCTGTATAACTCATTAATACTTGTACTTAATAAGGGGCAGATTATGGTGCAGAAATTTTTTCCCCGTTGCCTGCAGAGTCTTTTTTATTTAACACCTTGTTACTTTAGCTTTCGAAGTGTATTGAATATACCTGTCATTGTGAACAAATGAAAAATGATAAGATTTTAATTGTTAAATAGTTTTAACATGCTCGCCTCCCCACGTTTAATTAATTTTTAAAAATACCATTTTGTTCTTTACCCTCTTATCTACAAAACCCATTTTACGAAAAAGTGGAACCTCTATTAGAACAGCAGATATTAAATATTTTGGATAGCAAGTCAAGCAGCGCGCGACAAGTCGAAGTGTCTACAATCGAGCTCGATGCAGTGATTAATCATCACTACAGTGATACCTCAAGATACGAGTTTCCGTCACCTCGCTCGTATGTCAATTTACTCGTATCTCAAAGCAATTTTCCCCATTGAAATTGATTGAAATGCCATTAATCCGTTCCAGCCCCAATAATGCTACGCCCAATTATTTTTGTTGCATGTTTTTGAATAAGAAAAATATATTTATAAATAACAAATACTGTATAAAAACATAATAACTTACACACAACTTAAATGGTACTGTATGCTTAATTTTAGTCACTGCTTTTCTCTTCACTGGTCTTTGCCTTTTTCGCCGAAGTTCAAAAAAAACAACTGTCCAAGGAGGTTTGTTTCTTCTTCCCTTTCAGAATGCTGCGGAAATGAGTTAGGCAAGTGTCATTAAATAGCTCCGATGCACGACCGGTTGCAACTTTTTCGGGGTGTTTCTTTTTCACGAACTGTGAAACTCTCTCCCACATTCCCAAGATCTCTTTATCTCACTTGTAGAGATCGCGTCGCAGCTGACCGTTCCTCGTATCTCAAATGTCGCTCGTATTTCAAGACAAAACTTCGCTCGCTCGACAGCTCGTATCTCAAATAACTCGTATGTTAGGGCACTCGCATCTCGAGGTACCACTGTATTTCCATCCATTCCGTCGTTCGAAAGCGTAGCTCTGCCACGCCGTGATTTGCGATTGGAAATATTTAATAACTGGAGGTCAAGAAGTCCCATTTTATCGTCAAATGGGTTTTGTATATAAGAGGATGAAGAACAAAAATGGTATTTTTCAAATTAATTTAACGTGGGGGGTGAGCATGTTACAACTATTTAAACAACTAAATTGTTATTATTTTGAATTTGTTCCCAATGATCATTTTTTTTAATAACAAAGTGTTAAATCAAAAAATAACGACATTGATCCGATCAGTACAACTGGAAATATTAAATTTCAAGTATGAGTAGATTGGAGATAATTGAGGAAATTATCAAAAATTCATGTCTGGATATTTTCGAAAATTTTTTTTAGCAAAATTGTATGTATGTACATATACAGGGTGTTCCTTAATAACGTACTAATATTTCAGGGTGTGATTCCTTAGATCATTTTATAAAAAAAGTCCACATGAACATACGTCCGCAACGGCTTAAATTTTTCGCTACAGGGTATTGAATTTTTATTTTTTAAATGGTTATTTTTTAATATCTCCGAAAGTACTTTAGATATTATTTTCAATTTCGGTATGTGTTAATATGATATAGAACCACAAATTTTGGTTATAAAAGTTATTTAATTGTTTCACCAATGACGTCCATGCAAACATTTCCTCTGATATTTTTTACAAGAAAGATGGTACGCCACTGACATTTTTCCTTGTGGATACTTTTTCTAATTAGCCTGGTCAATTCTACATGAAAACGGTCTCTTGAGTTTTTCTCGTCAAACGCACCGTTCTTGATTAAAACCACTAAATTCATATTGAAACTCATTATCGTTAACATTGATAAAATAATTAATAATAAATCTCGTTTTATAAAAATTGTTGGAGGCGATTCAATGCAATGACGGATGGAAGCATGCATTTTAAGTGAAGTTAGCCATTTCCAACAATTTTTCAAAAACAAAATTTATTATTAATTATTTTATCAATGTTAACAATAATGAGTTTCAATATGAATTTAATGGTTTTAATCAAGAACGGTGCGTTTGACGAGAAAAACTCAAGAGACCGTTTTCATGTAGAATTGACCAGGCTAATTAGAAAAAGTATCCACAAGGAAAAATGTCAGTGGCGTACCATATTTTTTGTAAAAAATATCAGGGGACATGTTTGCAGGGACGCCACTGGTGAAACAATTAACTAACTTTTATAACCAAACTTTGTGGTTCTATATCCTATTAACACGTACCGAAATTGAAAATAATATCTAAAGTACTTTCGGAGATATTAAAAAATAACCATTTAAAAAATATAAATTCAACACCCTACCCTGTAGCAAAAAATTTAAGCCGTTGCGGACATATGGTCATATGAACTTTTCTTTATAAAATAACCTAAGGAATCACACCCTGAAATATTAGCAGGTCATCAAGGAACACCCTGTATACGTTGTAAAAAAATTTTCCAACGATTCAAAATGTCAAGGTTAAAAGGTGTGTGGTTTGTAGAAGAATGGTCCTTATAACATCAAATCTAAATATTATCTAACCAAACTTATTCCTATTATTACTATAGGTATATAGGTATATGCTGTGCTATAACAAAATTAAGTAGTAAGTACAAAATGTACTCACAGCAAGCACAACTTGGTCAGATATGACGCACCGATCTTATTTTGGAAAATACTGAATTAGTTCATTTTAACCATTTTTTTATAGCTAAATAATTGACGCAAGTACGTTAAAATTAGTTAGTAAATCGCTTCACTGTCAATTTTTTGTCACCATGTTGCACTAATGCCAAAGCCAAAAACCAATGATTTTATTTTGTAAACTAGTTTTATTTTTGTGTTTGTACATGTTGACTGTTTTATTTTGATAAATCCCTTATAGAGTAGGATCGTTTCTTATTTTTTTAAACTTAGACTCAGAACCAAGACTAATATTTACTTACGTTTTTAAAAAGTGTAACTAATTAAAATCCTATTGTTGCCTGACAAAAATAAATTCCAAAATTTTTGTATTAACCTTATAATTTTTATGTTTTAACGGTTTATAGTAGGAGATGATTGTACATTGCCAGTTTTAATGTTTTAATAAATACTCGAGATGACATAGAGATTTTTCTTTTAAAAAAATGTATAAAAGTTAATTTGTAACATTTTAGACAATAAAATTAAGTATCTTCTGTAAAACAGGGTGAAAAATCTCTATCGCTTATAAAAAGTAAATAGTTAACCTATCCAATTACACAACTCTATTGAAAAACTAAAATTTACTGTAAATACTAAACGTAGTTATTATCGTTTCATTTTTTGCACACCACTTTGCACTTTGTACATAACGCACTTTTTGCACTTTTAACAATTTCTTCTGTAAGTTTTGAATTGTTGAAATAAAATTTATTACCAAAATACTAATAATATATTTTGTTGCGACAAGGGCATCTTTTAAACTGTCTTGCGACTTTGTGGCATAAAATATGGGTTAATGTTAAGTAGCTACCAAAATTCACAACCCCAATTTGAATGTTCGAATGAACAAACCCAAAAATTCGTTGATCACGAACCAATCTTAATAATTTGCGTTTTAACTGATAGAAAATAGATTTTGGAAATTAAGGCGGATTAGTTTACGTCCTGATATGTCTAAGTGTACGGGATAGCTCATTAGATCTAGATGCATGTAGGTACAGTGTGTCCCATTTTCGACACTTTTAGAGGTTTGTTCGTAATTGTTAGTGCTATCAAAAAAGTAATGTAGGTGTCATGTGCTCTTTTTGGATCAAACTTAAAATGGTAAAATCAAAATTTGAAAATTTTCGCTCGCTTAGAGATACGGGGGAAAATCAAAAAATTGACAATTTCAAAATTACCCTATACAGGGTATTATGGAAATGACGTATTATATTTAAACAACACTTTATATGAAATCTCAAAATTTACGTGGCCGCTCCTGAGACCCTTCGAAATCAATATTTTATTGAGGCAGTCTCCAGGTTCAAAACAGGTTAGCGCATTATATGCGATGTTGTCATATTGCAACACATAATTCTAAACGCACGTGTTCAGTTTTTGACAACAATACGTCTTTGCGCGCTATTACTTCTTTTTCAAACTTTTTAGACAAAAAAAAACTACAATTTTAAGGTACATACTCTCTTACCTTCGATCTTATTTTAAAATAATCCGTTTTATAATTAAATTCCATAAAAAAATAAAACACAAAAAGTATGTTTTTCAACAGAACAGACAGTAGATAATATCACACAAATTTGAAATCACATCACAATATTTATTATTATGAATTATTTCACAACAAAAAAAAATCGGGCAATACAACTAACAAAACGTTTAAAATTCGTATACGTCAAGCACGTGGCACCCTCGACGTCGTGGAACCAACGTCGTTCGACTCCGAGTCTCGAAACATACTGAAGTATGAAGCGGCGCGCGGCTGGTATTCAAGCTACGGCGAGATACGCGGTGTGATCTGACAACACTGTTGGTATACTCTAGCGACCCACATTGTCGCTAAGTGAATCCAGATGGAACGGGGCGACAGTATGTGGGTAAAAAGGGTTTTTACCTTAGTATTTAGATATTCGATTTAAAAAAAAAGTATGTAGACTTTATCTAGGACACCCAAGGAGTCACCCATTTAAATATAATAAATCATTTCCATAACACCCTGTATTTTCTTAGTTAAAAGAAATACAGAAAAATGTTTTATACAGAAATTTCTTTATAATGATTGTTGAATAACCTGCCGTCAGAATAAGCATACGGGTCAGGTAAAAAAGTTATCGGACTTAACATTTTTTAAAACGGAACACCCTATATATTTTAATCTAAAAAAATACCATTTTAAATTATTTTTTCAAATATATAACACACCATGGATGTGTGGTTTCCTAGGCGATTTATTTAAATTTTATGACTTTAAATCACAGTAGGATATGAAACAAAAGCTATAATATTCTAGAAACAACTATGTTGACATTCTAGTTGTTATTAACATTTAACGTCAATTTCATTTTTACATATTCATTTGCGAAAATGACCTATCAACATTTTGAAAAATTTGATATGATATCAGTTTACATTGAAAGTGGAACAAACGAAGTAATAGCGCAAAATTTATAGTTTGTTCGCTATCCGGAAAGACGGTAACCATTTAAGGACATATCCCGGACATTTGCGATGATTCCCGTTATTTTTACCTTAATCTGAATCTTCTATTTCGTTTCAAAGTAATAAAGTTTTGAATAAATCGCCTAGGAAAGCAATATCATCCATGGCGAGTTATATATTTGAAAGGAGAATTTAAAATAGTATATTTTTAGATTGAAATATACAGGATGTTCCACTTTAAAAAATGAGGTTAGGTCCGATAATTTTTTTACCTGACCCCGTATACTTATTCTGAAAACGGCAGATTATTCAACAATCAATATAAAGAAACTTCTGTATAAAACATTTTTCTATATCTCTTTTAACTAAGAAAATATACGGTAATTTTGAAATTGTCAATTTTTTGATTTTTACCCGTATCTCTTAAGCGAGCGAAAATTTTCAAATTTTGATTTTATCATTTTAAGTTTGGCCCAAAAAGAGCACATGACACCTACGTTACTTTTTTAATAGCACTAACAATTACGGAGATACCCTATAAATGTGTCGAAAAACACCCTGTACCTACATATGTATGTCAAATTTAAATTTTACGAAATTTACATGAATCTAGTTTTTATGCGCTTCCTCGTATAATTAGACGTATCCGGACGTAAACTACTCTATCCTTAACTCTAGAATCTGTTTTTATCAGTTAAAATTAAAATTATTAAAATTGGTTCATTATTGACTAAATAACAGCGTATATGAATTTAGAAGTGTATTGTTGAATATTTGATCAAATTTATTGAGATAGCGTATTCTGAAATGTACTTCTTACTACCGAAACAGATTATATATATTCAAAACGCTAGCCATTAGCCACTAGCACAGTTTTTTAGTTATGCAATATAAATATATTTATTCTTAAATATTCTATCATAAGCAGCTCCTCAATTTATCTATTTAACATTATAAGAATGTAAAACACTAGCCTGCAAATTTTGAAATACTCATAAAACGCAGTAATGGTTGCCAGTAATAATGTTTGTCTCAAACTACCGAATGAAATTGTGCGCATTTACGATTAAACCATATTTCTATTACATTTTATACATTTTCAAGATGCTTTTGTCATTGCAAAATAAAGCAATTTCCAAACATGTCCAGGTATCGAATTCTTTTTGAATTTTAATTAATACCTATACCTAATAATTGTTAATTTGTAATTGACTGATTAAATTATAACAATTACAATATTTTTTTATCACAGTACTATTCAGAAATTACTTAAAGTGTAAAATAACTGGACATAGAAGTAGGGTTTTAAGACTAAATTGTCAATTATTATCTAAAATTATTTACAGCTTATAACTTATTTTTGCCTTATATGCTTTGTCCTTTTCTAAATATTTTATGCGAACAGGTCTTGTTTTTGACACTTGAAAAGTCTAAATTAGTTATTTATGTAACAAATGCAAAAAATATTACTCATTTTCGTGAACGCGAAAGCGAAATTTGAGTGCACGAGCCGAAGGCGAGTGCCGCAATCCCATATGTAAAAAAAAGTAACTTTATGCATAAGTTTCATACCAATTTTTTCTACGATCGTACTGGGTTTTTTGTTCGAACCTAAAAAATATATACATATTGATATTACAGGGTGGTCCAGCGAAAACTTAACACCTCGATTTTCCTGCTTTAAAATGAAAATGTAGAAAATCGCTCGGACCCGTCGATTTCTGATTCGAGAGGGAATAACTTTTCCGCTTTTTCATCTCCGTAACTTCAACCCCCTAACGGGGATGAACACAACCCCCTGATTTTGAATAGGGGTGTTGCGATACCTCATTTTGAAGATCTTATCGAGTACTATCTGACCCTAAAATTTCGCTTAAAAATTTTCATCTTTAACGAAATGACAGCTAAAATAGTGGAAGACTACTTACTTTTGTGATTAGTTTATTAAATGCTGAAAATGGCCACTATTCACTTCCATGCAGTAAAATAAATTTTGCTCAAAACGTTCACGGATATTACTCAACATTTGTGGTGTAATTAATGATCCACATTCGCAAATCCTCCAGTGACTCAGGCTGGATAGCGTAAATCTTAGATATCAGGTGACCCCATAGATCAGGTGATCTGGGTGGCCACTCAATATGTCCCCTTCTTCCAATCCAGGCCTGAGGAAAATTTTCATCTAAGAACTGACGCACAGGTTGAGCGTAATGAGGTGGTGCGCCATCTTGTTAAAAAATGATCGTTGCATGGTCTTCTTCATTCTCCAATACTTGAACGAGGGCTGGATAAATAGCGTTCTCTAATAGTTCTAAATACATTTGGCCAGTAAGATTACCGGGTATAAAAAAAGGGCCGATTATGCGATTTCCATAAATACCCGCCCAAACATTTAACTTTTGGGGATGCTGCGTATGCACTTCACGAAATAATCTTGGATTTTCATCTGGCCAATACCGACAGTTATGCCTGTTTACAATGCCATTACGGTAAAATGAACAATCGTCCGAGAAACATATATTGAACATGTAGTTAGGATTATTGTTAATAATTCCACTGACCACTTCACAGAGCTGGAGTCGGCGATTGAAATCATCCTCATTCAGTTCCTGAACCAGTCGTATCTTAAAAGGATGGAACTTATGTTGTTTAAGGATTCTCATGATTGTTGTGCGTGAAACACCAGATACATCGGACAATTTTCTAATACTAAGGGTCGGATCCATTGCTACTTGACCTAAGACAGCCACTTCCCTCGCTTCGTCTCTGTCATATACCCTCTTATTGTTTCCGACTGAACTAGTAGCATCAAATTTGGCAACCAGTTGCACAACGTAAGCAGCGGATACATTTTTTTCAGGATGCCGTTCGTTAAATAAAGCCGCTGCTACTCGCGCAGAGTCGTTATTTCTAAAAAATAATTTTACAATTTCCACCCTTTCTTCTACGGAATACACCATTTTAATTCTACTACAAAGGTACAATCGAATTGACACCGTTTTAACGTTTTTAAAAATTCACGATAGACTAAGGTAAATCAAAAACATGGTCCGTCTACTTTTTTGGAAAAAAAATTAACAAATAAATAAATAAATTCAACTGCGTCTGATAAGAGTAATATCCTCGAGGTAAATTCCACATTCTCTACTCATACACCAGCGTTCTTTACTGCATGGAAGTGAATGGTGGCCATTTTCAGCATTTAATAAACTAATCACAAAAGTAAGTAGTCTTCCACTATTTTAGCTGTCATTTCGTTAAAGATGAAAATTGTGAAGCGAAATTTTAGGGTCAGATAGTACTCGATAAGATCTTCAAAATGAGGTATCGCAACACCCCTCATCCCTATTCAAAATCAGGGGGTTGTGTTCACCCCCGTTAGGGGGTTGAAGTTATGGAGATGAAAAAAGCGGAAAAGTTATTCCTCCTCGAATCAGAAGTCGACGGGTCCGAGCAATTTTCTACATTTTCATTTTAAAGCAGGAAAATCGAGGTGTTAAGTTTTCGCTGGACCACCCTGTATAAACCAAATCACTGTTACTTAGGAATGCAATAAGTTTTGGGATATTTGCTTATATCGACTTGATTATTCAGAATGAATGTTGATTTTAGCTTGGAATAGCATGACCATAAAGTCGGAAGATTTAAAATGTTATAGCTTTCTTGAAAATACGTTAACAATACCCGTGCGCTGAAACTTTTCACTTGCTTTTGGGTCCAATGCCATTTAACAAATGTATTATATTCCTTTTTGTAAGCATATTTCGATTAAGGCAATAAATTTTGTGTTGCTTCATTGGCTTCTTGGCAGTATTTCGTCTGGAGCGCTTTGAAATTAGTTTTCTTCTTCGGAATCGGAATTTAGTTCATTCCATTTTTGATGTTTTCAAATATTCTTGACATTTGTAAGGTAACCAGAACAATGCGGCGCCCAGGCAACGAACGACGCGGATGCTGTTTTCATGGTAACTTGATATCAGAAAGAAGTGAAAAATGACACGTTACGTAAAAAAAATATAGTTTTCATAACGACCGTAGAAAAAAACTTTACAAAACTATGAAACAATCAGGCGCTATTAATTGTTTATATTTTTTTTCTGGATTTTCCGAGGTTAATCGACGAAGAATTGATTTAACTTCCTAACCATTTGATTAGCTAAACTAGAAGTATGTTGCTTTTTTCTTAGCTGCTTTTATCTACTTAATGTTTTTGCTTGGCGCTTTTTATTGTTCAAAATGTCATCACTATTTTCATCAAAAATATTAAATATATAATTGACAAATAAGTCTGACGAACCTTACTTTATATTTCGACTGTACATACACTAATCTGACACTGACACTTTCTTTTCACACAGACTACCCCAGTTCTCAGCACTTTCTCAAACCACCTCACTTGATTTTAAAATCGCATCGAAGCCGCCATTTTGGATTCTGGGGCAGCCACTAGCGCGACAGAACAGCGACACACGCATTTCATCCTCCATTTTGATCACTTTTGGGCATTTTTTGGCGATAATGTTTTAAAAATATCGATAAATTCAATTTCTTAGTTTCAAGACGAATTAATTGTGTAACATACAGGGTGATTCACGATCGATGGTAAGTTAGACGTATATACAGGGTGTTACAAATTCGGCCCTTCGGATTTCGAAAACGGTAAGAGATACGAAGTCGATTAAATTGGTGCAAAGTTGCGTAATTATGGGCTTGATAATATGCCGCAAAACAATCGAAAATAAATACAGGGGCTCTCAAAATATTTGGAAATCTAAAATTTTGGTTTTCGGGTTTAATTTTTTCCTAACTTTGTTCGAAGAGATGTCAAAAAATAAATCTCACATTCTCATTGCTACTTTTTATTATCCATAAGAGGCATCATCGAAGCTTTAAGGCGACGTTTTGTCTTTAGGTCACCATCACCACTCAATTTTTTTTTTAATACAGGCCTGGATTTTTCTGTTTAAATTACGAAAGAGGACCGAAATCTACGTTCAGTGGTATACAACACTTACTGATTATTTGTTCCTTAAATTGACCATCTTAATTAAAATACCCCTAGTACAGTGGTGTCCCATTTTCGACACTTTTATAGGGTATCTCCGTAGTTGTTAGTGTAATCAAAAAAGTAATGTGAGTGTCATTCATAGTTTAAGTTTAATAAAACGCTTAGGAAACCAATAGCATCCATATATTTGAAAGGAGAATTTAAAATAGTATCTTTTTAGATTAAAATATACAGGGTGTTCCATTTAACAAAATGAGGTTAGGTCCGATAACTTTCTTACCTGACCCCGTATACTTAGTCTGAAAACGGCAGATTATTCAACAATTAATATAAAGAATCTTCTGTATAAAATATTTTTCTGTATCTCTTTTAACTAAGAAAATATAGGGTAATTTTGGTAAACTTTTTGATTTTCCCCCGCGAGCGAAAATTTCCAAATTTTGATTTTACCATTTTAAGTTTGGCCCCTAAAAGAGCATATGACACCTTACTTTTTTGATAGCACTAACAATTACGGAGATACCCTATAAAAGTGTCGAAAATGTGACACCTTGTACGGTCTGGAAAAGAATGACTCATATACGTACGTCTAACCTACCATAGACCGTGAATCACCCTGTATTTTATGGAACATGTCTTAGATCAATCTCTAAATTCGATAATCCTTCCCTTGATGATTATCGATCGATATTGATGAATTTTTCAAAATTATTAAAAATGGAAGTAATAATTTTCGGATTTTAAATTAATAATATGGTTAATCGCGAAAAAATGCTGCCAAATTCTGTTCATTTTAGATAGATAAGATTGTATTTTTTAAAAAATTGTAGTTATGTTGAATAGGGTAACAAATAATAATAAAACTGATATGTGTACAGGGAGAAAAAGTTTGGTTAAGGTTTGGCAATAATCTATTATTAAATTGAATTAATTATTAATATTAATTACTACTATGTTATTAATATTTGTAAAAACGATTTGCTGTTACTCCTTTAAAACTTAATTAATTAATTACGGTGCTATTGTTATAATTGACAATTATCATCATTTTCCTGCTTTAAACAATATGTGCAATAATACTCTTAACCAAACAACTCTTTAAAAATTTCCAAAAAAAAATTTCAAAAACCCCTCCGTGTAAAGAGACTAACACTCAAAACTAACACCGCTGTAAATATATATAGCATCATCCTCCCACCACACACACATTCAACGGTAGAAGTAGTTTAGAAGAAACCTCCAATCAAAGATACCTTCGCGATTTTACCCCCACCACTGCTACAAAACAAACGACAAACTTCAATATGGCTGCGACGATGAACGACGACCCATTTTACGATACCGGGGATCGATCTAGAAAGTACTACAGTTTCAATCGATACGAATTGCCCAAGCCTAACGATAACTGGTCTTATGCCTCGACAATGGCCGTCGGTTCTCATAGGACCAGCCTTCCGCCCGAAAACAAATACAAAAAACGATCGATAAACTCTAGGCATAAGAGAAATCCTGATGGTGGAAGCAGGGCAAGGCCGAAACCGTTGCAACTGGAAAATGAACAATACTACGATCACGTTTTTCCTAAGAAAAATGGTGAAGGTAGTGATTTTAGGTATTTTTACCAGCCAAATAGTCTAGACCATGCTGAATTGTAAATAATGCAGGTTTTTTTTGGTTAAGGTTTGTAGGGTAGAGGTGGCTTACATGAATTAAAGGTTGGGCGTTGTTTGTAAATATGGTAATTTTACACTGAGCTGCTTTTAACTGCCAGCTCAAAAAGTTCTTGAAGATTATGCTGGTCAACAAAAATAAACTATTTATAGTTTCTAATGAAAAAATAACACTTTCTTTTTGTGGTGTGTATACCTAATTGGTGAATTCTTTATGATATGATTGCTACGACTGTGAGTCAGAGTTATTTTAATAGTAGGTTCTATAGCGTCGATTTGTGGAAAAGAGATGTTATAAGAGGTTGAGGTTTAGAGTTTTTCCAATTAGTATAAAACTTCAGGACGTAAAGTAGACATAGCAAGAGTTAACTGGGCGAGACTAGCAAAACTCGCATTTACGAACTAAATAATGTTAGTCTCGAAAAACTATAATTTTGCAACAGATTCAACTAAAATCGAAATAGAATTTGGTTGGTTACTTCAGTAACAAGTAAAAACCTTTTGCTTTCCAGTCAACCTCGCCTGGATACATTATACAGGGGGTTATGGAAATGACTTATTATATTTAAATGGGTGACTCCTTGGGTGTCCTCGAGAAAATCTACATACTTTTTTTTAAATCGAATATCGAAATAGTAAGGTAAAAACCCTTTTTACCAACATACTGTCGCGTCGTTCCATCTGGATGCACTTAGCAACAATGTGGGTCACTAGAGTATACTAATTAACAGTGATGTCAGATTACACCGCGTGTCTCGCATTTGCTTGGATACCGGCCACACGCCACTATCGTTGCTGCAGTATGTTTCGAGACTCGGGAGTGTAATAACGCTGTCGAAGGTTCCACGTGCTTGACGTATACGAATTTTAAACGTTTTGTTAGTTGTATCGTTACCTTCTGTTGTGAAATAATTCATAATAATAAATGTTGTGATGTAATTTCAAGTTTGTGTGATTTATCTACTGTTGGTTCTGTTGAAAAACATACTTTTTGTGTTTTACTTTTTTATTGAATTTAATTATAAAAGGGATTATTTTAAAATAAGATCGAAGGTAAGAGAGTATGTACCTTAAAAATGTAGTTTTTTTTTCTAAAAGTTTGAAAAAGAAATGATAAAGTGCGTCAAAGACGTCTTGTTGTCAAAAACTGAACACGTGCATTTAGAATTCTGTGTTGCAATATGACAACACCGCCTCTAATGCGCTAACTTCTTTTGAACCTCGAGACTGTCTCAATAAACTATTGATTGCGAAGGTCCTCAGGAGCGGCAACGTAAATTTTGAGATTTCATATAAAATGTATATTTCGCTTAATAATTCAAAGCGCCATTTATGGTTATTTTTTTTCAATTTATTTTCATGTCAGGATTTGCCGGTTTAAATATGATAAGTCATTTCCATGACACCCTGTTATCGGATTGGATTATTATATTTAAACCGATTAATCCTGAGATGAAATCAAATTAACGAAAAATAACCATAAATGGCGCTTTGAATTGATACGCGAGTCTTAATGGAAGTCGGTGACTGTTGGCCGGTGTTGTCATATTTACACGTCAAACACTTTAGAAAAAATATCCTTTATCATACCCAGTTCTTTTCATGGCAATGGTGGCCAAAAATGTTCTGCAACACAGAATTGTAAACGTGAACATACGCGTGGTAACACGTCTTTGGCCTGAGTTGAAAGTTATTTTTCAAACTCTAGAATAAAAGGTACTTTAAGACACATTCTCTCTCTTAACTTCGGTCTCATTTAAAAACAATTCGTTTAAAAATTTCCATCAAAAATACAGCACAAAATGTATATTTTGCAAAACAAACAATAGTAATATTACACAAATTTGACATCATATCACAAGATTTATTATAATAAATTATTTCACAAAAAAAAACGGTATTGAGAAAGCTGGTAAACTTAGCCAGAAATACCTTAACATTTAAAACTCGTATACCAATACGTTGGAATTAAAGGGAAAGGCGCGTGCGTCGCAACGTATCCTTATCGCGTATTAACACATAGCCGCTCCCCGTCGTATTCCAATGTTTTCCAACGGTCGAGGTCAACGAATGCGGCATCATGGCGCTCCTACTGACCTATTTAGACTTGTCAACTGAAAGCAGATGTAGGTGACGCGGCAATACAGGGGATTTAGACATTGGATTTAAAGAGAAGTATGTATAGACTTTCTCTAGGACATCCAACATCCATTTAAATATAATAAACCATTTTCATACTATCCTATACAATAATTTTTACATAAATGCGCTAAAAGAACTAATATAATATTTTTTTATGATATTTTTTTTTGTATTAAAGTTTAAAGGCAAAAACTGTACTAAGTTACAGTATTAAATACCTGACACCTTCGATTGTGGGCAAGTGATTGGGTCATATGTTTCAAAATTTTCTAATTCTTAAGTTTGTTGCTACTGTTAAGGGCCTCATCATTATCTCCAGGCCCCACAAGCTCCTGATTGCTGGTCCAAGCTTTTAATTCACGTAAGATTTAGTTCCTAAAACTTTAGAGATGTGCAGTGTTCTCGATAATTTTAAGTTTTTAAAGACTGATATTTACTATTTCTTAGGTTCTTTCTTTTTCATCTGCAAACTAGCAAGATCAGTTAAAATAAATTTATTACCTATATATTGTGTAATTAAGGATTTTATTATAAAACAATTAAGTTTTAGTATAAATCTATAATTTAAAATTGTTATGTGTTATCTGTGCTTGCTTGCCTTTTCTTTACATTTACTTGTCCATTTTAAGGGTTATCTGTCCCTTGCCTTCGTGTAAAGGATGATTTAAAAAATATTTTTTATAAATATACGATTTTTTTAATGTTCAGTTCTGTAAGTTTCAAGGTAAAATCATGAAACTTTAACTTATACAGAATAACATTGTTTGACCAAGAGCAAACAAAATTTCGATTACCTATTATTTTTCCAACGATATAACGCAATTTGTCAGCGCGAGGGAGATCGTGGGTACTAACATGTTTGAACATTTTTTTAAATTCAGATATTTATGTTACATGTGTACCATTCCATTTATAAAACACCATTTGTTTGAAATCATACATACTTCCACAGTTTCAGGTATGTTAGAAAATTGATGGCTTTAAAAATGGCAACGCTGTAAACTGCGCGTCCATTCGCTGTTATCCTTGCCAGTGCAGTGTAGTTGCCTGCCATTTTTTAGAATAATAAAAAATAAAATTTTAATTGAAAATTTAAGTTATCTGTGGATGCTGTCTCACAAAATCCAGGTTTATTGTTCTAAATTGCAATTAGGTGCAGCAATATTATTTAGTGCTTAAAAATGGGAAATTCGGCTTGGACTTTTACATTTATTTTATTATAAACATAATAATGAAGGTTAAGTAATACATATACAAAAATCCATGTATTTTGCAACCTAATATAGAATTAACTACACCACGGCTTAAGCCGAGGCTTAAGCCGAGGCTTAAGCTAAAAACATAACCTCAATAATCTCACTTACCGCCGAAATATTCATCCGGGTTAGAATAGTCGAGTTTCTTACACACCACGCACTGATGAACCATTGTAGATAGCTATTAAATAAATCTACATAGTTGTATAGATCATAAACGCAGCTCGACAACACTGTAGCGTAAGAGATGAATGACATGACAAATTCCTTAAATTCAGAGCCGGCCGTAGTATAAAGGCCTGTACAGCGTTGCCACAGTGATTTCTAAAAATAATTTTACCAGTAGAAAATTTTAAAAAAGTCACATATAATAAGTCTAATATTTTTACTTAATAGGTACACACGACAAATAAATTCAATATAATAAATATAACTTCAAACACAGGCGGCAGATCGAGGGTAAGCAGCAGAAATTTGTCTTGATTTCTGTGAAAACGATCTGTGATCGGGATAAAATGTAAACAATACTGTCTCCTTTTGATATTATACGTCTATGGCATCTACACCAAATTTTGATCAAATCAGGTCACTGAATCCACAGCCACAGAGGAATATATTTAACAGCTATTAAATTATATTTTATTTTGACCAAATCGGCGTCGGCTAAGCTAGAGTTATCCTGCCAACGAATAGACAAAATATCTTCAGCTATAGGATGTTCGTTTTTTACATTAAAAAGGCCCGTTGAATCAAGCAATTAGGCCATTTTAGCTTATGCTGAATAAGAAAAAAGAAACGACATGTTAAACTAATTAATGCCCGTTTTTATAAACTCAAGTTACCCTTATCCCGAAGATATTGGCTCTCTTAACTCGAACAAACTCGTAATAAACTGCTTTAATTTCATTATTGAAGGTAACTCAAGTATATAAAACCAGGCATTAGAAGACATGTGACAGATAACTTTAAGAGGCTGTTCATATTTTTCAACATTTTCATTTGCAGGAGATTTTAACATCTGTAATAATTAATTAGAGGACAAAATAGCGGCTTGTGGACCAGTGTGGATGTGTACTGGATTTTGCATTGAGAGAATTCCGTAGCTACCCGTATTTACCGCATTAATGATAAATTTCCAGCTATTCCGCTGATGACGCGGGTCTCTGAGAGTAGCGTTCGTCATTGATCTTAGAAAGAGAGAGCATCAGTGGGCGACTAAGATGTGATATTAGAATTAGACAAAAATTTGAATTTTCGGTTCGCACAGGATGGTTCACGACGAGCTTGCATGAGAATTATATGAATAACTGCTGAACATAGGTTTCTGAAACTTTAAGGATTTAGGTTTATTCAACTAAAATATTCACAGGTTCCTGTCATTTTCGGTTATACCGGAAGAAGCTGTCAATTTTCGTTTTTTAAAAACAACGCGATAATTTTTATTATATTTTTCGATTAAGCAAATTCTATAGAACATATTTTGTCTGACTTTATCAGTTTTTGAGATATCTGGACTTTTTGTAATTATTTGGCAAATGCGTGGTGATCAAATAATCCATATAATTTTTTTACGTGAGCTCTTGAATTAACAGAATTTTCTTACCAAATAGCCAGATAGAACAAACCCGAACAAGCAAGCTTCAAAACTATATCTCAAAAACTGGTAGATTCAGCCAAGAACATGTATAAAATTTGCATAGAGTTTAATGGTTAATCGAAAAAATATTAAAAAAAATTGCCATGTTGTATTTAAAAAACAAAAGTTGACAGCTACTTACGGTATAACCGGAAATGAAAGGAACATGTGAATATTTTAGTTAAAGAGAGAGCGTACCGATAAACCTACATCCCCAAAGCTTCAGAAACATATGTTCATTAGTTCTCCATAATGCTCTAATGCAAGCTCCTCGTGAATCACCCTGTATAAAATGCTTGTTTTTTTCTTCATCGTTTGCGGTCTTTCTTGGTAATTTTACTAAATATGTTATCACTTTTCCAGTGTATTTTCTTCTGCCTTTCGGTAGATGACTGCTAGATGGAGTGAATTAAACACCCTGTCTTGCTACTGTAATTCAAAAATCAGTATGTACACACATACACTGGTCCATTAGCCGCTCTAATTTCCTCTATTTCTATCTATTTCCTCTATTATCTATACAGGGTGTCCGGGAACATGTGGGAAATCTCCCGGATATGAAGAAAACACGTGAAAAGAATACTATAGGTTCATATAAACTTCTTTCGTATCGGCCTCCTCTTCGGAGATATGGGCTCCCAAAGAGCACCAATGGAATCAAGTTTTTTACACATAATTATTGAACCACCTGGTATATTTCAATTATTTTTTAATATGATGTATACCAGGAAAGACCCGTCAAATTACCACCCAAGAAACTGTTGTGAATTACTCACAGCTGCAGGGACGGACTAGCTGTAACACTCACGGGCCCATTTTTTTTACGCCGTGTATGATGAGAACTTTGGACAATGTTTTTTACATACCTTTAACTATTGGCTAAAAATTAAGTACCTACTCTTCATTCATGTCGCTAATCCTAACCGTTTTCGAGAAAACGTCACTTTATTTACACTCCCCTAACTGCTCATGGGCTAACTATGAAAAAGCGGAATCTTGAAGGTTGAACATTGGATCGGAACAAAGATGTATCTTTTATTGAAATACCCGAAGCACATGATGTATATGAAATGCCGTTTTTTCGAAAACGGTTAGGATTAGCGACATGAATGAAGAGTACTTAATTTTTAGCCAATAGTTAAAGGTATGTAAAAACCATTGTCCAAAGTTCTCATCATACAGGGCGTAAAAAAAATGGGCCCATGAGTGTTACAGCTAGTCCGTCCCTGCAGCTGTGAGTAAATCACAACAGTTTCTTGGGTAGTAATTTGACGGGTCTTACCTGGTATACATCATATTAAAAAATAATTAAAATATACCAGGTGGTTCAATAATTATGTGTAAAAAACTTGATTCCATTGGTGCTCTTTGGGAGCCCATATCTCCGAAGAGGAGGCCGATACGAAAGAAGTTTATATGAACCTATAGTATTCTTTTCACGTGTTTTCTTCATATCCGGGAGATTTCCCACATGTTCCCGGACACCCTGTATATATAGGTTGTAGATGTAAAATACTCCAAAAAATTTTTTATTTTGTTTAAGATAAGAAAATTTATAATATTTTTCTTCTCATATTTATTAAATTTCTTGACTAAAGGAGCTACTAAAATTTGCCTAAAATAAGAAGCTAAAATAACAGAAGCGTTAATAATTAAAACATGTAGTACTTAGGTAAAAATAGAAATATATTTTAAAAATTGCTGTTTAATTGTTTAATATCTAATTATTTTTGGATTAACTCAATAATGCCGATGTCAAATTTGTATATAGCTAAAACGAGATTTATAAAGGTTCTCACAGGCTAGCGTGAACCAACGACGACCGCCCAGAACCGAAATCAGTCGTAGGGTTGCAACGATATTAAAAATCCATCGGTACGTGGACAATAGATATCAAAATTAATTCTAAAAGTGACTTTTCAGTGATGGTCACAAGACCTACTTTTATGCGAGAAAATAGGTTGTTTATTGCCCAGTAAAAAGGTCTTGATATGCCAAAATATTGCCGTGTAATCATTTTCATTAAGGGCGAAGTACGGTCCTGCTCGCCGGTGAAGGTCAATAGTTTATCAGTCGGCATTGCGCATGACATCTTCCGATCAGCTTTGTTTACATGCGCGAGGCCATAAATTTGCCACTTTCGCTTTTAGAGTTTGGCTATCTATAGATATACAGGGTGAGTCGGGAGGAACGGACCAAATTTCAGGAGTGTATTATACACGCGAAAACAATGTATAAAAACCCATATGTTCTTATCGGATATTCATTTGTTTTCAAGTTATAGCGCAATACCAAATAAAGAAAAGTTCATATATTAACGGTTTCCTAATCATAGCGTTCTTTTAATAAATGTTCAAAAATACCGCCATTGACTTCTAAACATTTTCTGCTTCTTCTAATTGCTTCATTTCTTTCTTCTTTAAAATTGGCTGCAGTATTTCTAATACGTCGAATTAGTGCATCCCGAGTGTCCACTTTTACTTTATACACTTCATTTTTAAACCAACCCCATAAACAATAGTCTAGTGCTGTGAGGTCTGGAGATCTTGGAGGCCAATTAATAGGACCACCGCGACCAATCCAACGCCCTGGAAATGTTTCGTCTAAATGTTGCTTGACCTGACGAGCAAAATGTGCAGGAGCTCCATCGTGCTGGTAATACATTCGCCTTCTGATATTTACAGGAACATCCTCTAGTAGTCCTTGTAACTCATGTTGTAAAAAATGTAGGTAGTTGTCTCCTGTGAGGCGATTCTCCAAAATGAAAGGGCCAATTAAATAGCTATCGAGCATACCACACTACACATTAACCGAAAACTTATGTTGAAAATTACTTTCAACTGTTGCGTGGGGATTTTCGATTGACCATACATGAGAGTTACGAGTATTATTAATACCGTCACGGGTGAATGTTGCTTCATCTGTAAAAAGTATATGCGATGCAACACGATGATTATTATTTATCCACCGACAAAATTCAATACGATTAGCATAATCTTCCGGTTCTAGGTGCTGTACTCTCTGTACATGGTATGGATATAAGCCTTGCTCGTGGAGTGTGTTTAATACTCTTTTTTGTGAAATGTCCAATTGAGTACCAATTCTTCTTGAGCTGGTCGTTGCATCTTCTTCTACTAAATCCAGAATATTTTCTACTTCTCCTAAACCTTGTCGAGTAGCTCGTTCAGATGTAATGTTGGCACTGGGAAGATTACCATTCTCGCACAAATTACTAAACACTCTGATAAACACATTTCTAGTCGGATGTCTGTGATGTGGATACCGTTGACGATATTCTTCAACAGCAGCTGTAGCACTGCCATTACAGAAACCACAAATAAACACCATATTTGCATATTCTAAATTTGAATAAATATTTGGCATTTTGTATCACTTTAATCACTCAAACTTGAAAATAAACGTTTAATTACTGCCACAATAGACTGATACATTGTCAAGACAACATCGGTGTCAAACACTCCCCTGCACAAAATGCCTCCAACTAAAAATTTTGGCTAAGTTTGATACTTCATAACTTTTTATATTTAACCAGTTTGTAAATACATTGATTGAATATCTTTTTATTGACAAAAATAAAAACCGATAACACCAACAAGAATTTTAATATGTCATAACAATGGCTGCTCGCAATCTTCGTGACATTGAATGAAAAGGTCAGTTATTCTTTCTTGCGGAATAGTCCGATATCCCTCTGTCAATGTCAACCTTAGCTCTTGCAACGTTTGTGGTGGAACAGGATGATGATGAACAGCTCTTAAGTTATTCTCATAAATGTTCCAAGGGGTTGCCATGCTACACGCGGGACGCGGGCCTTTCAAATCTTCTTAGTCCAACCTCATCCAGATGCTCGCTATATTCGCCACATGGAGTCGAGCATTATCATGCATTAAAATAAATTGGTTCCCAATTATAGGCACAATAAATTATCAGTATCTATTTCAAATTGTGTAGCTCGTACAAGAAATAAGATAATGGGGTAATTCAAGGAACAAAATGTTGGGAATACATCTAAGATTATAGCATAAAGAATATAAACACAATTATTCGCCTCAATTATTCCACACGGTGGTTTGAAATTGTGACAAAAATGTCATTAAATTTACCCCGGTAAAACATCACCTAAGCGAATCATGTTAATTATTAAATGAGGACAGAATAATTCCAATAAATATATACAGGGCGCCCCAAGTAAAGTGGCCTATTAGAAGTATCTCGAGAACTAAATCATATTTTATTTTGAAAATTTAGCTGGGGCTATAAGAGATGGTTTTCTACGTTTATAAAATATTTTCGATGGTGCGGTGTTGCCGGATCATACTGAAAGTGGTAGCAACTTCGGAATTATAAATGAATTACCCTATATATTATATTTTTTTTGGAATCTAGGTAAAAATCTAGAACAGTTTTCTGTATAATATCATATACCTATCTTTAAGAGTTTTTGAATTATAAATAATTTTGTGATTTTCTATCGCCGTATCGGGACCTGAAAAGAAAATCGTATCTTTTTCGCGGTTATAGCTAGGAAGCTGAAAATTTGACAATAGTTTCACAAGACCATCGCAATTTTATAATTTTGAACAGTATTTAATTAGTTTTATACAGGGCGTCTCCATAACAATATTTCTGAGGCAGATGAATTATTGCAAAAATCTTCTTTTTTTAAATGGGAGACCCTGTATTTGATATGTTTTGCTAATGGAGGATCGAATTTTCTATTTAATGATATTAAGTATTCCTATACCTATCTTCAGTATTTTCAGACTTATAGCGAAATTTGAAAATCATCTTATGAAAATATATTTTTTGATGGTGGTAGGATTAAAGAAATAGTATACAAGACACCCATCACAACAAGGGAAGATTTAGAAAATCGAGTACGAACAGCTTTGGGGTCTCTAGAAGAGAAAGAAAGAAATGAAAAAGGTGACAAATGAACATGTTATAACCACAATTTATGAATGTTTAAGAGCCAATCATTTTAAACATTTTAGTTATTAGTTATTTTATTGGTGTTGTTGCGTAATTTTGATTTGATTTATTTATTAATAAATTCCTTATTGGTTAATCATTTTTTTTACAACAACACAGACATAACGTCACATGGATTTTTCATTATTTTGTTTCTTTGAATCCACAGCCAACTACCAAAAAATATATTTTTATAAGATAATTTTTAAATTTCGCTATAAGTCCGAAAATACTGAAGATAGGTATAGGAACACTTAATATCATTAGATAGAAAATTCGATCCTCCATTAGCAAAACATATCAAATACAGGGTGTCCCATTTAAAAAAAGAAGATTTTTGCAATAATTCATCTGCCTCAGAAATATTATTATGGAGACGCCCTGTATAAACTAATTAAATACTGTTCAAAATTATAAAATTGCGATGGTCTTATGAAGCTATTGTCAAAATTTCAGCTTTCTAGCTGTAACCTCTAAAAAGATACGATTTTCTTTTCAGGTTTGTTCGGGTTTGTTCACAAAATTATTTATAATTCAAAAACTCTTAAAGATAGGTCTATGATATTATACAGAAAACTGTTCTAGATTTTTACCTAGATTCCAAAAAAAAATATAATATATAGGGTAATTCATTTCAAATTCCGAAGTTGCTACCACTTTCGGTATGATCCGGCAATATCGCACCATCGAAAATATTTTATAAACGTAGAAAACCATATCTTATAGCCACAGCCAAATTTTCAAAATAAAATCTCCTTTAGTTCTCGAGATACTTCTAATAGACCACTTTACTTGGGCACCTTGTTTATATCGGGCGATGAATCGTTGAGTTGGACATAGGAAATCCTATGTAAATTATTAAGTGGCTGGATATAGGTTCCCCTGTACATTTTATAGTAAAACTACTGCATTATAACTTTTTGAAGAAGTCGATATGGTAAAGCCATGTGCCGAGTTTGAATACATTTTGGTGAGCCTTAATCCTAAGCTATTCAATTAGACGTGATGACGAAAGCACGAAACTCTCATAGTTCAGGTAATACCAGTGGTGGTTCTTCCACAGGAGCACATATGCACGTGCACCCTCAAAACAAATAAAAAAATATTAATTTATATTCATTTAATATTATTTATCGTATAAAGTCCGACCCTCTATAGTATTTTATCGTACCGTCAAACCAAACTGTATATAGGCTCTCATAGTAGCGCGATCCGGCCAGCGCGCTAGTATTTAAATTGATGACGAGAAATGCTCGCTTATGCGCTCATATAGGCGGGACATAATGCAGTTTCTCTTTAGGATCAGGTGGCGGGGGATAGCGGGGATTTGGCGATTTTACATGGAAAAGTCGCACAATTTTGGAGTGCGCCTTTTGTGTGTGTGTGTTCGTGCATGTGTAGTAATTCGAGCGTGGATGTTTCAATATTTTAATATTAAGTATATATTTTATTTATTAAAGTTAAAATGAATAGTTTGGCTGTGGACTATTTAAAAAATTACTTTAGCTCTTTGAGTTTGGAGCAAAAAATTGAAGTGACGAATGCGGGAACACCTAAACCCGAAAATAATTTGCCTTGGTTTCACAATTTTTGGAAGAATCATCCCAACCTTTTCTTGGAGTGTCATGGGTATCGAACCATGTTTCGTCAAGGTAAATAATTGAACGATTTTCTTCTCTAAATTGTTTAACAGCTGTTAAATATTTAAGTCTCCATTCCCGTAAACGTTGAGATTCCATTAATGTTTGTCTTTTATCAATGCTTCGGTATTTAAAACCCATTTTACGCAATATTTTCCTAAGGCTTGAAAGGCTACAAGAGATATTTGTTTCGTCTTTAATCAGCCGCTCTTTGAGGGAAATCGTGGGTGAGTTTGTGCCTCATACATTTGGTAAATCTTTCTTCTTAATAAATCCATGTCATTGTGCAAGAATCACTCCGATTTTTTCTAGGATTAACAGGTTTAAGTACTATGTCTCTTACCGAAGATAAAGGAGTTTTTGTCAAAGTAGACGTCTCTGCTAAAGCATCCATCGAATTAGAATTTCTACTCAACAACGATTGATACACATTTTTAATTATTAGTTTGGCATCGCTAGATAAATGCTTTCTTTTAAAAATTACACTTGAAGATGCCCCCCTATCAGCACAATTCCAAGGACGCCACATTCTACCACTAATAAGCCTAACTAAAAATTACTCGCCGGAAAACCACTAAAGATTCAAATTATTTAAAATCACTTTGTATTTATATATGCATCAGGCATAGGTATAAATTGAATTTGTATACCTGGTCCGGCTCTGCGGGAAAAGGTTTTAAAATTTGGGATTTCCTTATTTATTTTATGGTCGAAGGGATAATGAGGTTTATTGCAGTCAAAAGATCAACGGTGTAATTCTGCAAATACTATACAGTTGTTGTTTAAAATAATTTCATGATACGTGTGTCACGAGCCGCCATTGGGTAATACAGCAAACGACAGCACATAATTTCTACAATACTATTGCTAAAAATTGACGTAAAGTCGGATATAAACGAATAATAAAAATATTATCATTTACACTAATTGCATTGTCAATGTCAAAATTTAAATTGCTAATGTCAGCTGCATTACCTGGAGTTTATAATAAGCTCACCACAATGTACTCAAACTCGGCACGTGGATTTAGCATGTCGGCCTCTTAAAAAAGTTATAAAGTAGCTTTCTATTCAAATATACAGAGGGTCCAATATTCGGCCACCTCACAAATTCTATGTTAAAAATAAATAAGTTATGAAACATCAAACTTAGCCAGAATTTTGAAGTGGCGGTATTTTGTGCCGTTCATAGTAGATGATGAAACTTAAAATTTGACAGCTTTGACGTGACTTACTTATACTAACTCGGACAGTGATTTAAGTATCTTACAGCTATCAATGTCGTGTATAGTATCTGTCCTTGTGATAGAATCGGGTTGGTTCGTGGAAGCCTTAAACCTAGTTATAATTTATATATACAATGAGTCCCAGAAGAAATGTCTAAATTCATTTAAAATTCAGCGGTAAGTTTTTTCAAAAAACGCTCGTACCCGTCGATTTTGATTTTTTAATTTTTTTTTTGGGGTAATTTCATTTATACAGGGTAGCTCAAAAATAAGTTACGACCATCAACTTATTTTTTCAAATGAAAACATATATTTTTTATTTCATTTTTGAATTTTGCATTGAATTCTAAGCATGTTTCATGTACCATGTCCTATACATAAACTCAACAGTTATTGAAAAAATTAGGATTGAACTATAAGTAAGACCTGTTTATTAAAAAAAAACACAACAAAATAAAATTAAATGTTGAAAATGTGCGCCATTTACGGCTTGACAATATCCAAGACGATCAATAAACTCTCTTTGCACGTTTCCAACCATTTCCGGAGTTATGACACGAACTTCTCTTCGGATCCTTTCTTTCAACTCCTGCATATTGTTTGGCCTGTTAACAAATACTTTTGATTTGAGGTAACCCCACAAAAAAAAGTCCAGCGGAGTTAGGTCTGGCGACCTAGCAGGCCATTCGATAGGTCCTCTCCTTCCAATCCACCGATTGGGAAAGGTTTCATCCAAAAATGGGCGCACAGTGGCCGCATAGTGCGGAGGAGCACCATCTTGTTGGAATATCAGTTCTTCGTCAGGGGAGTCTGGATCCAATGGATTCAGAAATAAAGCCACTAATGCTGGAATTAATTCTAGTTGGAGAAATTCGAGATATACTTGTCCAGTTAAAGACTGTTCAAAGAAAAATGGACCAATTACTCTTTCGCGTACGATTCCACACCAAACATTTATTTTCTTAGGGTACTGGCTGTGAACCTCTATCATCCAATGCGGATTTCCTGTTGCCCAATATCGACAATTTTGTCTGTTCACATTACCATTCAAATAGAACGTAGCTTCATCCGAAGAAATAATATTTTTTACTAAATTAGTATCTAGATTGCACATATTTTGCATGCGTCCGCAAAACTCACTTCGCCTATCGAAATCATCTTCAAATAACTCATGCACTGGAATAACTTTGTATGGGTGATATTTGTGCTTTTGAACTACTCGGTGAACAACAGATTTCGGCATGTGTAAATCGGTCCCAATGTGCGACAGGGGAGTACATGGATTTTCTTCCAAGGAAAGCAAAACGTCAAGTTGTTCATTTTCATCTCGAGTAGGACGACCAGATTTAGGCAAATCTCTAACATGACCGAATTCTCTAAACTTAGCCTCTATTCTACTCACCATCTTTTGACATATGGGAGGACGATCAGGATGGATGTCATTAAATAATTGGGCTGTTTCTATTTGAGTACGTGTTTTATCACCAAACCCAACCATGCATAGAATTTCAATTTTCTCCCGTTCCGTTAACTTCACCATTATTGTGAAAACCGCAACTTTGAAACTACGCTTGAGAATAATTATACTTATTTGAAATAAAATTGGCATACATTTTCTATGAAAATAAACGGTGACAGTGAGACAGTACACTCTTACTTATTATGGAGCCCAAAATGCCATATTGCCAGAAGATTTGATAGATCGTTGGATTCCCTAAATGATATGTTCAATCCTAATTTTTTCAATAACTGTTGAGTTTATGTATAGGACATGGTACATGAAACATGCTTAGAATTCAATGCAAAATTCAAAAATGAAATAAAAAATATATGTTTTCATTTGAAAAAATGAAGTTGATGGTCGTAACTTATTTTTGAGCTACCCTGTATACATGAAATTACCACAAAAAAAAAATTAAAAAATCAAAATCGACGGGTACGAGCGTTTTTTGAAAAAACTTACCGCTGAATTTTAAATGAATTTAGACATTTCTTCTGGGACTCACTGTATGTGAACCTATGCTTGTGAATCATATCTTACTGTC
The DNA here is from genome assembly GCA_963991005.1 of Barypeithes pellucidus. Taxonomy (NCBI): domain Eukaryota; kingdom Metazoa; phylum Arthropoda; class Insecta; order Coleoptera; family Curculionidae; genus Barypeithes; species Barypeithes pellucidus. Next base: position 53,159,381 of record OZ022562.1, on the reverse strand, counting down.
TTCTTTAGGTGGAATCATATGGAAAATATTTGTATTATTAATTTTCAGAAAACATGTTATTCCTCATGATATAAAACCTAAGATTAAATAATCAGACATCAAATTGTTGCAGTCGTTTACAAGGTGTCTTAAAAAATGTGAATCTTGCTTTAGAGTAAACTATCATTACTTTTGACATGAGGGAAAATTGTTTCTAAATTTTGTAAATTACATAAAAAAATACACTGATTATTTGACAGTGAACGCCAAATCGTATTGGATTTTTTAAATATTCGTTATTAAAATTAACAAACTTAAAAGTACTTTATTTTTCATTTATCCACTATTTACTTATAATACCTTAGTTGCTATTAACATCATCATAATATCATATTAAATATGAGCGGGCGATAAAGTTCATAATGCCTGGTTATTAAAGAAAATATTCAACAAAATTGGCATTATTTTTATAGTTATTTTTACATAATATTATTCTGTTTTTCCTATACAGGGTGTAACATAAGGGTTGGGAATAAATTAAACAATGGATTTCTTAGTCAAAAATAATAAAAATTTTTCATATAAGGATGTGCTCTACGGGATTTCGTTTCCAAGTTACAGGGTGTTGAATTTTTCTTAAACATTTAGTTTTTGTTTAATATCTTTTGAACGCTGGCAGATAACAAAACGAAATGTTAGCAGTAACTTCACTTGATAATGCCCTAGGAGAAGTAAAAAAATTGTCTTCCTAGGATACTCAGTGGCGTGCATACGGATATTGCCGTAGGGTTTTTTAATGAAAAATGTGGTACGCCACTGGTAGAATTATTTTTTGTTAAAATTTATTAATTTTCCTTTTATTCTAAACAAACTTCCCCTCTTGCGTTTTCTTTGTATCTCTTGCCATTTTCCCGTAATTAAACATTTTGCAAATATCAGTTTTCAGCAATTTCAGTAAATAACAGTAATAAAATAACACTTAGAAATTGAAAACAATTATTTTAGTAAGCATGTAAACCAACACAACAAACAAAATTACAAAAGGTGCTGAAAATATTGCCCCTCAACTTCAATACATTTTTCAATGCGTTTTCTCATGGATTGTCTTACTCGTCCAAATATTCCAGGCATCTCTCGAATTTGCTGACAACCCATTTTAACTCTTTGAGGAAGAATCTGTACGTTAGAAATGGGAACGGAATAAACCATGTTTTTTAAGTGCCTCCATAAATAATAATCCAATGGATTAAGGTCGGGTGAACGAGAAGGCCACGCTCTTGGCCCTCCACGACCTATCCATTTATTGTGGTACGTTTCGTTGTGGTACTTCTCGCCTAAAGTGAGCTGGAGCGCCATCATGCATAAACCACATTTGCTGTCGCGTTTCAATTGGAACTTCTTCTAATAAAGGTGGTAATCCATTTTGAAGGAAATCCAGATATGATAATCCGTCTAATCTATTTGGTAGTACTACAGGACCAATCAAATAATCGCCAATTATTCCTGCCCAAACATTAATAGAAAATCGTTGCTGGTGCCGGGATTGTATGATTCCATGAGGGTTTTCATCAGCCCATAGATGGTTATTATGAAAATTAATTATGCCATCCCTTGTAAATCCAGCTTCGTCCGTAAATAAAACGGATGAGTAAAATGAATGGTTTAAATTGCATTTATTTAAGAACCATGTACAAAATCTAAGACATGTGTGCATAATCCTCGACAGAAAGAGCCTGCACTCATTGTAGATGGTATGGGTACAATAAATTATCATGTAGGATTCGTTGGACTGTCATATGGCTCTTTCCATTCTTCCAATTCTTCTAAAAAAGCAAAATTAAATAACTTAACTGACAATGACATTATCAGAAAATATCATGGTCCAAGGCATGCTCGATTTTGTTCCTATTACCCTCAATTTCCTCTGTAACCTGTGGAAAAACTGATATTTGCAAAATGTTTAATTACGGGAAAATGGCAAGAGATACAAAGAAAACGCAAGAGGGGAATTTTGTTTAGAATAAAAGTAAAATTCATAAATTTTAACAAAAAATAATTCTACCAGTGGCGTACCACATTTTTCATTAAAAAACCCTACGGCAATATCCGTATGCACGCCACTGAGTATCCCAGGAAGACAATTTTTTACTTCTCCTAGGGCATTATCAAGTGAAGTTACTGCTAACATTTCGTTTTGTTATCTGCCAGCGTTCAAAAGATATTAAACAAAAACTAAATTTTTAAGAAAAATTCAACACCCTGTAACTTGGAAACGAAATCCCGTAGAGCATATCCTTATATGAAACTTTTTATTATTTTTGACTAAGAAATCCACCGTTTAATTTATTCCCAACCTTTATGTTACACCCTGTATTAAATGTACAATATTTGAATTTTCCTAAGAATGAACAAACCCAATATTTGAATTTTCCTAAGAATGAAGCTGGACCAACTATGAGATTTTGCGACTCCATTGCTAAGCTTTTCGATGTGTATGCGGATTCCTCTTCCATTTCAACATTAATTAACATATTTTCTTTTTCGGTAACAGAGCTTGCTAATCCGTTTATCGACGTGATGCTTTCCTCAATATAATCCTCCGCTGCGCTAGTACTCTTCCACTTTCCCTATAGCTTAAGGGTTTCAAGGGAAGCACCACCCCCGATAAGAAGTATGGACGAGGTCCGACGTAGGCAATGTCCTGTATATTCCTTGGTGTTTTCTAAATTAAGAAATTTTAATATGAATGAAGGAACACATCCTAGTGTGTTTTTGCCCAAAGGCATAGCTATGCTTTCACCATTTCGGTATGTAAGAAAAAATCTGCGTTCCTTAATTCCTTTTATCCTTAATGCAAGATACTGTACAACCAATTTTAAGGCATCTGCTTGGTCTCCTTCGATTATAGTAAAACTTTTTGGCCCAGCAGTTTTAGTTTCTGGTACCTTGACAAGCATAACAGGACTCATCCTCAATATAATCAATGGTAATTTCTACCATCTCATCCCGTCTTATGCCGCCAAATACTCCCACTACGAGTACCACTTTATGCAGCAGGAAGGTATCATTCGGCGAATTTTTAATAAAAGTTAAAATTTTTGTTCACTTCGGTTTGATTTAACTTTTAAAAATGCTATTAATTGACAATATCTTGAAATATTAATGTTTTCCTTTCAGACCTCAACTGGGAATATTTTGTCCAAATACTATTTGGAGTATATTTTTCCGGCTAAAATAAAGTAAAAATAATTAAAAATTATTATTACCAATGAGCAAAAAGGTTACATACCAATCCCTGAAAGTAAGCCATCATTACTGTTTCAGTAGTCACCGTAATTTGAGTTCTTAGTTTCCATTGTAGAAAATTTTCATAATCCTTGTCGTACAGGACTTTATACTTTGCCGGTAATAAGTTTTCCTTAGCGTTTTCGGCATTTTCTAAAATAGTTTGTGAAATTTCCATATTTTCGTTTATAAAACGTAAAAGACGCTTAAAATAAACAACACTTAGCAACCGTCAAACTTATTCTATGACAACCAATCAAAGCTCAGTTAATACTAAAAATTGGCGAAAATAGTTTTAAATAAATGCAGGAATGCATGTTATTTATATTTTAAATAGATGAAAAATAAAGTATTGTATACACCACAGGCGTTACTAGACTATAATGCCCATCAGGCGAAAATTATCCCTCGGGCCAAAGGCCTTCCGGGCGGGTTCCTTTCGTCTTCCGGGCATTATAGTCTACGTTACGCCCTTGGTACATAAATAACTATTATGTCATACCAGTACATTATTGTGTTTTTATACCTTAGATACCATCTACATAATGGATTACTTTATGCCCGTGCAGGCATAACGTACACGATTAACTTATTCTTTATTAACAAAATAACAAAATCTAAATTTACGTTTATATATTATTTGGTTATATTTATATAGAACTGACAATTTTGGAAGGTTCCTAATTTCCTGCAGCAAAGGGTGACTCATGATTCATTGTCTGGGTCTCTAGTTCCTGTAAGGAAATGCGACATCCAGATGGTACGCCTGCCAACATCCCTGGAACCTCATTTTTTGAGGATATGCTATCCTCTAAATATCCTTCAGCAACTATGGCACTCTTCCATCCACCATAGCGCTTCAGCGTAGTCATACTTGGTCCAGCTTCTGCTAAAAGAGTTGCCGACGTTCGACGTAAACAATGACCAGTGTACTTTCGAGGTTTCGGCTATTTCTGTAGGTTTTGCGTTGCCTTTTCAGTCTTGTTTTCAATTTCGTCGGGAATTTCAAAACCTTGTTCCATTTTTGATTTTTGACTTTGACACATTAAACATTTGAATACTTATCTCCCTAGAAACAAAAACGCAGGCTCTAATAATGCCAAGGTAATGTCGCAGGTAAGAATAAAAAATTGGTAAATCAAATTAAATGTTAAAAAAATATTTATTATTCAAAACGAACTGGTATGACATAAAAGTTTGTATGCACCACGGGTACAAATAGATAAATACACTCGGGCGACTTACGAACCCTCGGGCCAGAGGCTCTCGGCTTTGTAAGACTGTCGCCCTCAGGGCTTAATCATCTACTTAGTACTCTTGATACATAAATAACTATTAGGTTAGAAATAGTTAAGTTATATGTTCTTAACTTTCTTAGTATAATTTTTTAAGATTTTTGCATACTATATGGCGGACAAATGGCTGGTTATGTATAATATAGGTTAAATGTGTAAATCTGGCTTTAAGCGACACGATATAACGCATTATCGAAAATGTTATAATGAATGAACTGTATCTTCAGGATCAAAAAATAGCTTCGATTAGGTTCTCATTTAAAAAAAATAATGAAATTGTGAAAAAACTGAATTTTTCTATTCAATCTAGTTACGATTCCAATTGTTTGCATTTCGTCATTACTAATTTCCAAAATTATTTATGTATAAAGCCATTTTAGCAAGGCTCATTTTAGCGATTTGATTTATTGATAATGCAGAGTGTCCCTGGATGGGGGCAAATAATGAACCTACTTTTTAATTTCTCGACTTTTGCTTGTAAAAAAATTAAGATTTGTCATTAGAAAATTTAGTTTTTGTATACAGGAAGGTCAAAATCTAACTTAATTTTTCGTTTTTAAGAAAAATGCCATTAGGAGATATTGGTTTTCGTCATAATTCAAGGTAAAAAAAATTTATTTCACATTATCACTGTTTGTTTTTTAAAAAAATAAGTAGTAGTATTTAAAATAGCATTTTCTTTAAAAACTTTTTATTCAAATGATAAACAAAAAATAAATTTTCTTTAAATCTTCAATTATGAGGAATAAGGTAATTCTAACGAACAAACTCAATGACATTTTTCTTAAGAAGGAAAAATTAAAAAATATTTTGACCTCCCTGTATACAAAAACTAAATTTACTAATAACCAATCCTAATTTTTTTACAACCAAAATGTTTTATAAAGAATGATTTTTTGTCGAGAAATTAAAAATAGGTCCATTTGTGTTATAGGTAACCGCATCCAGGGACACTCTGTATGTTTTAAAATGTAATATATCTTATTTTTTATACCTAGCTTTGAACTTCTAAATTTAAAGGAGAAAATTGCACGTTTTAAAAGTATTTTGGCCTATTTTTCTGGAATTTTTATTATGGTCTTGCCATACATTAAGAGAATACTTCTTCTCTATGGGCACAAAGTGCCTAGTCTACAGGGTGTGTGGACAAAACGTCGAAAGGGCCGCGTAACAAAAATTAGTATTTATATTCGATATGTTACTTCAGATTCTAAACTATAAAATATCAACATTTTCCGCGATTTACTGGCATTCATGTATTTTATTTTCATACAGTGTCTCCGATTAAGTCGACACGATTGTTAACTCGGTTATTATTATTTAGAGCTACGATGTGTTCGTTAAATTATAAACTAGTAGCATTTTTTCCGTTGATTAAAATGGCAGGAACGGAAAAACAATTGAACATCGCGTTTCTGGATTAGGACATCCTGTATACTTCTCTATATGATGGTCGCTAATAAATTTGTGAACAAAGAAGCTAATATCCACTGTCGGCCTGCTCGGCAACGGCAAGACATAGACTCGGCAGTTAGTAATAGTGCCGATTAATCGGGGACACCCTGTATAGGGGCAGTTTCTACCACAATATGGGGGTGGTTCTCGTCTAATATTTGAGAAAGTTACTGCTTATTCACGTTTTTTTAGAATGTATTCGTATCTATTCCCTATATCCGAATGTTTCACCCCTTTTTCGGGTTCGTTTTTTACTGTAGCGCAAAAATTTGAGATATACAAAAATTGTTTCCATATCAAATTCGGGTTTAGCGTCGAAAACGACATGGGAATATCTTATACAACGTGTTCAGAAATAATCTTAACACAGTTATGAAACGTTTTTATTTTTTAGTTTATTCCAGTTAAATCAAAATTTTTGAGCCAGCATACAGGATATAACGAATTCGGGCTTCACAATTGGGATTTCGGGAACGGTAAGAGATACAAAATCGGTTAAATTGGGACAGTATATAATTATGGGCCCAATAATACGCCGCAAAGAAAACAAAAATAAATACATGGGCTTTGTGTTGTTGTGTATCGGTTTCTATTTTTTCCTGACTGATGTCCAAAAATAAATTTCACTTCACGTCATTGTTACTTTTTATTCTCCACAAGATGACATAATCAGATTTTTAATTCGACGTTTCGTCTTTGGGTCACCATCATCAACGTATTTTTTACATATTGGTCTGGATTCTTTTGTATAAATTATGAAAGAGGAACTAATTCTACGTTCAGCGGTATACAACATTTATGGGTTTTCCGATGTTTTGTTCCTTAAATCGACCATCTTCATTAAAATACTTCTAGTGCGTTCCTGCAATTTACTTTTGTTTCGAAGAAAATGAAGATTTTTAAATTAATTTTGCTTTTTGTGTCCTTAATTATTATTAATATTATTATTAATATTACATACTACTAATGTTTCTTTTTTTATTTCAAACTGATAGTTTTATCAATGTAAGTACCGGGTGTCCCATTTCCGACACATTTATAGGGTATCTCCGTAATTGTTAGTACTATCAAAAAAGTAATATATGTGTCATGTGTTCATTTGGGTCAAACTTAAAATTGTAAAATCAAAATTTGAAAATTTTCGCTCGCTTAAGAGATAGGGCGGAAAATCAAAAATTTGACAATTTCAAAATTACCCTATATTTTCTTAGTTAAAAGAGATACAGAAACATATATTATACAGAAGTTTATTTATATTGATTGTTGAATAATTTGCAGTTTTGAGAATAGTATACGGGGTCAGGTAAAAAAGTTATCGAACCTAACCTCATTTTTTTAAATGGAACACCCTATATATTTTTATCTAAAATGATACTATTTTAAATTCTCGTTTCAAATATATAACACACCATGGATGATATTGGTTTCCTAGGCGATTTATTTAAACTTTATTACTTTAAACCACAGAAGATCATGAAACAAAAGCTAATATCCTAGAAACAACTATGTTAACTATTAACATTCATTTTTACATATTCATTCGCGAAAACGACCTATCAAAATTTTGAAAAATTTGATATGATATCAGTTTATACTGAAAGTGGAAACAAAACGTAGAAATGGCGCTAAATGTATATTTTGTTCGCTATCCGGAAGGAGGGTTTAAGGACATATTCCGAACATTTGCGATGATTTCCGTTATTTTTTACTTTAATCTGAATCTTTTATTTCGTTTCAAAGTAATAAAGTTTAAATAAATCGCCTAAGAAACCAATATCATCCATGGTGTGTTACATATTTGAAAGGAGAATTTAAAATAATATATTTTTAGATTAAAATATACAGGGTGTTCCATTTAAAAAAAATGAGGTTAGGTCCGATAACTTTTTTACCCGACCCCGTATACTTATTCTGAAAACGGCAGTTAATTCAACAATCAATATAAAGAAACTTGTGTATAAAATATTTTTCTGTATCTCTTTTAACTAAGAAAATATAGGGAAATTTTGAAATTGTCCATGTTTTGATTTTCCCCCGTATCTCTTAAGTGAGCGAAAATTTTGTTTTACCATTTTACACCTACATTACTTTTTTGATAACACTAACAATTACGGAGATACCCTATAAATGTGTCGGAAATGGGACACCCGGTACAAGTAATTTATTCGATTAATACAAATAAAATCAGCACTTTGTTAAGACTTTCGAAACGAACCGAATGTTTTGAAACAAAAGTAAATTACAGGAACGTACTAGGGATATTTGAATGAAGATTATCAATTTAAGGAACAAAACGTCGAAAAACCAGTAAATGTTGTATACCGCTGAACCTAAAGTTTCTCCTCTTTTATACTTTTATAATTTAAACAAAAAATCTAGGCCCATATTTCAAAAAAATTAAGTTGTGATGGTGGCCCAAACACGAAACGTCGCATTAAAGGATGGCATCTTGCCGAGAATCGAAAATAGCAATGAGAAAGTGATTTTATATCTGGACATCTCTTCGAACAAAGTCAGGAAAAAATAAAAACCGAAAGCCCCTGTATTTATTTCTGATTTTTTTTTGTCGCATATTATTGGGCCCATAATTACGCAACTTTGCGCAATTTAACCGAGTTCGTATCTCTTGCCGTTTTTGACGACCTGTATACGGGTCAAAAAATTTATGAATATAAATTTCGTATATTTGATTTTAATTGCGACCCCATTTTGGACACGTCCTGTAGAAACGAACTACAACATTGTAAATTTTTTTAAAAAATGTTTGAAGGCCAAACGTCGTCTGAACTGTGCCATCTCCTTTAGGTAGAATCGAATTTATGCTATTAATTGTTAGGAAAGGTAGATTTTCTTATATATGTGATGTTACAATAATACTACTTACAGCGAGGACCAAAAGTTCACCCCCGACCCTGAAAAGAAATAATTTTAATAGCCAAATAGAAGTTACGAAAATTGTTTTATCAAAAACTTAAGTGGCGATAGAACTTTTGGTAGTCACTATAATATATAAATAATGTTAACCTTATAGGCTTTAAATGTACATCTAAATAAATTATTTATTAATAAATAATCTTAAAACTTTAAAATATTAATTATATTAATAACTGACGCAGTGTCATCTGTTTGTTTCGAATTATATTTAAAAAAACTGTATTTATTATATTTGTTACATTTAATATTATATTTTTAAGAATTATATTTATGTCCAAATGTGTTGTTTTTACCGTATTTTAAATTTTAGATGGTAATGTAAATGTATAATAAATTATTAACAAAACAAGCAGGATAGTTTCATTTTTAGTATTCCGTATACAGCGTGTTTGGTAGCTTAACATTACAGAACCGGATATAGTCATGGACGGACACGCAATCCCACTGGCTTCATCTATTAAATACGTCTTGGCATAACCACGTTGTGGTAATCGCCAAGATAGCTTCTCAGAAACTTGGTGTACTCTTCCGAACCAGAAAGTTGTGCACACCTCAATAACTTTTGACATCACTATAGAAAGCCCAGAATCGATCATCACTAGAGTACTGCTCTCATGTCTGGAGCTCTGCACCCAAACATACTCGTCGGCTACTGGATTATAACGCTATAACTCTTGCTAAAAGGTTTTACTTAGTTGAAAACCTCCTTAGCCATAGTCGAATATCCAAAATATTGTACAGAGTGGCCAAAGAATGTGAAATTGATCTAAGGATAAAATAACCTTATCTAATACATCAAAATGCTGTTTGGACGCTCTCTAGAATTATGATCTCTCTAAACATGGTGACGAGAAACAGCCACCTATCAGATATAATTAATTAGGTAATTTTGTAAAACGAATCAAAATTTTATTTCAAGACCAAGTAGTGGTGTGTGGCCAAAGATCTTACAAACTCCAGATAGAATTGTTTATATTTGTAGTTGACGTAAGGAATGCAAACCTACACTCCCCGCCTTGCTGTTATGTTTGCAGCATAGCCAGATTGTCCTATTTATCGCTAAGGTATCTGCAAAATCCCAATTAAAAATTTGTTAATTTGACAATTACAACTGGTTTAAGGTTAATCCGCAATTGCTTTTAAAATAAATTTATTTCCCAATAATTTTACTATAAATTGTGCATAGGCCTTGAGAGATTTAGAAAAAAAAATATTATTATACATAAAAGTTTGAAATAAGCCGACTGCACTCTGGCAACATCAACGCTACAGCTACTACGCTCTACGGCACAAAGTCAAACTTTATCAATGGATCGGATTATAGTAAACAATACAGTGTTGCTGGTCACTGCTAACTGTTTTTAGGGGAGTGTTTATATATTTTGGTTGTTTTTATTTTTTTTTGTGAGTATTGGTGAAAAATCGTCTTTATTATAAACAATGATGGTGCATTCACGTATAGTTTGTAAAAGAGTGGATCATTTAAGCAAGGATTTATCTTTTCTTCGGTAAGTATGGTTATGTTTTAATATGATTGTATTGATATGATTTCTGATATAACCATTGACGTTTAAAAGGTTATGGACCGGTCCGTGGAGCTAGTCCGGGCAAAAAGCAGTCGAGTTGGTTTATGTCTTAATATAAATCTTGCATTTACAAGATGGTTGAGTCTTGTGCGGTCATAAAATACTTCACTAGAAGATGCAATGGTGTTAAATTAAAATTTCACAGGTTAGTAAATATATTTAGAAATTTGATTTTGAGTACAGGTCGACAAGTTTATCTGTAGCTACGAAAGGAATGGGGACAAGAAAATTTCTTGGGTTAACAATGTTGTCACATATATTAAATCTTAATTTAATAATCTCTTACTGAGAAAACCATTACATCTCCGCATTTAAAATAAATTGTAAAAGGTATATAAGAAACTAATATTCTATTATAGTTTCAATGTTCTTAAACCTTTCTTTTCATACTATTAGTTTCAATATTTAATTTCAAAATAAAATATATTTTTATTAAAGTACTTCTAATCTAGAAATAGGGCAACATGGTGCAATATCCACGGCAACCATGGGTAACAGGTGGTTAGACCTAATTTGATAGATTATATCCCAGATAGACGATGACGAGACGCGTCTGGTGACAAGCCCATTGTGCCGGCGTGGTTGTTCGGCAATGTCCAATATGCTTCATCCAGTTGCGTAGTGAAAGGAAGAGCAAGAATTATTATATTATGTTAAATTGTATTTTTTGAAAAGGGTGAATGAATATACTCGTGGTAAAACCCTTCATAGTCAAACCCGTGAAGTGATTGCCAATGTGTAGAGGGTGTGTGATGAGGAATCGCAAATTAATGCATTTACATTGCCACTTAAGCGAAAGCTACAAAGGGGATAAATCATGATCCAGCATCTAGGAAGTTTCAATTGTTTGAACTAGTTCAGCGTCATAAAACTCCCAAAAATGACAAAAATGATGTGGTGGACAACGTTATCAGGCACACTCCTTTAAGAGCACCCCCGTATATGTGCCAATTAAACCATATTGAGATATCTTGCGCTCAAATTAAACATTCCATTAGAGAGCGCAATACATCAGGGGATTTTAGTATCTCTAAACTAAGAGAGCTTCTGGATGAAACAATGACCTCAGTGATTGATAGCAGTCGATTTAGAGTTTTGTCGACATGTTATCGATATAGAAAATAAGTTTTAGGAAACTGATTATATGATGAAGGAGATTGAACCCATTATAATACAAGTTGGGGCTGATACTAATGATAGTGTAACAGTGAAGGCGAAGAAGGTGAGGTGAAGATGAGTATGTACTGATTTTTTTTTGAATATTTTGCTGATTTGTCGCAAAACCATATTTTATGTTTCTTTGACATTAATATGACGAAAACTGAAAAATTGTCATTAATCGATTAACTTTGTAGCTGTTTTTTCCAAAGAATGGCATCTTGTAAAACGTAATTATTTAAACGTTGATAAAAATAATTACCTACCGTCAAATAAAATGAAATTATTGAAGAATTTCCTATTTTTATTACATTATTAAAATAATAATAGCACGCCCATGACTCGGCAATGGCTATAACATTCGCCGCGTTCCGCGTGACTTGCGATCGATATTATTTAATAACTACCGATCTAATAGGGGTGCCACTTTTTCGTAAAATGGGTTCTGCAGATGAAAGGATAAAGAACATAACGGTATTTTTAAAACTGTTTTAATCAATTAAATTGTTATTATTTTGCATTAGTTAACAATGATAATTATTTTTCTTGTTTTATTTGGACGATTCTAGAATGTCAAGGTTAAAAAGTGTGCGGTGTGTGTAGATTCTAAGAAAAACAGCAATTTCTGGACAGTCGTGTATATGTCATTAGCATGAGACCGACGATATTGCCACGCTTATCTGAACAAAACTCGAGGTACCAAGTAGGTATGCACGAAATAATTTTGTTTCATTATGTTAAGCGTTATCAGTTAATACATCGGGAACCGCGAGATGATAAAAGGATTAAACTATTTAACTATTAATGCAAAACATATCATTGTAATATCTTTTCAAATAATAAAGGTTGAGATTTTAGTGTAGTATAAAATAAGTTAATAATGGGTAGTTCCAAAAGGTGCTCTACGAGTCCGGTAGGTTTTAGTACAGGTTTGGGACATATGAAATTATTAGATCTAAACTGTGACTGATTGAATTTACACGTCGCGTCGGGCAAGGTGAACATGTTAAGAAATTCCTACAATAAACTTTTATATTTATGTCGAACCGGGTGAAACCCGTAGTCTCCCGCTCGTGTGGTAATCTCCGTTCTGTACCTGATGGGTAAGTGTGTGTCCACAACGGTGCACAGCCCCTCGCCCTTAGCCTGATACCATAGCACAGCACAACCTCGCTTGAGCTTCACACAGTAGTCCCTCGACATCGAGATATAAACATGTACTTACTTATATGCTTAAACAAAAATCAAAATTGCCAGTTCATCCCATTAACGTAAAGCCAAGATTCAATGGAGAATTTTATTACCTTTATAATGATCTAAGGAAATATTCCCAACGCTTTTTTGAAAATATGAGAATGCATATAGATACTTTTGATTATATCATTACTTGGACTTTTATGTAGGTAGGACAACACTATTTAAAATAACACTTAAAGTGTTAAAAATTATTCCAGTATACCTTATTTTTTTCTAATTAATTAATTACGATCCTGTTTAAACATATTTTTTAATGTAACATCCTGTATATTAACTGATTTTCCAATTTCACGTCAAAGTCTGAACGTAATTTATATAATATAGCGTTCATCGGAACAAGATGACAAGGCACAGTCCATGTTTATATCTCGATGTCGAGAGACAAACTGATCGACAGACAGCTAGGCTCGGTGCGCCGTTGTGGACACTACTGTGCGGTGCTATGGTGCCAGGCTATGAGCGAGGGCGCTGTGCGGTGCTCCGTTCTGGCCATACACTAACATTTTTCGGAACATATATTTTTTTTAGGAAAAGTGGCCACGAGAAATACCTGAAAATAGTTTTTAAGTTGCTAGATTAGCGGGTAGAGAGCGTAACACTAATTGTACAAAACGACGTTTTTTCCATTGAAATTCTACATAATTTTAGTGTTTTTTTTTTAATTTCTACCCTACTTCAGGTAATTGGTCCCTAAAAACGAGTAATTATCCGCTTTCAGGATAAAACGAAAAAGTATGGAAATATTGATCAAAAAACAAAATGGTGAATGCGTCACTAGCGCTGACTTAATTATTAACTGAACAAAAAATATACTGAACGTTTAAACAACAACGAACAAAACAATTATCTACTAAAAACGAACACAAGATTTTAATTTTTCCTAGCAAATTCCTATAGTGATAGTTCCTATCAACATGGGATGCAGATTCTTTGTTTGAATTGTTTTTGAATTTTTTCGGTGTTTTTAGTGAAATTTGGTTTATGAAAATTACCTAAAATATCATATATTTTAGAAATAAAAATGTGTGAAAAGGTTTAATACGGGCGTGCGTGCGAGTTCACTCAAACCCAATATGGTTACAACAACTCTTAGTTGGTTAAATTATAAATCTAAAATACCTACCCAATGTAATATTATTAATGTCTTAAAAAATTGTAGAAAGAAAGAAATTCTGACGGGTCCTTATCTTCAGATCCTGAGAATACTGTTCCCAAAAAAAAATGGCCGCTGTGGAAAAAAATTCTAGTTTGGAGTTTGGTAACACTGTGAGTTATGTTTTAATGTACATGAATTCTATCTATCAAAAATGGCTTTAAATTATTTAAAACATTCTGTTATTTGGTTAAACCCATAAGAGAAACTGAGTGAACATTATATACAGGGTGTCCGCTAATTTATAGTAAGTACATGGAAAAACCGGAGACTCCTTACGTAAAAATATTAGAATTTAATTATACTTACCTATATCCGAAAGTTCATATTAACTGAGATACAGGGTGTTAAAGTTGAAACTTCATTTTTGTTTTTCTCTAATAACTTTGAGAGAAACCAACGGTTTTTTACAAATTAGGCAGTTATGGATTTTTTAGGACGAAAAATTGATTTTTTTGTGAAATTTTGATGTACGCTGTCTGCGGAATTGTTCGCACATTTATTAGGTCATAACTTTTTGTGCCTTAGTGTATTTAAGTTTTTAATGAAAATAATACTTTTCTCAAATTTATTATGTAAAATAGGTTTACTAAGTTGAGGTCGCCTAGAGTTACCGTTTCGGAGATATTTGCATTTAAATTGTTTAGTGCACCCTGCCTAATTACTATTAATTTGCAAACAAAATCTTTTTTCTTAAAGTATCTATGACAAATGAAATTTAGAGATGCAGTTGCTGTGAAACCTCCCTGTTGTTATTTGTTTGTTGATTATTGTGAGATAGCTGTGTGAGTTGTTTGGAATTCTGCTTAGGACGAAAGGTACCTGTTTCGCCTAATCGGTCGTAAATATTTTTGAAGATCTTAAAATCAGGTTGTAGGATAGAGTTCCGAATATCGTCTCTGGGCACCTCGTCCATTAAAATTTAACTTACGATAAACTCAAAAGTTAAACATTGTCTCACACAGCTATCTTACACTAATCAACAAACAAATAACAACATGGAGGTTTCAGGTTTGTTCAGCAACTTCATATCTAAATTTCATTTGGTTTCTAATAGGTTAGGTACTTTAAGAAAAAAAAATTCTTTGCAAATTAATAGTAATTGGGCAGCGTGCACTAAACAATTTAAATGCAGATATCTCCGAAACGGTAACTCTGGGCGACCTGAACTCAGTATACCTTTTTTACGTAATAAATATGAGAAAAGTATTATTTTCATTAAAAACTTAAATACACTGAGGCACAAAAATGTTATGACTTGAATGAATTTCATTAAAAAAATCAATGTCTCGTGCTCAAAAAGCCATGATTGCCAAATTTTGTAAAAAAACTCGCAAAGTTATTAGAGAAAAACAAAAATGAAGTTTCAACTTTAACACCCTGTATCTCAGTTAATATCAACTTTCGGATATAGGTAAGTATAACTAAATCCCAATATTTTTAGGTAAGGAGTCTGTGGTTTCTTCATGTACCATTAATTAGCGGACATCCTGTATAGTACTTGCAGTCAGTATCGGGTTAGGGAGAAGGGAGGCCCAAGAGGACTACAAATCCTACACTGACGGAAGATTTTTAACTACTGTTATAAAAATTTTAAATACAGCAAAAAAAATACCTATATAGGAGACAATACAAAAATTGCTGTGATAGTAAAATTGATTTTGGTGGGTAATAAAGTCGCTTTATAAATATTATCCTGCAGTTACATCAAAGGAATAAAGTTATTTTTGCTTACAACCATCGAGATTCTTTGGTGGGACGAAAATAATATTTTCCTACTCCCAGAAAAAAAACAGGTTATGTTTGGTAATCTTTTAAAGTGTTTTATTCAAACGTGTTCTACAATACAGTGTGTTACAAATTCGGCCTCACCATTGGATTTTCGGAAACGGTGAAATTGGAGCAAAAAAATATGCCTAATAACATGCCGCAAAAAAATCAAAAATAAATACAAACATAAATACAAAATATTTGGAAAAATCTAAAATTTTACGTTTCGGTTCTTAGTTTTTCCTGACTGTTCGAAGAAATGTCCAAAAATAACTTTGACTTTCTCATTGCTACGTTTTATTCTCCACAAGATGTCATTATTAGGTCTTCCATGTGACGTTTCGTCTTTTAGGTGACCATCATCAACTTAAAAGAGGACCGAAATCTACGTTCAGTGGTATACAACAATTACGGATTTTGCGACGTTCTGTTCCTTAAATTGACCATCTTCATTAAAATACCCCTAGAACCAACAGTCCTATAATTTACCTTTGTTTCTAACAGAATATTTTAAAATTATTGCTATTTCTGTCTTTAATTGTTGTTGTTAATACGTACTACTACTGTTTTTTCTATTTTAAACTAATAGTAGAGTAAGTACAATTAATTTATTTTATTAATACAAATAAAATTTGACTCTTAAGTCCAGCACTTTTAAAAGATGCATTGGGTTTCACATTTTCGAATTATACCATTTCCGAAATCCCAATGGTGATTGCCGAATTCGTAACATCCTGTATATACAAAGTTCAGCACAATATATCGGTTCCCTGTTTACGGTTATTTATATCTTTTTATTTAAATTTTGTAACAACTTCTTATTTCTCAAAATAGTGCAACGATATATCAACCGGTTCCCAGGGCTATAGCCCTAGCCTACACCTCCTTCCCAACCACCCCTTCCCCTTCCTAAATCCAGAACAGCCTGCAGTGCAGTTATAATACGTTTAATTCAAAATAAGATACTTATCCAGTCTCATAATATCCTTAGAAAAGAAACAAGGATTTATTACGTTCTCATTTTCTGTGAAGATGACAAAATTCAAATTTGCTGTCAATTAATCTAAGCAACGGTTTCTCTATTTATAATTATTCCAAAAACACATTTAGTTTAGAAAGAATAAGGCGATAAAATCAGTGGAAATATCAAAAGTTGTAGTTGGATTAGTAATGTTCCTGATTGGTCAGAATCGAAAGTGTCTTGTCCAGCGACAGTGACAATATATCATTCTTCTGTGGTTGCAATATCAAGGTGTACAGTCTACAATTATTTAATGTTTTTAATCGCTTTATTATTAATTTATAGTTAATGTTTTTAACATCAGAAGTTTATTTATATTAATAATTGCTATCTTTCAGATTAATATTGGTGTTCCTTCTATTTATTCTCATATGGGTTATTGTTCCCGTGGTATTTATGATGTCTATTGCTTTTCAAAGACTGGTGATATTTATGCCAAGTAAGTAAATGCCACTATGATTGAAAGAGAGATTATAGAGAACAAATAAAACAACAAAGCACTTGTTTATTGTACTAAAGTCAAAAGAAGATTTCAAAATGGTGGTTGATGAATTATATACGTATTTTAAATTTTATTTAATGATATCAATTCAGATATTATTTATTGTTTGAAATATAAATAATATTTCATGACAAAGGTAGGGGAGAGAAGTCGAAGTTCACGGCGCACTTAAGCAAAATGCTATATTACATATAGAATATAAACTCCTGAACAAAATTAATGCAATATCATAAATTTCCCATATTTTTGATACTATTTTTTTTCTGAATTTATGATCCGATTTGAATATTTTTTTTTGCATTATAGGTTGGTTCCTTGACAATGTCATAGTTTTCGCTGTTTATAATAAAAATTTAATTTTCGATTTATACTGGGTGTACTAAAAATTCTATGTTTTTTTCCGAAAATTCGCATCACCCTATGGAGTATATTAGCAACCGAAACATATTGCAGTTGACATTAAACGGTAGGTCCATCTTTCCCCAACATTTTCTTTTTTGGTTTACTTCATTATCTCTGTTATTAAAGGAGATATACCGTTTTATAGCGTAACATGTTTTTATAGGCTTTAATATTCAACACATTCATTGTTAAATGTTTTCAAGTAGAATATGGACTTTTTCTGACATTGCAAGCGATTTGTCAGCAGATATTATGTTTTAAAGTTACAAAGGTCAAATAAAATTCGCCATACTGATAAAAACTGTTCGGAAACTGCTTATTAAAGTTCGTTTCGTATGCCCAGTTGACCGACGAGTATTTTAATCTTGAAATCTACTTGAAAACATTTAACAATGAATGTGTTGAATATTAAAGTCTATAAAAACATGTTACGCTATAAAACGGTGTATCTCCTTTACTAACAGAGATAATGAAGTAAACCAAAAAAGAAAATGTTGGGGAAACATGGACCTGCCGTTTAATGTCAACTGCAATATGCTTCGGTTGCTAATATACTCCACAGGGTGATACAAATTTTCGGAAAAAAACATAGCATTTTTAGCAAACCCAGTGTAAATCGAAAATTAAATTTTTATCATAAACAGCGAAAACTATGACATTGCCAAGGAACCAACCTACAATGTAAAAAAAATCATTCAAATCAGATCATAAATTCAGAAAAAAAAATAACATCAAAAATATGGAAAATTTATTATGTTAATTTTGTCCAGGAGTTTATTTGCCAGGAAAAATTGAATTGCGCCAAGTTGTACCTTTATATGCATACTAACGATATAATCAAACAAATCTAATGAAACTTTAGAAAAAAAAAATGTATTGCAATTATTTCATGAATGTGTCTTTGCGCCATCTTTGCCCAACCCGCGGGAAAGATGGCGCATAGAGTAGTCAAAGATGACGCATGCTAAATTTGAAGGAATAGTATTGTGTTTTAGTACTTATAAATTTTATTTTAACTCTCTAAAAATGTAAAATACTTGGGATGAAAATAAACTTCAAAATTTGAACTAAAAAGTTTTAGGTAAGAAACAAATAAAAGATTAAAGAAATTTTTGAAAAATACATTTAGTTTCTACAAAAATCATAAATATAGTCTTTTGGAGTTGTTTTTATGAGACCAACCACCACAGCATATCATCAACCATAATACCATCAAGATCGTCTAGTTCATCATCATAGCATAGGTTCTTTTCATTCACTTTCACTGTCGGTTTCGATAAATACTTGTTTTTTTACTTTTCTTTTAGCTTTTAAGTTAACTTTTTGAATGTTCTTCGGTTTCTTCAAATCTTTTTCTTCCAGCATTATTTTCAAAGGAGTAGCCGTCAATATTTCAGAACGTTGTTTGGCACAACTACTCTTTTGGGGAACACTTTGATAGGAGCCTCGCTGGGTCGTCCTTTTATATTTTCCCATTTAAAAGAGACAAAAAACAAATAAAAATTAACTCTATTTATGTAGGTGGCCAAGATGGCGCACTGCGCCATCTTAGGAGCACATGACTTTAATTTAATAACGTCAGTTTATTTTCCATATTAACATTTTTTATATAAAAAAGTACCTGTGACACGATAAGTAATAAATATATAATTATGCATGCAGTGAGACAATGTTTTTATTTAGAAAAATAAAAGACTTTCTGCTTAATTGCTAACACGTAAAAATAGGATCACGAAAACGGAAAACACGTTTGTCAATATTGGGCGAACTAAACATGACGCTCGCGACATATAGTGTTACCAGCTATCTGTGGACATCGTAGTATTAGTGTAAAATTCGAAATAAACTTCTCAAACCTTTAAGCAGATGAGTTATTGAGGCGCGTCATCTTTCTCGCTGCGCCATCTTCGACGTCTCTCCCCTATATTGAATATCAAAAAGTGAAAGACAATTTGGGATTGTTCATAAAAATTTGGTATAAGGTTTTCTCCGGTCCACTTCTGAAAGACCTCGCAATCCATGTTATCGTGATAGCGAGCGCTCTTTGATGCAGAGGAAAAAATGAAATTCGCTATGAAACTAGTAGATGAGCCAACATTTATAATATATCTTATCTTCTTCTCGGACCGTAACCTGCTTTTCGTTTCACGGATTTCGGCGAATCGTCTTGCCATGATTTGGGCCATCTATCATTCGAAAATACCCAAGTTTCATCTAAGGCAATCACTTTTCTACACTTGGAGTTATCATGTGACTCGTTCACTCGAAATTCTTGGTAGTTCGCACAAGTATTTTCTATTTCAGTAATTTTTATATAGCCTGAGTCCTATTATTAAAATATCTCGTTGCTTCAAAGCATCTCTCAAAACTGAACGAGTTTTTTTAATTTCTGATGAATCATTATACAGTGTGTACATAAAGTAAGGAACAAATTCATTATCTAGGAATCTAAAAATATTTCGGAAAAATCCTCGGACGCGTATATAATAATTTTTAATGGCGCATTTTTTTCCCATACAAACTTAATATACAAGGTGGCTCATGTAGTAGATATGACATTATCGACGATTTTTTTAAATGGGAACCCCTATATTTTAGTCCAGATCTGTAATCTCCAAGAACAGCTGATTTCAAAAACATAAGACACTTAGGGCCTAAAATTCATAGTTTCGTTACTACAGGGTAAAACAAATAATTTTATTTAAGATATTTTTAATTTAAAAAAATGTAAAAAAATTAAATAAGCTATTTAATTAAGTGTTGAAATTGTCCTCCTTCTGCTGCCTGACAGTACCCCAAGCGATCTTGTTGGACTTTTCTTATGGTTTCTTCTGAAATGTTCCTGCATTCTGTTGTTATTCGATTTTTTAAATCTTCAATATTGGCAGGTCTGACTTTACAAACAACATTTTTCAGCTGACCCCACAAGAAAAAGTCCAGTGGTGTAAGGTCTGGAGACCTAGGCGGCCATTCAACAGGCCCACGTCTTCCAATCCACTTGTTCGGAAAAACTTGGTTTATGTAATGGCGCACTACTGCTGCATAATGTGGAGGTGCGCCGTCTTGTTGGTACCACAAATTTTCATCTAGAAATCCTGGATCATTTCTACTAGGGTATAAGTTAACTAGCGTAGGGATAAGAAAGTTCTGAAGAAAATGAAGATAATTTAGCCCGTTTACATTGTTGTCAAAAAAATATGGCCCAATAATTTTGTTTTTCACAATACCAGCCCAAACATTAATTTTTTGAGGATATAATATAGCAGCCGCCCCATGATCAATGCTAATCTGGCGGACGCTGTTGTGGGGATCTTCTTCCATAGCCAATAAAATATCTAATTTCTTATCATCCGGAATAGTTGGACGGCCTTTTCTGGGAATATCTTCCACTGAACCCGTTTCCCGAAATTTTATTTCAAGTTTACTCACAGTTGATCTAGTAATTGGTCTTGCTGGATACTTAGTGTTAAATAATATGCAAACTTCTTGTTGAGTACGGATCCTATCACCATATCCAATCATCATAAGAATTTCTATTCTGTGTTAAAGATAAACGCATAGTAACTCAATATGTTTTAAAATAAAATTTATTACTTCTAATAAACTTACTAGAAAAATGCAATGTAATGACAATGACATTATCTAAATACCATAGTTACATAACAGCAAATAAGCCTACTTGAGAAAAAACATAAGTAACAGCAAATGATGGTGCGTCCATTAATTACGTAAGGCTTTCAGGTAAAATTGGGTGATGGCGGAAGGGATTGAGCCAAATGTCACGAAATCTTTTATTGGGGGAAGGGGGGTTGAAAAATCGCTAAAAACGCCTCACGTAATTAATTGATGCCTCCCAAGCCAAAAAAAAATATCTTAAATAAAATTATTTGTTTTACCCTGTAGTAACGAAACTATGAATTTTACGCCCTAAGTGTGTTATGTTTTTGAAATCAGCTGTTCTTGGAGATTACAGATCTGAACTAAAATATAGTTGGGGAACTTCGGAAACCAGTAGCAACACTGCTTCAACTGTGTAATAATTGTACATTTGTATTTTAAATTTGCTTTAGACAATTCACCAAAGAATCCCGATTTTAACAACCCACAAGCCTACGGCCTTGAAGGGGCGTTAAATATTCGCATAGTAGTGGAAGATTACCACGACAACCAAACAATTACCAGTATCAATGCATGGTTGATTTTACCAGAGGATGAAATCCAGATGGGAACGTCGGGCGGCCTCTTATCTATACTGAGCGAAACGAAATATGACATTTTGATTTATTTGCATGGTGTTTATTCCAATCGAGCCAAGCCCATTATGCAGTACGGCGTTCTGAGGAAGGAGTTTTTGGTTATCGCTACTGATCATAGAGGTAAGTGTGTTAAATCTCATACTGTGCTTCGATTCAAATGGCTAGCGAACTAACGGACCAAGCAGTTATCGAGAGATTTAAGTATACAGGGTGTTATGGAAATTACTTATATATTAATGGGTGACTCCTTGGGTGTACTAGAGAAAGTCTACATACTTTTTTTAAATTGAATATCTGAATACTAATTTAAAAACCCATTTTGCATACATGCTTTCGCGCCGCTCCGTCTAGTTTCAGTTAGCAACAATTTTGGTCACTAGAGTCAACTATAGTGATGCCAGACTGCGTTTCTCGCCCTTGCTTGGATAACAGCCGCGCGCGTATACAACGTGTCCAAGATAAGGAGGGCCAATACAGGGATCTCGGAAACCGTAAGAGATACGAAGTTGGTTAAATAGAGGTAAAGTTGCGCTCATACGTGCCTAATAATATGCCGTTTAGAAAGTTTTAAAATTCCGAGTAGTTCCGGAGATATCCGGAAAAAACCGAAATTCTTAAAAATCGTTTTATTGTTTTCCTGGGTTTTTTTGAGATCGAAATCTAAAGTAAATTGCACTTTTGCATTGCCACTTTTTCCGCTCTATCTAACAGCGTTAATTGTTTTGTGATCCGACGAGTCGACTTCGAAGGGCCATTATCAACTTTCTTTTTTTAAATACGGTCCTTTTTTTCTGATATTGGAATTTGATAGCTCTTTTTCTTGCGAATGCAACGATGTATGACACTTTGTAGTTTAATGATGTTTCGAGGGTTTTTTGAACAACATCAGGAAATTTTGGGATACGGTCATGTATTTCTCCTAATTTTATAAATAATATCTCCTAAGTAAGCTCCAAATTTTTTACTAGTTCAATAAATAACAAATAATTTAATAATAATCCACAAATAAGTGAACAAAATACAGAAACATTATTTCAAACTTCTGTTTTTCAAAGAAAAGTAGGCGCTTGAAACAAAAAAATGAAGATGGTGACACGTGATTTGTTTCACTTGACATTCCCATTGTAATCGTTGAGAGCGTTTTAAGAGGTTTTCTATTTTCCAGAAAATATGGAACATAAATTTACAAATGCTGAAAAGTTTGATATTCTATCGTATGTTTTATTTTATCTCAAAAAAAACTATTATGTAGCAGTTAGAAGATGTTATTTGTTCTTAGAGAATAACGGAAATCATTTTGAACACCTGATTATGTAGTTCCTTACTTTTTTCGTTGTTCGTTTTATTACTGTTTTGGAATGATTTTTGTTCACTTATTTGTGGTTTATTATTAAATTATTTGTTATTTATTGAACTAGTTCAACATAAGTAAAAAATTTAGAGCTTACTTATGAGTTATTATTTATAAAATTAGGAGAAATACAGGAACGTATCCCAAAATTTCCTGATGTTGTTCGAAACGTCATTAAACCACAATGTGTCAAACATCGTTGCATTCAGGAGAAAAAGGGATTTCAAATTCCAGTATCAGGAAAACAGGAACGTATTTAAAAAAAGAAAGTTGATAATGGCCCTTCGAAGACGGCTCGTCGGATTACAAAACAATTAACGCTGTTAGATAGAGCGGAAAAAGTGGCAATGCGAAAGTACAATTAACTTTAGAATTCGATCTCAAAAAAAGCCAGGAAAACAATAAAACGATTTTTCAGAATTTCGTTTTTTTCCGGATATCTCCGCAACTACTCGGAATTTTAAAACTTTCTAAACGGCATATTATTAGGCACGTAAATGCGCAACTTTACCTCCATTTAACCGACTTCGTATCTCTTACGGTTTCCGAGATCCCTGTACTGGTCCTCCTTATCTTGGTTGTATATGCTGAACCTTCAGTATCGTTGCTTCAGTATGTTTCGATA